>JAFJYI010000294.1:302500-975000 GCA_019022655.1 Acacia acuminata
AGCCTATTCATGTGGATTGTAGGATGTAATAATTCTTATCAATATTGCAATTATGGCCTTTAAAAAAAAAAGCCACACACGCAAAGGCAAAGGGCCAAATTTTTATATCATTATTTACTGGACACTGAAATGATGCTTTCCACTTTCTTTCATTTCAGAATTTTGTCCTCTCTTTTTTACGCCATTATATACTTAGAAGCATGTTTAAGATTGTACAATGATTTTTTCCCCCAATCTACAAACCTTAATCTATTTTCTCCTTTACTTTCAAAGCCTTTTAGGTTTATTCATATGACCCTCCTGATCATATAAATCACTCTGCAAAAACTCATTATCTACATTTATTTGACAGCTACCAAAGTGAACGTATGTTTGTCCGAACAATCACCATCGTAACTAAAGGGAACAAAGTCTCATAATCCTTCCTTTTTGTGGTTGCATCCTTTTGCAACAAGAGACACTTCGGACCTCTCTATATACTACCATGTGGTGTGTGTGTAACACACGCTTAACCTTATGGGAGAATAACTATGATATTCTAAGAAAAGAATGTACTCCTCTAGTCCTAAATATATAACATAATTTGTAGTGCAAATTACATTACAAAATATGTCCTATATTTAGAATCAGATGTAATAATTACTAAAAAATGTCATGACAAGTAAGCAGTATATAAGAATAAGTACTAGTGTAAAAAATAGCAACGAGTCCTTGCCGCTCGTTTTTTTTTTTTTTTTTTTTTTTTTTTTTTTTTTTTTTTTTTTTTTTTTTTTGAGACTTCATAGTGATTCTCTCTAGGATTGCATGCCCACTACAGCGGTACAGCCTATTGGCCTTTTTCATGTGGTGGTGGGTATAAGGTCACTGTCTTCCAAAGTAGCTAGTTATAAGCTTACAAAGCTTTAATTTCATCTTCCATAGACTTTACGTGGCCATCTCTCATCCTTAACACAAACCTCTTCATAACTAAATATATTAATGTCCAATTACTTTTTGAAATATGCAGCTGTATATCCTAATAAACTCTGTCCCGAACACGTGATTGGCATGTTAGAATGAGACATTATACTCTTACCTATACTTCCGTAAGATGCTGATGCTTTCTTCCTCATAACCCCATTCTTTTGGGGAGTGTAAAGACTAAGAATTTTCATGAATTTATCCCTTTATCATTAAGAAAATAAACTCAATCCCATTATCTGTTCTTATTTATTTTATTATACATAATAAAAATCTAGGTTCCTCTGCAATAATCATCTACTATTATCAGGAAGAATCTATAATGGGTGAAGAAGAATTGGAGGAAGCAAGTGGACCTCGAGCCCCGTAATCTAACTTCGCTCTAATACCATGTTATCCAAGAGGCCCTTGTTGGACTTAAAATAACAAACTTTTACTACTTCATCATCAACATTCATAATCCATCTTGAAAATACTTAATTGGATCTATTAACTAAATCAATTGGTTGAGAAGCAATCTCACCTTGTAAGGAGTAGAATACAAGTTTGAATCTTGGGAAGTGTATCTATTGAAAAATGTAAAAACCTTTTGCATTTTAAGCCTAAAAAAGAAAACCCTTGCATAATACCAAAAAAACTAAGTCGAATTCTTCTTTGACCCTTAATGTAAAAATGACATAAATTAAAATTACTCTTTTTTTATAGGCATAAGTATAATCTTATTAGAAGCAATCTTGTTCAAAACACTATTAAACACTAAATATAAGTACATCTCCCAATATAAATTCAAACTTTAATTTATCATATTTTAAGGGATTAATCCTTTTTCTTCTTTTTTTTTTTTTTTTTTTTTTTTATTTTTATTAAATAATAAGAAGAGGGCTAGAAGTCCAACAAACAAACACAAAGCATTACATCATAGAGGAAATGAATTCCAATCTCTCTTGGCTAATCCAAGATCTCAAGTAATAAGGACAATTATACAAAATAGAAGAGGTAGAAATACCCATCTTAGCTAATACATCAGCTATCCTATTAGCCTCACGGGAAATAACCTTCAGCTTAACTTGCCACTCACGACTTAACAGGCTCCTAATCTCCATATGCAACAAGCTACCTGCTGTAAAAGAGGGATCAAGAATCAGCTTAATAACTTCCATAGTATCAGATTCCAGAATCAAACGCCTCAAGCCCAGATCCCACGCAATCTGCAAGGCCTCATAAATAGCCCATTCTTCCGCCATATTAGCAATGCAGCAGCCAATTTTTTTGTAAAACCAGTGAGCCAAGAACCAGGTTTCTAAATAGCTCATTAATCCTTTCCGTTAGACCAAACCCCTATTAAATTTTGTATGTGCCCATTTTTAAGTGGAAACGCGAGCCAAAAGTTTCATGAGCCGAAAATAAAAGGGTCCATTTTTTTTTTTTTTTTTTTTTTTTTTTTTTTTGATATAAAAGGGTCCATTTAAACTTTGTGTTTGACCTTTTTTTCAAGAATGTAAATTGACAAGATTAAGCTTGTGGACCTTTTAGTCTGTAACAAATATAAGATTTTGGGCCTGGTATACAATCATATGAGTTTGGGTTGACCGTGACCACCGACTGAATTATTAGTCACAAGAGACTGCCGGAACACACATTTATAATCGGGCAACTGACATTTTCAGAACTTCTTAGACTTTGAGTTATATTTAAGTATTGCTAATTTTATATATCACGTCAAAAGAGGAGGTTTGATACCCGTGGTCGATGTGAGGGTTTCATTAGTAGGTGATCTATAAGCACCTCTGTAAGCGTTCTTTGAGCCTGGAGGCATATTCTGACTTTGGTAGGCACCGGTCTATACCCCAATCCAAACTTATATATATATATATATATATATATATATATATATAAACTCTATATATCTCAAACAAGGATCAACGTCTTTGTTGGGAAATATTTTTTGGGTGGACAAAAATGCCCCTCCCTATTTACAATGGAGTTCTGCATTTTTGTCTGAGTGATAAGTTACTGAAACCGATGAGGATGAGTTAGTTTTAGTTCACTTAAAAGAATAATTTTCCACCAAGTCTTGGTCCTCCTTTGAAATTTTCAGAATTTGCAATTATCAAATGCAATTAGAAGTTTTTGAAGGTGCTCAAATATCATTTTCCTATTAATTAACTCCCAAAACACAAAAGGATCTTCGAAATTAATTCCAAGGGCATCCTCGTGATGTTATACTATTTTCTTAACAATATTTATGAACTGGCTATATATTTGTATGGACAGCATAGACATGCTTTATACTTATTTAATTAAAATTATGGTGATGGGCAAATTGATATTGGCCATTAATCTTCTGGTGCTTTAGGTTATGGTTGTGATGTTCCTTTCATGCTTTATGAGAAAATATCGAAAGTGGGTCACTTAATCAGATTGGTTGGGAGGAAATTATTGGTATTATATGTATTAATTAACACACAAACTCACTCAATGAGTGTATAGGCTAATAATAAATTGATATTTATTAGAAAGTTCAATATCGTGTTCTTAGTGTATTAATAGGAAGATAATTCGAAATCGTGTCCATAAATGGATGTATAGATATTATTATATTAGAGACAGTCAGATTTTAAAGATATAACATGCTTGTTTAATTTACATAATGATTACGGCCTTGAGAGCTTATTTAGTTTCTTACATATACTGTTAAAAGCTTCGAGTCATGTGCTGTTGTTAAATAATCAATCATAAGTCATAATTAAGATTCCCAATGCTTGGTAATTAAGGAAAACTTAATCATGTTCATTCCTAGTGGAGCTTAATAGTGTTAATGGCCTACAGCATAGTTATGGTTTTGGTCCTATTAATTTGACGGCCGACGATTAAATTTTTTTTTTTTTTTTTTTTTAACCATTCCGTACAATATCTGTAAAACTTTTCAAAATTATTATGACGGGCAACAACATAGCATGCATGCTTCGGTAAAAGTAGGTAATTATGTGATTATATCTGTTTCCAAGCACACTTAATCAGTTTTACCATCTGTCAAAAAGAAATTCTTAAACTGGGCGACCAGGAGGCCAAAGAACTATCAAGTTGTAATCCAAAAGGAACTCAAACAATGGACACAGAAGTCAGAACAGAAGAGTAAAACAGCAGTAACTAATAATATAAATCTCACGCCGATTATTATAATATTTGAAAGGGTGCAGAAGACTACGGAAGAGGATTCCTTCATAATCAGTTTTTTCATTATATCTCTCACAGGGTTGATTGATCGTTGAAATCTTGATTCAAGGGCCTAGAATAATTTTTTTAAAAATCGCGCGAGGTACACAAAACCGTGTGCGGTTTTTTAAAAAAAAAATTATTCTGGGCATTAAGATCAAGATTTCAACGATCAGGATTTGCTGATGATGAGAAGATCCAGACCCATACACACACACATAGATTATTAATTAATGTTAGACCTAAAAACAATGCAAATTTATTTTAGGTAATCTTGCCAAATGAAGGTTATTTTATTATATACTACTTTTGGTATTTAATATAACAGCTACTAACTAGTTAGGTAGATTAAGACAATAAATCAAATTAATTAGTCATTTGTAAATTTGAATTGATTTATCTAAAATACATTTTTAAATTATAGCTACCTTTATGGAAATTTCTTTAATATGTGTAATCAAGGGGATATTTATAGAAAAGAATTACATAAGTATAAATTAAGAAGACAATAATTGATTGGGATCTTATATAGCCAACTAGCTTTTATATTCCTTCTTGTCCTTTATTATAAGGCACCAATTAACAATTCTCACAAACCAATAAAAACAGTTAAATTTGTTCTAAATTTAAGTAATTTCCAATCTTACTCTCACTAATTACATTAAACTCTAATATCATATTAATTATTACTTTTATTCACTACCCTTATTAATTATGGATATACATAAAAAAAATATATTTAATGCTCTTTAGAAACAAAAAAGTGCTTTATAAAAAAAAAAAAAAACTAAATACATTTGTTAGCTGATTTGTTATAACAAATACTAGAAGGAGTATTAGGTAGTGCAAGTTAAAATATAATAGGGCTAACATTTAATGGACGAATTATTGGCCATTGTTTTGGTCAAATTTTTTTTCCCATGAGTCTTCTCTCTCTTTCTTTTGACTCTTTGCGCGCGCACATATACACACTATAAAGGTTTTGGTACCCAAAAGTCGTATAACAAA
Organism: Acacia acuminata; assembly: GCA_019022655.1. Lineage (NCBI taxonomy): Eukaryota > Viridiplantae > Streptophyta > Magnoliopsida > Fabales > Fabaceae > Acacia > Acacia acuminata. The sequence continues at coordinate 307,685 of JAFJYI010000294.1, forward strand.
AGAAAAACAAGACATGAAATGGTCAAATTAATTGATGAGACATAGACGACAGCAACAATACTATGATGATTACTAATAATTACAAAAGTTTGATAATTTACATTAAGGTAAATTAATCACGATCATCATTTCAATCATCGATCTGGGGTTATGCAAACCCGTGATAGTAATAATTACAATGATAACGAAACAAAGCACATATCCCATATATGTATATATATACCTAGCTAAGCTACTCAGCCGAATATTCGCTCAATAATCTAGCCATCGCTAGTGAAACATTAATTACTTGGTGCATGATCAAGTCGTACCAAAAATATGCTAGTATCTGTTTCTCTCTTTCATTGGATGGTACATATCTGAAAACCCTAGCTGGCTGGCTAGTTAGCTAGCAAGACCACAAGCTTTCGGTGACATTTTCGATGGCAAAAAAAGAAGACGACTTGGTGTCATTATGATGATGAGAGGAGGATTGAGGTTGGGTTGATGAAGAAGAATTTCTGATGTGAACAAGCTCTGCCTGGGCAAGAGCAAGTTGTGTTTGAAGCACATCAACTTGTTGCTGAAGACACGATATGGCCCCCACACATCCATACACTGGGTCCCTCATCCTCGCATTTGCTTCATATACCATTGAACTCACTGCGTCACTCCTTTGCTCCTCTGGTAGTTCCTGTCTCATTTTCAACCCCACACATATATATTAGTAACACAACATCTAGCTACTGACAATCATATACAATATACACTTATATCGCATATGACCACATTTATGTACATGGAAAACTTTTATGAGTTCACAATGAATGAATGCAAGCACCAAGAAGTCTTACAATAAGTGATCGGCTAAAACTTATTGCTATTTTCTACATCAGAATTTGTCATTACATGATGTTTACTTATTGTAAGACCTTTTTGTAATTACTCCTCATATCTTTAGTGTAGGACCTAATTGGGGAGTAGATCTTGGCTCTAAATATAAAACGTATTTTTTATATTTGTCAATATTTTTTTAATTTACCCATGTTGATACTTCCTCAACAATAATAATCAAGTAAGACATATGAAGAAAATTAAAGATCAAATAATTAGGATGTTTTACATAAAACATATCTTATTAACTAATATAACTTACTTCCTTAATCTAATCAAATTAAGTAAATATATCTTAAATTACATTAATGACCGGAGGAAGTGCATCTTGCTTTGAGACCACCTCATAGTTATTTTCCCTAAAAAACTTAATAATCTATTAAGAGGGACAAAAGAAGTTGTGAGATATGGAAGCTATGATTGTAGTGTAGCCCTAAACTCATATAAAGCACAACTTTCAATTTGAGTGTGTATGTGTGTGCTATAAGAGGAAACTAGTGGTTGCATGCTTGGTTGATTAAAAATACATCCTTAGCTTAGTCAAAAAGGAGTTCTACTTTATATAGGCGATGCATGATAAAGTTTGTTTTTTCTAGTTTTGGACCGAAAGAAGATAACAGCTAGATAATTGGCTTCAAAATTATTTACATTGTCTTGGCTTTAGCTTTCTTTGAACGGTTCAATACAATGCACTGGAACGTGAGCCGTTGAAATTTTGATTCTTTCGTGACCCAAAAGTTAACTGCAATTATTTTCTCGGTCGCATGCCGCAATTCAGATTTCAGAGTGATATAATGATGGGTAATACTATAGATGATTTGACCTTGATATATACGAATAAAATGACTCAACCATCATTTCTTAATTTTTTGAGAAGAAATTAAGTAACGTTATTTATATCTGTTATCAGACATGTGTACATATCTGTGTATGATAAAAATCAGCTAGAGCTTAATTAGTTTGTGAGCATGCATCTTAACCTAGCTACTAAAATAAAGAAAAAGAGATAGGGAAAAAAGGGAGATGATGACATGTCATCAAGATGTCATGCTTACAAAATAAATATTTTTGTTTCTTATATTACAAAGATTTGAAAAAAAAATTGTTTTCGTGTTTTATTGATAATCAACGTCACTTTTGAGCATGTGGTATACAAGAAGTCCCTATCAATGTTACCCATAGTTTCAAAGACATAAAAGAAAAGATGAAAGCATGTTAATAATTTCTTTCTACAACAACATTTGAAAAACAGGTAGCTAGTCTTGGACTAAAAGCTACGAGGTGGTCATAAAGGTAGGTGTTGAACATAGTTGGTATATATTTAACCTAAAATTAACCTACTGTAACTGATATCCCCTCTCTCTCTCACACACACACACACACACACACCCCAAGAATCTCTTGCCATTTGAGAACATGTCTTCAGGACTTAGCAAAGCTCATTTACAATACTCGAAGAATGATTTGGTGTAGTGTTAGCAGCTTACTTTAATAAAGAAGAATGATAATTATGGTTGATTAAGCTGGGTGGGGTCTTCAACTGTAATTAACCACTATAACAGAACAAGACGGTGGGAGGGAGAAACAAAAAGAAAGATTCCCCCTTTTTCCTTGTCTTTTTTTGGGTGCATAACTACTTTCTTCTCAGAAAGGAATAAGAGCTTATTAAAGAAAAAGTATGCTGCTTGAGAAAGAAATTAATAGACTCAAAGCCAAACAAATCGAAATCTGCAATAACCTCTATGATTTAAGGAGAAAACAAGTTATAGTGAGTTCCTAATTATTAGGTGACGAAAACAAAAAACTATAGCAGGATATATGATATATATATATATTTATTAAAGAATGATGATCAACAGAGCAGAGCTACGTAAAACAGCATAAATAATATACCTAATTAATGATTTTATGTCAGACACACACACTAAAATATCCTTCCAATACTATAATTAAGTTATAACTTTTTAGGTTGCTATCAGTTGATTAATTGAGAAAGTATTGCGTTTCAATAAACAACATTGTAGAAGGACGCCACACATTCTCTATCTCTCTCTCTCACACACACACACTCACTCACTCTCTCTCACACTCTGAGCATTGAACACTGTCTTTTACTTCCTCTTTTTACAATAACCGAAGTGTAAAGATCATATTTTAAGGAGTTAGGTATCTTAAGACTTTTTTAGGTTCGATGTAATTATAAATAGTTTTCATAAATGGAAAATTCATTTTCTTAATTGCCTAACAAGAGCTGAAAAATGAACAAAAAACTACTCACTACACATAAATTTTTCATGAAAATGATAACATTAGATTAAGAAGAAGAGATCATAATTGAACCTGCAACATTTTATTGACATTGCTAGCACCAAAAACCTTGTGAACACTTGCAAATTTGTGGGGTTGATCGGCCGGAAAGTAAGGAGCAAAGAGGCAATCCGGAGCACATCTTCGCCGGATAAGCTTGCACGCTGCGCATGGCGACAGTGAACCAGGTTTTCTACCACCTTCCTTCATCATTATTCTTCCAATAAGTTGATGAATGTGATCTAATTAGCTTCAGGAAGGTTTGAAAGAAACAAGAGAAACAAAGGCAAGTCTTTGAAGAAGGGAATTAATGAAGAAGGGGGCTTGAGGAGGAAGAGTAGGCGGCATTATATTAGAAAAGAGAAGTATGTATGTGACACAACAAATCTTAATGGGGCCCACCAAAGAAGAAACCCTAGATTTTGTTGGGAAAAACCGTATTTGATTAGAGCTTTTTGCCCCCACATTCATATTATGTATGTCTCATGATAGTTTTTTCTTCATTGTTCTATATGCTCATCTGTCCCTTCATTAATCAAATATGCACATAATCAAGTCTTTTTATTTTCTTCGTCAAGATATATGTACTCAAAATTAAGTCTTGACAAAGCAATAAGTATCAAAGGAATTTATTAAAATGAGTCACACGGTCCACTGCCTGTGAATATTGCCGCATCCTATAGAATCTATATATTGTTTATTAGTGATTGATATAAAAATAATAAGAAGATTGATGATATCAATTCATATAATAGTTTATTTTCACTAATACATAATTGTTGAAATGATCAGTGAATTTAGAAATTATTAAAACTAGTTATATATTAAGTTCTTCCCGAGGAATTCTGAATTTCATAAATATTTAGACTTGTTTCCCAAAAAGATATTGAGACTTAACTCACTTGGTTTGTAATGTTCTCATTCTTTCCACTCATTGACGTTGAGCTTTAAATTGGAAATGACAGCACCAGAGGGGGCAGAGAAGTTAATTAAGGAAGAAAAAAGAAAATAAATATATTTTTTAAAAAAGTGAGGTGCATGCATCGAATCAGGACATGTATATTGCACACGCACTACATATTAAGTGGTTGACAAGTAGGGCATACTGATAATACGTAATTAATCCCATGACGAAGACAGATTATAGTGTTGGCTGATTCACTAAATTAAACTTTGATGATCCATCTAGTGGTCTCAACCCTCAACCATTATATATGAATGTTGACGAGGGGCATGCGATCGAAGGTGTATGTTGCTTTTTAATAATATTTACTGTAATTATATTGCCAATATCTTCCTGGGAAAAAAATATTATATAGCTCTTCAATCAAGGGACTTAGATGGGTTGGCATTGCTTTCCATTTATGTTGCTTAGCTTGATCCTTAAGCTAAATTATATTGTTGGGTCAAATTATAGAAACCTATTTTATTTCACGTGTTCTGATTTAATTTGTGGTGATTTCTTGAGAGATATCGTATGAAACTTCAGATGCAGAGATCGGGACAGTGGTTTTAAGTCATAATGTTGAAAAAGAAAAGGGAAAATTGCCCATGTATATACTATAGTATGTCTTTATATATATATATATATATATATATATATATATATATATATATATATATATGTTTTCCATTCTAATAAAATGAAAACAAAAAATATAATGAACTTCCTAATTTTTGAGCGCAGCTCATGTATTCTTTAAATGAAATTTTTTTAACTATATAATTATATCATGTTAAATACTTTTCATATTATTCTAAAGTATTTTCCACTTCATGCATCCCCCAATAGTATACATTTTTTGTTGGACAACCCCAATATTATACTTAATTTGCTAAGGGTTTTCTATTCATAGCCAGTGATTTCATGGAGCCTTGGATTGTGCCAAGCCGCCCCGTGGGAGGGATGTTGAATGAATAATTGAAAGATATTTTGTTTAGGAGATTAATCAATAGCACATCAAATTATTCAATATCACATGACATAATCTCAATTATCATCAGGAGTTCAGTACTGCTACCACTCGTTTTTTATCTTCTCTGATGGATCAAAATCAAATGGTATATATGATGGATTTGATATTTTGATGTTGATGTTCTTACCTTATTATTTGTCCTCTACAGCTCTCTCTCACTCTAATTATTGGAAACTCAGGTTGGGTTAGATCATGTCTGAATACTCTTCAATAAGGATTGATTGTGCAAAGGCTATATATAATTGCTTCGAGATCGTTATATATCCAGCTATGGGCAGTATATATTATTCTTCATTTAATGCTTACACTTTTGTTTTAGGTGCTAAACAATTGGATATTATCATCCGCATGTTGTAGGTAAGTTGTATATCAATAATCCTTTTCTCCAAATCTTGTAGAGATACGAAAATAATATTTTTTTTTTTAAAAAAAATATTATGAGGATACAATTGTGTGTGTATTTTGAAAATAATCCGATATATGAATGTATGGATAAAACTGAAGTTAGGAGAATTAGATCAAATTCACGAATCTTTATTACTAAGAATCCCTGAAGGTAAATTCTCAGTATTTCAATTGTAAATAATGTTTATCTTTTTAGTTGTAAATTTGTGTTATGTGAATAGTAAACACTCGTAGTAGACTAGTAGTTCGACTGATAAATTTGTGTTATGTGGAGTGATAGATTTAAAGGCATTCTTAATAATTAATTAATTTTTTTTAGTCCTTCAATATGATTTTGAAGTTGCTTTATTTTTTTGTTTAAGGTTTAGAGTTTAGAGTTTCTAAAATGGTTTGGACTTTTATAGAAAAGGCCATTGGAACCAACAAGCTGTTAGTTGAGATGGTAAGCAATCTCACCCTCATAACGAGAACACAAATTTGAATATCATGAAGCGCACTTGTTAAGAGAGACGAAAACCCGTTGCACTCTAAATCTCAAAATAGGGAAACCCTTCATTAAAAAAAAAAAAAAAAAAAAAAAAAAAAAAAAAAAAAAAAAGTCATTGGATGCGCTAGTAAGAAGAGTAGGCCAAGTTGTTTGGAGCTCAGTTAACCCTTTGCGCTCTAAACCTCAAAAGGGAAACCTTTCATCAAAAAAAGAAAAAGGAAAAAAAGAAGGTCATTGGATGCGCAAATAAGAAGGGTAGACCAAGTTGTTTGGAGCTCAGTTAAGAGGGGTAGAGGAAGACCAAAGATAATACTGAATGAGGTTATCGAGGGACATTTATTAATGAACAATTTCTCCTATAATTTGGTTGTTAGCCAAGCCCAATGTATCATGTATATATATAAATAGATATACACACACATATAAAAGACAGTTCCCAAATATTTTGGCTCCAATCAAATGAAGTTAGTTAGTTGTGGAGAAGCAGAAATGAGAAGGAAGCCCTTGGTTCTTAATTAGAAGTTTGACAACATGTTTGTCTAACCGTCACAACTGTTTTAACAACTGTTTTCCCGCAATATAGCGCATAAGTTGTTTACCAAAACGAGCTAATCAACTAGTGTGAGAAATTATATGAAAACTTGAAAATCCAAGGCATATATAGCTTTAATTTATATGTTCTTTTTCCCACAATAATTAGCATTAACGCACCGTTTTCTTAGGGGTTGAGCTTCTTCCGTAGTGAGCATTTCATTTCATTGTGGCCCCACTATCTCTCGAGGGAAAGGGAAGCTTCCTTCCTAGGAGGGGCGTTATTTATTAACTTTTATATTAATGACATTTCCGATCATTAATTAAAATTGCATGTCATTTTCTTCAACTGTCGGTGATGCTAATTATTTGCTTTTGAATAATACACATAAGGAAGAACCATGTCTCTGGTCATCCGTACGTGTGTTGGGATTTATTAAGTAAGGGTAGAAGCTAATAATTAAACTAGCCGGTTAAGCATGTGGGACTACTCATGCTGTCCAAGATTGAAGCTTTCAGTTCTATATATGATAAAGTATGCTTTATACAAGATTTACTGTACAGTTTTGTAGTTTAGTTGGCATAGACTCTCTTTTGGATCAGAGATTGCTTTGCAGGTTTAATCCCGCATGTAAGTAACACTAGGCCGTTCATGCTTGCAGAGGGTAAAGTTGAAGGTGGGTTAAGTTTAATTATTATTTTTTTCACATGAAGTGGCAAGTTAAAACTTGAGTCCACGACCAAGACAAAATAGTCTAAGCCTACAACATATTAGCACACAGACGGACATTACAACCAGAGAAATCATAATTTCTTCAGTGCATTGATGAGCGTCCTTAGCCAAAAAATCTACACATTCACCATTATAAAAATTACTTTTTAGACTGGATAAAAATCCCAAAAATTGCTTTTTAGACTAGTTCTGAAACATGTTTCAATACAATTGATATTAAAAGTTTGTTATTCTCAACTAGTTTTAAAAAAACTTTTTAGATCAATTTTTTAAGATATGAGATCTAAAAGGTAAAACTTTTTAGACAAGTTGTGTAAAATAATCAATCTTACAAGTATGACAATTGTAAGACTTTTAAGACCAGTTATGTGAAATAACCGATCTTAAAAGTATTTCAAAATAACTCACCAATAGATTCCTTCCACAGCCCAGTATTGTAAATCCTTTTGTGCATATCTTTCTTGTTGGACTTGATTCTATCCTGTTTGTGTCATCGAAGGATGCTTTTGAGCCTAAAATTTGAACTCTCATGTACCTGCTTCAGCCTCTTGCCAAGTCCTTGAAGATCAAGGACTTTGAAAAGCCAAAAATAATCTGATAAGTTGAATCTTCCACCGACCTTGGCTGATTCTTTCACGGTCCGGGCCATCTCCTAAGCCTCCTCATTGTTGTTATAGAAACCTTTTGTTAAGTGCCATTCTCATGATGACACTGTTTGTGAGCCTCCCAAGCTTAGCTCCCTCATCCACAGCCTCCCCTGCCTGAGCTTTCTCAGAATTACCTGCAGGAAATGGTGAATCTCCTCTTGCCTAGCGGGAAGGAGTCGATCAACCATGGAGAGGACGAGCCGGAATGGTATTTGTTTGGTTATAAATGTAAAATCCCAATCTCTTTTGTCTCCCATATTTATTGTATTTTTTTCAAACTATCCACCTTATTAGATTACTGTATATATGATGTATGTATAAACTATATATGTTGATAATACTCTAATATAAATAATTAAAAGGCCGGCCAAAAAAATAATTAAAAGGATATCTATTTTAAGAAAATTGTTAAAAACGAACTCATCTATTTTTTTTAATAATTTATGTGAATTAGGTAACCGACTCGTACGTTTATGAATCACGTATAAATTAGAAAAATTGGTGATATAGGAAGAGAAAAGAATAAAGAAAAAGGAGGTGTGGGCGAAGAAGGCAATAAAGAGAAGTAAGGGGAGAGAGCCCAATCCATCATCTCTGATTGGTTAGGATATTGGTTACAATCTCATTTGGGCCTAGTGCATCAAATCTGATGGTGGGGTGGGATATTGAAGGGAATGATAAAGATCTGATGAATTGAGCCCAATCTTTTTATTATTTTTTTGGCCAGCCTTTTAATTATTTATATCAGAGTATTATCAACATGTATAGTTTATACATATATCATATATACACAATAATCTAATAAGGTGGATAGTTTGAAAAAATACAATAAATATGGGAGACAAAAGAGATTGGGATTTCACATTTATAACCAACCAAATACCCTAACTAGCTCCCATATTTAGGATTAGAATGAGTAAATTTTGTCTACTTAGGAATTTCTCTATATTTTTTTATTTGAGAAAATAACTTTCAAGTCCCACACCACAAAAGTACTCTAATTTCCGTGTCTTTTAATTTTCAATAAATTTTATATATATTACCAAGATGTCCTTAACTTTTTTCAAAAAAAAAATCCTCCCCCCTCATGATCCCCAACAGAGGAGCCACGACTATTGGCAACAAGTAAATAATAACAAAGTGACTTCTGGGGGGACTTCAACCCTAGACATCTTGGTTACAAAAAGAACTTATGACCACAATGAGCCATTTTTTTACATGAGACAACTTTGGTTATTATTTTCTAGAGAGAAAATGCTAACCAAAAAAAAAAAAAAAAAAAAAAAAAAAACGACAATTGGAAATATAATTGTCAAATTTTTTTTTTTTTTTTTAAAAAAAAAAGTTGTTAATCCGTCTTAGTAATTATAAGTAGAATTGTTAAATTTAGAATTAGTTGTCAATTAAATATAAAATACTCCCATGGTCCTTAATATAGGATGATCAATAGGACTACTAAGGTCAAACGATCAAGGTCAGGTGACATCGAGCTCTTCTCCTCTCTCTTCTTCTGAGTTACATTGTTATCTTTTTATTGTTCTGTCACCCGACTTTCTACAGAAATGATTCATTTTATCCTAGGGAGTGCCACTTTCTAATTTACCAGGGGGTTGAGAAATATCTCCTTAGGATAGTGCTCTTGGACGCAACTCGAACTATATGTTTGTTGTCTTTCTACATGTGTTACAACCAACAATTTGTACTATATATGCATGTATGGGGTTGACACCAACAATCTTAGGAGATATTACCTGATAATTTTTAAATTTAATGTTGTGAAAATTATCCATGGTATAAGCAGCATGTTTCCAATTAGGTTGCTTATAGTTGATGTTGGTCTAACATTGTTCACTTGAGGATCTTAATTAGGTGAATCATCATTGGTTGAAGGTAATTCTTTACCCTCTTTATTTGATTATCAAGGCGAGGATTGATGCCAACGTATATTAGAAATGGTATGAATTATTGCCTATTGGTTTACCTCATGCAATTGATGATTTCTAAAATAATTTATATATGATGTCTTTTTTGTAAGATATTAGAGTCATTCTTCCCTTCACAAGAAATATCTTTTCCATGCTTTTATATATGAAGAATGATAGTATAGCGGCTTTCACAGGCAGGTGTTTTGATATATTGAAGAATACTCTGTCATAGTATTTTTATTATGCATTTATAAGTATTACCCTTGGAATGACATTGGAATGTTCGCCTACTCCTCACCATCATCATCTTGGGAACTCGCAGCCTTAGTGAAAAACATAGCAGAAGCAGGAATATTTTTAGCGGGATTTCTTCTTCCTGGTATGCGTATTTGAAATCCAGACTTAACAAAGATATTAGTGGTCATATAAAAGATTTCTAATAATATGTGGTTTTGGTATGAGATGCCTGACTTTATGAGCTCAACCGACGAATAGTTGAAAAACTCTCTACATGTGCTTATTTAAAAATTTAAAGAAAATAAGAAAAGTGCTTGTTGATCAAGGCCTGATGAAACTCGATACTACTATTTGCTTTATGTGGACAAAGCATTTGAGAATTTTTAAACGGTCAGAATTTTGTTTAATGGTTAATGACAATCATAACTTCAAAATACCATTAATTGTGTATAATTAATGAGAACAATATTTACCCCTCATCCTTAGGTTCAACTGGCGTGGGATCGGACTTCCTCACCTTAAGGGAAGGGATTCGATCCCTACGTTGGTCAAGGCGCTGGGGGAGGCATCCTAGGGGTCTAGGAAGCATGGAAACGCTGGTAGAGGTGGAGACATGTGTACTCTCTAGCTAGTATGCCCTGTGGACTGGGCGCCAAGCGCCCTGTCCTTGGACTGTGGTGAGCCCAACCTCTTTCCTAAAATTTTTAAACCAAAAAAAAAAATTGAGAAGAATATTTCTTTTGACTTGAATACATTAGACCATTGACCATGAACTGTTTAATATATATGAATATGATTGCATTTGATAATCTGAAACATAGTAGAGGGATTACATATGAAAGGATAAACCGTGGCAACTTAATTATAGGCTGGAGCAGGCCCTTCCTTGGTTGGTTGTTTAAAATAGAAAGTTATAAATTATTTTTTTCAATTCTTATGGTTGTTGAAAGTCAACTTAGATGGGGCATTCCCGGACTCGATCTCTAAAGCCCACTGCCAGGTATTATTTGCCGTGATCGTTGACAAGGTAGAATCCATCTCGGCATTCATGATTCATGAAGCACTACCACTACAACGAGCTCTAATGATTGTTTAAGACTTGGGAAATAAAAATGTTATTTTTGTTTTGAGTCTGTCTTCTGTTAGCGTGTCGTCTCTTTCCTCTTTTCTATAGCTTTGCTATCTGTTGGTTGTTTTCCGATGAGATCTTGTGGCATACATTGCCCTATTAGCCTTGTAAGAGCATTCTTTCCAGTAATGAATATCCATAGAAGTGTTCAAAAAAAAAAAAAAAAAAAAAAAAAAAATCTTATGAGTTATTTGAGCATTAAGATTCATAAGGATATAATGACAGCCACTATAATGAGTCGTTGGCTGATGGGTTTGAGTAACTGCAGGTTAATGGCGTAATTATGTTATATATTGAATTGTTGATGAGAAATAGTTTTAACTGGTGCAGTCTTCGCTAATGAATTTTTCTTTTAGCCTTTATGGCGTTTTGCCTTTTACAAATGGGGAGCAAAATTAATTAATATTAACATGAAAGGCGTCTAATATGTTTTATGGTGATTGTTTGTATGCCCTTTGATTTGATAGCCAAAAGAAAATTTTGAGAGAGTGTTACACACAATTGCAATATTAAAATTGTGGGGTGTGTGTCAGTTTGGGAAGCAATATTTATATGTATATATGTATAGAAAAGTTTCAGTTCATATCTCTTGTGACAATATATGTGAGGTAGTGAATATGTTCGCTGCATTATTTTCATGTGAAATTCTTACAAATGTTATATGGAGATTCTAATTAGAATGGAAAGGGATTATGGTGGGATTATAATTTAATTATAATTATTGAGATTCTAATTTAATTAGAATAATTATTGATGAGATATGGAAATTATTTGAGAGTTTGGGGACGCGCAAGATATAGGGTACCTTAAAAAAATTTATTATTTTGACAGAAGAAAATATGTTGAAAATTTATTAAATTGTCATTAAGTAATGGCTTTGTTATTTGAATTATCAAATCTTTTGACGTGGTATTTCCACACTCAAGTCTCGTGGTTGTGTCTCCTCTTTGTTCGAAAGCTTCAGATTGATGGTCCAAACTTCCTCCCACTCTCGTAGCTTCGAAGTTCGCTGGCGATGGCACTGAGGAACTGACGGAGGGGATGGCCGGTCTGGTGGAGGAGAAAATGGTGGAGAGAAAGAGAAGGTCGCTGGTGGAAGAGGAAGAGAACAGAAGGTGGTGGCTGACTGTGAGAACGAAGCTCTTGTGGTGGATAGAGAGAGAAAAAAAGGAGAATGACGGTGAGGCAGTGGTGGTCCAAGGGAACATATACTCTCAGTATCTCCTCCCTACTCATCCCTCAGTATCTCTCAATCTCGGCCGTCCAATATTTGATCCAACCATGTAGAAATGAACACATCATACTTTTTAAAATACCGCATGCGGTAAACATGAAATTTTTGAAGTGTATGACGTGTCTCTCTCTATGCGGTTGGATCAAAAATTGAACGGCCGAGATGGAAGGATACTGAGGGATTCTGAGTTGCTTGCTTCTGAGGCAATCCGGGTCCGGTGGTCCAATGATGGATGAAAATCCCAGAGGTGGTGAACAAGGGCGGATAGAGGTCATAGAGAAGGGGGCAAGTGCCCACCCTTGAATTATAATGGAATTCCAAAAAAAAAAAATAAAAATAAGGGAATTAAAATTATGATGTATTTGATAGCATTGATAATAAAGCAATTATGATGTAATTAAAAAAAAAATAAGGCCAATGACATTGTAATTATTTTTATTGTAATATACTTTTGTTATTAAAATATATGTATTTGAATTTATTGAGTCCACCTTTCATTGTAATTTATGTAATGCATTTCTAACAAAGACTTAGTCTTACTTTTCTAAATGACGTTTGTAAAATAACTGCCTCTCTTTTATTACATCATCAAGATTCACTGATTTCATGAATATTTTTTTGATATTCTTTTGTTTTTTTCATGAATATTTTTTTGATATTTTTTTGTTTTCTTGTTTATATTCTTTTGTTTTTTAATGCATTTAAAATTTTTTTTAAAAAAAAAATTCTGGGGCTCCAACTAATTATACAGACACAAACAAAAAATCTTAGCTACACCACTAGTGGCCACATTTCATTAATTTTCTGGATTTGGTGAAGATCATAATAGAGGAAGGAAGAGGACGCCGAAAGTTGTCGGAGATGCAAGAAGATCGCCAGTGGTTTGGCTCAAACTCTCTCATAGCGACCTCTACTTTTTTTGAATACGTCCGTGGAAAGGAAACCGACAATGAAGTTGGAGGAAGGTTTTCCGGCGCTTTGAAGCTCAACCTCGCCGATTCTAATCTTTGTCTTGCTTTCGCCGCCAAACCCAAGCTTGAGCTCTCTCACCGACAATGGAGTTAATGGTGATGGTATGTCATCGACGGTGGTGGTGCTCTGTCTCCTTTCCTTCACCTCTCAAGCTCTTTCTCTCTGGATCCGTGATGCCCCAACTCTGAAAAATGCGTCTCTGTGTATCAAAGAGAGAAGAAGGTCCTTGGTCAAAACCTATTTTGACCAGGGACCTATCTGAAATTTTCAGAAATTCTCGATAAGGGACTTAGTGTAAAGTTTTGAAAAATTTGTTGGGTGTTACTGTAGTTTTCAAACAATATGGGTCCTATATGTAATTTTTCCGGATCCCTTTTCCTCATTGATTTGTAATTTCTAGAAATGTTAGAGTCTGTTTCTTTAATTTTCTCCATTCTTAAAAATATTAATTTTGACCCTCCAAAAATTATTTGCATGAATAATTAACAAATTATGACAATTTTGCTCTTAATTACAATTAGTTTAATACAAACCTAACTCAAATTCACTAGTGCAAAAATCGCTTTCTCGATCAGGTAAAAAATACTTTCAAGAATGGTTCTAGATCAGGTCTCCATATAGCCGATCATAAAAGTCGGTTATTTTTTAGACCGATTGAAAATCTTGTTTTAAAAATCACTTTTAAGACCGGTTTTAAAAATGTGAGGTCTTAAAAGTAAAAAATAATTCTTAGATTTGCTTTGTTATTCTCAAATGTGCTTTCCCATTCTCAAATCTGCTGTTTCAAAAGCTGAAGGAACCTGGAATTTTCATAGATTTTTGTGCGTTTCTTTTTCTGCATAAAATTCTTCATTCTTTGGCCGTTTTCAAAAGCGTACAACCTGGAATTTTCATAGATTTAGTGTTTGGGAACAGGTATGGATTTGGATGATGTCCGATCAATATTAGAGACGACCAGTGTGGATGTTCATCGACACCGCAATCAACATCGCTTCCATTGAGTACAACAAGATTCATCAACACGTAATATTGATTTTGATTCTAAATAAAAGATATATATTGTTTTTCATATTTGTTAATATTTTTTTAATTTGCCTATATTAATACTCCGTCAACAATAATCAATTGAGAGATAAAATGAGAGAATTAAGGAAGATGATAAAGGTATTGTAGAAAATATATGTCATATTAACTAATTTAACTAAAGTTTTTAATCTAATCAAATTAAATAAATATATCCTATATAGGATGGGGGAAGTAATTGCCAATTTTGATGGTCAAGTGAGGCTTGTATCTTTATTCACAAGTGACTAGTAAATTTCTTAAAGTTATATAGTTATTTGTTGTACTCAAGTTATGAAAGAGAAACAACCACATCACAAGTCATACTAAAATTAAGATTTCATCCACGCCCATCATTTGAAAATTCATTTGTGTATTTTTAACCCTTTACACACATGCACGCAGAAGGTTGAAATCTCATAAATATGTGAGCAAGTTAGACAAAGTCAAGAGTCTTCAAATTGTAATGAACCAACCTCATATTAAGGTGGACTTGGATTATGAAGAGAGTATTATTGGGCCGATGACTTTGGGCTTAGGATAGGTAAAAGTAAAGATATAAAGAGGCAAATAATAGATTAGAAAAGGTGTGAAATTATCGCGGAATCTTTCTCTTTCTGTCTATCTGTGGTCCCTCTCTCTATTTCTATGATTTTATTTTTCTTCCTTTCTATTATTCTTCTGCTGTACTGCCTTTTTCATTATGTGTTACTATTGCATATGTAATGACAGAGTGCTTTATTAGTGAATGATTATAATATTCAGTAGAAGCTACATCTTCTATATTGATTTAATAGTGATCACAACAAATGGTGCTTTCATTGAGAGTCAAACCCCCCGCCATGGTCGATGATTGTGATGAAGCCGAACTGAAACTACTTGAGGCGAATGTGAAGAAGGAGAAGGAATTCATTGAAGATGCCAAGGGTCGATTTGATCGCATCGAAGGATTGATGGAAGCTATTCTCCAATCGCTTGACAAGCTAGATCGAAAGTTGGAATCATCGAGCACATGGGTCAAGGTTGGGTCCCCCTCCTATGCAATTCTGGTGGTACATAATCGACAATCAGGATTAGGTGATGAACCCCCATCGTCTCAAGGTCCAAGTATAAGGGATCACCACCCACCACCAACATGCGATTCCAAGCAGCGTTCAGTGATAGCTCCGAATTGTGAGGCCCAGTTCACCGTTGTCGTCTGTAGCATTTGCTTTGCTCTGCCTAAGAAGGAATCTGATTTTGCTCCATCAGTGGTTGACAAGGAGATGCAAGTCTGTTGTTTGCTAGATTGCTCCAAAGATACTTCTGCTTTTCCTAAAATTTTCTGTCAATCATTATTGTGATATTTGACCCTGGACAAGTTAAGAGAGATTATTACTTGTATGTTCTCCCTACAATTTATCAGTTGTTGCCTTTACAATCTGTCTACTGCATTGGTACTATCTTTTCCCATTTAGACTTTGGTCCTGAAGAGTATACAAGCTATGGATGTTTGAAATTGGTTGAAGCAATATATCCTATCATCCAAAACAAGGGCTGCTGCTTGGGAGAAATTCTAGCTGCTACTGCGGAGGATGTGGACCTTGCAATGGCTACTACTCGGAGAGCTCTGGTCAAGAACGAGGGTAAACATTGGGCAACATCTTCTGGTTCTGTTTGTGCTTGGTATTTGCGAGCTATCGCTGCTAAGGTAATGGAAGGGAAGTTTGAACTAGTAAAACTTGAAGCAATTGATCAAGCTTGAACTAGCAAAACCACTGGATGAAGCATTATGGGACATGGATGATGTTGTTGGTTGCTTTAAGTACTATGCTGACCTTGCTAACGAATTGGATGCAAAGCAAAAGGCTCCCATATCCCTTTCCATGTGAACCTTCATGAGTCATGTTCTTAGGAAGCCCATTGGAGTTGTTGCATTGATTACTCCATGGAACTATCCTCTATTAATGGCTGTGCAGAAAGTTGCTCCTGCCTTGGCTACTGGTTGTACCATAGTTTTGAAGCCATCTGAATTGAAATCTGTGACGTGTTTGGAGCTGCGTCAAATATGTAGAAATGTGGGCCTGCCTCTAGGAGTCCTAAATATTCTAACTGGATTAGGCCCTGAGCTGGTGCTCCTTTGGCATTGCATCCTCATGTGAAGATTGACTTTACTGGAAGCTCTATGACTGGGAGCAAGATTATGCCAACTGCAGCTCAATTGATCAAGCCTGTTTCACTAGAGCTTAGTGGTAAAAGCTTGATTGTTGTTTTTGAGGATGTTGACCTTGATAAAGTTGTTGAATGGACCATGTTTGATTGTTTCTGGACAAATGGTCAGATTTGCACTGCCACTACCCGTCTTATCACGCATGACAGCATAGCTGAACAATTTTTGAATAGGCTTGTGAAATGGATTAAAAACATCAAGATATCAGATGCCTTGGAAGAAGGTTGCAGGCTAGGTCCAGTTGTTAGCAAGGGGCAGTATGAGAAAGTATTGAAGTTCATCTCAACTGGTAAGAGTGAGGGGGGCAAAAATTTTGACTGGTGAATCTCACCCTAGGCATTTAAACAAGGGTTTCTTTATTGAACCAACTATCGTTACTGATGCCACTAACTCTATGCAAATTTGTCGAGGAGAATGGGGGCTTGGAAACCACTTGAGTGTAAAGCAAGTGACTCAATATATATCATATTTCATAGCCTACCTGGAGACATTAGCTATTTTCAAATTCACTTACTATCAATTTGTTTATTGTGGTGTTATGCACAAAGTTGGATCTTTGTTTTATGCCATCTACTTTATCATATGTTTTCCAACATTTCTGAGGATTGATGAAAAGTTTGAAAATAAATGGGACTTGACCAGAGTAACTGTTGATGCATTGGGTGTTGCCATGCTAGTCACAATAATATTTGATTTGTAGCCCACCGGAGTAGCTATTGAAGAGTTTGGATCCTTCTACATGGCAACTCCTTGTCTAGGCTATAATGCAAGGATGGTATCTTGGAATCATATATGCTTAGTCAAAGCTAGCTTGCATTCTAGTTTTGGCCTACAGGGTATTCTTGGCTGCTTATTTGCTAATTTTCCAAATTTTGACCTTGAGGACAAGGTCAAATTCCCAGGAGGGAGTAATGTAATGAACCAGCCTCATATTAAGGTGGACTTCAATTATGAAGAGAGTATTATTGGGCCGATGACTTTGGGCTTAGGATAGGTAAAAGTAAATATATAAATAGACAAATAATAGATTAGAAAAGGTGTGGAATTATCGTGGAATCTTTCTCTTTCTGTCTATCTGTGGTCCCTCTCTCTATTTCTGTGATTTTCGTCTTCTTCCTTTCTGTTATTCTTTTGCTGTACTGCCTTTTTCATTCTGCGTTACTATTGCATATGTAATGACAAAGTGCTTTATCAGTAAATGATTATAATATTGAGTAGAAGCTACATCTTCTACATTGATTTAATAGTTATCATACCACAAATCAAAGTGCATCTTTAATTTGTTGGTCTGTCTCGCGACAAAACCACAAATATAACACTACTACAAAATATGGATACTACTACCCTAAAAGACGTAGTGAAAAGTGAAAGCGATGGCATTGTTGTAATTATTTACTTAACTTTGAGACTTTAGACATCCTAAATATTAATTTAGAACGCCTATTTTTTTTTTTTTTTTGACGTCCTGAATATATTTTAGGACACCTAAAATCAGCATTTTTGGCGCAATTTGGGATTTTTTGGCGCTAGAAATTTTTTTTGCGTCCTAAAATAGGTTCAAGACGCCTAAAAGTTTTAAAATTAAATATTTTGGTACATTTTGTGAAATTTTTTTTATTTGGTGAAAATTTTTGGCGTCCTAAAAGAAGTTCGGGCGCCTAAAATTAAATTTTTGTAAATTTTTGACGTCCTTAAAGAAGTTCAGGACACCTAAAATTAAATTTTTAGCGCGTTTTATGAAATATTTTGGCGCCAGAGGAGTTTTTTATGCCAAAATAAATTTTTGGGCGTCCTATATATTAAATCAAGACGTCAAAATAATTTTTTTATCGTCCTATATAATGAATCAGGACGCCAAAATGCCTTGTTTGGTGTGCAACTTTGATGAATGAACACGCAACCCATAGTTCTTTTTTTGGTGAGAGACGTACGCAACCCATAACTCACTCTGCCACTTAAATTGTTAATTTTATCATGGCATTATCAAATTGTTAATTTTATCAAAGACGTACGCCAAAATGCCTTGCATTATTTTATCATTTTAAATATTAATTTTTAATGTTAACAAATTTGCCTCCCCTCCCACCTTTTTATTTAATAATAATCTTCCTCCTACTCTTTCATTTCACTCCCCTGGTTCCCATTTCCTTACTTTGTCATTCTTCATCTCTCTCTCTCTCTGCACGGCTCTCTGCTTTCTTTGTACGTGGACCGAGTTGTGCGAGTTGTGTTAGTGAAGCTACCATGGAGAATGGAGAATCCTTCGTCTTCAATCTTCAAATCTGGTGAATCCGTCACTCAATGATTCAATAAGGGTATTTATTCCAAGCCTTCTTATACGGATCTTAACATCAACTCCATCAACCCTAAGGCCCCCAAATTTTTGTGTGTGAATCTTAGATGTAAGTGTGGAAATTATCCTTGTTCAATATCTCGTTGTTGTGATTTGTCGGTGTAGGAAGCTTTTTTCTTTCATTGTTGTGATTTGTTGTTCCGATCGATTTGTTTTTCAGATCCGCTCCAAATCTTTTTTCATTCATTGTTGTGATTTGTTGTTCTCATCGTGCCTTCACTACAGATCTACTCCGTCTCTGTCTCCTTGTTTTTCTTTCAGTTTTGTGAGGTCCTTTGCGGTCTTTGGCCATCGGGTTTTGGGTTTTTTTTTTTAAAAAAAAAAAATGTTTTAACCAGGAGCCTTTTTTAAGGCGTCCCGAATTGTTTTTGTAGTAGTGTAATTTTATAAAAATTTTAAACCATATTTAGATCGGATATAGAGGATTAAGTCTAAAAAAATATGATTAGTGGCAATAATTTCATAAATAAAAAGAACTTTTTTGACCGGTTCCTTTACTAAGAGATCTAAAATATATTATTTAGACTGGTTTCCTAAACAAGCCATAAAAAAATCAAAAAAAAAAATTGTCACTTATTTTGAAATTGGTTTTTACAAATAACCGATCTAAAAAATTTCATTTTTTAGAACTTATATTTATTATAACAAGTCTTCCAAATAATATATTTATTACTTGTGATAACGGGTCTAAAAGATGAAACTTTTGACCTTATATTTTTTGCTGGTCTAAAGATGAACTTCACTTTAAACCTCTTCCTATCTGATAATCGGCGCCTCATCCACCACCACAATCTCTGTAACTCTCGCTCTTCAGCTATTTTTATTAAACATCTAACATCGTTTCTCTTCACCTATGTTAATCAACATTGTTGAATCATAAATAGCCTCTAAACCTGCAACCCTACTTGTCGTGCTCTTCAGCTTTCCCCATCTTCGTTCATGAGTGACCATTGTGAAGAGGCGAGGGCAGCCATCGCGGCAGTTAGATCAGTGAAGAGGAATAGTGACAGTTCTCAGTTTTCTTAATTTGATAGATATAATCCCTTACTTGGTTTGTGGTTCTCTCAAATTTTCCTTTTTCGTTTTGGAATTTACGTTTGTGTTTTTGTATAAAGTTTAAGTTTTAGCCTGAGTGATTAGATTTTGGTAACTGCAGCATCCTTGACTAGGAGAATCAGCCGAAGCATGTTAAGCATTAAGACTCTAAATGGCGGTTCAAGCTGACTGGGAGAACCACGAACTCATCTGCCACATTTCCCTTAATGTTTGTCGCCTCTTCGAATTCCTTGTCCAATTTGGTAGTCAATTTCCCTCTTCTATCTTTTTCATCATTCGTCTTTCTGAGTATATCCCGTTTGTACATACCGAAGGATCTAATTCTTTTGTGATAAGGATATATTTGTGTGTGGTGTTTAACTTATGTTTTATCTGTGTTTATCCTCATCCAGAGTCTACGACAAAGAGCAAGTTGGCATCACTGAATGAGAAGCTTGATGTCTTAGAGCGTCAGCTAGAACTCCTTGAAGTTCAAGTGAGCACTGCATAAGCAAATCCTTCTCTATTTAGCACTTGATGTTTGCCTGGATCTTGATGTCATAATTCAGCCTTCCTGCAAGCACCTTCCTGCCTATATTGTATCCACAGCTCAATTCACTAGTAAAGTATCTCTGTAATCCAATGCATCATGATATAAATCTAGTTTGTGATTTGCCGTTTTTGGCTCATATAGCTTCCCAGTTGTAGTGCCTTTAATTTAACACGATTTCTTCAAATGTGAGATTATAACCTCTCCAATATTCTCATTGCTTCCTGCTAATTATGCAGACATTTAGCAGCAATCACGCGGCTCCTACTGGACTTGGCACCATCCATTTGTCTCTTTTAACATGATTGTTGATCAATACAAGTATAATCTGTCTGCTTCAATTTGAACAATACAGGTATAATTTAGCAAGAGCTCAATAGCGAGGCACACCAATGTTGGCGCGCGAGGGTTGGCTATAAAAGAAGCAACAGTGGGTGGTGGGGACATTATTTGGTTGAGTCATGTCCGGCCGCGCAGGAGAAGGCTTAATAAATGACCAAAATTACAAGAGTGGAGGGGGAAACATGATTGGCTTGGAGCAAAAGATATTTTACATCACCCGTCTTAAAAATTTTATCTTTTATACCACATATTTTAAAAACTGATATTAAAATCTTATATTTTAGACCGTATATCTTTAAAAACTAGTCTAAAAAAGTGAACCAGTCTTAAAAATAATGACTTTTAAACCTAGCTTATATTGATGAGACCGAATCTAGAATCAGTCTAAAAAACATTTTTCACCCTATCTAAAAAGTAATTTTTACAATAATATGTATATATGCATAATATGTAGTAAATGTGTGAATAACTGGAAAAGTAGCCTATCGGGGTTTGTTCCTCAAAATAATCGGAATAAATGAATATAATGATCCTCGATCCCTAATGACTTTATTCATGAGCATATGTTTTGGTGGTTAATTATGACGAGTACATATTTAAAATTATGTGTCTTTTTATTTTATTTTATAATATAAATTAAAATTACATGGCATAGAGGGGGAGAAAGAAATCGACGTCAAAATTATGTGAGCGAATGTTTGGGAAACCATAAATTAAAACCGTGGTTAATTTAGAAATCCTTTTTCGTATATCTCGTAAATTATAAAATATATATTTTTCAAACGTAAATCCAAATATGCTCTAATACTAGTCGCATTTTGGGATTCAGTCTCCTTCTCTCATCAAAGGATGATTAGTCAAACCACTGACTTCAACTTCACTAACAACCAAGAACAAGTCAAAGTCCTCAGTCTCCTAACTGGATAATGGAATCTTCTTCTTCCTCACTTTTTATACGTAATATTTATTAATTAATTAATTACATTATTCTCTTTTTTTATATTCAGAAGAAGCCTGGCCCGGCCGGCGGCTAACTTCGATTCATTCCAGATTTTGAACATCGTTTATAGTATATCAAAATAAAATAACTTTATTTATATTATTATTTTCTGAATTCTCTGACTAGACTGGATGAGAGTTCCCATAGTCTCTCCTGTCCTGGGCTAGCCAACATTTGCTCGTATCACACTACTTCACCCGACAGTAATATATAGTTTCTAGTTGTATTTATAAAATACTTTAATATATTTTGTCGAAATTAAGTAAAATCTTAAAATTTATTAACTCTGTTTTAAAATTTAATACACCTTATCTTTTTATCTCCTGTTTAATATATATACACTTCTAAAAAAAAATAACAATTTACATAACAACAAATAAAAGGACTAAATTGTACATTTATGTGAAAAATTTAATGATATACTCCCTCCGGTCCTAATTATAAGACAACATTTATGAGTTAGTTTTGGTCCTAATTATAGGACAACTTTCTAATTTTTGTTAATTTCTTCCTAAAATACCCTTATTTTATTCTCTCAAGTGTGTTTGGCTTTTGATGAATGTGATTATATGTATGTGGGTGTGTAGACTCTTCCAATCATTGAAACTTTTGAATTGCTAGATTTTAAACTATTTATCGATTAACTCTCATTAATTTACCAATATATATATATATATATATTTGACACACACACAGATATATTTATATATGTGTGTGTGTGTTTATATGTGTGTCCACACACTCTCACATCTGTGAGTTTGTGTGTGTGTGTGTGTAGATGTGTGTGTTGTCAATATATATGTGTATATGTACATATATAAACACACACACATATATATACATGTGTGTGTATTCATATATGTGCAGATATATGTATGTGTGTGTCTATATATATGTGTGTGTATATATCTATACATATACATATATACACACATATATATGTATATAGTAAGACATTATTTCAATTAGAAAAGTGTAGAAAGGAAAATTCTAGGTCGGAATAATATGTGGTAAGAGTTGTTGATTCATTTTTACTTTTGTCATTTTAAATTTGTATAAGGGCATTTTAGGAAAATGAATAAAATTAACTAATTTAACTCATCTCCTTAATCTCCTTAAAGTTGGTTAAATATGTCCTATAATTAGGACTGGAGGGAGTAACTTATAAAATATGACCAAATAAAATGTCCTCTCTACTTTATAAATACAACTGGAGGGAGTAACTTAGAAAATATAATTTTTATTAACAAGCAAAATAAATGCCCAATTCCATAGAGTCTAACATGTATAAATATCTCATGCTATTAAAACTGCATTCCTGTTCATAATGAAAATATCAAATTCCACCACAGGACAGTTAGTTTTGTTATAAAGATTTAATATAATTTTTCCTTTCATATAATTAGAGGTAAGTGCCTAAACGAAATTGATAATATATATGTGTGTACAACGAAATTTTTAAACAGAAGGTTTATATTAAAATAAATAGCAGTATACTTTTCATATATGTACATATGTGTACATATTTATGTGTGTGTGAATGCGTGTGTGAATGTGTATGTGTGCATATATATGTGTGTGTAGATCCTTGAAATTTATTTCCCACATTCTTGTATCTATATCTATATTGTATAGGACAAAAATTGATTGAGTATTTTCTCCTTTTATCGTTGCAAGTCTACGATAAAAAATAAACTAACGATTGCGTATAAATAAACTTGGGATCGTTCTATCTTCTCGAGGAGTCTTTTATTGATTTATAAATAATCTTTTAAATGTCATACAAATGCAGGGAAATTAATTTTTGGTTTTTCAAATTAATAAAATAAAAGAGTAATGTAATTTAATTAAACATTAAACCGTTGCTTTTGGTATTTTTTTATAAAATGGAATGGAGCATGAAAATGGGTATGAAATGTATAATGAATGATGAATGTTTTTGGAAATAGAGTAATAGCTATCATAGTTCAAGTAGATATATGAGTAAATTTTCACAAAGTCTTGATGAAAAACTCCAAATAAACACTTGAGTCTAATGTTCTTAATTAGTGATTACTCCAATTAACATAGCCAACAATCACCTCTTAAGACATTATTTAAGTGCACTTAGTGTACAATTACGATTAGATTAATGTAACCTACTTTTTCTTGATATAAATGCGATAACACGACACTCGATTAATCCAATTCAATTATACTATCTAACAATAACACGTAGAAAGCATAATATAATTGAATCAATAAGGAATAAAATATATAATATATATATATATATATCTCTATCTATATATCCAACAAGCTACAAAAATCCAATCCAATCACATAGGTTCTATCTACAAAGTTATCCAAATGGGTAAACTAAGTCTCAACAATATAAAACAACATTCATAAAATTAGAAAATCCATATACAATTAGAGAAAGTAGACTGAACAAAATAAACTCTCCTATTTAAGCTCTGAAACTCCAACTACTATCCATCCCCAAGAAGCAAATCGAGCTTAGCCACATACTACCATGGAACTAGCCTTAAGAGCACAACCACCATTGCTAGTTAAAGAGAAAGAAGCTTCGTTGGCAAATCTGTGATGGAGAATAATAGAGGACGAATCTGGAAAGGGAAAGAGAAAGAAGAACTAGCGATTGTGAAGATGGTTTTTGGTAAAGGTGAGTCTGGACAGAGGAAGCCGACTGTGGTGAGAAAGAAGTGACGGAAGAGAAGAAAGAAGTTTTTGGCGAACAGTAGATGAGTAACAGAAAACAGAGGAGGCCGACGGTTCTCAGCTTCCCAAATCTGAGTTTTCTTAGTTTACGAAGCTTTAACAGCAGAGAAGATGATGGTGATGGTAAAGGAGGACATCTTCGACGGTGGTGGTAGCTCTCCATCTCTTTCCCTCTCCTTTCATAGTTTAGGTGAGTCGCCGGCGGTCCGTCGGCGACAAAAGAAGAGGAAGGTGGAGGAAGGAAAGATAAGGTGATTGTTCTCGTCTAAGCTCTTCGTCGCGCTCTCTTTGTGATATCCGGAGCTTTGTAATGTCAGGTCTCTGACCTAAGAAACATGGTCAAAACGCAAGTTTTGACCAAAGACCTATCTGCAAACTTTAAAAGCTTGTGGAGGGATTAAATTGAAACTTTTACAATTTGAGCCCAAACTTCTATTTCCAAATTTGGTCCAATATTCCTACAATGCAAAAATAAGCACAAGGTAGCATCAAAAGTTCAAGAAATCAATTGCATGAATAAATTAACAAATTATGACGATTATACCCCTAATTACAATTAATTCAATACAAATGTCCCTAACTCAAATTAGTGCTTAATCATGCAATATATCCCAGAAAATGCATTAAGAATTCCAAATTAATTATGAAAAATCATATAAAAATATAGTTCAATCACCTCCATTAATCAACATCGTTGGATCGTAAATAGCCTATAAACCTGCAACCCTACTTGTCATGCTTCAGCTCTCCCCATCTTCGTTCATGAGCAATCATTGTGAAGAGGCAAGGGCAGCCATCGTGGTAGTTAGATCGGCGAAGAGGAATAATGGCAGTTCTCAGTTTTCTTATTATAATAGATATAATCCCTTACTAGGTTTGTGGTTCTCTCATATTTTCCTTGTTCATTTTGGAATTTACATTTGTGTTTTTGTATGAAGTTTCAGTTTTAGCTTGAGTGATTAGATTTTGGTAACTGGAGCATCCTTGAATAGGAGAATCAGCCGGAGCAAGCATTAAGACTCTAAATAGCGGTTCAAGCTGACTGGGATAACTGCGAATTCATCTCCCACATTTCCCTCAATGTTCATTGCCTCTTCGAATTCCTTGTCCAATTTGCTACTCAATTTCTCTATCCTTTCTCTCTTCTTTCTTTTTCATCATTCATCTTTCTGAGTATAACTCGCCTGTTCATTCCGAAGGATCTAATTCTTTTGTGCTAAGGATGTGTTTAGCTTATGTTCTTTTTTTGTGTTTATCCTCATCCAGAGGCTACGTCAAAGAGCAAGTATAATTTAGCAAGAGCTCAATAGTGAGGCGCATCAATGTTGGCGGATGGCACGAGGGTTGGCTGTAAAAGAAGCAACATTGGGTGGTAGGGACATGATTTGTTTGAGTCACGTCTGGCGCGCAGGAGAAGGCTTAATAAATGACGAAAATTACAAGAGTGGAGGGGGTGATATGATTGGTTTGGAGCAAAAACTGATGGATATATTTTCAAGACCGACTGTGTACACAACGAGTTTTAAAAGTCAATTATTTTACACAACTGGTGTTTTAAAAGTCTTATATTTTAGATTTTATATCTTAAAAAACTGATTTTAAAAGTCTTATATTTTAAACCTTAAATCTTAAAAACCCGGTTTCAAAAGTGATTTTTAAGACTGGTTGAAAAACTGATTTTAAAAGTAATAGACTTTTTAGACTGACTATATCGAAACCGATCTGAAAAATGATTTTCACCCGATCTAAAAAATGATTTTCACACTAGTGTATGTATATGCATAATATATAGTAAATGTGTGTGTGACTTGGAAAAGTAGCCTATCGGGGTTTGTTCCTCAAGATAATCGGAATCGATGATGATCCTCGATCCCTAATGACTTTATTAATGACCATATGTTTTGGTGGTTAATTGTGATGAGTATTACATATTTAAAATAATGTGTCTTTTTTTTTATTTTATTTTATTTTTAATATAAATTAAAATTACATAGCATACAGAGGGAGAAACAAAACTTTTTTCACATATTATTAAAATCTTGGTTTCAAAAATCTTTTTTCATAAATCGAAATAAAACTTTTTTCACATATTATTATCTCATGTCCTAATTATAAGATCTAGTTGATTTTATTTGGAGAGATTAAGGAGGCTAAATAAGTTACTTAATTATTTCATTTGTTGTATATTCTTATATTCTTATATTTTAGTTTATTATTTAAACTAATTAGTTTGAAAAAAAAATTAAAAAAATACTTTAAAGTAATTTAATTAACTTCCTTAATCTCTCTAAAAAAGTCAACTAGGTCTTATAATTAGGATCGGAGAAAATATCTCATAAATCCTAAAAACTATTTCCCAAAAACAAATTCAAATATGCACTAATACTAATTGGGATTCAGTCTCCTTCTCTCATCAAAGGATGATTAGTCAAATCACTGACTTCAACTTCACTAACAACCAAGAACAAGTCAAAGTCCTCAGTCTCCTACATACTGGATAATCGAATCTATTCTTCCTCACTTTTTATACGTAATATTTATTAATTAATTAATTACATTATTCTCTTTCTTTTATATTCAGAAGAAGCCTGGCCCGGCGGCTAACTTCATTCCAGCTTTTGAACATCATTTATAGTATATCAAAATAAAAATAACTTTATTATTGTCTAGACGGGAGGAGAGTTCCCATAGTCTCTCCTGTCGCGTCCGAATCCTCTCCTCATCAACTCTCTCATTATCTCTCATAAAGCGGGTCGGCCGTCAAAATCTTAATCCAAGAGTTCGGGATGATTTTTAGAAAAATCACGTGCGGTAAACAAAACCGTGCGCGGTTTTACTAAAAATTATTCTCGGGCCCTTGGATCAAGATTTCGACGGTCAAAATTTGCTGATGATGAGGGATGGATAGACAAATGATGAGGAGAGTATCTTCTTCGCCCCTCTCCTGTCTTGGGCTAGCCAACATTTGGAGAAGGCTCATATCATGCTACTTCAACCCACAATAATATTTAGTTTCTAGTTGTATTTATAAAACACTTCTTATATATTTTATCGGAATTAAGTAAAATCTTAAAATCTATTAACTCTATTTTAAAATTTAATAACATTACATTACAAGTTTATCCCTATTGAATATATATATATTTCTCAAGAAAATAACAGTTTACAAAATAATAAATAAAAAAGCTAAATTATACATTTACGTGAAAAATTTAATCATATAACTTATAAAATATGACCAAAGGAGTATGCAGCCTTTTCTTATGATTAAACAATATATTTACATATAAAACTAACCATTAGTCCATGACTCCATGTGATATATATAATTTAAAAACCAAAATTAAAATCCAGCTACTATATATTGTAAGATCTTAAATCATTACAGAATTGCAAAATCAATAAATATAATATTAAAAATAACAATTTTCCATAAATATCTTAGAATTACGCGACACCCTTTCGATATTATTATTATTAGCAATCGCATGCGGCAAGAAAAGGCAAGAACTTGAATATTTTTCCTTGGTCAAAGAAAAATCTTGTAAGTTGGTACCAAAAAGATTAAGAAAAATAACAATGAACATTTCTGGAATATACAATGAATATTGGGACAATTGGTATGAAGGATCTAAAAATAATAATATTTATTAGGAAAGACTATAAAAACCGTAATTATTTAAAGGTTAAAGTATACTTTTAGTCCTTTAAGTTTATATAAGGTATACTTTTGATCCCTTAACTTTATAAAGTATACTTTTAGTCCTATAATTCTAACACCGTTAATTTTGCTAATGGAAAATGTTAACTCAAGTGATAACGGTGTAAATTTAAATTATGATTTTGTAATTAAATGCTATTAAGTTTATGGGTAAATTAAAAAATATATAAAATTTGTATAATTAGATGCTATTAGTTATCATTCAAGTTCGCTGCATCATCATTTTCCGTTAGCAACATTAACGGTGTTAGAATTTTATGACCAAAAGTATACTTTATGAAATTAAGGGACCAAAAGTATACCTTATATAAAATTTAAAGGATCAAAAGTATACTTTAGCCTTATTTAAAAGGACTAAATATTAAAACATAAAATTAAAAGTACTAAGTTGCCCTCTAGGCTTTTCTCACATTTTGTCTTTGATTTTAGTTTAAGCAAGCATCTCACAAACCCAACTTAGCACAAAGGGTCCATACCTAACTGCAACTTGACTAAAAATTGTAATTAGATTTGGCGATGGATTATTTTTATCCAAACCCTGTGAGACAAGGGAAAGAACAACGAAGTTCATAGGAAAGAATAAGATGCTTTCATTCCCTTATGTCTGTAGCTCGAAGCAGTGCAGTCTTTCCAGGCTAAATTAAATCAAGGATTTGGGGCTTAACATATATGAATGGGAAGACCCACCCATCTATCCTACTTGATTTGGAATTTTATATAATAAACGGCTCTGTTGCAATGGAACCAAACCAATTGCAGTACTCAGATCTGAGCGCATAGATCTCTCTCTAGGTCTATCTAATAGTATATCTGGAAGTGATATGTTATGCTTATTGGGTTAATGTGCTCTTTGGTCACTTAAGCCCAATAAGGCTTAATTGAGACTACAGCCCAAGAACTCTAAGGCCCATGTGGATTAGGGTTAGGTCTTAGGTGTAGAAGATATAAACTAACTTTCGATCGCTTGAAAAGAAACGGTCAAACAAATAGTTAGGAGGCTCTCATCGAAAAAAAACCTAGAGGCAGACGTTCATCATCTGAACGGTTGCCCACACAACCATCTCATCCCCCTCGAGAGATAGTCTGGAAGATCAATCATAGATCGCACGAGGACTGTTCGTATACGAGGAATGTTCGTAGACAAGGATTGTTCGTGGAGAATCTTTCAGATAACTCTTCAATATCCAGGTAAGCAAAACGATGAAATGTTTCATCTTTTCCTACATCGCGTGGTACGATACGCTTCCGCGTTTCTGATTAGATTCCTACAATGCTGACATCTTTTCTGGTATATCAGTTGGCGCTCTAGCTCTGAAAAAAGGAGTTGTAGTTCTAGTGAATGCTTATTGATTTTTTTATTTGATTTTTAATGCTCCTCTTTGAGCAAGTTCTTTTTCATACCTTCCCTTGGTAGCCACAAGAATCACTAACAGGAAGATCGTTGCAATAATAAAGGTTCAAAGAACGCTGGGAGATTTGTTTTTGAGTCACTTGACTCTGATTTATAGTTAGATTTAGAGTCCATATGTCAATTTCTGGGTTTGAGATGCTTGCTTCACACGAACGTGGAAGAGAAATACATGAAGGGCAATTTGGTATTTTAAATTTTATATCATTGTATTTGGTCCTTTTAAATAATTAGGATTTTTATGGTCATTTTTAATAAATATTATTTTCTTTAGATCCTCCACTTTAATTTTTCCATGAATATATAAAGAGAATTGTTAATTGATTTGGTGATGACACTAATGATATTGTTTTACGGACCAAGAATATTCTTTATGGATAACAAGGATTCTCTCGAGATAGAAAAAAAAAAAGGCAAAAAAGGTACTTATTTCATATACAAGGGTTAGAAATCAAATCCAAAATTTAATTTCAATTAATAATAATAATTGTGGAGCCGTTGTTGACAATTGCTTCCCCAATTCACATGGCTATTCTTAAACCAAAGCCACACCTGGCTGCCGTCGCGTCCTATATTATAAGATGAAAATCCATTGAAACGAAGAATAATATGTATGTGAAAATTTAATTATAATAATTATAAGGAAAAAGGTAATTCTCTATTTACTCAAATACCTGGGACCGCCATTTTTGTTAATGAATTTTTAACTATGAAGTTCAATAGACTTATGAGTGATGATATTGATTCTGATTGAGACTAAGATGATAAGAAACGTATTAATCCTAAGAAATAATCTCAAATGAAAAAGGTAAATCCTCATATTTGATTAATGGCAAGCTAAGGTCTTCAAATTCCCATCACATATAGGTTTAGTAAAAATATATTAATTTTATTCCATTGGGGAGACCTTGTGCCATATAGGGAATCAAAAAAAAAAAAAAATTATAAGTAATTGAATAGAGCTCCATTATACTAAAATATATATACAAAGTTGATGTGATCAAACGCTCACAGATGATGTTTATGTACCCACATTCATGGAACACACACACACAGCGGAATAATTAATCTAGTAATTATAATGTTGTTTTATAATTCACAAATTATTTTGTAAATATAATATTATTTATTATAAAATTATTTCTAATACTCCGAATTTTTTTTTTTTTTTTGCACAATAAGAAAAATTAAATTTAATATTAAACAATGGAGCTGATATTGATTTCAAATATAAGATCCATTTTCTATATTTATCAACAACAAAAAATCTAAAATACCCTTGAAATATGAGAGAGAGGGAAGATATTAAAGAAAATGATTTAGGTAAGGCGTTCTAGGAAAAAGAACATTTCCTTCACACACAAAAATAAAAATATTATTTCATATTTATTATTCTATTTAGTCCTAAATATAAGGCGAGTTGATTTTTTGGAGATATTAAAGAAGTTAATTAATTTACTTTAAGATATTTATATTTATCATTTTTTCTCTAAATCGTTTTACTTAACATATAAACTGGTATATAATCTAATGATACATAATATACGATATAATTAATTAATTTATTTAGTTTCATTGATCTCTCAAAAAAAAGTTAATTTTATCTTATATTTAGGATTTGATGGAGTATAATTAACTAATTTTCTCAACTTTCTTAATCTGATCAAATTATTTAAACATGTTCTACATTAAGACTAGAGGAGTGTCTTATTTTGAATAATGTAGAAAATATAATTTTTATTAACAAGCAAAATAAATGCCCGATTCCATATAGTGTCTAACATATAAAAATATCTCATGCATGCTATTAAAACTGTATTCCTGTTCATGTTGAAAATATCAAATTACACCACAGGGCGACAGTTAGTTTTGAAATTTATTTCCCACATTCTTGTATCTACATATATATCTATTTTGTATAGAACAAAAATTGATTGATTTTTTTCTCCTTTTTCTGCGCCATGCAACACTTCTGGAAAGACTGCATTTTTTTATTAATTAATTAGTTTTGAACTTCAAACTCATATATAGTCATGTGATACCAAGCCGATTGGCCGAGTGAAAATAAATAAATCAACTCATTCGCTAAGCTTGTATGTCATGCATACGTACACGAACGTCAAGCATATGCATGTTTCATTTAATTACTAAATTAACAAGGGACTAAGTTAAACAATATGCACTATATATTGTCAGTTTCCTTTCCCCTAAACGATTTTCATCGATTGAACGTTGACTAGACTAGATAAACCAAAAACAAAAAAAATCGGCTTGTGAAGTTTACATTATGCCCTTGTTTAACTCATTTATTACGGTCAAAGTTCAACCCTGGATTGCGCATAATTGTCACTGTCAGCTTCCGAACAAAAAGAAGAAAAGTCTGTGTAGAGAAAAGCCAAGACGAAAAGAAAGGTTCCAACTTGAAGAGTAGTGAATGCTGATTTTTGGGAGTCTTAGATGGCGTACTTTAAATTAAACAAATAGAACGAGTTCAAATAAATCCTTTTTGTCATGAATTATATCCACACACTATAAAGAAAAGGTTCTTCCATTTGTTGAAACCATTACCTCCAGGGCTTCAAAATTTCTTCTTCGATCTTCAGCAAAAGAATAGAGTATTAGAGCAAACACACACAGAAAGATCGATCAGAATTCAGAAACAAGTGATATATTATGGATCATATAATCGAAGATTTGAGAAGCACTACAGAAGAAGAGGAGTTTGAACTTCCAGGGTTTCGATTCCATCCAACAGATGAGGAACTCGTGAGATTCTACCTCAGAAGGAAGCTCGACAAGAAACCCATCAGTATCGAACTCATCAAGCAGATTGATATCTACAAATACGACCCTTGGGATCTTCCCAGTATGTTACTTCCTTCCTTTCTTTCTTTCTTTCTTATATTATCATCGGTGTTTGGTTTAGGATTCATGACTGCACCTCCAATACAAGTGTCTCTGGGACTTGATTTTGAGAGGTTGAGGGATTTAATGGAGCCTTATATAGCTGGATATATATAAATATACACACACATCTTCCTCTTCATTTCATTATATCTTAATTTTCTTAATCTATATATATAATATATGACCTAATGGTGAGGTTGGTTTATGGATGTATGAATGCAGAAGCTAGTTGTACAGGGGGAGACAAGGAGTGGTACTTCTATTGCAGAAGGGGGAGAAAGTACAAGAACAGTATAAGGCCGAACAGAGTGACAGGATCGGGGTTTTGGAAGGCAACAGGAATAGACAAGCCTGTGTATTCTGTTGCAGGAGAAGGCATTAGTGATTGCATTATTGGCCTCAAGAAAACACTTGTTTACTATCGTGGTAGTGCTGGAAAAGGCACCAAAACTGAGTGGATGATGCATGAGTTTCGCCTTCCCTCCAACACAAATCACCCTTCTCATAATCCCCAAGAAGCTGTAAGACACCTACTCTAATTTCTTCGTGCTTAATTGTTTGGATTGACTTTGATCTCAACTGATTTTTCTAAGCAAACTGGGGTTAGTGTAAAACTCAATTGGTGTAATAGTGTGATTTATGTGATTATTTGGATTATATACATTGAAAAGTCAGTTTGAAAAGTTTCAAATATGGAGATAAGTTATAAGCCAAGCCAGGAGCTCCAAAATCTAGCTTCTAATTGGCTTGTTAAAGAAAAACTCAATGTGCTCCAAATGCTAAACCAAACATGATTTTTTATTCAAAGTGACTTTTGCTATGTTTCAATGGAGAGAAAAGTGATGGGAAAATAGAGGAGAGGGATTACTAAGAAGGAAAATACTTATATCAAGTTTCTTATATTTATTTCGTGAAGTTCTCTATTCATATGGGATCATATGTCTTATTTTTGAATTATTATCATTTAACTTTAAACTCATAAGAAAAAAATAGTACATATAGTTATGTGATTGAAAAGCTTGATGCAATAGATATAAGAACTTGATGTAAGTATAATTTGGAAGGAAAACTTCCATAAAAAAAATTCACTATTTTTGTAAATTTTCTCTCCTAGTTTTCTTTCTCCCCTATTTTTCTCTCAATCCAAACATAGGGTTAAGGCTTCAAAACACAGTTTTGGGATCCCAAACAAGCAGTTACACTTATGTGTCTCTGTGTGCTTGTGCACTCATAACAAGACTTTTCTCTGTCTGTGTTCCAGGAAATTTGGACGCTCTGTAGAATTTTCAAAAGAACTGTTTCGCAAAGAAAATGCACACCAGATTGG
The DNA here is from genome assembly GCA_019022655.1 of Acacia acuminata. Classification (NCBI taxonomy): domain Eukaryota; kingdom Viridiplantae; phylum Streptophyta; class Magnoliopsida; order Fabales; family Fabaceae; genus Acacia; species Acacia acuminata. The sequence continues at coordinate 341,776 of JAFJYI010000294.1, forward strand.
GCACAAATGGCTGCAAAGCGTCGTTGCAGTGACAAGGTGAGCAGATCAATGAGCAATAGTGCTGTGGATTCTTGTAATAGTAATATTACTTATGATCAAGAATCATATATCAACTTTGGATCGGGCAGCCCAGAGCAGAAGCCTCAGCTTGTTCCTAACTACAGTACCAGCAACCAGAATCATCATTATAATTATGATGATCATCAAAGGAATCATCATTTCAGCCGTACTTCAATGGCTGCACAAAATCCTCAGCAGCAGCAGCCTCATCAATTAACTGCGTCGTCCTCTTTGCCATTGTCAGCTTTGAGCTTCCGGGGTAATAATAACCAGCAGACTTCCAATAATGACCTGTTAGCGTTTGAGAACCCATGGGACGAGTTTGAATCAGTGGTGCAATTTTGCTCTTGATGATTAGTCTACCTATTATATATATGAATAATCACCCTAGTTACTCGGCTTTGCTCGTTGGTGATTATCATTTACAACCTCATTAACCTTTTTAATAAGATTCTAGTAGGTACGAGGTTTTAGTTGAATCTCATATCATTTCATGCTTATATTTAGACAGTGTTAAATATATAGGAGAGAGTTTGGATTTATGTTAGACAGAGATACTGTTATACATGTAATTTGAGCACACTTATTGACTTGATATGAACTTGTTGCTTCTGTTTTCTCATGATCTCTTCCACAGTAATTGAGCAAGTTTCGTTTTTCTCATGATCTCTTCCACAATAATTTAGCAAGTTTCGTATTTCCTTTTTTCACTTTGCTTATAGGGCTCTGATCACACTATACTTTTGTACTTGACTGCAAGTATATACAGAAAAACCGAATTTATGATGAAAATTAAAAACAATCAGTTGCAACTTGCAAACATGATTTTGCAATGGACAGTTTCTTCACCAATACCAATAATAATGGTGGAATTCTCCCGTTGAAATGGCTTTATTAGTTGTTTAAGAATGAGATTGAAAAGTTCATGTGAAAACACAAAGCGCTTTGAGGAGGGCAATTTCAAATTGGATTTGACAATGCTTGAATCCAACCAAATCAAATAGCCATATGAAAAAACTAATGGTGCAATTTTTTTGCCGTGTGAATTCGTGGCAAAACTTTTGCAATTTATTTTTTTATGGAATTGAAACAGATTTTATGACTCCTGTCACAGATTTTTTTTTTTATTGTGTCCTACTTTATAATTTGAGTGATCAAGATAATCATCATCTATGGGTATAATTAGATTTCATATATCATTTGTCAACGAGTAGTTCTTGATTATGTAAAACAATAGTTCAATTTTCGATTAAAAAAAAAAGAATTTATTCAAAATTTGAAATGTGCCCTTTCAATATGTTATTTTTTTCCCGAAAATGATTAATATGACATGCTTAGTAATGGTTTATATATGGAAGTTTTTAGGAATTACTTCTCGTCTCCCAACTTTGATATTGTTGTAATATTCAAAAGAACGTAGAATGAAAATCAAATAAATCATTTTCGAAAGAAAAAAATATGTTTTGAAAAGCTTATACGAAATCATAATCTTCGGACATACTCATATTTGTTTTGACTTACAAGATTTGAAATATATATAAATATACATTAATTTATACATGAGAGTGTCTGATACATTTCAACTTCGGCTGCTTTTACGAAAAAGGAACTTTGATTTCTTTTTTGTTTTTCCCTGTTCACGAAGAGAAACTGTGATTTCAAAGTCTTACAATATTGTGCTTTTGACCCTAATCAAGTAACTAGACCGCGCGTTCATTATTAATAGGGTTAGAGGTTGATGATGTTGTTTTTAGGTTACAATATACTTTTAGTGCTTTAAATTTATATAAGATTTTATTTTATTCCATTAAATTTATAAAGTGTAGATATTCACATTTATTGATGTTTTTTAATTGAATTTCAGTTTCAAACTTGTTCCTGTCATGGAATTTGTAGACGGCCCTTAGAATTGATAGGGCATTTGCCATTGATGGCCTCTTTGCAAAGCACTCGCATATCATTTGATTCATGTCTTTCTTGTTTATGACTTATAAGCCTATTTTATTAGTGGTACAGTTATCATTTTCTGTTAGGGATATTAACGATAAGTGAAGATTAACAATACACCTCATTTAACTTAAGAGATTAAAATAAAACTTTACGTGACTTGAAAGAACCATATATTTAGCATTTGTATTTATTGTTATCTTTTGATAAACTTATTACTATCAATCAATAATTTTTAATAAAGTAATTTAATAATGCATACTTTTTATAGTGGCTTTGGTCAAATAAACATTACGTACTCTTACCCAAACATTATGTATTAATAATTAATGTGGATTTTATGTCCCCCTCAATAGTCCATTCGTTAACCGTCGTTCTTATAGTATATACTGTTAATTATTTTCCCGGATGGATACCAAATCATGCTTATGATAATCAGTTAACACCACGACTGCCAATAAATTCAATTAAATTAAATCCCTATAAAATTAACATAAACAGGGACTCACATTTTAAAAAATTTGTCACCGTTTAAGTTGTTATCCTTATTTTATATAACTAAAATTATTAATGGGTAAAATATATCAATCATTGCATATACATTAATGTTTGGTTGCTATCTTATATAATACGTTATAAGAAGTATTAGCAGCTCCATGATCATATATTTGGAATAAAAAAATTAATTTTAAAATAATTTATAACATTTTATAGAAATTAAATTAAGTCATTAAACATTCCCATATTTTAATTTGATGTTTTTTTATCTGCCTTACCAAACAATTCAAGGCTAAAACTTCTCCATTAACCTTAAAATTTTCAAGACTTAAGTTCAAAGAAATAATTTTCCTTTAATTTTAAATGTGAAATATCTTTTTGATTTGTTATAAAAGTTAAAAAAAAAAAAAAAAAAAAAAAAAAAAAAAGACACATCTTTTGGTTTTTCTCCGGCAAGTCGTTAAATTTAAAGAAGGGCTTTGTAGAGGAACCATCTCCGGCACCACCGCTACTCGCTGTCATCTCTATAAGGTTCGCTTTCTCTAAATTTTCCGAACCATCGATTTTGTTTATATCCTATTTTTCTGATCGTTTCCCTAATATGTATCCAATTGTTTTAAACAATCATCTTTCTTCTACATATTCTAAGAAATATATGTGGTGATGAGATTTACAATCACTGTTTATATTTGTGGCCAGTCGCTTTCTAGACACTGTTGTACCTGCGAAGTGTAAAGGCAATTGGTGTTATTCCCATAATGGAAGCTGGCCTAAAGATATGACTTAGTGTGGGGTGATTTTTGGTTTGAGATGTAACAGACTTTTTTTTTCATTTTATCTTTTATTTTTAATTTTTTTTAAAATAAATTTGTCTAACATATGAATTCATATATAATCTAATATTATACATAAATGTTTTTAAGATATCATGTCACACATGTTATATGTAATTAACTAATTTATTTAACTTCATTTATCTCTTAAAATTATTAGAAGATTTAGTCTTACATTAAGAACCAAAGGGACACGGCTTTGGTCCTATGCAGTTCCCATCTACTACAATTATAATACCCTAAAATTCTCACTTATTATAAATGTCATATTTTGACAAATAAAATATATTAGAAATAGGTAAATATGTGGTCTCAAAAAGTTTATTGATTATTATTTTAAGTAATTTCTTTTTGAAATTAAATAAGCTAAAATACTCTAATTTCTTTTAAGAATCGTAAAACACCATAAAATTATCATCATTAAGCATAGTCTTAATTTAATCATGAGAGACAATTAAAATGACATGGAAATACTTATTCCAATTAAAGAAAATTAGCAATAGTTGATGGGCAATTAAATCTACACTAATTAAAATAATGGTATAAATTTTCATTATTAATCTAGTGGCAATTAAAGGTCATCAATTATGGATGTTTAACCTAATTAAAAATCAAGAACCAATAAAGGTTCAATATTAGCACAAAATAAGTTTCTAATGATCATGATTAATCTAGGAACCAACCACACCTTGACAAATATACCAAAATGGCACTTAAACCACCATATTAGGAATGCTAATTAGGATTAAATATGGAAGGCCAAGATTAAACCTCATAAAGCCAAATCCAAAGGTTCTAATTAAATTTCATAATTAAGCTTAATCATTGTGAATTTGGTAGAACCAATGGGAGGCTAGAATCTTCATTTATTAGACTCAATGGAAACACATTCTTTGAGCCAAGAGGAAAGGAGAGACACGGTTAACTTGGCTTGGTGAAGGAGGAAGAAGTTTTGATTTTGATTTAGGTCTAATTAAAGCAAGCACATAGGGTTTTTATTGAAAAATTGATGGAGGAGAGAGGGGAGTAAGGGGACAAATTGGAGGAAATAATTAATGGATCACATGGGATCATTAATTGTCATCAATGTAAAAATGGATGAAGGAGGAGGTGAACACGTTTTTTTGGTTTGTGTGTTGTGAGTGTGTGTGTATGTGTGTGTGTGTGTGTTGTGAGTGTTGTGAGTCTAGTGTAGGAAAGAGAAAAATGTGTAAATTCATTAATGGTGAGTTAAAAACCATTAGGATAAATTCAAGACACAAGTAAATGAGAATCTATAGAAAATAAATTGTATCTTCAGAAGCTTTGATCATAAATCAAATATAAGGATTTATTATGATCAAACATATTTTAAGCTTGGATTAGGTTATCTCCAAAATCATTTTCTCAACTTTTGGAATTAATCATAAAAATATTAAAAGGTTAGTTAAGACCTCTAAAGAAGCCATAATTTTGAGATTAGTGGATTGAAGAAGAAAACTTTTATAAACTACCATTTTTCAACTAGCTACATAAGCACTTGGTATAACTATAAATTGGAGCAATTAACTGGAAGACTAGGGGAAGGGGACGGTTTTGAAGAAGAAAAGAAGAGGAAGGAAAAGAAAATAGGTTTAATCCAATGTAATTTGAAATCCACCAATAGGAAAATAATCAAGAGAAATGCTTTTAAATTAAATTGAAACTTCTTCAATAAGTATGGGTCCAATGGTTAAGATTAAAACTTCTTAACTAAGATTTAGATCCTTTGGCTCAAAAGCAAGAAGATGCAAGTTCCATTTAACTACCAAAATGCCACACCAATTTACTATAAATAGGAGCTTAGGTTCTTCATAATTTTCACACCAAAACTCAACCAAAGTAGATGAGTTTAGAGAAGCAAGAGTAGAGAGAAAGTCATAGCAAGAAGGAGTAGTAAGATTCTCCAAGGGTAAGTTCTCTAGTTCTTAAGTTATAGCTTTTTAGTTTATAGTTTAAATGTTGTTTTGATCTTTAATCTTCCAATATATTTTTGTTATCATGTTTTTATGGTTAAAAATGGTTTTATTTCTAAAAATTGATGGAGAAAGTGATATAGCAAAATTTTTGGAAAATTAGGATCAAAGTAGCGAAAACTCCGCGAAATTTTGTCACTTAGCGATTCCGAAATCGGGGGTAAAAATGCAAGTATTTTATGTTGAAGATGAGGTTCTAAAATTTTGAGAAAATTCATGGATAAATTAGACATATAGGGATTTTCAAATATACCTAGAATATATTATTTTGAGCTCTGTACAATGAAGTAAAAATTCTCAAATTTGGGCTACGAATTTTCTGGAAAATTCTGGGCAGAGTTAAGAAACCTTAAACCTGGGAATTACTCAGGCATTCTGGGAGAAAATGGGTATTTTTCATTGAAAATATACATCCTAAGGATTCCTAGGAATTTTATGGATCCTCATTTTGATTTTTTTAGAATTAATTATGATTTTTCAAAGTTAGGCGAAAAATCTGCTCGAAATGCTGAAATCAGCGTTTTTCATGAAATTAGAGGTTATAATTAGAATAACAAATCCACTAGGGGTAAAAAGGTCAACAGTGGCTATAATGTCTTTTAAGATATTATTTATGAGATAATAATGCGATAATATTATAGGCTATCCAAGAACACGTATTTGACGTACGTACCAACTATCTACACGGACTAAGGTACGTTCGCGACGTCGTAACACTAACTCGATGCTTTATAGTATGTTTATATATGATAGTTGTATTCATAAACTAAGATGTTGTCTTAGTTCATTACTTACACATTCAGTTTTACGCGGGTTATAGTCTTGTTAATACCGTGAGTTTTCCTAGGGCTGAGGACACGATGGGCCGTCGTGGCACGAGGTGGTGCAGACTAGAGATAACAGACATATGCAATGGCTGTGTACCGTTATCTAGACAAATCATACATCTGTTATGGGCTTTTGTATTGATTATTGCTGTAATGTCATAAATATCTGTCATACATATAAGGTTTATATAAATATGAGGTTAACCGTTACCTGAGGTCCAATGGGCATTGGACCTCAGCTCTTATAGCTTCGGGTCTGGAGGACCGAGGACTGAAGATAAGAGACAAGGGTAAGCAGCGCATGTGAGGACCCGACTGGAGCCTCTTTTTAGAGACGTAGTGTCATCGCTATAATTTTTGTATTCTCCGATAAATGTATTGTTATTATTAAGATACGCCACAAACAATATTGTACCACAGATTTATCGGTTACTCAATATTTTAAATTGCTCCGATGCTCAACTCTGATTGAAAAAAATTATACTGCTTTTGAAAATGAGATGTTACAGCAATCCTCTACACAAAATAGCACCATTTTTTTGCACAAAACCGAGCTGATTCCCTCTTCTTCTTCTTCTTTTAAATATTTCAGGCACTAACCGGTACTTAAAAGATACTAAAAATATATTGACCGGTACTAAAAAATTACTTCATGATCTTGAAAAATTAGTTTAGGATCTTGAAAAAATATTTCAGAGTACTAAATGGTACTAAAAAAAATACTTCAAAATACTGACTGTTACTGAAAAAATACTTTATGATCTTAAAAAAAATATTTCAAGTACTGACTAATATTAAAAATACACTTGACGATATTTTTTTCAAGATTATGAAATATTTTTCAGTACCGTTTTAGTATCCTAAAGTATCTTTTTAGTATTAATAAGTATTTTTTCTGTATCAATCAATACCCTAAAATATCTTTTAAGCACCTGTCAGTCCCTAAAATATAAAGAAACAAAGGGAAACAACTCAATTTACAGAGGGCGACAGTAGATAGGAACTCCATACTGCGTCCGCACCAAAGGAGTACCACTCTGGTCCTATTTATAAGTCTCTTTTGACAAATTTGGTCCTATTTATAAGTCCCTTTTGACCAAATAAATGAGATTGTGACAATTTTGCCCATATTATTGTACCAATGAAAATAGAGAGAGAAAAAAAGTTAAAAGGTACCTAATCATAAATGAGGGTAAAGTTAAAAATTTACCCTATAATCATTGAGCTACCTACCTCTCCTTGGTATATGTGATTTGGTCAAAATGGGACTTATAAATAAGATCATAGTGGTATATTATTAGTAAGTCACAACTTTCATAATATTTCTTTTGATTTCCAAGTGAGCTATTGATGAGAGTTTCGAAAGGATTTGAAGATTATGCTTAGAATTTCGATTGTAAACTATCTTACTTAGGCTATTATTGTTGGGATAGGATATTATTACTACCAACGTCACTATCAGTGTGTTTCACCGTTCGATTAGAATCTCAATTTATTATTTCTTTCTCCTATTGAAATTCTGATCGAACCGTGAAACACACTGGTAGTGACGTTAGTAGTAACACTAATTGGTAGTAACAATATCCTATCTCATTATTGTTTTGGGTAGCTATTTATTTTATTTACAAATGTATATCATTTTATTATATGTTTCACAAAGCCACTTCTGGAGAAATTTTTTGACTCACAGCATAAGACACTTAGAAACTAGTTGACGTTTATTTGTCCATTTTTCCTATGCAATTAATATTTAAATGTGGCTCTCTTTTTTTTCTCCTTCAAAACCTCAATTAATATGGATTAAGTTGAAAAGAAGTTTCAATTTATGAAAGATTAATAAGTCTACTATCATTTTTTATTTGAATGAATGAGTTGAAATGATTTATATTGTTGACTAAGAAGTAATTGCATTTTAGAATGTACTATCATTTATTGTCAATTACTCTTCTAAGTTATATTTATAAGTCATTTCAAGCATATTTCACAAAAGTCAAGATAAACTTTAAACTCCATTAACTCGCATTAAAATCTAATAATTTTACAACTTTATTCTTATTTAATATACATTATATCCTATTTGGATAAGGGCTCTATGGTTATTATTATTATTTCTCTCTACTACATACAAAATGAGCAATGGCAAATAGGGATGTTGTTGGTGGAAGGAAAGAGAACAATAAAGGCAAGTAAATTTCTCATTAATTTCTTATTAACTAAGTCTCATCTCGATCAGTTGAAATCTTGATCCAATGGTCCAAAGCAAATTTTTAAAAACCCGCATGCGGTAAAAATTGTCGCATGCGGTTTTTTTTAAAATTGTTTTAGACCCTTGGATCAAGATTTTAACGGCGATTTGATTTCCGATGATGAGAGATAGGCAGAGAGCTAATAATGAGAAGATCCGAACCCGTCTGGCCTGCCTTATCAAGAATAGTTTATGCTAAAATCCTTTCTCACAAATAACAATTTAACCATAATAGTTTTACAACATCTTACTAACAAGTAGTAATTGGAGAAACCCTTTTCTTTTGAGAACACACACATCGTGGTCTAGGGCACAAATTCTACCCTCAAGCCCACTACAGAAAATCCATAACTCTGGACATAATTATCGAACAGAAGAATACATAACTCACGAGTCTTACAACACTGACCCTACAACAAAAGGTCTACACAAAACAATTTCCGTATAAGATTTAATTGTGGATCCACCAAAATATTAAAATAAGGCCTTTGGTTCAACCGTAGATAAATAGTCACCCCAAAATAGTTAATATAGTATTTCAAAAATATCAGGGTCCTAGAATGACAATATAAAAATCCATACAAAATAGGCCTACAAAATTCACAACTCCAATGCCTCTGGCTACTTCCCATGGCCTCTAGTAAAATTAGAGGTCTCGCCTGAAAAATATTAATAATGACTGGATGAGATGTAAAGTCTCAATAACCAAAATTAATTTATCAAATGTATATGCAGGAAATGATTGCAAGTCAGAAAAATAGATTTACTAACATAATTATAATAAACTCAATAATTAAATAATGCATAATAATAAACAATTATTAGAACCATCATCACTCATTCATCATGCTCCTCCTTATATCTTTTGGATGTGGTATAGTCCATCAGTGCTAGTATACTTGAGCAAGGTTAGCTAGTCACTTCAAGAATATTGTCCTCTCTCATGCTACCATCAATCTACGGTAACAGAGAGGTGTCCACCCAAAACTCTCAATTCAAATTTTGGGCTAGGAATGAGAGAGATGGGTACAATTGCACTCTCGATCTCTTCCACACAGCTCAATATAACCTATAATAGAAAAATAATATATTGCTATAATTTTCAAAAACATCCTATGAAACTATTATTTCATATACAACCTCTCACAACAACATCATAACTATCACAACAATAATAATATTCACTTATATATACAGAGCTGAAAAATACACTACTTCACTAAAATAATTTCATATTAAAAATATACATATAATAAAAACATACATGTAGTATATATAAAAGTAAGGTTTAGAAAATACCTTACAGCCCAAAACAAACATATAAAATAAATTAACCCTAATTACCTCAATTTCAAGCTTAACCTTAGCTTGAGAAGCAAAACACGAACAACCACCGATCACACGAAAAGCTCTACATTATCACAATTATAACTTATAATTGCATATAACTCAAAATACAAAAATTCTAATAATAATAATAATTAATATAATAAAAACTGAAAACATCATATTGGGATTTAAATTTTAAAAATAACAATTTAGTCCTTCAAATTTCATAAATTGCAGTTTGGTCCTTCCAATTTCAGAAATGACATTTTATACCTATTAATTTAAGAAATGACGGTTTAGACCTACGAAATTCAGAAATGAGAGTTTAGACCTACGAAATCCAAAAATGACATTTTAGACCCACGGATTTCAAAAATGACAGTTTAGACCTACAAATTTCAAAAATGACAATTCAATCCTTAAAATTTCAAAACTAAATTAATTAAAATTTAAAAATATCTCCATTAACCCAAATAAATTATTTAAACAATATTTAATCGATAAAAACATCTTATAGGACATAAAATCTTAAATTTTTCAAATAGAAAATTAATTTTTAAATTCCTGCAAACCGGTTAAAATTAACTATTAATCATCATCTACATATATATAGTCACCTATTGTAAAAACTCAAAACTCTTTCAAAATTCCCACTAACCAACACAATATTATCCTCATTAGAAAAAGAAAAATATGTAGAATAAATTTCATGAAGAAAATTTATTGAAAAATGAAAAGAAGTTAGTTTAATTACCTAAATGATTTTATATAATAATAATAATTTACCTTAGAAAACTCAAATAACCTTCAACTCTTCTTTTTTCCTCTCATGCTTTCCTCACTTTGAAGGGAGCTAGGGAGTGGTTTTAACCGCTACTCCACAAAGTCAAGGATGGGGGTTGGTCACCTGCCTAACTTGACGCTACAACAGCCATTCCTTTTTCCTTTTTTTTATTGCTTGTTTTATTTTTATTTTTTTTTTTTTTTTTAGATTTATTTTTTTCTAACAATTATATAATAAATACATTCATCATATATAATTCTTTTATAATTATAATTAAATTCTAAAAATAAAAATTAGGATGTTAAAGATGCCATAACTATTATTATGAATGCATATTGCGCCCAAGTTCATGGAGTTCCTAGTGATGCTTTATTGGTGAAGTGATTGCTGAGCTACTCACTATCGAAGATGCTTCTAATGATCCTGCATTTTATGCAAGATGTTGTCAACTAATCATGCTTAAGCCTGCAAGAGAGATATTTATTGAAGACAGAAGGTTGAATTAATTGATCTTATATGCAGGAAATAACCCACCTTAATAATGTGATTGAGAGGGCCAATGAAAAAATATTTTCAAAATTTTAGTTTTGCTATTTAAATATTATTTCATCTTTAACTTTGATCAAACATTTTTTTTTCTTATTTATGTTTTCAATAATATTATTCATTTTCATTTATTTAATATATGATATCTTTTTTAAAATTTGTACTTGATATAAAATAATTTAAATAATAATTATTATTATTGTTAAAAAATAAAAATAAAATTTAAATATTTATATCATTTATTAAATTATATTAAATAGTAATTATTATTAAACATAATTATGAAACGTAAACAACTTTACATTTCTACATGAGTGTTTGATACACTTCGACTTCGTCGGCTGCTTTTACGAAAATGGAGCTTGATTATTTTTGTTGTTTTGTTTGTTTTCCAAATTAAGAGGAAGTATGTATCATGTGTTTGGAGTTTTTGGAATCAAAATTATGGTTTGAAAAAAAAAAAAAAAAGCTCAAACTCCTAAAAAAGGCACTTTTTCTTGAAAACCATGATTTGAGTTAAGTTATCCAAACATTATCAAATCCTATATAACCATGGTTTGGATGTTCAAAACCATGTTTTCTTCTTTTTTTTTTTTTTTCTTGAAAATTATCCTCCAAAAGCTAGTGCAAAAGCCAAGTTGTCTAATGTACGGGATTTGTGGAGTGGAAGAGGGAACAACGGAGAAATTGTGGAGTGGAAGAGGGAACAACGGAGAATACCTCCTTGGGGGAGGGGATAGGGTTGGTTTATTCTCTGTCTATTAGAATTGACAAGGCGAATATTAATGTTATAGCTTTAAAATATGCATTGACAAATCAACAAGTAAATAAAAATGCATTTTCAAATTATGAATGCTGTGGGTTGTATAAAAGAGCAGATATGAGTGCGTTTTTAACCAAAAGCAACCTAACCCAATTTCTATATCATCGTCCCAAATATCGTTTTACAATACATCATTTATCCCTTAAAAAAATATACCATGATTTTATTTATGTTTCTTTTAGATAATAGAGACTATAACAATTTTGTTTATATTAATTATAACAATAAAAAATAAAGGAACGAAGAAAAGTTGAAAAGATATCATTAATAATGAGACAAAATTAAAAATTTACGTTATAATTATTGAGATAATTAACTTTCCTTAATATATATAATTTAGTTAAAAATGACTTATAAATACAACCACAATAGTGGTGTGTGAAAACAAAATAAGGCGCAAAAGCATTTACTTTAACTTGTTCATTTCAACCCTACTTCTCTCTTTTCCATTTCTTTCTAAAAGACTACATTAGCACTTATCAGTTACGCACTCTCTTAACACATAATCATCGTCTTCATTCATGCCACACAATACTCCATTTACTAAGACATTACATGCTAACTATCAGATAAAATTAAATTAAAAGTTCCCTTTTCCCTATTGTTCTGCCATCAATACCCAAAACCAGAGCAACATGAGGGGGGAAAACAGAGCGACGGCCGTCCTAGAGTCATCCCCTTCCAATCCTTGTTGCCATAATCTTCTTGTTTTGCATCATTGGTCATGACTTCAGCTTTCTCTTCCCTTCTCGCTGAGGTGAGCGAAGGGGCAGCCACTCCAGTTGTGGCTGTGGCTTCTGTGGCGGCGGCGGACTTTAAACTCGTACCTGCAGCGCCGGACCTGGAACTCCGCTTAGCAATGGAAAATAGGCCATTTTCCTTTTCCAATGGATGATTTTCCTTCTGCCAAACAGCCCCTTTGGAGGCTGGTGTGCAGAAACCAGCTTAAGGAGTTCTTGTGGATTTGTCAAAAAAGAAGTATCTCTCATTCTGCTTTTTCTTTTGCCCCTATTGACTGAGATTCTTCCTCTGGATGAGTTACAAGTGTCATGAATAGCTGTGGAGACTGATAATAGAGATTTGATGTGCTGTACGTGTAAATTTTCAGTGGGGAATGGGGGTGTCAAGTGTGCAAATGAGATTATCTTCCGTAGGCGGATTGGTTTCTTTAATTTCTTTCTACTTACCAAACATTTCAATGCTAAGACTTCCCTAGAGTTTTCGAGATTAAGCACAAAGATATACTTTTCCCTTAATGACCCTCCCTCACCCCTCCCTTGAACAAACACGTACCCCCTTAACCGGAAAATACTTTTTTTTGTTTTTCTACGGCGAGTCCTTATACTTAATAAAGGCTCCTGAGAAATAAACCGCCATACTACGTGTTCCTCACTGTCATCTTTCTAAGGTTCGACATTTCCATTTTCCCGGACTTTCGGCTTGGTTGATATCCTCTTATTCTGATCGTTTCTCTAATATGCTCAGTTGATCAGTGATTTCCCCCTCTCCTTGTGTTTCGTTGTAGTTGCAAGTTTTATCGGCTCAAGATATATGCTTTTGCTGTGGCCTTTGAAAGCTGCTCCTTTTTTGCCCCCGTTTTTTTTGTCTGTCTTTGAACATCTCTTAACATGTTCAAGTTCTGTTGCAAAAAGATATACCTTTATTCATCTGCTTGTCTTCTATATGAATCTTCAGTTTAGATGGGTAATCGAGTTTCCTTTTGATCAACTTCAGCTTATTTGTAAACCAATTGTTTGAAAGAATATCCTTCTGCTACCTATTTTCAGAAATATTAATAGTGATTTACAATCACTATTTATATTTGTGGCCTATTGTTGCAAATTTTAGAGATTTCTAAACAGTTGTATCTGTGAAGTGTAAAGACTATTTGTCTGCCCTGAATGGAAGCTGATAAACCTTAACGATTCTATATCAGTAACAAGTCCTGTTGGTTATTTAACGTCTATCTACTTGTTGCTAGCTTTTTATTTGTATATTTTGTTTTGATTTCCAAGTGAGCTATCTCGGTGTCTCTGCTCTTCCTGCATTGCATTTCAGTTATTCTATTACTTTTCTTACTCTGTAATTTTCATGCTTTTTTCAGTTTCCCAGTAGCTTAACTAGTCACGTTTTGCTCTGAAGTATAAAGACAAGACAAGATGGTGAGTTAATAAAAATTACTCCTGGCATTTCAAGTTGGTGCATCCATGGACTCTGCATAATTTATGTTGAATGTTGTATTAACACGTGCAGGTGAAGTTCACAGCTGAAGAGCTCCGTCGAATTATGGACTTTAAGCACAATATTCGTAATATGTCTGTTATTGCACATGTTGATCATGGTATGGAGTAGCCAGCACATATAATCTTTGCTCATTTTCTTTTTCTATTTCTGCTGCACAGTATTTAGACATGTGATAGTTATTTCTTATTTATTGTGGTAGGAAAGGCATAATTATTTAGCTGTGATTGTTCAGCTGTAAGGCATTTGAGCAGTAGTATTTGCTGCATAAGTCTTTCAAGAATATCTTTGATATCTACAGGCAAAAAGAACTTCATTGGCATTTGGGGGAAAAGGGGTTTTTTAACATATGTAGTTATTGCATAAGCAATTTGTAATGTCATGAAATTGCTTTTCTTCCATGGTCTGAATCACACTTTATTGTCTTAATTTCCAATTCCAATTGCAGGAAAATCTACCCTCACCGACTCTCTTGTGGCGGCTGCTGGTATTATTGCACAAGAAACAGCAGGTGATGTCCGGATGACTGATACCCGTCAAGATGAAGCAGAGCGTGGTATCACAATCAAGTCTACTGGTATTTCTCTCTACTACAAAATGACTGATGAGGCTCTCAAGAGCTTCAAAGGTGAACGAAATGGCAATGAGTATCTTATAAATCTGATCGACTCCCCTGGGCATGTGGACTTCTCATCTGAGGTCACAGCCGCGCTCCGTATAACTGATGGAGCTCTAGTGGTGGTAGATTGTATTGAAGGTGTTTGTGTTCAAACTGAAACTGTGCTTCGACAGGCGCTTGGAGAAAGAATTAAGCCTGTTTTGACTGTGAATAAAATGGACAGGTGCTTCCTTGAGCTCCAGGTGGATGGAGAGGAGGCTTACCAGACCTTTCAAAGGGTTGTTGAGAATGCCAATGTGATCATGGCTACCTATGAAGATCCCCTCCTTGGTGATTGCCAGGTTTACCCAGAAAAAGGAACAGTTGCTTTTTCAGCTGGTTTGCATGGTTGGGCTTTCACCTTGACCAACTTTGCTAAAATGTATGCCTCTAAATTTGGAGTTGACGAGTCAAAGATGATGGAAAGGCTGTGGGGTGAGAACTTCTTTGATCCAGCAACCAAGAAATGGACCAGCAAGCACACTGGTTCGAATACCTGCAAGCGCGGGTTTGTTCAGTTCTGTTATGAGCCTATAAAGCAGATAATTTCCACTTGTATGAATGATCAAAAGGATAAGTTGTGGCCTATGTTGCAAAAGCTTGGGGTCACCATGAAATCTGAAGAAAAGGACCTAATGGGTAAACAATTGATGAAGCGTGTCATGCAAACCTGGCTCCCCGCAAGCAGTGCACTTTTGGAAATGATGGTATTCCATCTTCCCTCCCCTTCAAAGGCCCAAAGATATCGTGTTGAAAACTTGTATGAGGGGCCTCTTGATGATCGATATGCCACGGCAATCAGGAATTGTGATCCTGATGGACCCCTAATGCTTTATGTCTCAAAAATGATTCCTGCATCTGATAAGGGTAGGTTCTTTGCTTTTGGCCGTGTCTTCTCTGGTAAGGTTTCAACAGGTTTGAAGGTTAGAATCATGGGACCAAACTTTGTCCCTGGGGAGAAGAAGGACTTGTATGTTAAGAACGTGCAAAGAACTGTCATCTGGATGGGAAAGAAGCAAGAAACTGTTGAGGATGTGCCTTGCGGCAACACAGTTGCTATGGTTGGTCTGGATCAATTTATTACCAAAAATGCTACATTAACAAATGAAAAGGAAGTGGATGCCCACCCTATCCGAGCAATGAAGTTTTCTGTTTCACCTGTGGTACGTGTTGCTGTTCAGTGCAAGGTTGCATCTGATCTTCCAAAGCTTGTTGAAGGTCTCAAACGATTGGCCAAATCGGATCCTATGGTTATGTGTACTATGACAGAGTCTGGAGAGCACATTGTTGCTGGTGCAGGAGAACTTCACCTGGAGATCTGTTTGAAGGACTTGCAAGAAGATTTTATGGGCGGAGCGGAACTTGTAAAGTCTGACCCTGTTGTGTCCTTCCGTGAAACTGTTCTGGAGAGATCTTGCCGTACTGTGATGAGCAAATCACCCAACAAGCACAACCGTCTGTACATGGAGGCAAGGCCCATGGAGGAAGGGCTTGCAGAGGCAATTGATGAAGGCAAAATTGGACCCAAAGATGACCCCAAGCTTCGTTCTAAAATATTATCTGAACAGTTTGGTTGGGACAAGGATCTTGCCAAAAAAATCTGGTGTTTTGGACCTGAGACCATGGGACCTAACATGGTAGTAGATATGTGTAAGGGAGTTCAGTACCTGAATGAAATAAAGGATTCTGTTGTTGCTGGTTTCCAGTGGGCATCAAGAGAAGGTGCAATGGCTGAGGAGAACATGAGGGGCATTTGTTTTGAAGTCTGTGATGTTGTTCTTCACGCTGATGCTATCCACAGAGGAGGCGGTCAGATCATTCCAACTGCAAGGAGAGTCTTTTATGCTGCACAATTGACTGGTAAGCCCAGGCTTCTTGAGCCTGTCTACCTGGTGGAAATCCAAGCTCCTGAGCAGGCTCTCGGCGGAATCTACAGTGTTCTTAACCAGAAACGGGGACATGTCTTTGAGGAAATTCAGAGGCCTGGTACTCCACTTTATAACATTAAGGCATACCTCCCTGTCATCGAGTCTTTCGGGTTCTCAAGCACATTGAGGGCTGCAACATCAGGGCAGGCTTTCCCACAGTTGATATTTGATCACTGGGATATGTTGTCATCGGATCCACTTGAGCCTGGAACACAAGCTGCACAGATTATTACAGACATTCGCAAGAGGAAGGGCTTGAAGGAGCAGATGATTCCACTTTCAGAATACGAGGACAAGCTTTAAATTTATGAATCTAATTGAGTTTCTGTTGAGCCGCATGGTTAGGTCTATTGAGAAATATTATGAATGATTATGATAAGATATTACGGTCAGGGTTAGTTATTCTGTCTCTATATAAGGGACCTATGAAGTATATCATTTTGATCAGAAAATAATAAAACCAGAGGCGCACTTCACTGCGGTTTATCTCCACAGTTTCTACTTCATTGTATTTTTGAAGGGCCTGCATGTTGAGTTTGATTCTGCAGCATTATATCATTCAGTGGCCAAACTGCTGATAGTGATAGTGATATTATCCCTGCTGTATTATGTTGGGTAGATGTCCTCTTTTAGGTTTGGATTTTGGAGATGGGTAACTTGATCACATCCGTATTGAGTTTGGTTAAAGATGCTGTTTCCAATAATGAAGTGTACGTTGCTTCCTGTTCATTTTTCTATCCAAGTTGTTGAACAACTGAGATGATCCTTTTTTATAAGGAAGTTGTGCTGAGATTGCATTTGGGTAAAGCATTGACATTGGAAATCAAGATACAGTATACATAAGAACATAGAAAACACACTCGTATGGTCCCGAATGTAAGTCTATATGTCTTCAGAAGACTTTATGATGGGTAATTAAAAAAATGTTATTATTAATTGAATAATAAATATTACCAAAATTGTCCCCATTCTATTACTCACTCTCGTATTTTCTATAAGTCTCAAATTTAAATATCTGGCTCCTGAGATTGTATTTGGAATTGTCTGTTTGTTTGTATTCAATATGTTTTTATCATTTTTGTTCCTAATTAATTTTATTAAATCTCATCATCTTTTTTTTTTCTCCATATTTTATTTTATTGCTATTCTATTTCTCCTTCTTACTTATCTCTTATAAATAAGGGCATACTTAAAAAAAAAAAAAAAAAAAAAAAAAAAAAAAAAAAAAAAAAAAAAAAAAAAAAAAAAAGAAGAATAAGAAGAAGAAGAAGTTCATTTTTAACATACTTGGTTTTAATTAACTTTAACTAATTTCTTAAACAAGACAATGTGATAAGATAGATCTGGTGGAGTTAGATTAGACCAATCTACATGGTTTCAATCACTTCTTTTAATTAAATAATTTGCTATTGTCATGGTCCTATGGCGAAGGAAAAAAAAAATGAAAAGTTTGGTTTTATTTATTTATTTGGTTTGCCAAAGTTAAAACAGCAAATTTGAACAAAATAGAATTAAGATATGAACGTGAACATTAAAATAAAATCAAAATATTATATTAGATTATAATAAAATAAAAAAGATAAAAAAAAAAAATGACAAATAAATACCATTTGAATTTACAAAACTCCCAAAGTCTCTCGAATTTGTAAAAAGATTAAGAGGTACCAAGGACATATGAAGATATGCAAATTCGAGTGAAATTACTTTTTTACCCTTAATTTTAAATAAGTCAAAAAAAAAAAAAAATACCCTCGCCGGAGGGCCGCGGCGAGGGATTTTTTTTTTTTTTTTTTTTTTTTTTTTTTTTTGGAAAAAAAAACTATTCATGAAGTGTAAACCCCACCCCCTCACACACATGTATATATTTATTCTTTATATATATATATATATATATATTTTTTTTTCTTCTTAACATTTTTTCAACAATAATTAAAAAATTTTCATCAAGTATTTACAAATCAACCATCGCTATTTACAAAACTTTCATCCGGTATTTACAACTTTTTTTTTTTAAGGTTTCCCTTTCTTGCTTCGAGGAAAAAACAAAAAAAATAATGCATAATTACAAAATTTTCATCTCTATTTACAAATCAACTATTGGTATTTACAAAACTTTCATCGCTATTTACAACTTTTGTTTAGGTTTCCCTTTCTTGCCTCTAAGGAAAAAAGAAAAACAAAAATAATGCATAATTACAAAATTTTAATCACTATTTACAAAACTTTTATCGGTATTTACAACTTTTTTTTTTTTTAGGTTTCCCTTTCTTGCCTCTAAGGAAAAAAAATGCATAATTACAAAATTTTCGGCTTTTTTCCCTATTTGCCACCTTTTTAATAAATAATTACCATTTTGCCACTCTTTTCAAAATATTTCGATGTGCCATCATTTAGTCGACTAAACCAAGGTTTAGTCGACTAAATCATGAGTGGGTGATTTTTTTAAAAATTCTCGATATTTAGTCAACTAACTCACTTGAGTTAGTCGACTAAATCCGGCAAGGTTTTTTTGTTTTGAAACCGACATTTAGTCGACTAATCCACTGGGTTAGTCGACTAAATAAGTTTTTAAAAAAAAACCCCAACATTTAGTCGACTAACCCACTTGGGTTAGTCGACTAAATCCCAGCGAGAGGGTTTTTTAAAAAAAAAACCCCCAACCCCATAGAATTCTCGAGTAACCCACTTGGGTTAGTCGACTAAATCCTATGAGAGGGTTTTTTTAAAAAACCCTACCGCGGCTATAGAACCCTTAATCGACTAAATTTCTCCCCAAACCTCTCCCCCCTCGCTATTTTTGACCAAATCGTTCTGCCGAATCCGTTGGTGGGTTGCGGAGTCAACTTCAATCTAGTGGGATTTGCGTCGATATCGGTATGTTTTTTTCTCTATTTCGATTTCCACCGTAGTTTTTGGGTTTATGCCAACGCGTGTTTCGTTTTGTGCTTTCATTATTTGGTTTGTTGGGTTTTGTGATTGATTTGAGTATTGCTATGATAAGAGGCGAGTTTGACGCAATTGGGGTTTGGAAAACCTACTGTCGCCATTTAGTCGACTAAACCACCTGGTTTAGTCGACTAAATCTCTGATGTGGTAAAAAAAAAAAAACACATCCCCGCGTTTTAGTCGACTAAACCAGGTGGTTTAGTCGACTAAACAGTGCAAAATGGGATGAGTGCATATGAGAAAACAGATTGCCTTCTTCTAAATTGTCAGTTTGTATGTTAATGCTTAGAGACCAAGTAGTTAGTTAAAATGATGGGTATATATAAACTATTGGAAAGAGCTCCTATACATTATTTGAGAACAATGCATCTTGATTAAATATTGTGGTTTTTTGTTAAAATTTGTTCTTTAAACTGTCTCAAACCCATTATGTTGTGTTTTACTTGTAGGTCTTTATTGTCATCATGCGTCGTAGAGAAGGGCCTTCGACACCAAGCAATGAGAGTAGGAGACGGATAAAGCACCGAGCGACCGTGGGGCATCCTCCTCTAGGACATATCGTGGAGGCTGAGCCTGGTTGACCTCCCGTTTGGGTATTTGTTTGAGAATGATGAAGCGAGCATATACGATTCGGCGATTTTGCTACCGACCGATTATCAAGCCGAAATCATTAGACATGGGATTCTTTGAAGAAGAAGGATTTGATATAGTGCCGATGTTGGGGAATTCCCATTTGACAAGGCTGGCCGAGATGAGTTGTGCCTATTCAGAGGTTATGGTGAGAGCTTTCTACCATAACCTGAGCTACATAAATGGCGATTTGAGGTCTCGCGTCTGTGGGATTGACATACTGATGACGGCTCCCATCTGGATGACTCTACTGGGATTTGATTTTGATGAAGAGGATAGATACCAAGTATGATGGGGATACCAATGTAGCCATTGAGGGATTTAACCGAGATGAGGGGTGTGCGGGAGAGGCAAGGAGGCCGGGAATCCATAGACCTATAGTTAGTGTGGGGCGGTCGTTAGTTCCCGTATCCTCTTCTACGTGATGACCCACATATTGTTTCCTCGGCAATACAATCATTCGAGGATGATGGAGGGTGACATCCCTGTTATGTGGGCATTCGTCATGGCATTGCGGTGAATTGGAGGCACTACATTTGCCACATGATGTATAAGGCCAAACAAAAGAAGGCATTTACTGCACTCCCATATGTGTATCGGTTCGAGAAGATATTGGAGCATTTCCGTGTTCCTATGCATAAAGAGCGAGATGGTGAACAAGAAGACGTGGAATTCTAGGTTTGGACAATGGCTATTGGAGGCGGTGCAAGATTGCCAAGGTGGCAGATGGTGTGTGGCATTACACTGGTGTCGAGGAGGATGTACCTGATGTTGGCCCGGGTCCATCCAATGTTCCTCCTGAGGTCCATGATGATGATGCCGAGATTCATATGGAGGACTATATTGAGCCGGATGGTGGATTCTCCCTTCGTGATGTCATGCAAGCCATCGATGCTGCGGATGGTGGATTCTCCCTTCGTGATGTCATGCAAGCCATCGATGCAACAGGGAAGATGTCCGGATGGAAGCCAAGGAGGATGAAAGGTTCACGTGGATGCGGGGTTGGATTAAGGGGATAGAGAATACGCTTGCTAAGTTTCGGATTGGACGCCGGTGTCGGAAGATGAGGAAGACGAGGATTCCGAGACACCTGAAGATGCAGATTAGATGTAGGGATTTTATGTTTGATGTTTGCTCTCTGACTTTATTGTTTTATGTATGGTGGATTCACTTGATGTTTTATTATTTGTCCATGTTCTATTGGTAATGAATGTTGATGCTTCTAGTTTAGGCGCTGTGACTTTATTGTTTTATGTACGGAGGATTCACTTGGTGGTCGAATTCTTTGTTTTATTGTTTGATCCGGAATTGGTGATTTGTTTGATCTGGAATTGGTGTTTTATTTGGTAATGAATGCAAGCGGAAAACCTACACTGACGAGTGTGCCTCTGGACTGGTTTAGTCGACTAAACCTTCCGGTTTAGTCGACTAAATGAGGTCCGAGACACACTCCTCGCCTGGACCTCATTTAGTCGACTAAACCATATGGTTTAGTCGACTAGACAGAAGGTTTAGTCGACTAAACCAGATGGTCTAGTCGACTAA
Source organism: Acacia acuminata (assembly GCA_019022655.1). Taxonomy (NCBI): domain Eukaryota; kingdom Viridiplantae; phylum Streptophyta; class Magnoliopsida; order Fabales; family Fabaceae; genus Acacia; species Acacia acuminata. Next base: position 363,610 of record JAFJYI010000294.1, read on the forward strand.
ATGAGGTGCAGGCACACTCCCTGCTGATTTAGGTTTTTACTTGCACTAAATCATTACCAACTCATTTTAACTTTGTCAATGTGACTTGGGGAAGGTGTTTTTGCAACAATTAAGAGTGATACATAGGTTTGGTCCGCTAAAAAGTCATGACCAAAAAAAGTCATCATACACTCAATACAAAACACGTTACATAGAATTCAATCGGGTCTAATCCTCATTGGACATGTGCGGCTATTATGACCGGCTTGGTGGCAAGTCCTACAAATATAACGATATTTGGAGGTTGAGACTCCACCCAATCCATCTCATTCGTATCCTTGTAGACTTTGGTCTTCCGTGTGCGTGACAAAGTTTCGTTTGAGATAACGATTGGTCCTCTCCTTGTTGAATCAACAATTCATTGCCTAGCGGATACCGGTGTCTTTTGCATATACCGACTAATGTAGGGGATAGTGAATACCGAGTCAACATAATCGTAATGGTTCAACTTTTCCATCTTGCATACCGCTAATACGTGATGCGGGGATACCTTCTTCTTTGTAAACCTCCCACATTGACATTTGCGATTGATCAAGTCAACCCTCATTATGTCACCGACGACATGTGTCGATTGATTGTAAGCGTCCTCAACCTCATAATCAGTAAATCTCTATCATAAAGTCGCACATGGTATGTGTCAAGCTAACAGTCCTTTGTAACTCTTCTTCGACCTTTTTTGAGACTATCCTACTTGCAGCGATAGATTTGTCAATCTCAACACGTCTGGTGACAAAATATTCAACAAGTCTACTACAAGTCATCTTCACCAACGCCGTTATCAGCAGATTACGTGCACCCCTTAGGACCTTGTTGACACACTCGGCTAGGTTAGTGGTCATGTGACCAAACCTCCGTCTGTCTTGATCATAGGACCTGCACCATTTCTCATTTGGAAGCCATTCAAACCAGGTGACACACTGTGGGTTTGCGTCAATAAACTCTTGAAACCTCATGTCAAACTGGATCTTTGAACTCATGTACCCTGCATAACAGCGAATGTAAACTCATAACAATTTGAACAAATCAACCATAACAAATATGTCCAAGAAGTAATTCAAATGTGAACTTTTTACCTAGTTTCATAACTGTTTTCTCCAATTGCATATCCCTAAATCTATTATTAAAGTTGCTCCCGACATGACGTAGGCAATACACATGATAGGCATATGGAGGCCGCCAATTAGGTGATCTTTAAGCGCCTTTATAATACTGGCATGACGGTCAGATATCAAGCAAATGCCCTGCCTTTGCGTCACATGATCACGTATGAGACACAAAAACCACCACCAATCATCATACTTCTCACCGGGAGGAACAACAGCAAAGGCAATTGGCAGGATCTTCCCATCCCCATCCTGTGAAGTCGCAATCAACAGAGTACCTTTGTATTTTCCGTACAGGTGGGTGCCATCAATTTGAAGTATGGGCTTACAGTATTTGAAGGCTTCTATGGTCTGGTGAAATGTCCAAAAACCCTACGAAAGACGCGTTTGTCGCAATAAAACCGACGTTCGTCGAAACATTCATTAGTATCAAGCTCCGAAATGCATGAGAACCCACATTACACTGCAACGTCATGTATGTAAGCCAATTGGGCAAGAATGCATATGATTCCTCCCAATCACCAAATAACTTCACAATGGCCTTCATTTTCGCCTTCCAAGCCTTCTTGTATGTTATATTATATCCATACGTACGTTGTATCCTCTCTTGTATCAAAGACCGGTTTTAAAGCCGGATCTTCTCTTAACATACGGTGAAAACAAAGCAAGTTCAAAATGTTTTGTCAATAAACAAACCGAATGTAACTGCGAAAAAAAATTAGAAAACCTACTAATAATGGCTTCACATATAACATCGAATCCGGTTGCTTATGATCTCGGGCAAGACTTCTGGTTTAGGCAAGTGTGATTGTTGCCCCACTTACGGACCACCCAACTATTTCCATTATTGGGGACCATTGCCCTCATATTCTGTGGACAACCGTCGCATGATTTTGACACCTCATCAATTTACAACTTCATGCAATGCAATTTCACGCATTTTTTTTAGGTTTCCCTTTCTTGCTTCTCGAGGAAAAAAATGCATAATTACAAAATTTTCATCTCTATTTACAAATCAACCATCGTGCGAGTCCACATTTACAAAACTTTCATCGCTATTTACAACTTTTTTTTAGGTTTCCTTTCTTGCCTCTAAGGCTTCAACATATATCTCAATAAAAAAAAATGCATAATTACAAAATTTTCATCACTATTTATAAAACATACAAAATGCCTCCCACTATAGTAGATTACAATAACGTGTGTTTGAACTTGAACTCATCCTTCAAACAAATTTTAAAAAGCCGAACAAAAATGAAACTACAACGATTATACAACAATAATATTTACAACTCGAGAAAATTTTTAGGGTTGCTATATGATAAGGTTTTCCTTTCTTTGCCATTTCCGAGTTAAAAAAAAAAAAATGCGTATTTAAAATGGAATTTTAATTATTTATTAAAAAGGTGGCAAATCAAAACGCTATTTACAAATCAACCATCGTTATTTACAAAACTTTCATCGCTATTTACAACTTTTTTTTTTTTTAGGTTTCCCTTTAGCCTCTAAGGAAAACATACAAAAATAATTCATAATTACAAAATTTTCATCAAGTATTTTTACAAATCTTCCATCGCTATTTACAAAATGTTCATCGCTATTTACAACTTTTTTCATCAGTATTTATAAATTTGCGAGGACCGCCACAAAAAAAAAAAAAAAAGTTGTAAATACCGATGAAAGTTTTGTAAATAGCGATGGAAATTTTGTAAATAACGATAGAAGATTTGTAAATAGCGATGAAAATTTTGTAATTATACATTATTTTTTCGGGTTTTTCCTCAGAGGCAAGAAAGGGAAACCTAAAAAAAAGTTGTAAATAGCGATGAAAGTTTTGTAAATATCGATTGTTGATTTGTAAATGCGATGTTCTATAATTATGCTTTTTTTTTTTTTAGTTTTTAGTTTTTTATCAAAAAAAAAAAGGGAAACCTAAAAAAAAAAAGTTGTAAATAACGATAAAAGTTTTATAAATATCGATGGTTGAAAAATTTGTAAATAAGATGAAAATTTATTAATTATGCATTTTTTAGTATTTTTTTTTCCTCGAGACAAGAAAGGGAAATAAAAAAAAAAACCCTAAAACTACGATGAAAATTTTGTAAATGGCAATGGTTGATTTGTAAATTAATGAAGGGTGAAAATTTTGTAATTAATTCACCTAAAAAAAATGTTCATTAATTCAAAATATATATTTATTAATGTGTTTGAGAAATCCTTTACCCATGTATATATATATATTAAATGAACCAATTGGTTCAATGGTGTTGGGGGTTGAACCCCACCATTAACACTTTAATGAATATAATTTTTTCAAAAAAAAAAAAAAAAAAAAAAAAAACTCACTCCAAAAAAAAAAACCTACCCCTCGCCAGTGGCCAATGGTCGACGCTAGCTAGCCCCGGCGGGCGGCCTACCGGCTCCGAGCGAGGGTATTTTTATTTTTTAAATTTATTTAAAACTAAAGACAAAAGGGTAATTTTATCCAAATTTACATATCCTTCATAGTCATCGATTTTTTACAAATTCGACGGACTTCTGGGGAGTTTTACAAATTCAAATGGTATTTATTTATCATTTTCCCAGAGATAAAATTAAGGAACAATTGCGAAACCAATTACAAAAAAATTCAAATAATATTTATTTATCACTTTTTGCGAATCTTAATAGGAGAGAGAAATTATAAAGAAATTTTGATAGGAACAATAACATTGGTAGTAATAATATCCATCCCATTACAAAATTAAAGAAATACTACTAAATCAAGGGATTTTGATTTTTGACTCAAAAATTAGGGATCCAAAGAACACTGTGGTCCCTCTCTCGGCCTCTCAGTCTCAGGTTTTCATCCCCCGTCTATCTTCCTTCTTCAGTTGTCCGTGTTTTTTCTGGTGTAATCCTCCTCGGCCCCTCTCCGACCTCATGCGTGCTTCGTCTCCCACTTTGCCTTTTGAAGCTTTATACGGCAGCTCGTGCTCTTGCGTTCGATTTCGTCTTCCCTGCGATGTTCTCTTCCCTGCTCAGTTTATCAGATCTCTTCACTGTCCACATTGGGTATGGGTTCTTGACTCAGCTTCTTTAGTATTCGTGAAAGAAAATTAAGTGTCCTGATTCATTGGCCTTGAAGTGCCCGTTGTGTGTTGAATTGTTTGTTGCTGTTTCATTCAACAGATTGTTCCTTTGCAGACATTAAAACTTGTTAAGAGATAACCACTCGGTAACAATCCATGTCTTGTTTAAGAAGTGTTGTACAAGACTAAGCTCAGTTTCTTTATTTGGTAATCTATTTTGTTGATTTGTCAACATAGAGGAAACATGAATGCTCTGTAATCCATGTTACATGTTAGTTTATGAATCAAAGTGAAGCTTGTGGCCTTGAACTCCATATCCCTTCTGTTACGGCGATAAATTGATTATAAAACATGTTTTCATATATAGGATCATCTTGATGATTTGGAATTGGTTCTCTGCTCTCATGCTATCTATATGCAATTATACATGCATATCTTGAGTGACGAGCTTGTAAAAGCTTGACAAATAATTGTGATGTAATGGAAGATATGAGTTCTGACACCATCAAACACTACATGTTTGAGCCCCATCTATCTCCTTCAGTTCAGGGTTTCTACTAGCACAAAAGCAGTCAGTTGCAGACAGAGAAGGGGTGGATTTTGCCTGAAATGGTACTAAACCCATTAAAGTAATCTGTGTTAGTAAAAATGTTCATCTGGTTATTTTGTTTCTTGTGGTATTCAGGTCTATTTGATTACATTTGTGTGGATTCAACATTGTTTTCCCCTTAGAGAATTGCTAAAAGTTTTCATTTTAGCTGCTTGCCGACTCATCTATCTCCAACTTCTCACTGACCAAAGGAAGAATAAATTCATGCATCGTCAACTCCAAATCAGACCAACCCCTACTCACATGGCTGCTTTCATGTGGATGGCTATTAGACAGAAATCTGGTGGTGGTAGAAGACCCAAAAAGAAAATTTACCACAGGGTACCTGAACTTGACAGGGTCATGGAATTACAGAAGAAGCCATCCCTGATTCTACAGTTGAAGTCCATTATCCAATCCCAAAAAAATCAATTCATCCTTCTACGTGACCTTGAAAAGCATGTAGGGTTTGTGCAGAAATGGAATTTTATGGCTATTATAGAGAGATACCCCTCAATTTTCCGTGCTGGTGGTGGCAACAGAGAACCTCCTTTTGTTTGTCTCACTGAAAAGGCCAGAAAGATTGCCTGTGGAGAAGTTGAGGCCAGGGCTTTAATGGAACCAATTTTGGTGAACAACCTGAGGAAATTGTTAATGTTATCTGTTGATTGTTGTGTTCCACTTGAAACTATTGAATTTATTGGACCGGAATTGGGTTTGCCGCATGATTTCAAGACCTCCTTGATTCCCAAGTACCCTCATTTCTTTTCTGCGAGAGAAGTCAATGGGACAGCTTGTCTTGTATTAGAAAATTGGGATTCTTCATTAGCTGTCACTTCCAGGGAGACTAGGTTAGCTCAAGAAGGAATTTTGAAGCCTGCTCGATATCAAAAGAAGGTTAAGATATTAAAAGATGGAAACTATTTAGGTCCATATGCATTTAGAGTGAATTTTCCGGCTGGTTTTAGACCAAACGTTGGTTATCTTGAGCAACTTGAGAAGTGGCAGAAAATGGAGTTTCCTTCTCCCTATTTGAATGCAAGAAGATTTGATTTTGCTGATCCTAAAGCCCGCAAAAGAGTTGTAGCAGTTCTTCACGAGCTCCTGAGTTTGACCATGGAGAAGAGGATGACATCTGCACAGCTGGATGCATTCCATTCAGAGTATTTTTTACCATCTAAGTTATTGCTTTGCTTGATAAAGCATCAGGGGATCTTTTACCTCACTAATAAAGGTGTAAGAAGTACAGTTTTTCTCAAAGAAGCCTACCATGGTTCCAGCTTGATAGAAAAGTGCCCTTTGTTGCAATTTAATGATGAATTTGTAGCACTTAGTGGTAGAGGTAATACTGATCTTTGTGACACCAGGAATTCTTTGCATGCTGCTGTATAGAAGTTGAATATCAACAACCATATTTTTAGTTATCCTGCATTTTTGCCATCTTAAAAATTGATCTGGAAATTCTACCTGTAATTGTATACAGTACTCGGGCATATCTTTCTTCAATAGAATTTTCTCCAAGAAAAACTGCGATAGCCCATTTACCTGATAATTTCAGATACACAGGGCCAATGGAAGTATCGGTTAGAACAGTTATTGAAAAAGGGGAAAAATCTCTTGGTCAGAAATAATGCTGTTAATCTTTCTTAGATCAGGCGATTCCAATTGTTTTCACTGGTCAAGTTTCATGGACAATGTGATGGACAAAAACGTTATCACGTCAGTTTTGTGATCCTTACAATTGTCGAGATGCATGAAGTTGACAATTTGCCCAGCAAAGTCAATCCGTGTGCTTCTAGGCAGTTCATCATTTTTCTGAAGACTTTTTTTACTTTGTAAAATATTGCCGTTGAAGTGTCTAGAAGACATGGGATGACAGTGTCCAAGATTTAAAAAAAAAAAAAAAAATGCTTTGAATGCTCTAGTAAGTTTCTTAACCGGACTTCCTGTTTGGGAAGTTATTCTAGCACTGGATGTAGACACAGCCCATTTCAGGCCCTCTTCTTGCATTTCTTAAGATTATATGTGCACTGATCATTCTCTTTTCTGAAAAAACACAAAAGAGAAAACAGCTGGTTATTGATATAATTATAGGGATGGTTAAATTATCCTTTCATGCTGCAGCATGAGCTCTTCAATGTTTTTTGTAACCCTGAAGTTAAGATCCTTCGATAGGTAGTGTCGTGTAGAAATATTGTTTATGGAGTGTTGTATCGCATGGTCTCCAAGTCATCACTTGTATAGAAAACAAATGAATTGTTCGTTGACAAAGAAATTAATGATGATGACTTTGGATCTTAAAAAAAAAAAAAAAAATCATGTGGCGATTAAGAACAATTCACTGAGAAGTTATAGCAATACTATAACCCTGCCGATTTGATAACGGGGAGAATCTATACGTAGGCCTTAGTTGGCATATGTAGACCATTTGAGTCATACTCCTTAAAAACCATACTTCTGGAGATTTCGTTGTTCATAAATGATGTCATATTACACTGTTCAAATAATTTAGCTCATTCCCTATTGTTAGTCCTTGTTATAGCTAACTGAAATGGTCGATTATACAATCTCTGTGAGTGCTCTGATGCCACTGCAAGATGTAAATAGCGGTCTGGTTTGCAAGATATGGTCAACACTAAGCGGGCAGAAACACGTGTAGAAATACGACTTTTCCTCACTCTGAAGCTATTCACCAGTCTGCAGAAACATATGTCGGTACATTTATTGATTGAAGACTAGTATCCTCAAATTTATCCAGAATATTATTAAAGTATTTATTGTACAAGCTCCCAACTCTGCCAAATGAACATGAACTAGGAAGTCCATTCTTTTAATATGTACAGGTCTGCTGTAAGCAGGAATCTACTCATTGAATGGTTTATAACGGTGTTTCAAAAACAGGTCCCTTAATCTTCCTAGTTGCTTGTGATACACGACTTTTCCATAGTTGATGTTAATTACTTGACCATACATATTGCTGCAGGAATCGAATACCGTCCGCAACAGGAATGAACAGTGAGCATAAGGCATATTATTATATAAAGCATATATAAGTGAGTTTGAGGCTTATTAGTCACTTTGACACCTGATAACACTTTACAAAAGGAGACTAATTTCTGACTAGTTCAAACCATTCCTTTTCTTTTGTTAGGTTGCCCGAGGAATATGAGCTGTGTTACGACATTGTTAGATTGGTTTGGCTATTACATCTATTATTAGGTTCTGGTGGATTTGTGGGCATTTAAATTCTTCCACTTTGCATCCTGTCATGATGATACTTTTAAGAATATAGGAATTTTGTTTTTCTTTTGCTTGAAATTTTGGTATAAATTATTCCAAGATCTGCAGCAACTGATGATACAGATGAGTGTTGCTTCTCTCTCTCTCTCTCTCTCGCTGTCACATAATAGTGGATGCACCCATAATTATACCTTTCGGTTCGGTGGGACACCAAAAAGAATTTGCAAACTAAAAGGTAAGATCCTTAGCCAACAACTGTGGTAAGATTTTTTCTTTTTATTCATGGAAAAATATTACTAAATTAATTCTAAGAGTTTCAATTTTTTATTTTTTTTAATAATTATTCATTTAAATTAATTGAAGGGTCTTTTTTTTTTTTTTTTTTTTTTTTTTTTTTTTTTGCAAAATAATTGCTGATTTTGCTATCTAAAATGAAGAAATGTCGGAGCAGTTTCAAAAACGTTCCGATATGTCTGATTTGGTTAACATATATTGTACCTGAAAGGCTTGTCCAGCATCACCAAATTTGCCTGCCTTCTCTCCAACGTGGACCTGATATCAAATATCAATATCAAAAATGCCCAGACAGCAATATCTACTTGGGAAGATTATACTTTGTCGCTTGAGATTAATCATAAGGTACACAAATTTTGACGATCACAAATTAATCTATATATTTATACAATGGCCTTGAATGAATCCCTTGATTGACGCAATGAGAATTTGATGTACAATTGTCAATCAAGGGTGTAACTTTTTTAAAAAAAAAAAAAAAAAAGGGTGTAACTTTATGCGGTGATGGAAAATACTAAAAACAAGCTTGTAGTTCACTCTTTAGTCTTTATTCAAAACTGTATAATTGTACTTATCCCCAAAGAGACGGATGTTAATAAAGATTGGTGATGGAGAAGGCAACGGTTGAAATGGATTTTGGTAAGATTGTTGAGGTGTGCTTGTGAGGCTTGCAAGAATAAGAATAGGATGAAAAGTAGTGAAGGGAATCCACACCCACTACTTTTCACTGATGAAGGAGACAATTATTATTATTGAAGTCTTAGCCTTTAAAGTATATAATAGTAGGATGGTGCTCATCATAAACGTCAGAATCAGGGCGTGAAAATCAGAAAGATCTGCAACTAAAAGACACTTGTGTGTTTTGGAGTGACGTTTGTATGTTTTGGTTGTGTGTTGTGATATGAGATATAGATGCCTTAAATTGTCTCACACTTTCCTGAATCACATGCATGTCAGTGTTTTTCTCACTTGGCACTATCAATCAAACCAATTGCCTCCATCTCACCACTTCTGTTTCTGTGGTGTCCCTTTGCTTCCCCATATTCTAATCCCACCCCACCGACTTGCCATCCTTTTACCCTTTTCCCTTGCTTGTTTCTGTTTTCTAAGCTACTTTGTCTTTATTCCCACTCCCTCTTTCTAGTTTGTTCAAGATTCAACAACCACTCAATTCATTCATAGAATATTGCTTGAATTATAGTAAAAAGAAAAAATTCTTCAAGAAGGTGAGTCTTAGAGCAACGGTAAAGGTTGCTATCATGAGATCAAAATGTCACACGTTCAAATTCAGGAAACTATATCTCCACTTGTAGGGTAAGGCCGCATACATCTGACCCTCTCCAGACCTCACTTGGTAGAAACTTTGTGCACTGAGCTGCTCTATAATTAAAAAAAAAAAAAAAAAAAAAATTGAAAGGAAATACAATATGACAACGTCCAAGAGAGGACACATAGGCAAGGGGTGGGGTGTGATTAGGTATATATGAATTGGGTGGGGCATGATATCTGAAGAAACATTAACAATGAAACATAATGGTGCACATGGAGGAGAAGAGAAGAGGGATGTGATATGGACACAGTTAGGATGATGACAAAACAAGGAAGGAGGGGGTGGGCACAATTTCTAAGATGTGGTGTCACTATCTGTTATTATTCCCACCAATACTATTATTTGCACACATCAACCTCAGACACTCACATCTTATTATTAAATACATACACATGGCCCTCCCTTCATCAAATAGCTAGGTTTCCCACTTGATGTTGCTCATCAATTTACATATACATATATACATGTCTTTTGGATTATTCTGCTCTCACTCTCTCTAACCCCACACCCCCAAATTGACTCATCGTTCAATTCACTCTCTTCCTTCCCTTTATAATTCAATTGGGTCCCTTTTGTTTTGTCACTTTTAAGAGCTTCCATCATCTTCCCTTTTTGGTTGCTTCATTATTATTGTTACTTACATCCATCAACTCCCATATTTGTGGGCTCCACCCCTCAATTATCTTCAATATATTCATGGGCCATTCATTTTATGCTCTATGGGAAAGTTCGACAGCAAGTTCATGAAGCTTATATATAGGCCTTGTTAAAAGTTGTGCAAAAAATTAAGTGAACTTGTTAAATAATGCTAGTACTTGTGGAATGAAACAAAAGAAAATACAATAATGGAGAACTGATAATGACACAACACAGAAAGGGAGGAGTGATATTCACATGGCATTGCCATTTTAATAACACAATAATTGGTGTCCTCAGTTTAATTTATAACATCAAGGCCTGAAATGAACCAACAAATGAACATGACAGAGATTTGTGATATGATTACATTTGGATGTAATCTTGTGATGTTTCAAATATTGATCCCTCCACAAGTCATGTCATTATATAGTATAATATAGAGCAGATTCAACACCGAGCAGACAGGCAAATATATATATTGAAAGTGAAGCAGACACAGTAATGGTTTCTGCGAGAATAAATACACATGATGTTTGATTTCAACTGAAACAACAGTAAATCCAGATTATGATGCTTTACACATATATGTGAACTAACTACTCCCAAGGAGGACAAAACAAAATAGAAAAAGACAAAGTTGTGTCATTGTCTATATATATATATATATATATATCACGTTACGTAGGAGGGTTTAGTCCAAAACAGTAATATAGAAATTCAATGAATGAATGATGAAATGTTGTGCAGTGTCCACTATCAGTAGTTGTGGGGCTCGTCGTCGTCTTCCCTCTCAGTTCACACCATCGATTGTGGACCGTGGACACCACGATGTGGTGTCCTTTAATTTGTTTCCCATATATTATTATATTCATGATAATACCAAACTCTTTCTTTTCTTTTTCTCCTTTTTCAAATATTCGTTTTCAAAGTTTTAGGCTCATGCATACACTTGTAATAATGACTCTCGCTGTTCCAGTGTGCAACTTTCAAAAAGAGCAACAGTGCAAAATCTTACCCTTTCGCACTATATATGCAAAGGGAAAAAAGGTTTGTAAGTAAATAAAAATTCTCACCAAAATCATTTCACATCTTTCAAGTTTTGTCAAAGGTATAAGGAAAATTTCAACCAAATGCAATACCTACAGTTTTGTTTGTCTGTTGGTTTTGAAAAGTAATATGAGATCCATATAATTTTTTTTTTTTAAAAAAAGAGAAATTTCTAATAATTTCAAGAGGGAAAAATATATATCTAATATGTGATTTCAATAAAATTTAGGGTAGGTATATTTGTTTACTTCTATTTTTTTTTTTTTTTCGAAACAGTTACATATACCAAAACGCCATGAGAGTTTCAATCTTTAAGTAAGATTGGCAGATCCCTATGTTTCTCAATAAATTCATTCAATTCCCAGGAAATAAGTCTCCACTATATACAGAATATACTCCTTATACATGATTATCTTTTCAAAAAAAAAAAAAAAAAGGAAAAAAGAATCATCCAACTTGACTCAATCAACATCTGTTTTCATTCATAATATATAAATCCACCCGCATAAAAATGCTATCTATCTATATCTTGTGAGTGCTCCACGTTCTTAAATTCAACCAAATTAAGAGGCCATCAATATAAGTTTATGAGTTAACTGCTTTTATATATAAACAAGCTAAGAAGGAAGCGTTAGAGCACTTTATGGAGGATTAAAGTGGACCACTCATAAGGAAGGAAGAAAGAAATTGCCCTAGATGGAGGGACTTGGTTTGCAACCACAATCTCCCAAATGAAGGCAATCTCATTAATAATGCAATGACGACTAAGCCTAACCCTATTATATATAGCTATATATATGTACTATATGTATGATGATCTTTATTAGGTTGCTTCTCTTTGTAGCACATGAATAATATATTAACTAGTGGGCACAATATGATGATAATGATGATGCTTACACTTCATCTCACACGCACCAATAATCTCTCTTAAAGTCCAAAGCCAAACACATCATATTCAAAAACGATATATTTGCTTTGTATTGTTGTTTCAGTTGTAGCTACTTTTGATAAGTACTCTAGTGGTGGCGTGGTGCTGGTGGGTGCCTACCTCGTTAATTTAAATAATAGTGACGACCTTATCTTCTTTAGCCATTACTCCTCCCTAAGCTAAGCTACTTCCATCATCCTCGTAAAGTAGATCCTTGAAATTCGCAGATATAAACCAAATCATCATATGATATGTATGTTTATATATATATATATATATATATATGGTGTACTTTTTGGGAGGTTGACAATGAACTTGACCCACCATTTATATATAACCTAGCTTTTTTTTGTATAAATTAAACAAAGCATTTATATAATGGGCATATCATCAGTATTTGATGCTCATGATAGTGGCAAAGTAAAAGCAGAATGAGAGGATGTGATAAAGTTAAAACATGGACACCAGCAAGGCTATGGCCACCCAATCACTATTCATACATGTGTGTGTATATTTGTCTGGTTATAAATATATGACAAAGTTAACTTTTTTTCGTTTAGATTAAGAAGGCTAAATAAGTTACTTAATCATATAATATGTTGTATATCCTTAAACTATATATCGGTTTATAAGTTAAGCAAAATAGTTTAGAGAAAAGTTGATGAATATAATATTTTTAAAATAATTTAATTAACTTCTTTAATATCTCCAAAAAAAGTCAATGTTATCTTATATTTAGGAACGGATTTGTTTGGATTGAATCATCCCAAAGTAATGCTTTTTGTTCCATTGTTGGAGTGGAGGGGGAAAAAAATCCCATGTTACTCTAATTTTTCATAAGTAATCTCAAGTCATTAATATCCCTACCTCTAATTTAAAAAAAAAAAGGTTAGAATTTTGCACCACTAAAAGGAAGAGGGAATTCACATGTGAGAAGTTTTTTAGAGAGATAATGAATGGGGGAACAAAGAGCCTAGCTAGCTAGCTAGGGATCGGAAATAATAGTGATATTGAAAACCACATATATATGAATGGTAATGGTCAGTGGGTTTTAATTTAGAGTTTCAAGTTTACGTGAATAATATAGATATAATGGAGGTCGGGTCCACCGCATGGCCATATATATGTGTATCTATACGTACACAATATACAAGACTACAGCTATTATTCATCAAGTACGTACTAAGGCTCATATATACTCCGTACAAAGACATGGAAACATCATTTCATACGAAAACGAGAAATTAAATTAGTAACAGCAGGAAGCAATAAAATCAAATGCTACTACTAACGAAGATGAGAAAATACTATAGACTATACTAGTAATTACAACATGAGGGGAGATCGAAATATAGAAGCAATATTAATGTATCATGTGAAGAAGTAAAGGATTTGAAATGTTGTGAATATAATATTTATAATAGTAGTGAGTATATATATTGGTATATATTCTTATAATGCAAGTCAGTGTCAAATAATTAGAAAAAAAACATTGAGAAAACATACGAGACTAGCTAGTTAAAATATACATATACGACGAGGGGTGGGCATGGCCATAGGTGGGTGGGGGCAGCTGCGTGCTGTGTATGTCACCACACCCATATATATATGTGTGTATATGTATATGTATGTATAAAAGAGGATGGTAGTTTGGTTAAATGCCAAGGGACAAGGGGCCAAATGCCAATTGATGATGTGCCCTTGTGACTTGGGTCTTACACTCCCAAACAACACATTTTTTGTCTTTATATCAAATATTACCTCATAAGTTTCATATAATATATCATTTATATATAATTTATATTATAAATGATAACCAAAGATAGTAATAGTTATTACTTATTGCCTAATTATTTATAGCTAGGGAGAGTGCTTATATTTAGTATTTAACTATGCCTAAAACAAGTTGTCTGAGTTCATTTAATCCCTTTCTCGTTCCTTGTCTCATCACTTGCCTAACCACTACTGTATCTTTGATTTTCAATACTCACACCCTCAAAATATGCTCAATTAATTATTCTTAATTAAATATCAATTGTCCCGCTATTTATATTATATTCTTAATTAATAGCTAATGAGACAAGTTTCAAGATTTCTCCTACCTAAAACACCCTTCTCGACGTAAACACTTGCCCCTTTTCTTTTTAGTTTTCACGCCACTCAATACTACCTCCCGTTTGACAATATAATCCCAAGTATCTATAAAATTTACTAATATATAGATTCGTTTAATCTCTATTATTGTTTCATACATATGCAAAACACTGAAATGACATATGGATGGTGTAGTGGATCAATCAACCTCCACCGTCATGCCTCTCTTGATAACTATTAAATACGTTGATTGATTAATTAGAGGGAGAGACAAATGTTATGATCTTATAACTCCTTATGATTTTTGAATTAGGTCAAATAAACAACCAACATAGCAGATCGACAAACAGAGAGAGACGTACATACGTTTGGTTTTTGTGACGTTTTTCAAGTTGATGAGGGGTCTTTATATATAGCTTTGGCTTTTTCTGTTTCTGCCCTTCATATATCCCAAACTTAACCTCAATTTTAGTATTATTACTTAATTATCATCGATCATCTTCCTTAAATAAAAATCTTTCTTAATTTCCCTATCAATCCAAAAGCTGGCCATGCCTCCATTTATTTTGTACTGATCACCTAGCTAGTTTTTGCAGCCTCGATCTCAACCTATAACTACCTCTAATTAATTAATACATTGAATTTTTCCAAACAACTTTTAAAATGTGTGTCCACGAGTATTCCATTTGTGAGAAATTATTCAAGACATGGTGTGACAGAGACCTCCCCTTTTGAAATTATTATCGATTCCCTGAGTTGAAATTTCCTCAAAATTAATTTAATATATATAAAAAGGACCACCTTGTATACACCAAAGCCGAATGTGATATGTAACGACATAATATTCCCAATCGCCTATTATCTCCATTCCACACGGCATTTTGATTGCCCTCCCACAGTTTCATCAGACACATTATAAACATACATACATACATATATATATATATATATATATATATATGTATGTATATATAAGATAAAATGAATTTTATTATATTGTGGGTGGAGGCCTTCCAAGCTTGGTGAGGTGTTATATCCAATTGAATTGAATGCTTCCACCGTCTAAAAATATTGAAGTCAAATTCAGGAAGCAACATGCATAAATTAATTAAAATAATTGATTTGTCCACCATGTTCTTCATTGGATCTTCTACCGACCCAATTGTGTATATAGTTTGTTTTCCTTAATTAAATTTATAGTCAATCACACAATAAAAATAATTGTCTTATACGACGTGCTCACATTTTAGTTTGATTATTCTTTGATGAAGCGGGTCATTCATTGTTGTGGTTGTGAAGAATGGTTTAGTTTATTGCCTAATTAGGATCTTGCATTGTATCATCAATCCTAAGAGTGGCCACATACATTGTACCATCAATTAACATACAAGATGACGAGGGGAAAACAACAATAATTGGGCGAGGGGCCACCTTGGAAGCAATGTTTTGTTATTAAATAGAGAAGAACTTTCCCTTATTTGATGATTCAAATCTATCGGATGAACGAGTTTGCGACAAAATAATTGATCTCATACACGCATATGAATATATAGCATTGCTGGGGATATATATACATATATATATGTATGTATATATATATGGAGCTGTGGGGGCAGGAGGCTTGATGAAGAAGTTAATAAGGAGTGGGTTTAATTTGTGTTATGGGTAAAACGTACGGGGGCTAGTTACTAAAATCCTAGATAGGAACCTGCCTTGGAGACATAATATATATAATAATCAATATAACTTCATATTGTAATATGGACGGCTGCTCAGGTGGCAACAACCCCCAACTCCACTCCACTTGACCAGCACGAGGAGTAATTATTAAAAATTTGGAAATTAAAAGGTAATTACACTCCATTAACCACCTCTTCGGTTTAAGACATGTGGGAATGGAGAAAATAATGTTAAGAGTGCTTCAACTATAATCACGGGCTCAACTTGAGGACAAACTCGTATTTGTTGGAAATGAAGATTTCGGTAAATAAATCGGGTGGGTAACAATAAAAAATTCAGAAATAAAACTGGATTCCAAGGAAAGGGAAAGGGGTGAGTGGGGGGTGCCGGTC
Source organism: Acacia acuminata (assembly GCA_019022655.1). NCBI lineage: Eukaryota > Viridiplantae > Streptophyta > Magnoliopsida > Fabales > Fabaceae > Acacia > Acacia acuminata. The sequence goes on from JAFJYI010000294.1 coordinate 380,059, forward strand.
ATGAAGGGACAGATGGGGTGGGGGCCCACTGCTGGCCCCAAACAAGATCCATCCAAATCAAAACAAACAAAAAAAATGTCAGCTAGGGATGGATTGGGAATTAAACAAAATAGTGATGCTGATAGATGATGTGGGGGAACAACAACATGGAATAGACGAGTGAGGTGCGTCCCCCGTGGATTTTAGTATTAATATCTCTTGTCCTACGTGTCACATCCACAATTACGTACCCGCCATTATTACATTCTTCCTCACCTATTCCTCCTCCACTACTCTACTCAATACTCATGCATGCCGCCTTTCACATAAATTCAATGGTCTTCTATCCTACTCTACTACTATTCATTAAATATACGAATAAAGTAATAAAAAAATGTTTTATTCTTCAACATATATGGTAGTTATTAATTATTAAGTTACTTATTTTCTTCATTCTCATCAACCGTAGTTTGGCCTTCCATGTAATTTCCCGTGCCCCTGCTTCACCCCCACTTACCATTGTCCTTCATCCTTACACAATTAGCCAAACAAGTTTTTTCACATTTACTTTTCAGTTTTTTCTTATAACATTGGATTAATACTTATATCTTTTTCTAACACCAAAACAACTTCATGTTCCCATATTTCACTTTTTTTCTCCCCCGTGCCGCTCTCACAGTTGCAAATTGCCCGATTCAATGAACGCGCTGTGCTAGCTATTATGTACGTCCAAAAAAAAAAAAAAAAAAAAAAAAAATACGAATCAAGCGACAATCATATATGATTCAAAGAAACTTTTTTCCCTTCTTTTTTTTTAGGCCACTGTGAAAGTTGGTTTTTGTCGGCAATATTTCCAAAATTCAAGAGAGGTTAACATGGACGCTGCCAGTTTTGAAGGATCTACAGACAGGACAAGTGTTGAGAGATGACCCACAAACAGTACAGACGCACAGGTGCCTGCACGGCAGCATCAGCACGCACGATTCCTCTCTCCCACACTCTCTGCACATTCTGCTTTTCCTCCATCCCTTTCTCCTTGTTTTCCCTTCTTCTTCTTCTTCTTCCTCCTCCTCCTTCTTATCCTTCACACCCCAACCTAACCTGCGCCACCCAGCTTCCATGTCCTTCCCCTCGTTGCCTCCGTCATCTCGGAGGTCGTCCACGTCAACGCCTCCCGTGCTTCCGCAGCAGGACTGTGCGTCGTCCATTACGTCTGCTCCGGCGGGGACGATGGTGGCGCCGTCGTCATCGTTGAATCGACGCTCGTCCTTGAACTGAGCCAATACTTGCTCGAGATTTGTGCGGAGGGCATTGGCTGTGGCCTCGTTGGTCTGTGCCAATTCCCGCCATATTTGATTCTCCACGCAAAGCGACTTTACCTTCTCTTCCAGAGCCCAGTTCAATTTCCCAATCTTGGCTATCTCTTCTTCCTTGGCCCTCAGCCTCTTCATCATCCCCACTTCGATTGCCTCTAAAATCCTCCTGGCCTGCCTCTTTCGTTTCTCCTCTAAGTCCACCCTCACGTTTTCCATCTGTAACCGAATCCCAATAAAACATGGATCAGAAACTCATCGAATTGAAAAGTACTATAAGAGATGGGAGGGAGAGAGCGTAAAGAAGGCTGTGACTGTCTGTATATACATATACAGACGATTGAAGTGATTACTATGTGGGTAGATGAACACTCACGTGATGGGCAATGAGACGGTCGATATCCAGCTGTTGCTGGTGGATCTGGGGCGAAATGTCTTGCCCGAGGAAAGAAAAAGCGGCACAGGTGTTATCATTGGTAGCAGTATTCTTGTAGGAGAGGAGAGGGCCGTAATTGATGGAATCTCTGGAACGCTTTCTGGATACAAGGGGAAGATTGTAGGAGAGGCCACTGTCGGACTTGATGGGAGTTTTCTGATCGACGATGAAAGAATTGTAAGGAGCCGGAAGAAGAGGGGCGTCGGAGGCGGTGGTGGTGGTGGTCCCCGATAATGGGAGAAGGGAGGAGTTATAAGTGTTCATCGGGGCGTTGTAGAGATTCATACTCGGCTGAAAAGAACCAGCAATGTCTCTGCAGATGAAACAAATTGGATGCCGGTGACGGTAAGATACATAGAGCAATATATTAAAACTAATCTGAAGAGAAAGGGAATTGATGAAGAGGAACGTACCGATTGCGTAAGAGTTGTGAGGAGAATTGATTGAGATGGTGAGCTTCAACAGCCATGAGAGTTTGAGGGAGGAGGGAGGGAAAATATAAAGATGGTTGAGGATGATGAGTGTGTATATATGATGGAAGATATAAATATTTGGGTGGTATATATGTGTGTGTGGGTCAATGAGAGAGGAGAGAGAGAGTTTATAGTGAGGGAGTGGTAGGCGGTGAGAGAGAGAAAAGGCATGCATTAGTATGGACCATGGTGGGGTTTCATGAAGAGTTTGGCTTTTTCCTATATATTTATTTATTTAATTAATTAATTGAGAAAAAAAGAGCAGAGATTTGATGAATGTGGAGAAAAGATAAAAGATGCTATGGATTCGGTGACCACAAAGTCCCCTCCGGCTACTTGACTTTATTCACGTAACCCCGCACACACTTTCCTATTTATATCCTTCTCTTGCTCCTTTTCACTCTATCCTTTTTTTTTTTTTTTTTTTTTTTTGCCAACCTGGTTCCTTTATTTTCTCTATCTGATCCAAAATATCCTCACCTTCACGTATTTATTTCGTCATCATATATACCAGCTAATTCTTATTTGTTTTAATTATATATTCTTTCTCATGGACTAAATTGAGTAAAAATTATTATACTGTGGATATACAACTCTTGAATTAAGTTTAAATGACAAGAGTTTTTAATTTCATAAAAAAAATGCATTATTAGAAGAACAGGGGAGAATTTGCTAGGAGAAGGAATAAGGAAGATAAATATTTATTAATAAGGGTCTTAAAAATTATAATTATTTGTAATGACCAAAAATTAAAATATAAATTTTCAATTACAAAATTACCAACATTTTCTCTTACACATCTCAACTATTTGCCCGTTACCTTTCAAATTTGACGATGTATCTCATGTATATTTTAATAAAAAAGCATCTATATATACAACTCAATATTTTTGTAATCTCATATACTTCTTGAAGTTACCGAAATTAAAATAGCGTCTGAAATCTAAAAAAAACTTGTTTTTGCATGTTGTTAACTTGTTATTGTGAGATTTTTTTTTTTTTTTTCCCCTCAGTAGTTTTTAAAAAATTAATCCAAAAAAAAAAAAAAAAAAAGAGGAGAGAATTGATTAGGGTAGATGCCAACACCGCTCCCTCTTGACTCGTTGGAGGGCAGGCGTACGATCGGGAAGAACGTGAAGAGGCGGGGACGCGGGGCCCAGTGGGGGAACACGTGTGACCTGCCACCATGGAATGGGCTCCTTTTTGTCCGTCTCAACTCTCAAGTGATGAGAGAACGCTTCCCTACCACGTGTCCTAATCTTAGATTGAAATCCATTGATTTAAAAGGTTTTGTCCGATATATTCAATAAAATAATTATTGTTCATTTTCGGAAGTCATGCATATTGCCCCATATGTTATCACATTTTTAATCAAACTAATTCAAATGACTTAAATTAATATTAAAAAAATTAGAGGCTGCCCTAGGAATTTTATTATTAGTTACTTCGTGAATTATATAGATCGATTAAAGTATATCATTTATGACTTGTTAGTAAATGTCGCATTTTTTAAAATTTTGAATTTGACTTATATTTTTTAAAAAATAACATTCTGGTTAGTGTAAAATGGAGTCTCAAATTTGAATCAATTCACCATAATATATCATCTTGAATGTACATACCATTTCAATTGGAGATGATAATTTTTTGAGTAAAATATATTAACCACCCTTCTTCTTTATCTTAATTACGTAGGTCTTCCTCTATTTTGAAAACATATACTTGAGTCCAAATTGTTAACTTCGTTAAGAATAGTCTAAAAAAATTATGAAAATATATTTATTAATGGAAATTTATAGTAAATCCTCAATTTTAATTGACAACTTGTAAATATCACAAACTTTTTAAAATTTGAGTAAGTTTTTTAAATGTTTGTAGAAAAAAATATAAGAATATAAATTTAAATGAATTAATTCAATCATATATTATTATATTTGATAGAAAAGTTTGATATATATTTTTAGTCATTTTAGAAACTAAAAAATAAATAAATTTCAGTAAATATGGTAAAAAATTAAAATTATAAATTTTATAATCTCAAAACTCATAAATTTTTAACATATTAGAAAGTTAAAAAAATCTATTAGGATAAAAACTTGTTGGTATAACTTTTTTTTTTTTTTTGCCCACATACATATATATTTGTTTAAATAATTTTAATGTTAAATAATGATATTTTGGTAAAATAAAAGTTCAAAAGTCAAACTTAATGATCAATAATTGGTTGGGGGAATGGAAATAGAATCACAAAATATAAGTGAGGTTTATGTAACATACATTTTAATTTTAAAAGAGGTCTATATTGATTTTTAAAATAAATGGAGGTTTGTGTAATTAAAGTAAAATAAAGGGATAGTTAGAGTATTTTACTCTAATTTCTTTTTGTAATTATGATATAAAGTAAGAAAAAGTGTTATATTATTATTAACATCATCAAGAGTAATTATATAGTAACTTTATCTATGAAATAACCATAAGAATTAAATATGAAGAGCTAAACAAATATGTAAATAGGTAGACGCGATTCTCTTGTCGTGCATCATATCAATAAACAATGAATACAAATATATAAAATCCTCCACTCCCTTCATGTGATATACATGAAAGAATAATGGGGTACCATATATAATTTGAAAAGTGTAACATTGCATGGCGCTAGATGAGTAAATCCCATTGAAATTTGAATTCAAACTTCACTTACACATGTTTTAGATTATATATGTAACCGCTACAAACGTTAGGATCTGATTATCCATGTCGTGTATGTGACAGAAGTTATTAATAAGCAGTAAATAAATTTGTGAGATATGAAAGTAATGCTTGAACGTACGTACGTACACGTTTCGACAATTATATACATAAATATATATGGTATTGGGCTTTGAAAAATTTAAAAAACTGGCGTGATACGTTACATATGATGTCTAGATTCAGGTCCTAATAAAAGCGAAACAACCTCTCGCAGTCTCAGTTTTGGATAGACATCAAAATTTGTGGAATCAGAGCCTCCACAATGTTGCCTTCTATTATTATCCTTTCCCATTTCAATAAATACATTACACACACACACACACATATATATATCCACATTACCCAAACTAATTATACTTTTTTTTTTTTGCCAGCTACTCAAACTAATTATACAGTAATAAATTATTTTAGAGTACTGGCTAATTTTTTAAGATCATGAAGTATTTTCAGTATTATTCAATACCCTAAAAAATATTTTATGATACTGAATGGTACTAAAAATAATTTTTTCAAAATCCTAAAATAATTTTTTAAGATCATAAAGTTTTTTTTTTTTTTTTTTGCACCATTCAAGATCGTGAAATTTATTTTTAGTACTTAGTCAGTACCCTAAAAAATATTTAAGATTGACCATAAGGTTAAATATCAAAATCTACTTATACTATTGCTAACTTTCACAATTTGATTTTTTCATAAGTCAGATTGACTATAAGTTATTTTTTCTAACAATATATCTATCTATCGCCTGTGCTGCTTACTTTAATACTTTTAGCCTCTGAGTTTTCGTGGCACTTTGGATTTCACGTAAATAATGAGGTAATATTTCTCGCTTATTTAATCAATCTTCTAAACCCATTCTTCTTTCTATAACAAAGAAATTAAACACTTTAAATTTCTATATTCAATAAAAACACATAAATCAACATACACATTAACTAGCAACATATACATAACTCTACATGTTTAAAACTATGATATAGATTATTAGAGTTAGACAAAGAAAAAATAAACATTTTCAAAATTGAACGTAACATGCATATATGCGGAAAATCTTGTTCAGTATTTGTTTTGTTTAAAAATCATGTACTGAATCAATATCCCAAATGAATACGACACAATAATAATTAGAAGCGACAAAATATACGGAAGAGATCGATTCCACTTCCATACTTACAATATATAGGAAATTACAATTAATTAATTAATACTTTTATGTGTAGATGCCCCTGCTGATCGATGTGGGACATACTTTGCTTCAAAATCACAACGAATGTCACACACACATTTGTATGTTATGGTAATTAAATTCCTTAACTGGGGTTTTTTTCCCGTTCCTTGTACATTATGTTCATCACGATCGAGGCATTCAGGGCGATTAGTTAAGTATTTTATATATTAAATAATGTTAATTTGATTGATATGGTGGGAGGCACAAGGACAAGAAGCGAGGGATTTTAAATGATATATGTGTAGACTGAACGTAGTATTTAATAATAAATATTATTATATGCTGTGCAAAAGAAGGCCATGCTTCCGGCCTTCCAGATCTTTTGGTTGTTTGTTTAACACTTTGTGTTTGTTTTGAACGCCTTAACTCGCTTTATGGAGACAATATGACAATTTCTCCAAGTCCCTTCTGCTTTTGCCACCCAAGCCCTACCCTTATTAATTACTATATTCACTATTTGTTTAATTAATTAATCCAGCTAAGGATTCTCCAATTTGGTTCTTGGGATATATAATCAAATTCATTAACATAAATATACTATATATAACAACGTACGGATCGTTTGAGGAGGGTTTATATATATTGATGTATTAATATTAGCCACGAAATGGCTTCATTTTCCAACCCCTCGATCGATGTTCTCAATTGCTTAGTGAGTGACATTAATTTGGCATTAACGTACGCTATTATATATTTTGGATTTTGTCTCTGCAAAACGCTGAGAATACTAATTTAATTTACTCACATGTACTCTGTTGCTTTTTGAGTTAGGGAAATGGACGGGACGTCATTACCAAGTTAATTACGTTTGGATCTTGTTCACATGCTATATATAATAGAAATTACTTTTAATTGAGAGTTTTTATATATTTTTCCATACTTTTATTGATATTGTGATGATTGGTACATATATATGGATGGCCATGCATCTTTTTCGATGATATGAGAACAGTGCACACGACCTGTTCAAGTATGGCCCTTGGCATTAAATAAAGATTGAAAACAAGAGATTTGACAAAAGCTTCATTATACATATCGATCGTGAAGTTTCTTTAAAGCAAGTGTTAGACTTATCTTAGAGAGAGATATATAAATTTGAATTGAATATAGTAGCTAGATGACAAGTAGCTAGAGATCGACCGATTGATTCCATCCCCTCAACTCTTCTTCATTTCCCTTTCAATGCTCTAACTCCATTGTCCATATATAAAAAATCAATGCATATATATGACCATTTTGACCCTGCTTTAATTTAATCTAATAACCACCAAACGAAATGAATAGAAAAGTGGACATATGTTGAACAAACAAGGGAGGATTGCGGGAAGCAAAGTCATAAAAATACTAACTACATTTTGATGCCTGCTTTTACTTTATTAGTATTAATGGAAGATTTTTGTGTTTGTGTGTGTCTTGGGGGAGATCATATGGGTTTTGTGCTTGCCTCCTTTTTAGGGCAATCGTTTGCATCTTGACTTGTGGAAATCCTTTTCTTTATTATATATGCATCTTCTCTCTCCTCACTCTCTTTTTCTCAGTTCAACTTAAAGTTTATATATATTCTACATCTACATGTGATCTCCACCCCTCCATGACTTCACATTATTGAGAATCTCTCCTTTTTTTTTTTTTTTTCCTTTTTGGGAATCTCATTCATCTCCTCCACAATTCAAGCATATATAATATGATATATATGAAACCAAACTTTGAATATGTCAGTCTTCTCTTTCTATGTGTCAGTGTGCGTGAGAGAGAAAAAGATCGGTTGTTGTGATAATTAATGAATGAGGTTCTTCGTCGTGAAACTGAAACAAACAGTACTAGCTAGTTCCTTTCCTTAGCTTCTCTCTCTTTTCTTCCTAGCTAGCTTACTTTTCAAACTTTGGTTTTAGGATAACTTCCAATCCAATATTGATTGCAGTTTGGTACGAATAAGTTTGTAAGTTTGTTCCTCTGATGCCTTTATTTATGTGATTGATACAACATCTAGTATACATGATTTAACTATATATATAAGATGATGAAAAACTTAGAATAAGTTGAGCTATCATTATATCTTGTGTTGGAAACATACCTTACTTGTGGTGATCGATCAGGAACTTGGAAAAGAGGGTAGCTAGCTAGGTTTGAGAAAAAGCAATAATTGACCGTTAGGTTTGAGGGATATTATTATTGCATTCATTCATTCATGAGAATGAATTGGAGGGTGGAAGAAAAAGTGGACCCAGCAGTATTGTTCTCAGAAAAAAAAATAAAGGAGGAAAAGAAAGAGTAGCGTTTGATTCTTTTGGCCGTATGTAACTTTTTACTGGTACGTGCAACTTCACTATCAGAATTCAATTCCCAGTGAAGGGTGATGAGTGGAAGAGAAATTAAAGTTGGGGGATTTTTGGGAAATGGGGTTCATGTAGACGTTATAGTGCTGGATGGAATAGTTACTAAAATACTTTCTAACCACTGAACAAAGCATTTCCCAATACACGCTCTATTATCTTCTGTCATGGGGCTTCATAATTCCATGTGCTGCATAATATATTAATTCCTTTTCCCCACAATGGAACAGGCAGGTCATTTCTCATTCATTGGCTTCTTATCTCACACTCACACTCACACTAGGCATGCATTAATAAAAAAGATGCTCATTCTAGATCGAGGAACCAAATTTTCTGGTTCGGATCATAAGTTTGTACTTTCAACTTTTGGGTTTGTCTGAGTGAAATGCACATATACTATATATATGTGTGTGGATGTATGTGTCTGGTAATATGCTTTTGGGATTCCCTCGTTGGAACACCCACCACCTTTTAATGGCAGTGCTAAACTTTTTTCTGTATCAAACAAACACATGTACACACATATTTAGGTGACAGACAACTATGTATGTAAGTATGAGCATTATGATGAGTGAGATAGGGAAAGATTAAAAAGTTTCAGCTTTTTTTTTTTTTTTGGGTAACCCAACATATGTATATTGAAAGGCTTTTGTAATTCCCACCCAATGATGAAGTGGGTTTATTGGCCCATTCCACTTTCATACTATTAAGAGAAAATAACTGAGGCCATGAATTGGTAGTTCGTTCGCCTTTTTTTGTTTTTTTTTTAACCCCTTGTCTTTAGACTCAACTGGCAAAGGAATCGGACACTCTCACTAAAAGGAGGGAGTTCGATCCTAGAGAGTTGGTCAAGGCGTTGAGGGAGGCATCCTAACTCCTGAGTGCCTAGGTAAACGCCTGAGGAGTAATAGACGTCTCGCTCTACCCAACATCGGTATCACCTAGGAAGAAAGAGATTTCGCCCTGCCCTTGGATCGTGGGTAAACCCAACCCCTTTAATTTCCTAAAATTTTTCATATAAAAAAAAAACCTTAGGCCATGAACCCAAAAAAAAAAAAAAATTTTGTTTCTCCTCTTAACGCAAGAAGGTCACACACACATATATATTGACTAATTGAATCTAGTACGTGACCTATCCAATGAACTTTTAGGGGATTATGACAATTAAGAATATTGTAAGCGAATAAATATAAAATGAGGTGATTCAAGTTGTAAGTTTCGAAGTTTGAATTGTGAACATATCTTTTTGTATATTTTGTATTTATTTTGTTATTACAAGAGCCTTAATTGTCGTTCATCCAAGAACTATGTCTATACATGGAGAGCTGGGAATCAGGGCCGGCCCAGCTCTACAGGGCCTAAGATAAGGAAAACATCTGTTTTTCAAAGCCCGGTCCGATAGTACCAGGGCCAAAAATAAATTTACTATTCCAAATTTTAATTATTTTTTTTGGGTTTTTTCCAAAGAAATATAATTAGTAAATTGCAACCATTAAAGTTCTAATCTATCAAATAAATATTATCAACATTAATATCTAAATAATACAAATCATCCAACAAATAAACACATTCATTAATTCGTAATAAAAAAACAAACCATTGTCCACAATTGCCTCACATAAAACGTAAGAAGCATTAAACTAAGTAATATTAAATAATTCACATAAAATATACAAGCATACCACTATCATTGTCAATTGTCGGTTTGTCACCTTCTTCATCATTATCATCAATTTCATAGATATTTGATTGTGTTTCACTTTGAGCGAAAATTTGTGCTTCACTCTTTGACTTTTTTTTTTTTTTTACAAAAATGAAAATGCTACAGTAACAGGGCCTAACGGGCCGGCCTGATAAGCCCGAGGCCCTACAGGGCTGGACCTGCAGAGCCGATTTCAAATTTTAGGCATATTTTTCAAGCCCGAGCCCTACAGGACCAGGGCTTAAAAGGGCCGGGCCCGATTTCCCGGCTCTATATACATGTGATTGGATTATTATTTTATATTAAAAATATTTAGTGTCCAACAGTGCTTCGAATATGCATGATTACCTCCAATAAGAGAATACTTATTCTTGGCAACAACAAAAAACCCCTCCAGTTATTAATATAATTAAGACATATTTAGAGAGTTAATATTGATCCTAAATATAAGATATAATCTTTATATTTGTCAATTTTTTTAATTTACCCCTATTCCCTCAACCATAATTAAGGAGGATAAAGAATAAGGGAATTAAGGAAGATAATTAGAATGTTTTAGAAAATGTATGTCATATTAAATAACTTAATCAAATTCTTTAATTTAATTAAATTAAGTAAATATGTCTTATAATAAGAGCCGAGAGAATAATGTAAAACAAGCATGATGACTGATATCAGGTTCGCATTAGAATTGTCCAAACACAAGGGAACATAAAAAGAAGAGGTCAATGAAGGGAATTAAATAGGATTCTACTTTGACATGTTCGCCAAATTTAAACAATGGATTGGAACACTGAAAAAGACAAGAAAGATTGATGAGACGTTATGTGAAAAATTGGTTTGAAATTGAGATATGAATTCGGCCAGAAAACAACAAGTGGAGGGGCATCGGTTTCACCGTCCTCCTGGTTCGCCTGCAGATAAATCAAAGGCGTTTGTTTTTCAAACATACAAGCCGATCGATCACACACTCACCTATATAATTATAAATCTCTCTTCCTGATCATCACTCAGCGGCACAAATATAGCCACTGTACCTCTCTTTCTGCTTTATCATCACCATGATGAGTCCCAGCAATGGTCAACAACAATCAGTCCGTCGTGGGTTTCTCTTTTTTAATTCATGAGTATTTTTCAAATGAGTTATATCCTCCATTTTCATCCCAATTTTATTTATAATATTGAGTGAAATTGAGATGTGTTATATATGGTGCAGAAGGATATCTTTCAGCTTCGGCACCATCAGCTCCATTACCACCGCTGCGGGGTATCCCACAACAGATGCCCCAAATGGTACCCACCAACACCACACTGTTACTAGGGGTGATGACTTCTGGAAGGGCTGGTATGTATATCTTGTGGATGTTCATACTTTCATACCCTCAATCCTTACTAATATATGCTAATAAAGGTTGGTCTACTTACTAAAGAGTTGACTCATAACCAACAAGGTCTTTAGAGTTCAAATCCAGTCACTGATTTGAGAACCTTGTTAGATACTTATGAAAGAGCTCTTTTGAGCCTTGAAACATGAACTAATAATCCCGATGAGCTTTTAGAACTCGACCCACCTAAATTTTTTTCACGAAAAAAGAAAGGTATGTGGCATAAGGCCTTATAGGTCTTATAAGGCCATGGAATATCTAACTCCAATTGCTTGCTTTTGGGGTATGTTTTTCTTAATAATTGGGCTCAATACCGTACATCCTGTACTGAATTAAGAAAGAAAGAAACTAATGAGATATAACTAATTATTGTTTGTTGTTGTAATTGCAGTCTTGCTGCTATTTGTTGCTGCTGTGTCCTGGATTGCTGCTGTATCTGATCTCAGCTGATTCAATATTCACACCTGCCCCGGCCCCATCAACTAGTTATAAGGATCTTTAATTTATTCCCTTGGATCTTATTTATACATTCGTGTGATCCATCCTTTACTTAGTGCTTCTATGATCATCATCTCACCAAGTATCTTGCGCTCTCACTCTTATCTAACTTATCAACAGATTGCTCCAACACATATAAATGGTCACAGATTTCACTTGAATAAATGAAAACAAGATACGTACATAAACACTCGTCACAAATCAAAGTCCCAAATCCAGACAGTGCCAGAACAATGCCTTCAATCAATCTTTAATAAGTTGGCTGTTTAATTTGAAACAACATAGAGGCAACGCACAATTAACAAGTACTAATTGCTGCCCATAGGATGCTATCGCAAATGGGAAGCCAGTGCAAGACTAAGACAGTTTCATATTGTAAATGTGATTTATGTTTAGATTGATACTATTAGAAGTGACTTTTAATTTTTCAAATTAAAACTTGTTTAAATAGAAAATGACTAAAGATGATATGAATCTTATTAAATTATAGCCGCATATCCTAATTAATGCCATTTGTGTTTTTTTTTCTAATTAGGCATATTTAATATGATTTTGGTACATATGACTATTGGATCTTTTTTGTTTTTTGTTTTTTTAGATTTTAGAGATTAATTAAATATTAATGATCGAGATTAATTGAGCTTGGGATGCACTTTCATAGTTAAATTTTATTATTAAAATTTTAGGCCATTTTTATTAATCTCAAAATATTGGGTTTTTTTTTGCAATAATTTTATCTTTATATATGTGTGTGTGTAATATATATATATATATATATATATATATATATATATATATATGAGATAGGTTATTCTGTCTACCTTTACCTACCCTTATCAATATCGTTAGATTATAATATCATCTAACGGCAGAAATTTGAGGAATAAAATAAACCCTTGTACCCCTTCGTCTCTCCCACCGCCTCCCACCCTCTCAATTTGAGGGATCCATGGATCTGTCAAAACAATGTCATGAGCTCCATCAATCTGCTAATTATAATTCAATGATTTAAAAAAATTGAGAGGAACCGATTGGCATTCTTGATTCTAATTTTAGGGGTTAGCGATGAAGAAGTTGGAGGACCAACTACTTCACTTCAATTCATTTTAATTCATGATTGACTGAAACAATATCAAACATAATTAACACGAGTGTAAAATGAAAATTGTACGTCACAAGCGCAGGTCATGTTTCTCAATTTCGGAACTCCTGAGCATCCTCAGGCACCAGTTCACAGTCATAACTCGCTTTCCGTTGCGACCAATAGTAGCCATCGTTGTTCATTAGAATTAATAATCCATTTAAAAACTGTTATTTCCATATTTAGTTTATTTTATCCTCAAATCAAATAAGAACCAGAAACAAGAAGGCATAAACCATGACTATGGAGGCTAAAGAACATAGAAAATAGAGGTTGAAGACACATGCCAATGGAGGAGAGAGAGGGTGAGAGGCAGTGGGAGAGACGAAGGGGATAATAGGGTTTATTTTATCTTCTAGATCTCTGTCGTTAGATGAAATTATAATCTAATAGTATTAAGATGGGTAAGTAAAACTAGACAAAATAAAAATAGACAAAATAACCTATTCCATATATATATAATACATATAAAAAGTGGCACGCATGTATCCATTCTCTCTTTCATAATGTGTCTCTTCTTCCCCTTACTTTATTGCCATGGGTTTTTCTCGTACGCAACAAAAAGTTGTGAAATGATATCGCGGCCTTGGACCCAAAAACTGGATGGGATGAGTCAACATATAAATAAGGCAAAAGTGACTTTTTTTAATCCAGATGGGCTTGAGGCTGGAAACGTGATTTCAAACCGACTCTAACTAGGATTATTGTCAAAGAGAGTTAGCATAGATCGTAAGAGATTTCTTTAAATCTCAAAGGGATGTGTGTTCGATCCCTGCTGCCGTCGCTGGGACTCTTTTGGTAGGCGATCTCGTAAGTCCCCATTAAGTCTTCAAAGAAGGGTGATGTCTTGGCGCTTGGTGGGACCGATGCCAAACCCTCCAAACCTTTATTATACCAAAAAAAAAAAAAAATAGGACTATTAATATGTCCAATATTTTGAATATAAAAAAAAATAAATATATGTCCAATATTTTTGTGTATTGCACAAAAACTCTTCACTCTATTTATTTATTTTTTCGTTAAAAATATAAAATTAGTGATTGTCTTTTTAATTAATATAACAGTAAAAAGTAATAAGGTTAATTAATCTCAATTTTTTTAAAATACATTTACTTACAACATTTATTTTTAAATTAAAATATAAAAGTATCATGTATGATTTAATAAAAACTTCATCAAGACTCACAAGTAAATGTGATACTTTTGTCTGTTTGGGTTAGTAGTAGGAGCGATGACTTATTTTCTATCTGACTTTTGTATAAGTTAGATAGAAAAAAGTCATGTTGTAAATGTGATATGCACTTGGATTACCCGTTTAGCTTTTGCAAAAGTGGTTTTTTTTTTTTTTTTTTTTTTTTTTTTTTTTTAAAAAAAAAACAATGGGTATTAGGAATATTATTTTAAAAGTCAGTTAAAATAGCAAATAACTGAAAATGACATATATTTGATTGAATACTACATATACATATATATGATGAAAAGATTATTAAAAGAAGTTATGATAAAAAATGAAAAAAAAAAAGAGAAAAGGAAAATTGCTTTTCTTTTTACGAAATCATTAAATGGTGGAGATGTGCGGACCCCTACACCATTTAAAAGTGGGCAGTTGCAAGATGTAGTAGGAAAATGTTCAAACGTGTTACTAGCCGCTCCCTCCATGAGCTTTTGAAATAATTGAAGCTTCACTGTAAAAGACCGATTTAAAAAAAAAAACTACCCCAAATACTTTGGATTGAACTTTTTCTCTACAGCTCTTTCTATTGGTTTTTTTTTTTTTTTTTTTTTCTCTTCCTGAAAATGCTATTCAAACGCTCACAAATGAAACAGGTTCCTACCAATCCAATCCAACTAAACAAAGAAAATTGGGCCGAGTCATTGCTTATTCCAATATAAGACGACTTGCAGGCTGAATCCAACCCGAGTTTTTTTTTTGGGGGGACCAAGCAACCCTAGTTCAATTGGCGTTTTAATAGGGCCCGAAGGGTTTTCACATTATGTGCTTTTTTTTAGGTGCTTCTATATGTTTTTCTCTCTAATTAGATAAAGGAGAAAACATTTCTGCTTCTAAGGCAGATAACTCATTCAGCAGCAAGGCGAAACTGTGTTGTTTTTCTAAAAAACTGAAGTGGACAGTGGGCCCCACAAAGAAAAGAATTAATTAAAAAACCACGCAGCTTTTTCTTTGGTACATAGGTTCATCTTTTTTTTTTTTCCAGCCTAACTCTTCTTCTCTAGCATTCTCGTTGTCCAAAGATTGAAGGTAGTTCAACTTCTCCAACGACATGGATGATGGATATGGATGTACTGGTGATGCTCAACATCAGACTTGGTGGTTCAAAAGCTCCACGGCCACGCACACTCTAACAGTGGCGGATGAGGCTGAAGCTCACTGGCCCTGAAGCCCAATTTCTGATATGTGCCGAGTATCCTTGCGACGGTGTGAAGATGCAGCTTGCCGGCGGACTTGGTGGAGGATGATGCTGCCAGCAAGAGGTGGATCAGTGGCGGAGCCACGTTGTTGCAAGTGGGGCCAAGTGCAGACATAAATTTTGCCTCTTTTTTTTTTTTTTTTTTTTTTGATCTGGCTTCACAAAATCTGGCAGGAGGGACTTGGTCAAATTTATTCACTCAACATGAAATTTCAAGTCCCTTGCGTGTCTTGCTCACAAAGCATCATAAAGGTGGGAAGAAAGATGGGGTTGGATGAGAGCATCGTGAGGAGTAAATAAATGAAAAAAAAAATGTGTGCAGTCAAATTATGCAGATATTGTTTGTTAAACTATAAGCATAAGTTACCTTCTCAAAGTGTAATCATATCTCTTTTTTCTTTGGTTTTCTTGTGGCTTTGGAAATCTGTTTATTAAAAACTCTATTGTTTCCTTTCATGGGGTTGTGGCCCGATTGAGTGCTACCGCCTCTCCGAGAATTTTAGAGAGGCCCTATTCTTAAAACATAATGTTGATTTTAACTCTTTTGTATGGTCCTCAACTTCTCATTCTATATACCTTTTGCTTGTTTGATTCTTGTATGATCTCTACCTCCATGAATTCTTATGATTACTGTAACACCCCAATTTCGAACAGTTATGATAACGTAAAATTTAAATGATTTTTATAAATGAATATTTGAAATTCGAAATAAACAACCTTGGGGAGTGCTACGCCGCACTTGTCTTTGGAACAAGTGCAAGGCTACTTATTACAATAAAGTAAATCGAACTTAAATAAATGTGTTTTATTCAAAAAAGAAAGAAAATAAAAATAAAAATAAAAATAGCTAGATTCATTGAAGATTCTTCCTCACTTCCCACCGCTAGCCCCAACTCTTGCACTTTTTGTTTCTTTGAAATTTCGCTCCCCGAAGGATCATCGCGACCCATGAATACAAAAATCAGCAATTCCGGTAATTCTAATAAAACACAATTCAAATGGCACGAGATATGTTAATCGAGCAAATATATATAAAAATCATAAGGTAATTACATCAAACATTATTCGTCATCTTTTTAATTTATTTAGACCCGGAAACCCGTCGGTCTATTTAGTGGGAAGAGAACCATGGTAGACCCGGAAACCCCGATCTACCACCCCGTGACGGGAAACCCCCCGCCACAATTAATCAAATTTGGCCATCAAGTATTTCTTCCTAGTGTGCACACCTCTTCCCAAAGTTGCTACTAGTGTCCCGGAAACCCCGCGACACCACTTTGGGAAGAACGGATATCGTCGGTTCACATCAAATAATATTTTGAGGGCATAAAGCCCGATTGTGTTCATCACCTTGGGAGGTACCATCCCAAAGCTATCTTCCCATTTTGTTAAGTTATTTTAAAACACACTCATAATAAAATTCCTAAATTATTTCTATTATTTAATTAAATATGGAACACAAGGATACTTTGATATAAAATCTAATCATGTCATATTTCATTATGCAACGAATATTATATAAAGAAGGAAAGAATATCAAACAATATAGCATCGAGATTACGATAACATAAACATTAAAATTAACGTGCTTACTTTATTGATAAATAATAAATAATATATAAACATTACATTGTGATAGCATGATTCTTTTAACATAGTTAGCATAGAAAGGGGAAATATATAAAATATAAAATAAAACAGATATATATTCTATATAATAAATATAATATATAATAAGATTTTCTAATATAAATAAATAAAAATATATAATATGAAATATTAATATAATTAATACAAATAGAAATATATTATATTATACAATCTAATTAATAATAATATATTCCTATTACAATTTATTACGATACAATATATATAATATTTCAATTACATTTTATATTTCTATTTATTCTAGCTAAGTCTAGGATCATAGCTAATATCTAGGGTCACTAATATCACTACCCAACCGACTCGGGTAAATTAAAATGACTCAATTATATATTTAATATAAATAGAAATGGATTATATTATATAATCTAATTAATATATTCCTATTACAATTTATTACGATACAATATATTTAACATTTCAATTACATTTTATATTCCTATTTATTCTAGCTAAAATCTAGGATCATGGTTAATATCTAGGATCACTAATATCACCGCCCAATGACTCGGTAAGGTAAATTAAAATGACTCCACTACTCCCAAAAAGATAGCTAACCACATGCTTATGATATTATTAAAAAAATCAGCACACAATAAACATTAAAAAAGAAAACTAAATAACTTAATCCCTCTTATTGTGGAGATTAGCTACGTCGGAAATATGCAACATTAACCACATTTAAAGAGTAAATGTATTTAATGTGTGTGTATATATATATATATTTATATGTTTATATTTATATTCAGAGGCGAGCAATGGTTTTCAATTACAAACACGGGAAAAAAACGCATAGGCATATTCATGGAATTGAAGCACGCAGGCCGAGGCAAGAATTGTGTTCAATCCATCAAAAAAAAATGCACAGCCATATTACATAGGTTCAAGTACACAAGCCGAGAAGAAGAAACCTATATATATTCAATTCATTCACCTAAATCGAAAACCCAGGCAGTGCAACGCAAGGCATCTTATATTCAATATTAAACCACTTTGCAAAAGACTATTCACACAAATCAAAGAGAAGGAAAATATATTTGTACACATATTCAATGTTAATTCTTATTGTTCTAGGAATTAAGATTGCCTATCAAAATTTACATAACTGACCTAAGACTCATGGGGATTAGAATTACACATGGGGATTAGAATTACCTGGTCTCCGTTCTTGCTAGCGACCTAATTTTAATATGATGTGATGAAAGTATAGAAGAGGATTTGAGAAGAAAAACAATGGAGAAGAAAAGTATCGAGCGTTTTTTTTTTTTTTTTGTTTTTGACGGCTAGACCTAAGTTTATAATTAAAACTTATGGTTTAAGTATGGGCTGGGCTTTTAGCTATTTCCAGTTATAAAATAATACAATTAAATTTTTAAATTTCTATTATTAATATAATTATTGCCAATTAATAAATTGTAAAATAATACAAACATTATTAAATTCTAAATATTTATTTACTATATTATTGTTATTATTATTATTATTATTATTATTATTATTTCTAAAAATCCGGGGTATTACAATTACTAACTGGAAAAATTTGTCACCTATCAAGATTGGACAATTTCTCCACCATTACATATTCTTCTCATTCTATATACTTTTTGCTAACTTACGTTGAACGTGATATGTTTGATAAGATTGATGATGAAGATATAATGCAATATTTTCAAGGAATGAAGAATCGAAGAATGTTTTTGTAATTGTCAAGATGAGGCTTGAAAATGTAAAGGCTGGAAGGAAAGGAAACCTTAATGTTGCCACAGAGGTATTTCAAGTGGCACCTTCTCCTCACATGGTTGAGATGAGGAAAGCAAAAGGTGACCACCTTCTCTTGTGGGGGCCGGTGGTGGGGACCTCCGCGTAGTTGCAGTACCATCCGTGATGGGAACCGATGCCGTCAGGGGTGACGTTGGTGGCGTAGACGTGGGAGTTGAGGCAAGGACCCCTGCCACTGAAGATGTTGAGGTTGCAAAAGGAGGAGGAGAGTCAGAGAGGGAGAGAGAGTGGTGTTAATTTTACTCGTGTATGTTTTATATAAAAAATGGGCCATAAATTGTGTGGTTTTATCTCGCCGCTAAGTTAGTTTTCCACCAATTTGAAGCAAAAATGTTAATCCCTTAGAGAAATGAGACCTTTTTTTTTTTTTTTTTTTTTAATATTTAATATATTCTATTTATTTAGATTAGATTATATGTTATACCTGATTTTTTTTATCCAGTATCTAAAATTAATTAATTTTCAGTCCTACATTTAGAAATAATTTTCCTGTAACCCCAATCTCATAGAAATTAATGATGCAAACAAATATTTCGAGATGTAGGTATAATCTAATCTAAATAAATAGATATATAAAAAAATTAATAAAAATGCCTCGTCTCTTTTTTTTTTTTTTTTTTTGAAAATTACAGGCAAGCTAAGAAGCTTGGAATGATGAGGGAAGGACTAGATCATGAAATCCAGTCCTTAGTACATCAAGCTAGCAAAATAAACTAAGCAAAACAGGCCATCTGGTCTCTAAAAAACATATCCAGGCATCCCCCTGGAACCAAAGGGACAAGGATCATGTCAGCATCAGCAGGTACATCATGACCCTGTTTGGCCATATAATCAGCGCATGAAATGTTGCCCCTCGAAGTATAGTGAAGCTCGACGTTCCAGTCTTCGTAGAGCAAGTCTCTAGTCTCCCCAATAATTTCTCTAAGGGGGTGGTCAACGTGGTAGTCCCTCATAAGGGTGTTGACAGCATCCAATGAGTTCGAGTAGAAAGCAATTCTCTGAAAGCCCATCTGACGGCCCAGCTTCAAAGCAAGCATGATGGCATAAATTTCTGCTTCGAGCACAGTGTGGAGGCCAAGCGATTTGTGGAATCCCATCAACCAGCAACCCTGAGAGTCCCTTATGACGCCACTGCAAGCTGCCTGATGCTAATAACGCACAGAGCCATCAATGTCAATACGAACAACGTTTGCTGGTGGAGGAGTCCAAGCTTTTTCAACATCACTGCCAAGGTTAAAAATTTTGTGCGTTAGTGTTTGATTAGATGTACTCTCCATGAGGAGGTAGGTACAAGTGTGAAGCATCTCCCTGGTATTCGCATTTTTGCCTTGGAAGAGAAATCTGCATCTGGACGTCCAAAGGACCCAGCACGCCAAGCTGAAGGTTTCCTGCCAAGAGGCATTCTGGACTCGTCCCTTTCCAAGATTGTGATTGGTATTCCACTTGAGCCATTCCTGCACGTTTCCTGCAAAAAGAGAGAAAAATAGTTAGGTTTCACAAGTTATTTCCACAAGCTTTTAGCTCTCTCATAATCCCTGATAACGTGGATCACGTCTTCCTCATTGTTGTAGTTGAAAGGACAAAGATTTCCATCCGATAGCCCTCTTCTGGCTCTTAGAGAGTTAGTCACAAGTCTTTCGTGACCAACTTGCCACATGAACATTTTTACTTTCTCGGGGAGCTGCCATTTCCACAATAAGGACCAGAAGCTATTAGCACCCGCCTCATCGTGATCAGAGAGGTAATTGTAAGCAGATTTAACAGAGAAGCACCCATCTTTAGCAGCTCACCAAGTAAAGCAATCAGGGAAACTATTAGTAGGGGGTTGCATTGTTGATAAAGAATTTATAATTGTAGAAGGAAGAACTCCCCGCCATCTATTAGTATTCCATCTGTCGTTGCTTAAAATTTGGTCTCTTACCGTCTCGTCAGGGTTTATCGAGGATGGATCCTGAACAAAGGTTATGAGAGGCGATTAAGAGGGAGCCAGAGGTCATGCCAGAATTTGGTTTCGCTCCCATTATTAACTTTTCTGCCAATGCCAACAAGAAACTTATCCCATACCTCGACCACCGCCTTCCAAATAGAAGAAGAGTTTCTCTTTTTGGAAACCTTAGGCACAGAGGAGCGACCGCAATTGTACTTGGACCATAGGCATTGGGCCCATAGAGAATCCTTTTTTGTCAAGAGATTCCAGCAGATCTTCATAATAAAAGCTTTATTTTGTCGACGGAGATTTTTAAATCCAAGTCCCCCCTATTTCTTAGCTTTAGTTACTTTATCCCAAGCAATGAGATGCATCTTCTTTACGTCCTCTTCCTGAGACCAGAGGAAGTTCCTCGATATCTTATCAAGCTCATTAATAATACAAATAGGAAGGAGGGTTGATTGCATTTGATAGGTGGGCAGAGAGGATAGCACCGATTTAATCAGAACAGTGCGACCAGCCATAGTTAAGAACTTGCTTTTCCAAGTAGACAGCCTTTGCCTGGTTTTTTGCACAATGTGCTGATAGGTAGCTCTAGTAGTCATCTTGTGAATGATTGGCACCCCCAAGTATTTCCCGAGATCATGAGTAATACCAATGCCAAGAAGTTGACTTAGCTCGAGAGCTCTGTTAAAATTGACATTACTAGAGTAGAACATTCGAGACTTATCCAGGTTGATTCTGTGGCCAGAGACCTCGCAGAAACTTTGCATCACATTACGGACCTCCGCCATTTGATGGGGAGAGGCCTCAGTGAAAAGAATGAGATCATCGGCGAAGAACAGATGAGAAATGGCGGGGCTCCCTCTCTGAAAGGTGAACGGCTTCCAACGCCTGGCCTCACATTCAACTTTGATTAAGTGCCCCAACCTTTCCATGCAAAGAACAAATATATACGAGCTTAAGGGGTCTCCTTGCCTAACGCCTCTGGAGGGGGTAAAACTCAGACTCTCATCACCGTTCCAAAAGACAGACATGGATGAGGTAGAAAGGCAAGCCATGATAAGATCGATGAGATTGCTGTTAAGCCTCAAGCATGTAAGAGTATTCCTTATGAACCCCCAATCGAGTCTGTCGAAACCCTTTTCCATATCAACCTTGATGGCAACAAACCCTTTCCTCTTACCCTTCATTCTCATGGAGTGGATGATCTCTTGAGCAATGATAATGTTATCACAACTGGTTCTGTTGGCAATAAAGCTGCATTGTTCATGCCCTATGAGTTGCCCCATAACATCTTTAAACCTATTCGCCAAGATCTTGGTGATGATCTTGAAACTCACGTTACATAGGGATATTGGCCGAAATTCCTTTAAGGTAGAAGGATGGTCAACTTTAGGGATGGGGACAATCTTAGATCTGTTAATAGCAGCCATGGAGGCTGGATTAGAAAAGCATTCTTCAATAAACTCACATATTTTATCCCCCACGGCATTCCATTGCGTTTGGAAGAAGTGGGCCTGAAGGCCGTCGGGGCCCAAGGCCTTGAAAGCACCCATGGCGAAAGTTGCATTCTTTATTTCTAATATGGTAACTCTATCTGAAAGCATGTGCATCTCGCGAGTATGGATGGTAGGAAAGTTTGAGCACCACCCGTCAGGGTCTTTCACATGAGGATCGCGAGTATATAGGTTGGAGAAAAATCATGCGCCATGTTTTTTGCCAAATCATGATCTTCAATCCAATCCCCAGCCTCATTTTGGATGGCCCCAATATGCTGCTTCTTCCTTTTAATCACAGTTGAAGCATGAAAAAACCTTGTGTTCCTATCTCCGTGTTGGAGCCATTTGCTTCTAGATTTTTGGAACCAAGAGATTTCCTCCTGAGTAGCCAATTTATGGTATTCCTCCCAGAGTTGTTTTTCCAACCTAAACAGACCAGTCCGCAAATTTATGGCCCCAATATGCTGCTTCTTCCTTTTAATCACAGTTGAAGCATGAAAAAACCTTGTGTTCCTATCTCCGTGTTGGAGCCATTTGCTTCTCGATTTTTGGAACCAAGAGATTTCCTCCTAAGTAGCCAATTTATGGTATTCCTCCCAGAGTTGTTTTTCCAACCTAAACAGACCAGTCCGCAAATTCATTTTCCGACATCTGTCAATACCCTCCAGGTGACGGATGATTTCTTTTTTCCTTCTGGAGAAGTTGCCAAATCGGTTATTGTTCTAGTTCAGGGCAGATATTTGAAAGTGTTGAAGACCTTGGAGCCAATTCTTGTCCCGCCAGGCTTCCTGAGTAATGTCTCTGAAATCATTCTCCAAAGTCCATGCAACCTGGTAAGAAAAGGGTCTCGGAGGGCGAGGAGTAAGGGTGACAGGTTTAGAGCTCACCACCACGACCCTATGATCAGATTTAAATTTTAGCCCATGGAGGACCGTGAAAGTGGGAAAGCTATTGATCCATTCGAAATTTGAGAAAGCCCAATCCAGCCTCTCTTTTAAGCCCCGTTTCTCCCATGTGAATTTTTCGCCCAAAAATTTTGCTTCAATAAGCCCCGTGTCATCAATGCATTCTCTAAAGTGGCGCATGGAGGCCCAAGGAGGATCAGCTCCACCCAATTTTCCCGTAGGGGATAAGTAAGTCTTAAAGTCCCCCAAGACTAACCAAGGGTAGGTAGAATGTGGAGCAAGGAGCGGAAGAGAATTCCAAAGAGCAGATCTGCCAACTAAATTAGTTTCGCCATAAACAATAGTTAAAAGGCTCGTAGTGTTACAAGAAAGCTCTTTGACTTGACAATAAAGTAATTGGGTGGATGATGTGAGATAAGTAATATCAAAAGATAAGATAAGAGGGAAATGCCTCGTCTCTCTCATTAGAGGGAAAACACATAAGATAAGATAAGAGGGAGCTAATGAAAAACACGTAATCTGAATTCCCGGAAGGGACCTTTGCGGATTCTTTTAACACACAGATGGAGTCGAGTCGTTGGCAGAAGCCGCCGGTGGGGTGGTTTAAAATTAATATGGATGGCTTACTGGTTTTAAGAAACACATTGGTGTTTGCGATGTCAATTCTGCGGAGGAGTGGGCTGTTTTTGTGGGTGTCCAATTAGCATGGGATTTGGGTTTAAAGCGGATTATCCTTGAGTCTGATTCTCTGAAGGTTATCAATAGAATTCTTGATGACAATTGGCGGCTTACTGTTGGAGCAGATAAAGGAATTCAAGAGCAAGGATTGGGAGCTGCTGTTTAGGCATGTGCCAAGAGAAATTAATCGGATTGCGGACGTGTTAGCCAAGATGGGAATCTCGGATTCAGCTATATTTGAGGAATTGGGTTGATCAGGAGTGTGCTTGGGATTTATTTCTCCCTTGTTTTAGTTTCTTTAATGTAATTTTTTGGCATTTGCCTTCTGTTATATCAAAAAAAAAAAAAAAAAAATTGGAGTTTTAATATTTATCATTTTCCCCCCAAAATCACTTTAAAACAGAGCCGCGCTATGGAGGGGAATACACCTTTTCCCGCGCAAACCTTATAGCAGAAACCCCTTTTCCCGCGCGAGCCTTATCCCTGACTCTCGAGCCTTCCTCTTTCGTTCTCGGTACTTCGGAAGGAATCGATTCTGGCCTTTCTCTGGTATCTTTCTGCCATTTTTGTTTTTGCATTTGTATTCATATATTACAAATTTCTTAGATTGTTTATTTTTCATAGGTTCTGCTATCTTCTTGTGCCCTGAAGGTCGGAGATTTTTTCTGAAGTCTCGGTTCGCCATTAGGTATGGGATTCCTTCCGCCACTGCCTATTTCGTTTTGCATCATTTTTTCCCCCCTCATCGAGTCTGGAGATCACTGGTCCTTTCACCTTGTGGTCTTTGCAATGCGATATGATCTTCTGGTTTTGTTTATGAATTCGTGCTATGACAGACACTATTCTAGAACAAATGCTGTCGTGAATTTTAATTTTTACCACAGAGTAACTGTAAGGCTGTGAGTGTTACTTGTCCAGTGCCTATAATTCAATTATACTTTATTTTATCAACCATGTTGCAGATTTGTAAATGTGACTCCTAGAGAGAGAGCAATTTCTAAGTTGTGGGAAGAATTGAAGTTATGGCCCCTGCTTCTTTCTTCTCCCATTTTCTATTGGGATATTGTGATTTTACATATGCGCTTGTAATGTCTCTAACATCCAATCCACCAACTGATTATATACCACAACAATTTCTAGTTAGTAGTTAGTAGTCGAAGTACTACTTTGCAGTTTCGTTGAAGTTTTATATTATTACAAGTGTCTAGAATCCTGCCCCCTTTTCTCACCCGTAAAATGAATTTTTTGATTTTTGAATATGAATAATTTTTTGATGTGGCCCTTGGAATATTTTTATATTGGTTGCTGGTTCATAATATTCTAGGATGAATAGATTAGCATATACGCTAGGATGAACCAAGTGTAGTTTCCTTTGTGAATCTGTTTGCATTAAACGGCAGACTGCTGGTGGGATGGTGGCATTCTCTAATTTTGTTTATGAATTGGTTAGGCTTAATATTTAGATCATGAATCTTCTGCAAATTTATTCTTGCATCGAGTTGCTTGCAGATGGACCCCCTACATATACACAAAGTGTTAATCTGTTTTACATATAATCTGTCCCAAGAAAAATGAATTGTTTGCTCTGTTTAGAAAAATGAAGCATGCCACATTAGCTACTTGAATAGAAAATTTGTTATTATTTATTTATATTTTCAATGTCATATTATACTATTTAGTAAATAATTCAATATATTTATTTTTTGGCCCAGGCTAAAAAAATTTCCTGGTTCCGCCACTGGCCCTACTTGCTTGTTTAAATGATTTTCATGTCCTCTAACTTGGAAGATTGTGACTGGCAAATCATTCCGAGTTAATTGGTTTCCCATCACAATTGTATGAGTTACCTGTTCAATTAGATTAAAGATCTCAGCACACTGATATTTTTCAAGTGTTTGTATGCAGTTCTCCACTAAGTTTTTTTTAATGTGTCAAGACTCAAGATAAAGTGTAAGAAGAGTAGCAATCTGGAGGTCTAAGATGGCAAAATACTATGACATTGATGACATTATCACAGAAGAAGAGGTGGTCATCACACTCTTAAAAATTCTCCAGTTACTTTTTATTTATTCTTAGCGTGTCAAATTGAATGGGGATGTTAGTAAGATATGTTTAAGGATAATACTGTAAATAAATAAATAAATTTAGTAGTTAGCCTAAACTTGCTACGTGGCTGAAGATGTTTTGGACTGCTACTAGGTTTTAACAAGATGAGTCTGGAGTAACAAATATCAGGATAAAATGCAAAATATCATTGTTTGCCATTGAAGAATAGGCATAATTATTTGTTTCCTCTGTCTCTTCCATTTTTCAGCTGATGCCTCTGAGTTACACAGTTGCTGATCTATATAGCTACCCCAATCAGTTTCTTTTTCTAATACTCTATATCTTGTCATGTTCTTGCTACAGATTGTATCAGTTATATTCCAAAAGGCAGCCTCAGGAGTGGGAATAGATCCCAGTTCTGAAACTGATTATGTAAGGACTGCTAATCATTTATGATTTAAAAACGAATCATTGCTCTAATTCTAATGATTTAACTAGACACTAGCATGTTTGAATTTCAGATTGAAACAGGTTCCAAGGTGGAGCTGCCTTTCTGGCTTGCTTATGAGCTACAATTGAGACAAGTAGTATCGATCAACATTCCCCCTTGTTTTGATCAAAAGTAATTATCAAATCATAGCTTTGTTAGGAATTTGTAGGCTTCGCTTCTTGTAATATTTAGAATTCATCATTACGTCGACAATGATTTAAGAAGCAATGCTAATGTAGCATAATCTGCTTAATTCTGGTACACATAGTGGTTAGGCAAACTAAGTTTGTTAGTCAATGATTTTGACTTTATTTGGATCAAATGCTACTTCTAGTCTCGAACATTTTTAACAGAACTTGTTTGCAAATCATCTGCATTTGTGTCCAAATGTACAAGAGGAATGCTGTAGTTAATATTGAATTGGTTTTGATTTTGGGTTATAAAGTGTTTGTTTTATTTATGCCTGAATCTGCTCTTAAAAGTTGGTGGTTCTTGATTTCAGGACTAGACTAGAGATTCAGGCTGATTGTGCCAGTGTGGATCTGAGGTCTCGGTGTCCATTCTTTTATGAATTTGGATGCAAGATAGCACCTGTGTAAGTCTCTTATTAATTGTATTTTTCAGTTTCTTGCTGTAGCAAAAGGCTGTTAATTTCACTAATTTTATGTTTGGATGGAGTGAAAGCGCCCGCCACGCCCGCCCCCCCGGGGGGGGGGGAGCTAAGAGGGAAACCCCAAAAAATTTAAACTACCATTTTTTGAAGTTTTCCTTGCTGGTATCCCCTTCCCCTGTTTTCTCCTCCCTTTTCTCTCCATGCAAACATAGCCTGAGGCTCTAAGCTTACAGTCACATTTCCACAGACGTTTTCTTTCTTAGTCTTACGATCCTATGATCCTATCTCCAGATGATATCATGCAGTTTCTGCCGGCCTCAACAGGTTCTGTTTTGGGTAAATCGTTTTGTTTTATTTTAATGGCAGGGTTGGTGATAGGACAATTGGGTTTCTGCTCTTGTCTGCATTCAAGAATAGGTACAAGGAAGTCCTCACCAAGGCTCATACTGCAGCATTTTCAGCTGCTACCAAATTCTGGTCAATTCTAACAAACGAAGAGATCAATTGTGAGTTTTATTCTACTTTTGGAATAAAACACATTTCCTATCTTTGTCTACAACTCCACTTTTTCTCTTTTATTGAAGCAGGTTGATCTGTGTAACTTAATTTATTTGTGTTCATGCTTTTTTGTAGTGTATGAGGCAGCTCAATCCTCCATGGCATCCTTTAAGAAGTGGCGAATTGGAGGACCTAGATTCCAAAAAGCCCCTGTTCTTGGAAGAAAGAGAAAGTCAACTGAATAGTGAATCCTCAACCTTATTACGTTGTTAGGCTTCTTTTCAGCAAGATTTAGATGTTGGAAAAGTGAATACCATCTAGTATTTTTCAATTATCATTTTCCCCATGCATTGTATAAGAAAAAGATGTCAGAGTTTATATCATATATTGATAAGAGGGAAAAAAAAAATATATAATACTACCTCTCTTCCTAGATATAAAAGACCCAATTAACTTTTTTGTGTGTGGATATATTAAGGGAGTTAATTAAATTATTTTAAAGTATTTATGTTTATTGTTTTTTCTCTAAAGTCTAAACTATTACATAATTTAATAATAATGCACAACATATTATATGATTAATTAACTTATTTAGTTTCTTTAATATGTTCAAAAATAGTTAATTGGGAGTTATATTTAGAATCAAGGAGTATATAGATAAAACAGTTTTTTTTTTTTTTTTTTTTTTTTTGGAGAATATGACTTTGTATAATGACGATAAGCATAGAGATTTAGTAGATAGTAGATACTTTTGAGTTTTGTTTTGAAAAATGTTTTTCTCCACATGGTTGATAAAATTGGGTAGCTAATAGCTTTTAATCATTGTTAAAAAAAAAAAAAAAAGCTTTTAATCAAATAACTCTGACTTTAATTGTTCCACCATGAAATTGATTTCGCCTGATTTGTTGAAGTTGTGACTGGAATTCCCATTCTTAATAATTAATTGAAGTTGAAGTCGGTTTATTTTTTATAATTGATAATAATTCCACATAATATTTGAATTTCATATGCTCAAATGATCAGATAATGTAATACTCCCCCAGTCCTAATTATAGAAACACTTTTGTAGTGCAATTTACATTACGAAAGTGTTTCTATAATTAGGATTGGAGGTGTAATCATTAGTTGATTTAATATGAACGCTAAATATGCATAAATAAAATGCACTTGGTCCTGACTCATATTTTAATTTCTATTGCCTATTTCTTAAGTTAAGTGGAGTCAATTTAGTGTTTGTTTGGAATAACAATTGAAGTATTTAAAAATAGTTTTTAAATTGTGATTTACGATATATGAGGTAAATATGTGAAAAAGAGTTTTGTTTAAATTTATATGAATAAACATTTTTGGAGGTGTCAAACGTCATCCTAAACAAACATTGGCGTCCCAAAAAGATCAATAAAAGTAAAAGATAGTGTTGTTATGAGACGGCCAATTCATTCTTGAAATGCTAATTTATAATGACATTCCAATTGCTGGATCTCATGATTTAGAATTGTCACACCTATAATAGCTTCCTCCTTAGCGTCCAACGTATTTCCCTTCCAATCGATAATCATAAATTTTGGCTATTTGCAATTAATTAAACTAAACATCCTTAAATATTGTGTTAAAAGTTTGAGTTGGTGGACACATCGATATTGCTAAATCTGTTAGTTTCACTTCCTCGCATTATTCTAACATATATAGTTAGGTGGTGTTCAAGACCAACCTAAAGTTTATATCGCCATATATATATATATATATAAAAAAAAAAAAAAAAGAAGCATAGGAACTAAGAGAGAAGGAATCCATAAAATTTAAACTTGTTTATATTTATTTTGTACAAACATTTTATAAAATACAGTTCCTTATACTTTTAAGAAGTTGAACTTTCCATGTATCAAAAGCATCAATTTCCAGTTATAATCAAATGAACAATCCATGTCTCTATACCTATTTTGATTGCACTAGATAAATTGATTCCAGAAATGGAACGTAAAGTCTTCCAGATCAAGAACTACTGAGTTTTTTTATATATATATATATATTTAAAAAAAAAAAATCAAGGACGAATAGCATTATGCATGGTTCTGGCAGAGTCTGAATGGGTTAGTTTCAAAGTGATCCGCACGCTCCAATTGATCTGCTACACTAAAACACAGAATCTACAACATAAACATATGATTGCATAAAGGCCATTTATTCATTATTATGACAAAAGAATGATAGACGCCAAGAAATGAGTTAGACTTGGAACAACCGAGCACCGTAGAACCACTAGAGATGTGCTAATAACTTGAATATATAAGAGAATTAATGCAAGAACGTAACGAAGTTTTAATTAATTAGAAGACATAGAGCTGTACCAACTCTTCCAAAGACTCAGAACTAAAGTTATTAGGATCTGCATTCTCCAGCATCCACAACAGATGATCAAAAAGAACAACCTCACAGTTCACCACCAACACATTATTATGATCTTCGTTTTGTTTTGTCGACGATTTATGGATGAGAGCATTCAGCAGGGGATGTTTCAGATACTTTGAGCTTATCACATACCTCTTCCTTGTACTCCCAACATATATAGTCACACACTGCTCATGATCTTCTTGTTCTTGGCCTCTCCACACAACGACATCGTCTTTCACAGATTTGGATCTGAGGCTGCTGTAGGAGGATGATCTTCCCAATTGCCTGGACAAGCTCTTGCACTTTCTGAGTAACAGATTGATCTTCTTCATGGTGTTTAGGTTATTAGTGAGGGAAGCTAGGAATTAGAGAATTAGAGGGTTCAAGTGGTGGAGGCTTAAGATACACTCAGAGAAAGTGTGAGGGCTAAGGAGGGGTTTCAATGAGCGAGGTGGGTGTGAGGTCGTTGTTTATTGGTGCCTAGTGTGGGGTCTATTATGGACCAAACATTATTATTAGTGACATAAACAAGTTATCTTTCCGAGAAACTATGATCATAATTTTGAGGTTTAATTGGGGTGGAGGCAGAACCGACACTAATAAGCATCCACGTCCAACTAGCTATATAGCCCATGACCTATGAGCTATACAAGCGTGATCGAGTGATATCCTTTGTAATTATTTTGACTCCCCCTCCGAAAGTGAAATGACATAACAAAACACATCAGATCCCTTCTAACAATGACAAAACTGGATCTTTCATATAATTTAATATTTTGCAACAAGGGCGAGAATATGGATGGTACGTCTTTTTTTTGTCTTTTCATTTTCTTGGGTAGGTGCATGAGCATGACTATATATATGATTAGCTAGGCCAAGTGACTAAGCTCTTATCACTAATGTGGTTGACTATAGTTCAAACTAATAAGACTACATCTATAGCATGACAAGGCATTACAACTAAGTCAAGATAAGGTTTACGATAGAATAATTAAGGAGGCTGTATAATATTTTATCCTGATATATATCTTTGTTCTAAATATCTGGATGCTATATATAACCTCAGTTGCACGCTACGTAACACAATTCATTAGTCAAGTTGTACACAAACAATAATAGATATTGCAAGTGAATGGATTACATACACACACACATATATATAAACTCATAGGAGGAATTCTTAACAATGAAGTCTAAATTTTATTGTTTTATCTGAAAAGAATAAAGGCGATCCAGTACATAAGACTTTCACCAGGTGGGACTTGAGAAGGGATAGATGTACGCAACTTTACCCCAAAATTGAAGATGTTGTTTTTAGGATTTGAACCGTGATCTCCAAATCCCAAAGCTCCCACCAGAGTTTTATTTGAAAAGAATATGCCACTTTAACATTCAACAACATTTTTACAAGATGCATGCATGGCGGCACGAGGTGTTATTATCACAAAAGTCGCCGGAACACTTCATCTTGTAATCAAGAATTTGCACCGACTTTAAAGTTTAAACACTTATTTCATAAAGTAAGTTTGGGTTTGATTGTCTTTCCTCTTGCTTAATTATTTTACATGGCTATTTCAAGCCAATTGCTAGGTCTATTTTAATTTCATATTTTCAATATATGAAAAAGAGAGAAGAGAAACTAGTATATATAACTAGCTATATATAGTTGTTGGATATAACTATATATGGAATTATATGTATTAATTGCTTCATTTCTCGTCAACAGACAAACTAATTGAGTTGGTAAGAAATCAGCGTTAAGAAGATCGTCTTGTTGAATGGAGATCCATAAAGTTAACTTTTGAGCTTTGAACCGACAATTCTGAAGTGTTTTCTATTTGATTTAATTATAGTCAACAACTTTTCCAAATTATGCATGTCTCCACTCTCTAGTATTTGGTTTTTAAGTTTTATTGTCTTCCAACCCTCTTTGTTTCCATTTTTAGATTATTAAATCATGATGTTAAATTTAGGTTTAAACTATATTTTTGCCTTTAAATTATTCTCTCAAGAGCATTGGGTATCCTAAACTATTAAACAATGCGATACCATTCTTGAAATATTAAAAATAGTGCGTTGTGTCAACAAAGGTTGATCCAGTTGGTAAGAGTTTGCTCATAACTATAAAGTTGTAAGTTCAAATCCTATATATGTAGAGACCTTATTGTTGAACGATCTATAAGTACCTCTGTGAGCGTTTTTTGTGCCCCTGGGAACCAACTCACCTAAACTTTTTGTTTTTTTTTTAAAAAAAATAGTGTGCTGTTGTCCTTGTTTTAAACATGTTATTTGGACCACTTAATAGTTTAGGATATTATTACCTTGAAAGAATAATTTAAGGCAAAAGTACACTATAACCACCGTTGAGAGAATAGTGTAAGGATAAAGATGTGTAGTTGCTTATAAACTAATGTTGGCACCAAACCAGCAAAAATGTTGGTAATAACTTTGTTGGAGGGCATGTTATTTATGATGACCCATCAATATCCTGTTATCTTCTCTGGGAACATATCTTCGTGCTTCTACCCCATCACAACCAAAAACAAAATTCATCAAACTTTTTTTAATTAATTAGAATATATAAGAGCTTAAAATTTTGTAATTTTTAATTATTGAAGTTAATATTATATTTCTCGAGACTTGCTACAATATTGTAAAAACACATTATTATATTTTAAGAAAATTAAGTAAAAGTGTGATAAATATATACATCTATGTGTATATAAATTATACGTAGTATGTATGCAAGAAAAAAGGTTGGCTCATGCCATTCTTTCTGTCACGTCTTTGCTTATTCAGGGTTTGCAGATTCGTAAAACTGTTAATACGGGAATGAAAGTAGGACCCACCACCAGCTTATCATGGTTAAGCTTTTTCTTTCTTTTTTGAGGAAAAAAAAGGCTCCATTTAAGCTTAGGTCTTAAGTCATGAGATTTAGACATATTTTGCTAAGCAAGCCAAAATTAATAAATGATGACAGATCAATGGCATTAAGCATTCAATTACTTGGAAGCAAGCTAGTGTTCATCATGTCCCATCAGTGACAGTAAATATATTGAGTGCTAAACATAATTAAGAAAAAAATATTCGAATATTAAATAAGAAAATGATATTTCATTCGATATTCATACATTCCTATTTGAAAATCTATTTGTTAACTTGGAAGTAATGCAATAAACATCATATTCATATCCTTTCTAGGAATGTGTATAAGACCAAGCAAATAACTACAAAGTATTCTGCTGGTAAATACACTCAATTTTGCAACAACAAAAAATGCCTTTCACTTGCAAATCTATAATCAGCAATTGGCTGAAAAAAATTCTCTATCTGTTGTTGTATATTAATAGATCAACTTCTCAGTAGATCTACCTCATCATACGTTGAAACGAAACAACATGACATCTCCTTCTTGTACAATGTAGTCTTTACCCTCAGATCTCAGCTGCAAACGTACATATTCAGATTACAGAAGAACAAATTTTCAAGAGAATTCAAAATAGTTCCCAGTCCATGATAGTCCAAATCTTCTACATGACAAAAGTGAATGTTTACATTCTAAAAGAAACATGACGAGGGTAAAGATGAGAAGTCTCAAACACAGTAACCTTTTCTTGTGTTGCTTTTTCCAATAAATGCGTGTGTGTATAGATGATCCAATTCGTAATGGATGTCGAATTAGGTCAAATCTCAATTGGAATCATTCAAGAAAAATTGATATGCCCTACCCCAATATTGCCCCGGGCATGCAATCATCAAAAGTTTGACTCCTATTACAGAAAATCTCATCCAAGATGGAGGTGTATTTACAAAGCTGGATTAACCAAAAAAAGAAAGAAAGATAGAAAGCTAAGTGTCCTGTATCTAGCCAACCTTTTCCTAGGCGCAAAGAATGACAAGCAGAAACTGAACTCAATTAATTTGTAGACTTTGGGCGCCAAGGGTGAGGGAGATGAAAAAGAAACAACTTACAAGTCCTTTCTCTCTAGCTACAGCAAGTGAACCAGCTGCAACGAAATCTTCATAGGACACCTAATTTAAAATTGAATTGAAAATAAAGGTGTTAGTGTAGCATAAATATGTACAAAAGCAAGTCTTTTCCTACTTAATACATAGCTCCTATATGTATAATGTAAGAATTTAATAAAAAATGGAGCATGAGTGGGTTCTCAATATAAGCTTTCATTGTCTTGTCCCATGCAGCACACATTAGTGATGAGTACAAGGTAAATTCCAAGACATTCAGAGCTAAAGTTGAATAGATCTAATTAAAGCAGGTTCATTACTAGCTATCAACTGGAACAACTGAATTTTAAGCAAGAGAACTGAAAGATAGTCAAATTGGAAACAACATTGTTGAAAGCCATCCGCATTTGCCTACGTGTGATATGCTGGGCAAAGGGTATTATTCTTAACTTTGACCACTAAATCTAATATATTTTCTTCCATTTATTCATTCAATTACGGTAGTATTACATTTTGGGTTTGGTAATTGGCATGATAAACACGTGGTAGCAAATAGTAAGATTACAACTAGAATTTTGAAATGCTAATAGTCGTGGGGTAAATAAACCCAAGAGATAATTAGTTATTAGCTGCAACTCCTTAGTTTTAACTGATTAAAGAGTTGATGTTCAACAATTTCTCATCAAATGGTACTCTTAAACCTATTGGCTTGCCTTGCATTTCGGTTTCATAATTTAGCCCCCTAACAAGATGTATAACTCTTACTACCAGTTTATTATTTTTTATAGACTTCATGGATCGGATATCCCAAATATGAATATTACTACTAATTTGGTTTTTTTTTTTTTTAAGAATCAATATACTATAACAGAGGACTTCTCTCTGTTTGACTGTTTTTTTTCCTTAATAAGGGCTTCTCATTTTTATGATGCTTGCTTGCATTGCCAAAGTATATGTTCCAACGTATCAATCCAAGTTCAGAACACTCTCTATATATATGTGTGTGTGTGTTACTTACTGTTTCTGCTCGAATAAAGCCTTTCTCAAAGTCAGAGTGAATAACTCCAGCAGCTTGAGGTGCAGTCATTCCTAGAAACACAGGCTTAGAGTTAGAAATAGGAAAAAAACAGCACCCCAGTCTCAACAGTGACTAAATATCATTACTAATGTTCTATAACAAATATGAGCTATCTAAGATCTTATATAATAAAACATCTTTACCAAAAAAAAAAAATGCTATCTAAACAAAGGATCAGTCAATAAACATCAGTAGATGCAAAAAATTTCATGTCAAAATTAGCCAAGTTTATATATCCTCAATTATTTGAACATGATGCTCAGAGCAGGCTGAAGCCAATGACAAACATTTTATTACAATGCAAATTAGTATGCTCACGTGCAAACAAAACCAACCTGAAAGTATTGTCCATGCCTTTGTTTCCTGTGCACACATGAAAGGGAAAAAAATCAGTTATGAAGTAAATTATGATGGATAATCAAATACATGCTCCCCACTTTTTTCTTACCTTCTCACCAGAAGTAAAGTAAGTTCGCAGCCCCAAAAGGCTATAGGTTGCCCTAATTAGATTGCCAAGACCACTCTCACTAACACCAAGGGATTTCAAGTATTCCTGTCTTTCTTCATTTGGTAGTTCAGTAAGCTCAGCTTCAACCTGCAATAACAAATCATCTTACTAGGTTGCCTATATTGACAATACCAAGAAAGTCAAGATTTGCTTCTTTCCTTTTCCTTTCCCTCACTAACTCACAAGATGCAGAGAAACCACTGAACCACCAGAAATTAGCATTAGATAAATTCCCCAGCACCGTTTCATACAAAAGGGCTGACTTACAAGAAACATGTCCTGAACAGTGCTAATAGTTAATTAGTTACAATGCCCCTTTCTAAATGCATACCTGTGCTGAAATTGTCACAATTCCTGATTGCAATTCAGACGCTAGATTCATGACTTCCTTTACATGTTCATTGCTCGAAGGATCAGCTAGTTCAGATTCTGCAACATTAGCCACATATATTACAGGTTTCATGGTGAGTAAGCAGAGATGCTTTACAGCATCCCTTTCAAAATCTGTTAAGGTCACAGAGCGTGCAGGTTTTCCAACCATGAGTCCTTCCCGCATCTTTTCTAGGGCAGTCTTTTCAGCTTCCTCCTAAAATCAATAAGTTTTAAATTAATTTTAGTAATATATTTCAATCCCATCAATTAACAGGATAGGAAAAGTCACAGGCCATAGTTGTCCTCTACAACAGTTACCTTGACTTTAGATTGAGAATTATTTGCCTTGCCCTTCTTTAGTTTCTCCAATCTTTTGTCAATCTACATTTCATGGAAGAACAGAATTTTCATTTTTCACTTCTCTAGTTGATTTCATCAAAGCGAATCACAAAATGCAGGCGTCATTACAGCAAAAATTCTGAATGATTGCCAGGGCAGTCAAAAAAATGAAATTAAATAAGCTAACCTGATCCAAGTCTGAGAAAACGAGCTCCAAGTTAATAACATCAATATCAGTCTTGGGATCAACTTTCCCATTCACATGAACAATGTCATTGTCTTCAAAACATCGCACAACCTAATGCAATAAGCAATAGATACATAGGAACATACCATCACCAAAAAAAATATAATACTCCTTAAAACCTGCATTCATCAAACATATTGTGGATTTGCCAAACTTCATTAGCGATTAGCAATACAAATAAAAATGTTTGATTCATCTACAAATGAAAGATAGTTTACAGAATAACAAGTGTAGCAGAAATAATAACAATGAAACAATGTCAAGGAAATGGTAAGGATTACCTGAAGTATAGAGTCAACTTCACGAATATGGGACAAAAATTTATTCCCAAGCCCCTGAAACGCTAGTAATTAGAAACAAGCTCATAGCAGGGAAAAAATGCAAATCAATCATGAAAACAATTCTTTGATGATACATACACTACAGAGGAGAGAGATCATTAGAATACCTCTCCTTGACTAGCACCTTTGACTAGCCCTGCTATATCCACAAATTCTATGGATGCTGGGACTGCTCTTTGAGACTTACTGAGATCGGAAAGCACATGGAGACGAGGATCTGGAACAGCAACAATCCCTACATTTGGCTCTATTGTACAAAAAGGAAAATTAGCTGCTTGAGCCTTTCCATTTTCAACCTAGAAATATACAATCACAATATATCAAGATTTGATGGATTATGGCAGCAATAAGAGCTGGACAGAAAAATTTACACAGAACATCCACACAACAACCAGCAAATATAGTTAACAGAACTTGGAGAAACTAATATCAATTTTATTTTTTTAAAAAGGTTCTCATTATACGTTGTTACACAGTTAATAATATACATATCTGCAGGATCCCTGCCAGAAAGTAGCTTGTATAAGTATGCCAAAGAAATCTATAAAAAGTTTCCAATAAAACATCATTCTCGTTCTCAGATTTCAGAGAGAATTTATCCTTTATATTAAGCTAACCATAAACCTAAAAAAATATAACAAAATTGTAGCCTAGATCACTTTTGCAGATAAGTCCAACTTCCGCAACCTCTTTTCAATCTTATAGGACAACATGAAACAGAAACCACTTTGATGTTTTATAGTATTAAAGCGACGGACTAGCGGTATCAAAGCTTCAAAAAAGATTCTCAATGTGGCAGGCAAACATAAACACAGAACTATCCAAGGCAAATATAACTGAAAGCTTATATATTTAAAAAAAGAAAAAATCAGGGACCGTTTGGAGATTTCAGAGACAAAGAATAACTAACTAGTAATAGATCCCCTCGGCTTTATTAAAAATCAGCACGCCTAATATGGTTAGGAAACCAGTCTCTACTTATCCAGCAGACTGAAGTAAAATAGTCAAAGATGGTTCTTCTACTCATTCAATTACATTTAGTTACGGTAACATTCAAGTAAACTAAAGTAAACCGGGAGGCATACTTCAATCCTAATAAAACAAAAACATTGAGCAAACGAGCTAGACTCGTGCAGTCAACGACCCATCCTGTATCTGGGCAGCCAAAAAATGGAACTTTAGAAGAGAAAGCTCCCCTATTTCAACAGAGACCCAAATTTTAAAAATAAATGCAGTCTTTATAGTTTGCTCTTAATTTTTGAAACACAAAAGCATAATGGCAGAGTATAAGAAAGGAAATGAATGGCTTACAACGGCGTTGAAGAGAGTGGATTTTCCGACGTTCGGAAGACCAACGATGCCGGCTCTCAGGCTCATGCTTATCTTAGATGAAGAGAAGCGCCGCCGATTGGCAAAAATGCCTGTAAAGTGAGAGTTTCCGGTGAATAGAGGTTGATTTCTGTAGAGAGTCAACTTCAATGGATGCACTAAACTGGGGATTAAGTGATGGCAAGCCGCTCTCGCCATTGCAGCTAAGACCAGAGATGCACCCAAGAAAGCAGACGCAGTGAAGATTGTAGACGCTAGATGTTTATCTGCATTGCACAGAATTTTTTGGTTAGTAATAACCTTGGTACTTAAAAATATGAAAATACACCCCCATAACTCTATGTTTTATGTATTTATTATTGGGATAGGATATTGTCACTACCAATTTTATGTCACTACCACTTTTTCACCGTTAGATCTAAGAGAAATGATAAAGGTAGATAAGATTCTGATTTAACGGTAAAAGAGTGGTAGTGATATAAAATTAGTAATGACAATATCTTATCCCTTTATTATTAATGTTTTTAATAAACACGAGACATGTGATTTTTTTTATTTAAAAAATAATGTGATTTTTAATTAACAATTGTGAAGTGAGTCAGATTGAAAGTAGAGAATAAGGTTAATGAATGAAATCCTGAAGCACAAATATCCGGTGCTTAGCTTTGTCTATTTATTGAGGATTTTTCACTATAAAACAAGATTATATTCACAATAATATCATAACCAAGGTTCTTAAATTGAACTAGTTGGGGTACTGAGTTAAGGGTCAGTGGGTCAAACTAGTGAGAAATTAATTTCTTTTTTTCTTACCTCACATCCTCTATTTTTAATGTTTAAATTTTTTTAAAAAATGGCACCTCCTCCCTCCTGGCAACCAATGCGCCAGATCTCAATTAATATTAGTGATTTAACTAAATATTCAATGGGTCTTTTGATTTTCCTTTTCTCACTCATCAACATCTTCAATCAGTTTTAGATGGATGAGATACTGCCACGTAAGAAGTTTTCCAAAACCCATGTGCTTCTTGATCCCAACAAAAAGAAAATTCATTCTCCACTAGGATTTCCCGTTGCATAGTGCAAGACTCTCTCAATATTTGTTCTCAATCAGTATGTCAAATTGCCAGAGTCTCATCTGTCTCTCATACGAACACTGATACACCCTTCAAACTTCATTTTCAGATCTATCTCTCCCACCATCTTCATCACTTCAAGTCTCTCTCTCTCCTGCTTGGCTCCTTCTCAATTCTCCTTGCCTCCACAGATCTCCCATCGTTGCTCCTCCTTCGGCCTCCACTCACTCATTTCTCACCGTCGAAAGGTATGAAACTCGTCGCCAACACTACCAACACTCTCTACTCCTTCTCTCATTTAGTCGATTTTTTTTTAAAAAAAACTTTTTGACTCTGACTCGACCGATTCAAGCCGAGTTGACCCTGGGTCAACTAGGGACTCCGATTTTACCCCTAACTAGGACTCGTTTCTCGGCCGGTTCGTCGGTTTCCAGTCCAAACCAGCTGGTCCTGTTCGGGTTTCAAAACCATGATCATAACAAATCTTATGACAATATGACACATGTAGGATTTACAGATCTTACAAATCTACAGTTGTACACAATTGTCAATTACATTTATGTCCTAACATTTCCCTTCAAACAAGAGGGTTGACTATCATCGCGAGTTTGTTTTTGAAGTATTGAAAACGAGAATGTGTCAACACCTTTGTTAGAGAATCTGTAATTTGAAGAGAAGATGGATTATATCTAATGTCAATGCAACAAGATAAAACTAGGTCTCGTATAAAATGTATGTCAATCTCTATATGTTTACTTCTTGCATGTTACACTAGGTTTGCTATCAGGGCTTCTACACTCAAGTTATCACACCAAATGATGGAAGGATGATGTAAAAACAAGCCAAGTTCAGCCAACAAGGAACTGAGCCATTTGATTTCAACAACTCCTTCTGCTAGAGACCTATAC
The DNA here is from genome assembly GCA_019022655.1 of Acacia acuminata. Taxonomy (NCBI): domain Eukaryota; kingdom Viridiplantae; phylum Streptophyta; class Magnoliopsida; order Fabales; family Fabaceae; genus Acacia; species Acacia acuminata. Next base: position 420,385 of record JAFJYI010000294.1, read on the forward strand.
TCAGACTCTGCACTTGACCTAGATACCACTTTTTGTTTTTGAGATGACCATGATACTAACGTTCCCCAAAAGAAAACACACATTCTAGCCATTGATTTGGGTTTTAATAAGAGCCGTGGCTATAGGTACCTTTGAGATATCTCAAAATCCATTTTATCGTATGAGGAAATCAACTACCTCAAATAAATATTGGCTTAGTTTATTGTCTAAGTAAGCTATATCAAGATGAGTGGCAGTAACATATTGAACAGAACCTATAGCTTGTTGATATATAGTTGGATCAAATAGAAGCTCTCAATCGCTTAAAGAGATTTGTCTGCAGTAACCATTGGTGTTGGCACAAGAGCACACTCAAGCATATTAAATCACTTCGGTAAGTCAAGAGTACATTTTGCATGGCTAAGATAAATACCAGACTTGTCTATGTAGATTTCTGCACCCAAAAAATAGTATAATGGTCCCAAATCCTAAAGAGAAAATAAGGTGTTTAGTTTATCAACAAGTTTCTACATATAGCTAGATTTGTTTCTAGCGACTAGGATATCATCGATATAGATTAAAAATGAACACTATGATCTTGTGTGTCCGAAGCATGAACAATGAAATGTCACTTTTCAAGTTTTTTAAACCCCATTGTAACAGAGTAAGTCGTAGCCTATCAAACCAAACTTGTAGAGCTTGTTTTAATCCATAAAGAGCTTTAACCAACTCACATATATGATTAGGACGTCTTGGATCCACGAATCGTTTAGGCCAGCGCATATATACAACTTCATATAAAAGCTATTTAGAAAAGGGTTATTGACGTCTAGTTGCTTGACTTCCTAGTTTTATGTCACTGCAAATAGTGAGAATTACTCTAATTGTAGTTGGCTTGATTATTTGATGAATGTTTCGCTATAATCAACTCCTGGGGTTTGTGGAAAACCTTTTGCAACTAACCAAGCTTTGTACTTAAGAATTGTGCCATCAACCTTGAATTTGGTCTTGAAGATCCACTTGCAATCAACAACCTTTTTGTCCAACATTCAGTACTAATTCGCAAGTCCTATTTTGCTGGAAGGCATTAAATTATTCTTCCATAGCTTGTCGCCAATGTTCGAGCTTAAGTGCTTTATTGACAAAGATTGGCTATGCAACTCAGTCAAGAGATTTCGGGTCTTCACCATGGAGCAACTCGATAAACGGGTATTTAAGTTTAGATATCTCATTCGTTGCACTTGTTACCATCGGGTGGACATTTGTAGGTCTTTCTAGAGTATCCTGACTACTAGTAAACTCACTAGAAGATGAGCTAAAGTGTGTAAATGGGCTGGAGTGTATTGGAGATAATATTCTTGGCCCATGATCATTATTAGAAAATTCTTGTAACATGTCTTGCGAGCCTTCTATTTGTCTATATGAGAAGCTTGATGGACCTATGAGTGGGCTTGGCCGAGAAGTGGACTGAATGATCAAAGGAATTTCATTAGTAGTTTTTTCATATATCTAACTGCGATGCAAAAGGCCTGAAGCAAATGAAAAAATTGAGGGATCAAATATCACATGATGAGATTTGAAGATTTTTCCAGTAGAGTTGAAACATTTATATCATTTTTGCTGTAAAGCATAACAAAAAACACACCATTGACTGTGGAATTGAAACTTATGATTATTATATGGCTTTAAACATGGGTAGCAAGCACACCTTATTGGTTGTAGAAGAGTGCAGTCTGGTTTTGTTTTATAGAGACAAAACAGAGGCTTTGATCCTAGTAAAATTGGAGTTGACAACCGATTGATTAAGAAGACAACCATATTAAATGCTTCTACCTAATAGACAAGAGGCATAGAAGCTTGAGCAAGCAAAGTAAGACCCATTTCAACAATATGTTGATGTTTCCTTTTTGCTTGTCCATTTTAAGCTGAAGTGTACATGGACATGTGAACCTCAAATTAATACCAACTTCATTACAGATAGGAATGAATGATTTGTATTAAGAACCATTGTCAAATTGGACTGCTTTAATTTTTAAGTTAAATTGATTCTCAACTAAAGCCCCGGAATGTTTGAATGATGCCACTGCTTCACCTTTGTATTTTAATGGGTATAGCTAAGTATAGCGGCTGAAATCATCTACGAAATGTATATAACATTGATAACCACCTATTGATTGCATCGGGGAAGGTCCCCACAAATCAGTATGAATAAGATCAAGAGGAGACTTTGCATGAGAAGTAGAAGAAGGAAAAGGCAATAATTTGGATTTTCCAAACTGACATGCTTCACATACATAACGATCATTGACAAGAAAACGCAAATTACATTTATTCATGACTTGTCTTAATATTTGATTACTAGGATGACCTAAAGTATGATGCATTCTAATGAAATCATCATCATTTCGAGAGGTGGTAATATGAGCAACATGTACTTGAGGAACTTGAAAATGTGAACGACTTATGCTACTTCCCATCGGATACATTCCGCGCTTTGGACTCCTCTGCATCATTGCCTTTCCTATCTTTTTGTCGTGTTGTTTGGGAAAGGGAGTGATATGGTAATTAGCATCGCTATCCATATACCAATCAGAATCAAATATTGTGTATGAAGTTACATAGAAAGCTTGAGGAGATGAACTGTGATAGCCCGATTCACGATCAAGGAAGCGATAGCAAGTTTCCACCACATGACCATGACACTTATAGTAGTGGCAAATGGGCGGCCACCACGACGACGAGCACTACGAAACTGACCACCCCTCAAGTTACTAGAGTTATGCCAACCATGACCATAGGTGTTTGTGCGATGGCTAGAGTCAACAAAAGCATCACGACATTGAGCAAGACTTGCTAAAGGAGTCAGAGATAGAGTAGAAAAATGATTCAGTTGTTTAAGGCGCGTTTCAAAAGCAAGAAGAGATGCTTGAGCAACAACCCATGTTAGAGCTGGTTGATCAACAAGTTTGACGAAAATGGCATTGTACTCAGCATCCAGGACATTTAGAGTATGGAGAATAAAGTCATCTAGATCGAGGGGAGCTCTAGCAAGAGCAAGTTGATCGAAAAAATTCTTAATTTTCGCAAAGTAGTCCTCCATCTCGAGTCAATTTTTGTGAGTTTGATGCAGTTCATTCTTAATCACCATTACATGAACCTTGGTTGATGCATTGGTATGATTTTGAGCGCCATTCCAGAGTTCTTCAGCGATAGTACAATGAAGGAGTTAAGCACCCACATCTTGGGTCATGGTATTATAAAGCCATTCGACAATCATTAAGTCAATGACATACCACTCTTAAAATGCAGGGTTCAAATCAGTGATTCCTGTAGCATCAGAAACCAAACGAGGAGGAGCATAGGTCATGTCGTTGATATGAGCCTCGATTTGATTACCTTCGATTAAAAGAGAATAAGAGACTCCTATACAAGGAAATTGCTTTGATCTAGCTTGATCGAAGTTGTTTGGCTAGAGGAGCCAAACAGAGCATAGGCTTTCATTGCAACATAGTTTTTTGACCCAAAATCAAGAGCCTGAAAAATGGCTAACATGATGATGATGGCAGCTGATACCAAGATAGAAAATAGAGAATAGGGTTAATGAATGAAATCCTGAAGCATATAAATGTGGTGCTCAGGTCTCTTGCATTTATTGAGATTTTTTCTAATATGACATTCTATTATGCATAATATCTCAATAGCCCTATGACAATATGACATGTATGGGATTTACAGACCTTAAAAATCTACAGATGTACACCAGCGCTGATTACATTTATGTCCTAACAGAGTCCCAAGTAAAAGTAACTCTCAACATGTTATGCCTCATCTTCAATGCTCAAATTTAAAACTGTTTTAGCAATTTCAAATCCGTTTTATTTGGCATGACTGCAAATCTAAATAAATAGTGATAAAAGATCATTCAATCCATTCATTCATTCGCAGCTAAACCAATGTTCTCAATTACACAAATCATAGCACATTATTTGTTACTTTATGTAAAATGTAAATGAACAGTTAAAATCGATTTTTTTTCTTTTGTGTGTGTAGAATCTAGGCTGTGTCTCATCCGATAGCTAGAGACTAATTGTAAACTCTTAGAAATTGACAATATTTCAGCACATTTTTTCTCTCCTTTTACCGATTTTTGGTTCAAAATGTGCATAGAAATGAAGTCATAGAGGAAAATGTGCATATCAAAGTATAAGGCAAAAATCAAAGAAATTCTTGTTATTATAGAGTTTATGATTCAATTGAGAATTGATAATTGCTTCCTCTTTTGTAGGAAGATGGAGACAAGTTTTGAAGCTCTATAAGAACCAAAAAACAAGGAAAGAAATAAAGGAGGTGAAGCAGTGCAAAGCTAGAAGAACTGTGCAAAGCGTGGAAAGTCTGGTGCAACCGGTCTTTCCGTGGAAAGTCACAACCGTAATGTCGTAAAAAATGCGAAAGTACAGCTGCACGTTTTGACATTTCGTAAAACGAGAAAAACCCTATTTAACCTAAAGGGAAGGGCTGAAAAACACACTCTTGACCTAAGGAAACAAGTGGGCACACAAGGGAAGAGCTTGGGAGAGAGATTTGGAGCATTTTGGAGGCTTGGGTACTCTTCTCAAGAGAGATTTTGGGGATTTCACCTTGGTTCTTCCTCTTTTCTTCTCTTTTCTTCCTAGTTTCTTCATGTATGCAGTTCCTTTACTTAGAATCTCTTTGTATTTGAATATGAGTAGCTAAACCTTTCATTCTAGGGTTCTTTTGACCCTTTGTATGGATTAATACTTGGAGTTTCCTCTCTTTTGGTAGATAAATATACACATGTGTTGATTTCAACCTTGGCTTAATGCTTCTAAGTGATTGGCCTCCATTTAGATGATTTATTCACATAGGTTTTGACTCAAGAGAGCTAATCTAGGTGTAGAACTTGATTGAAATCATGCTTGTCTTGAAGTTTACTTGATAAATGGATGGTTTGTTGGTAAAATAGAGATATATTTACTAACCTTGCATTGTCACATTAGGGTTGTTGCTTAAAGATTGATTCTCATTAATTGTAGCAAGAGATTGTACATTTTAATGAGAAGAGAAACTTGATTTTGACTTGAGAGAGCGTTTCAAGTATTTGTGAACCTTAGACTAACACATGTATGTATTGAAATGCTACTAGAGAGGTAATTAACCAAGTTTTATGAAATGCAAAAGGGGAAGAAGAATCATAGGCTCTTTTATCCTTGAAGTCAAAAGTCATTTGCTTTTATCAATTTTAAGTTTTAGAAATAGTTTTTAAAAATTCTCTTTCCAAATCAAAACTTTGTTCTAGCTCAACTTGATGAAATTCACTAAGCCTCTTGCTTGACCAATTTGTTAAACAAATCCTCGTGGGAACGATACTTTACTTTTCACTTTATTACTTGCGAAACTCGTACACTTGCGAGGCGAACACTAATCCTCCCAAAGCGTAGAAATCACCGAAATGAGTTTTACCTCTCTCATCAAAGCCTTTTCCATATACACAGCCTAGTTCAAATAGATTGTTTTGGTAATACTATATTTGATTCTAAATATAAGACTTGGTTAACTTTTATTAGAAAGATTTATGAAACTAATTAAATTACTTTAAAATATTTATGTTTATCATTTTTTCTCCAAACTAATTTTTCGACTTTATAAACTAATACGTAATTTAATCATATACAACATATGCTATAATTAAGAAACTTATTTAGCTTCCTTAATCTCTAAAAAAAGTCAATTAGATCTTATATTTAGAATCGGGTAGTATGACATAATTCAATCAATATATATATATATATTAAAATTTATTTATTTTATCAAATTAGATTCTAAATTTCGCACATATATTATAGAAGTAAAAAATACTCTCTTCGGTCCTTAATACAAGACATAATTGATTTTTTTGGAGAGATTAATGAAGTTAAATAAATGACTTAATCATAACATATGTTGTCTATCATCGAATTATATATTTATTTATAAGTTACAAAAATTAATTTGAAAGAAAAATGTTATATATAAATATTCAAAAATAATTTCTTTAATTTCTTTAATCTTTATTTTAAAAAAGTCAACTATGTTTTATTCGATAATATATGATAATATATAGACAGTCTTGGGCAGACCATGAAATCCAGTTCAGCCCAACTCGATGTTGTCAAACACGCCTGGGAGGCTGGGAGCCTCGGACAAAACATTAAGGGCCCGTTTGGTACAGGGAAAATTTAAGGAGGGAAATGAATTTAGAGGAGGGAAAAGAAGGGAAGTGAAGATTTTGAAAAATGAGGGAAGGTGGCTTGAAGGAAGATGGGTTGTTTGATAGAAAGAAAATAATGGGGTAGTAGTTGATAAAGAATCAAGAAATGTCTATTTTACCCTCAAAAGTAATTAATTCAAAATGAACAAGAAAAATAATTTTGTTGTTAAAATATAATTTTAAAAAGTATGTTCTTATCAAGTTCAAACTTGTGTAAAAAAATTCCCTCTAGGTCCAAACTTTCCGCCAAGTTTGAATTTGAGGGTAAAATCATTCAAAAAATGTGACAAAATGACGTGAGAAGTTGAGATCCCACCAATTTTGGTGGGCTCGATCTTCGCACACATAAGGGAAGATTGGTGGGCTCGGTGGGGGCTTGGGAATTTGGATTCTTAGGAAGATTTGTTCAAAATGTATACTAAACGGAGGAACTTGTTAATCTTTTTTTCCTTTTCCACCAAATCTATGTACTAAACGGGGCGTAAGAAACCTGAATTTAGAATTTAGAGTTTTATAATTATAAACGTGGACACGATTTTCTTTAAATTCCCAAAAACGCCCCAATTCCCTTCCAGACGTCGCGCTCGAACAACTTCAGCGACGTATCTCCCTATTGCCAGCGAGTGACTCCTCTTTAAACTCTACAAGGTGAATCATTTTTATCTTTTTTTTCTTCATTTTTCAAGAACCCGATAGTTACAATCTTCATTCAGAAACCGGAAAGTCCATTATTCCTAAACCCTAAGCGGGACTCGGAATTGTTACTAAACTTAACTGGTTCTGTTACTGTTGTACAGAAAGCGGAAATTCACATTCTGTTGATTTCGCCCATTAAACTCATCTGTAGTTGAGATTTTTTCTTCTTTCTTTTCTTCCTTATTGTTGGGGGTGGGTGGCAGCAAGCTTTTGAGTTTGCTATTGCTACCGTTCTTTTAATCCACAACCACCTGCAGGTTGGAAACCCCACATCTTTACCTTTGTTTCCTTTTGTTTCTATTTGTAAATTCGTTTCCTAAAACCTCATGTTGTTTTCCAAAATGAGATCCTGTAAAGCAGTTTTTGTTTTATTTTATATTTGAGCTCAAGCACTCCATTTATTGCTGATGGCTTCAATCCTTAATCCTCATGTCTTCCATGCATCTGAATACTGTAGTGATTGACCACATATGTTGTATTTATGTTATTTAACATGTTGCATGAGACTTTCCTGACTCAGATAGTCAGATTGTTTAGTATACACAATACTGATGGCTGGTAAAAAGTCTATTAATCCCTTTTTCCGTATGGCTGTCACGAGCTTAAAGTGTTAACTTGCTTATGGGATTTTATAAGCAGTAAATACAATAATGTCCTTTCTGTTTTGCTTCAAATACTTATTATTCTTCGTAAACCTCATGTGTGCTTACAAACTGGGAACTATAGTTAAAGTTGTAACTTCTACTGCTGAGCCTAATGTTTGTTTTAATTGTGGCTTTTTAATTCTCTTTTGTCCCTTTCCAGATGGTTCAATATTCATTTGCATTGTTTGATAATGTTTTGATGTCAAAGATTTCACAGGCCTGAGGAGTCGTGTGCCATTAACCTAGCCAATACCGAAGTGTGCAAGATGTCAACTGGGCCTGGACTTGAGACTCTTGTTGATCGTAAGTCATTTGTGTGTTTGTGTCTCTACTAACGTGATTTTTCATATTTCTAATTTCATAATTTTCTGTAGAATATATTTTATGCTTGCTACATGCAATTAAGTTAAGAAAACTAGTACCTCTTTAAATGTTGTTCTCCTGGAATAGATCTTGAGCAGAGGTGGACTTTTGGTCCCACGGTTTCACCACAACTTAAGTTTTATGTCCTAACTTTTAAGTGGTCTCACTTTTTCCTTAACTTTTATGTACTTTTTTCTCTTTTTAACACCGTCAATAAGTTTAGAAAAAAGGTGATGACTGGAATCTGACATAGCTAATCTAGTAAAGCTTCATGCCAAATTTTGATCATCTCAAGTTCCAATTAAACCCAGCACGTGCAATGACAAATCCCCATAACTTCACTTTTCCACTTTGTCCTCTCTCTATATCTATCTATTCTTCTATAGGTTTCTAATTATTCTCTGTTCTATCCACCCTCTTCACTTGTTTAATTCTGTATTCTTCAGTGCTTAGTGTATCCCATGAATGGGAGATAAAGTGCCAGAATTTTTGCCATTGTTGAAGAACAGAGCTCAATCCTCTGAAATTTTATTAAACTTGCAGAATGAAAGGTTTATAGGCTCAGCCACTGTTGTACAATCTCAGCAGATCTCATATTGCGATAAAAATCCCTACAAATCAGGGAGAAAAACTTTCCTAAAGAATTACGTGAGATTGATGCAAGAACCAGAATAAAATCAGAAAAACAGAGTGGGTGTAGTGGCTGAGTGAAACACAAAAAGTATTGGGCTCGGGCTTTTAGGTTTCCTACAGCCATGAATTCCTATGTGCCTCTGATGCAAGTAATCATCGTTGCTCTGTTTTTAAAGTGGTTCTTCTCTTCTCATTTGTTCTATTAGGATGACCGAAAGAGCTAATCAGTATATAGGTTCTCCTATTCTTCCTGTTAGTATGGCTCTCACAAAGGCTAACCAGACCATTGTTGTCATGTGTGACGCCATACTGCATGGCTCTCAGTTCTTTATACTATCTGGTCCTTTTCATTTCAAATTAACCGAACAAAAGAGAAGAAGACGAGAACCACTTAGAAGCAAAGCAAAATGGTTAATGGTTAATGGTTAATGGTTGCTACTTACCCTAGAGGTAGATGGTAACTCATGGGACAAAAACACTGGCTTCGTATCCCATTCTTAGGATTCAACAAGCCAAAGAAAAAAAGGCACTTAATTAAATGGTGACAGGGCGGATAGAATTTAATTGGAATGTGAAAAAGAATACATATAGTGGATAAGTTGGAACAGTGCAGTTTTTGCAACTTAATTGTGCTTGAGGTTGAATCATGGGTACTAAGGTGGCAATGGTTTGGCATGAAGCTTTCATAGGCTAGCCTCATCAAATTGTGGTCATAGTTTTCAGTTAAAATAATGTCGTTACAGTAGAGGAAATATTTTGACTCATTTTTTTAAGTCAAGGCATATAAGTGCAAACAACTTAAAGTTGATGCACGAAATAGAACTTAAGACAAAGTTTAACGAAACTAAAGTTGATGTACAAAATGATGTTGTTTAAAGTCTACTTTTGCTAATATCTTGAGCTGGTTATTTGATTTTATTTTTAACTGAAGCTCTTACTTTTTGGCAGAGACCATTTCAGTCATTACAAATGATGGACGAAATATAGTGGTGAGCTTTAGTGTTCTTCACTAAATTAGCTGTTGACAGTGAATAGGTTTCTTTAATCTAATGCAATTTCCTGTTCAGGGAATCCTGAAAGGTTTTGACCAGGCAACAAATATAATTCTTGATGAATCCCACGAACGAGTTTATTCTACCAAGGTATGTGAATCTGTAGGGAAACTTGTCTGAAGATCATAAAGTCACGACCTCAGCCACATACCTAATAATATTGTACAATATTTTGTTTCAAATAGGTTTTTGTTTTCTGATTATAACTTAAAAATAAGCAGTTGTCTTAAAAATAAGCAGTTGTCTCCTCAGATGCAGATTTTTTTTTATAATTATACATAAATATAGTTCGTTGCTTCTAGAAAATTACAAATTAGGATCTTTTTCACTTTGACTCAGTACCTAATGTATCAAAATGAACATCATGTGGGCTTTCCTGTGATTGAACCATTATGGATTTACCACCAAATATGCTATTGGTTAATGGGGCATACCTGTCTTCGGCCTTAGCTAGAATGTAGCTACAGTTTCTTTCTTGAAAATCTTTCCTCTAGTCCTAGTTTGCCGCACTCATTCTTATATCTAATGACAGGAAGGGGTGCAGCAACTTGTTCTAGGTTTGTACATCATTAGGGGTGACAACATGTAAGTCCTTCTTAGTATTGTTTGGTCATATTCTTCATATTAAGTACTCTTTAACCTAACACTGTTTGGTTTTCTGTGGACCTTGCAGAAGTGTTGTAGGTGAACTAGACGAAGATCTGGATTCAAGTTTGGATTTGTCCAAGCTTAGGGCTCATCCCTTAAAGCCTGTTATCCATTGAACTACCTTACCAGTTTTTTGTTACCTTCTTGGTGGAAAAGTACGAGTCTCTGACTGTGGGGCGTTGCTAGATTATGTAAGAGAAAGGAAATTGTAAAATGATGTCTTAGAGCAATATGCAATGCTAAGTACTATTTCTTTTTTGTGTTGGAGGTAGCGAGTGACATATCCGAGTTTTGTGTTGAGGTTAATGTTCTACATGCCACACTTGTGAGATCTTATGAGACAACCTCAGACTATCCATTTTGTTTGTTCATGTGACTAATTGTCTAATTCTATAGGTCGCTTCTCGGTGCATCATTTGTTAAATTGATGTAAATTAAATCGAATTACTCGTTTAACATTATACTTATTATGCTTAATGCGAAAGGAGAGAGAGAAATTAAACTACTCAATCTAGTTGCATTATAAACTTTGTTCTATATTTAGATGATGAAGCTTAAAGATTTTGTTTATTAACAAATCAAACTTGGAAAGTCGGATTTTTTTCCCCTAATAGTGAAGAAGCAATTTTGACTTGGCACAAATTGTCAAGGATCTTTAAAAAAGAAAGTATAGATTGAATTACTCTATAACTTTCGTCCCATAGGTATTTCTCTACCTTCAGATCTTTTTTTTATGTATAAAATCTAATGAAGTAGTTACAATTGTATAAAATTGCTATTCGTGTAGACTTGTTGTAACATCCTAATTTTACTTTTTGGGATTTAATTGTAGTTATAAAATAATAAAATAATTATATGTGATTATTGTAATTAAAATATAATTGTGAGAGAAATAAAAATAAAAATATTAAAATAAGGTTTGGGCTCTTGTGGTAATTTTGTCCTTTTCAAAAAAAAAAAAAAAGTGAAGCTATGTGGGAAAGAAGGGAAAAAAAATTTAATATATATTATAGAGTGGGCAGCACGTTCCATTGTAACTGGGGAGGGGTAATTATTACACCCCCTCCCCCTTATCTATATAATTAGGTGTATGTTGGTGTGGTGTGTGTGTGTGATTGTGAGGCAGCGAGATCTTGAAGGAAAATAGAGAGTGAGCGCAGTAGGAGTCGAGGAAGAAGAAGAGTTAGGCCCCGTTTAGTTCAAAGAATTTGGGGGAGGGAAAGGAACTTTGAGGAGGGAAGGGAACTTAAAGGGAGGGAAAGGAAGATTTAAAAGATGAGGGAAGATGGCTTGAGTTGTTTGGTTGGAAGAAAATGAATGGGTGGTAGTTGGTAAAGAATTAAGAAATGTCTATTTTACCCTCAAAAGAAATTAATTCAAAATAAAAAAGAAAAATATTTTTTTTGCCAAAATATATTTTTTTAAAAAATGTCTGTTAAGTTCGAACTTCGACCCAAATTTTTTTCGCAAAGTTTGAAGTTTCCCGCCAAGTTCGAACTTCCGCCAAATTTGAATTTCGGGGTAAACTGTCCAAAAATGTGAATAGTAACTGTGAGGACTTGAAAACCCACCAATTTTGGTGGGATCTCAAGTTCCCACATATGAGGGGAGAGTGGTGGGTGGGGAAGTCGTGTTTCCGGAACTTGGCAAACCAAACGGTCATTTTGCATGGGAACTTAATTAAGTTCCCTTCCCTCCCTCCAAGTTCTTTAAACCAAACGGGGCCTTAGAGTATTTTAGAGTCTTATAAGGTATGTTATTTATCTTATAAGATTATTTTGATAGTTAAATTAACTTCTTTTCAATAAACTTCCTTCAAGAAAGTTGTTCCAAATATTTTTCTCTTTTCAATGAAGGTAATATCATGTTGATTAGTGAAAATTTTGAAGTTGGGATTTTCGAAAAGTTTTGAGTTTTGGTAATAGATGACCCTATATATGTATAGAATGATTAATAACTAGTTTTGATCGGTTTAGTTTTATTGAATTGTTGTAACAAGAATTTGAATTAATCTTTCTATTTAAGAAATTTAGGATTTACATCTTACCTCATATTTCTACCAATTAAAAGTTGTATAAATAATTTATCTCGGGTTAATGGCGATATTATTGAAGTTTTAATCGGTTTAGTTTTGAAATTTGAAGAATAAAACTGTTATTTTCAGTTTCTACTATAATAATATATTATTATTATAATTTGTGTATTTTGAGTTACATAAGTTATACTAGTGATAATGTAGAGTTTACCTGTGACCGATGACTATTCGCGTTTGACTCCTCAAGATAAGGTTTAGCTTGGAGTTGAGGTAACTGGGGTTAATTTATTTCATATGCTTGTTTTGGACTGTAAGGTGTTTACTAAACCTTATTTTCATATATACTACTGACATGTGTTTTAAAAATTATGTGTATATTTAAATATGTAGTTATTTCAGTGAAGCAGTGTATTTTATATACTACATGTATGTATGAGTGAATCTTGTTATTGAAATTGTTGTTGTGGTAGCTGTTGTAATTGCTGTGAGATATTGTATATGGAGTAATATATTGTACTATGTTTTTGAAAATTATAGTGACATTGTTTATCTGTTTTGAAATATGTTGGGTTGTGTGGAAGAGATTTAGGGTGAAATTGTGCCTATCAGCTCTCTCATTCCTAGCCCGGAATTTGAGTTGAATGTTTTGAGCGGACACCTCCCTGTTACGGTATATCGGTGGTGACATAGGAGGGGACAGTATTCTTAAAGTGATTAGCTAACCTTGGCCAGGTATACTAGCACTAATAGGTTGTACCACGTCCAGACGATATAAGGAGGAGCAGGATGAATGAGTGGGGATGGTTCTACTTATTGTTCCTTATTATGGATTAATTCATTATTTGTTGTTGAATTTATAAATATGTTAGTAAACCTGCTTCTCTGACTTGCAATTTTTTCCTGCATATGTGATAAATTAATTTTGGTTACTGGAACTTTATGTCTCACTTGTCATTATCAATGTTTTTCAGGCGAGGTCTCTAATTCCACTAGTAGCAAAGGGAAGCAACCAGAGGCGTAATCATTGTGAACTTTGTAGGCCTCTTTTGGTATTGGTGTTATAATGATTTTTATATTACCATTCTAGGGCCCATATGTTTTGAGAATACTATTTTAACCGGTTTGGGATGACTGTTTATTTGTTGTTGAACCAAAGGTTTAATTTTATACGTTATAATATTCTAGTGTTCGTTATAATATTTTAGTTGATCCACAATTAAAACTTGTGCTAGAATGTTCTGGTACACACCCCTTTGATGTGAATTTGGTGTTGTAAGTCTCGTAGGCTATGTACTCTTCTGTTCGTCAATTATGCTCAAAGTTATAAATTTTCTGTAGTGAGTTTGTGGGCAGAATTTATGCCCTGGACTCTGATGCTCTTATTTTCGAAAATAAAAGGGTTTTCCTCAATCACTTGTTAACTCGGTTTAATGAAAACATTATGGTTAATCATTGTTTAGTGAGGAAGGTCTTTTCACTTGTGAACTCACTTAGTTTAATAAATAAGAGACTAAATTGAATAAAAAATATGAAAAATTCTAAATTTGTTATTTAAAAATATTTAGATATATGGTGTAAAAGTTTAGGTTTTTTGTATATTGTATCTAAACCATTCAATTGGAGACGAGAAGATTATGACCATTGGCATTAACCGTTCTGGATAACTGAGGAGGGAGTTGTGGTTGCGACAGCGATATCACAGAAGGCTTGGCAATTCAGAAATGCTTGCCGGTATCTCTCTTTTCTCTTTCGTTCTTCTCTCTTCCCTAACCTGAACTGTTGAGCCACTCGACATTTGTGCCTCGCCTCTTTCAATCTTTATTTTTATTTTTGATGACCAATGCTTTCTCCATTCTTGAAGCTGTTTGCAGTTTTTTCTAGTTGAACCAACCTAAATCCTTGAGTTCTTGTTTGACATACGGATGTCAGCTAGTATTCAACCATGGCAGCACTGCTGAATGCCGTATCTCCGGCGGCAAATCTGTCACCAACTACGAAAAAGAATGGTTCTAGCTTTCACTCCCAGATTCCAATCATACATACCCTTTCCCTCAACAAGCGTTTTTCTAGGGTTTTGTCATATACCCAGATAGCTAGTTCTCCTAAAGATACTTTTTCTACTCTGCCCGATTGGAGGATTGGGAAGAACGACCCAAGAAGCAAGGAGGTTAGAGTTAATAATGCATTCCTTCATCTAGAGCAAATGGTTGGCAAAGGCCACAAGCCTGACGTAGCTCAAGCAACTCAGCTCTTGTATGATCTTTGCAAGGCTAACAAAATGAGGAAATCTGTTAGGGTAATGGAGATGATGGTAGGGTCAGGTATTATACCTGATGCAGCTTCCTACAATTACTTGGTCAATTATCTATGCAAGAGGGGTAATGTTGGGTATGCGATGCAATTAGTTGAAAGAATAGAGGAACGTGGTTTTCCAACTAATACTGTTACCTATAACACTCTAGTTAAAGGGCTATGCATGCATGGGAATTTAAATCAAAGCTTGCAACTTCTAGATCGATTAACAAAGAAGGGGTTGGTCCCAAATGCATTCACTTATTCTTCTTTGCTTGAAGCTGCTTATAAGGAAAGGGGATCTGATGAAGCCATGAAACTTCTGGATGAAATAATTGCCAAGGGTGGGGAGCCCAATTTAGTGAGTTACAATGTTGTGTTAACAGGTTTATGCAAGGAAGGTCGGACTGAAGAAGCTATTAAGCTTTTTAGGGAATTGCCAGCAAAGGGGTTTGATCCTAGTGTTGTGAGTTATAACATTTTGCTGAGGAGTTTGTGCGATGAAGGGAGGTGGGACGAGGCAAATGAGCTTTTAGCTGAGATGCAAGGAAATAATCAGTCTCCTTCTGTAGCTACCTATAACATATTAATTACTTCCCTTTCCCTCCATGGAAAAACTGAACATGCTTTCAAGGTTCTAGATGAAATGACTAGGAGTGGGTTCAAGGCAACTGCAGCCAGCTATAATCCAATTATTGCCCGCCTCTGCAGTGAAGGGAAAGTGGATCTTGTAGTTCAGTGTCTGGAACAAATGGTACTTCGGCACTGTATTCCTAATGAAGGGTCATACAATGCTATTGCTATGCTTTGTGAGGCGGGGAAGATACAAGATGCATTCTTCATAATCCAAAGCTTGGGTAATAAACATAATTCCCCCATGCATGATTTCTACCAAAATGTCATTTCAAGTCTTTGCAGGAAAGGGAACACTTATCCCGCTTTTCAGCTACTATATGAAATGACAAAGTATGGATTTACTCCAGATTCTTATACTCATTCATCTTTGATTAGAGGGATGTGTAGAGAGGGCATGTTGGATCAGGCCATCGAGATATTCAGGGTTTTGGAAGAAAATGAGTACAGGCCTGATACAGATAACTATAATGCACTTATACTTGGTCTCTGCAAGTGTCGAAGAACAGACTTGTCTATGGAGATGTTTCAGAGGATGATAGATAAAGGATGCATGCCTAATGAGACAACATACACCATTCTTATTGAAGGGCTTGCCGTCGAAGGAGAAATGGATATAGCTGCCAAGCTTTTGAAGGAGTTGCATTTGAAAGATGTTCTGAGCCTAAGTACTGTTGAAAGACTGGGCATGCAATATGGCTTCAAGGAATTGACAGAGAGAAAACACCCTCGTATCAGATAACCGCACAAAGCAAAGAAGGTCAGGACTTATTTCAGATATGAGTGTAATCCTGGTTGCAGGTTAACTGATAGCGTAGGATCCTGAACAGCCATCGAAATATTGCTTCCAAATGATTGGAAATTTTGCTCAATGTGTTTATAGATGACTAAATAGAGGTGTAAGCATAGAATTCAATGATATCTACTGTCAGCATTCTCTCCTGCTTGAGGTTAACATTCATGTAAAATTTGGAGTCTTAGTAAGTATGCAGGAACTAGGATGTTCATGCACTCATCATTCTTCTCTGTCCATATTTCCGCGGGAAGAGAACTTAGCACCGTAATATGATCGATATATGCTCCTCTTGATAACTTTCAGCTCACCATGACTTCAGATTGCCACTCTGCTGTGATGATGGGGTACTTAGTTTTATTTCTTTTATTGGGCTCCGAATCCCGCATACACCAATGATGAATGCGCTAGGGTCGGTGCCTTCCATCTCACACATGCCTCCTCTTTTTACATACATGAGTTTACTACTACTACATACGTACACTCTGTGCTGTGAAATTGCAAATTTCAAAACGTGTTTAATAATTGTAAAAAACTTAAGCCCTCTGTATCATTTTGTCATATATAATCAAGTTTAAATCTTTTCAATTTAAAATTTAAACGAATAACCCTTTATTTTGCTGGGAAAAAATATCTGTACCACCAATCTCCTTAATTATGCCATTCATTCTCTCATTATTAAATATTATAAAACGATAAAAAAAAAAATTTGTGTTGCCATGACCATATCCATTGGTGCTGCCGCTTCAGAACCAAACCCAAATCTGTAGACAGAAAGTTTATGTCGCTTCAAATTCAAACTTCAAACACACATATAAATATAAATAGGCCCTTGAATCACCAGGAAAAAGCCACAGGAAAAAAAAGGCGGATATATAAATATAAAAGAAGGACCCACTCTCTGCAAATGAATAATGGAAGTAAGATTATGAATATTGGGGGAGGAGGGGGGAGAGAGATGCCGAAGGAGCGATGGTGAATGAGATTGTTGTAAGTAGGTTTGGATTTGGACAATGAAGAGTGAGAGTGAGAAGGGAAGAGGATATTCTCATTGTCCTCTTTCTCATTATTATCTCATCATCCCCTTCTTTTGATCTTGACTCATAACTGGATTAGCCATTTCAATGGGATCTTTGATTCTCCTAAGAGGAGAAACTACTAAATGTATAGCATTCCCTCATGCTTGGCACCAATGAGTCCGTTACTCTTCAGTTTTCTATTGAGGTCTATCCTGTAGAGGTACTCAAATTGGCATTTCATCTCCACCATAAGATAATGAAATGAATAGTTTAAATTTTATATTTTATAAAATTATTATTATTATGTTTTATAAATTAAAATTTATTTATTTTTTATGGATTACAATTATGAATGGTATAGATTAGACTTTAAGAGTTTAGATTTACTTATTTATGTTATAAAAATAATGTTATAAAAGATTGAATCTGAACCATATATTATTTTAATCTGTTGGTGAATATGAGATTATGAGAAGAAAATAAGAAATGGGATAATGAGAAAACCCAATCTGAGTGAGAAGAGCCCAAAACTCTCTTCCAGAACCCGAATCAAGGTCGCCGCCATTATTATTGTTGTATCTGCTGTTCCAATTTGAAGAAGTGGGTTTTGTTTTTTTTTTTTTTTTGGTTGTTGTTGTTGTTGTTGTTGATATAAGTGGGTTTGGTGTTGGGACTTGGGATGACTGATTTGCAGAAACAAATCTGGCTGTGTTGAGAATAGCCCCTACCACAGTCGTCATACTTGGGCTTTGGGAATTCCCACTTACCACTTATTCAAATATTTTTAAATTAACCAATGAGAGTTGGCATAGATGGTAAGGGATCCAGGACTAGGCCCTTGGATCGTGGGTTCGATCCCCTCTGCCGTCGCTGGGATTCCTTTGGTAGGCGATCTCGTAAGTCCCCAGTAAGTGCTCATAGAGCCCGGGGCCGTGCCCTGGCCTTGGTGGGAGACTGATGTCGAACTCCTCCAAAACTTTTTTATATCAAAAAAAAAATATTTTTAAATTAAAGTTTATAATTCTTTTGCCATGTCAGCTTGCTAGTCCTCAAGCCACATCAGCATATTTAATGGTGTTGGTGACACATCAGCATATTTAACACGTTAACTTTTGTCCAAGTTCTTATTAAATTATAGAGTAAAATACTCTAACCACCCCTCTGTTTACTTTAATTACACAGACCTCCCCTCTATTTTGAAAACCTACATAAACCTCCATTATATTTTGAGATTCTATTTCCATCCACCCAAACCGTTACTTGATCATTAAGTTTGACTTTTGAACTTTTATTTTACCAAAATATCCAACTTTAACATTAGAATTATTTAAAAAAAATATATGTATGTGGGCAAATATATGTATATATATATCACCAAATTTGTATCCTAATATATTTTTTTAATTTTCTAATATGTTAAAAATTTATGAATTTTGAGATTATAAAAATTTATAATTGTAAATTTTTTACCATATTTATTAACATTTTATTTATTTTTAGTTTCTTAAATGACTAAAAATATATATCAAATATATTATTTTCTATCAAATATAATAAACTATATATGTATGAGAGATTGTATTAAGTCATTTAAATTTAAATTTTGATATTTTTTCTACAAACATTTAAAAAACTTACTTAAATTTTTAAAAGTTTGTGATATTTACAAATTGTCAATTAAAAATTAGGATTTAGCATTAAGGGTAAATTAGTAAATAAATTTTATAAATTTCAATTAAAAATATATTTTTAGAATATTTTTACAATATTCTTAATAGAGTTAATAACTTGGACTTAAGTATATGTTACAAAATAGAAGAGAGATCTGTGAATTAAGACAAAACAAAAAGGTGGTTAGGATATTTTACTCTAAATTTTAATTGACAACTTGTAAATATCACAAACTTTTAAAAATTTAAGTTTTTCAATTGTCTCGTAGAAAAAAATCAAAATTTAAATTTAAAGGACCTAATACAATCTCTCAAACATATATATTTTATTATATTTGATAGAAAATAATATATTTGATATATTTTTAGTCATTTAAGAAACTTAAAATAAACAAATTTTTAATAAATATGGTAAAAAAATTAAAATTATAAATTTTATAATCTCAAAATTCATAAATTTTTAACATATTAGAAAGTTAAAAAAATATATTAGGATAAAAATTTGGTGGTATAATTTTTTTTTCCCACCACATATATATTTTTTAAATAATTCTAATGTTAAAGTAGGGTATTTTGGTAAAATAAAAGTTTAAAAGTCAAACTTAACGGTCAACTAACGGTTTGAGTGGATAGAAATAGAATCTCAAAATATAAGGGAGGTCTATATGAGTTTTCAAAATAGAGGGGGTCTGTGTAATTAAAGTAAAATAGAGAGGTGGTTAGAGTATTTTACTCTAAATTATATGGACTAACAGTTTTAGGGAAAGAAACTACAAGAACAAAATCAAAACAAAGGTAAACTATAAGAACCAAACATTATCTTAAGTTATTAACTCATTATTTAATTATAGGGTTGAGGTGCAAAAATGCATACGTATTTTTCCCCGATGAGCGCTCAACACCAATTACTTTTTTTAAGTGTAAAAGTGACTACGTTGTTACAAATTAAATGCAAAAAAAAAACCTTTGACCATGAAGTTTGACTTTTTTTGCTGACTGGACGATGACATGGCTTTCAAGCGACAAACTAGATGATGACATGGCTTTCAAGGTACAAAAATACACATGTAGTTTGACCAAAACAGCACCTAATACCAAGTACTTTTTTTTAGGTGCAAAAATAATGTTTGACCGTTAGTTTGTTTTTTTTTTTTTTTTTTTTTTTTTTGCAAACTAGACGATGACATGGCTTTCAAATCAACTGTGTGGGAAAAACAATGCCGACTAGTTATAAGTCTGAGTTGGGAAGAATTAATATCACCGTCTCTATCCCTCTGTTCGCTCCTGAAACAATTATACCTGAAAATCACATGTCCAATGTGGATATATCACCCTTCACCCTGCTGAAAATGCCATCGATGACTGCCGACATATCCTCCAGCTAAAAATCGAAGACCTTGCCTAAACTAGTGTTGTCAATGCCATTGTCGTCTCCAATCCATTAAAATTGAGCCGTGGTAGCGTCAACTGGAGTAAGTACACCTCAGACGTCCCATATCCACCGTTGCCTCAGAAATAACCCTGTAAAACTCAAATAGCTAAAGTGGCTCGTGGATGAAAAATATATCTGCATTAAACGGGTTGTGATTTTCAGGTACAGTATTGTCACAGGGAGCAAACAGAAGGATAGAGATGGTCATATTAATTCTTCCCAACTCAGATTTGCGACCAGTCAACATGTTTTTTTTCCACAAGTTGTTTTGAAAGCTATGTCATCGTCCATTCAGCAAAAAAAAGTCAAATTAACGGTCAAACAGCATTTTTACACCTAAAAAAAAAAATTGATGTTGGCCACTCTTTTGACCAAACCACATGTCTACTTTTGTATCTTAAAAGCCACGTCATCGTCCAGTTTTTACTTTGAAAACCATGTCATCGTCCAGTTGTCACTTTGAAAACCACGTCATCGTCCAATCAACACAAAAAGTCAAACTTAATAGTCAAAATGTACGTTAACACCTAATCTATAACCACGTAATCACTTTTACACCTAAAAAAAATTGATTTTGGACGCTCATCGAGAGAACACATTTACATTTTTCACCTTAACCCTTAATTATATGAAGTTGTGAAGGCTCTCAGCGAGTTTAGATGTGTATGTATATTCAGAGGTTTTTCATTTTGAACTACATAGCAACGGCAATAGCAATAAGCAGACCATTCGCGGAAGTTCATATAAAATTATACATTTGTAGGAACTATTACAAGGCTTCGACACTTCACACACACACACATAAATAATATATGTGTATATACATGGAGAGAGAGAGAGCCGGGAGGGAGGCAAAAAGCGAAGCAAATTGCATACAAATATAATTATATTTTTCCCCACTACCATAGTTATAGCCAATATTTAGGAGGCCGCATCAGACTCTCAGCATTTCACCTCACATTATCAAATCAAAGCATAACGGTTGAAAATAGAAACACAATAAAAAGAACCTTATGTTATACTGAATTGACAGGTATATACAAAATCAGATAAATTTTCGCAAACTCAATGGGTCATGGAATGAATCATTCATTGGCCCAAAAAAGGTAAACGTTTAGCAGGAATCCGTTCCTCCTTTTCTTTTCTTTTTTTTTCCTGCGTTCCTCTTGATTTCTAAACACAAGAAAACCTTGGTTGGATTAATCTCCCACATCAAGTCGACATTAGCTTCAATACACCAAAGACCTAACCCAATGGCTGAAATCAGTAAGATTATGGTAAGCTGGGTAATGAATTAACATACAAAACCATTTTATCCTATTCAGCCTGGGCATCCGAATGAATTTTCTCATACAAGCTATATATTAGTGGTGACTTGGACATCTGGGGTTCCCTTTCCAGGGCTGCAATCACATCCTTAACAGAGATGCTACGAACTACCCGATTTTGAGGTGTAATGGCCTGATTCCTCCCCAGCTTTCGACCAGTTCCTGTTTCAACAGTAACATTCAAGGAAGTAGAACAGCAATTAAGAAATAGCACGACATCTACATCACACAACAGCTGCACATGCTTATGCTACTTTTTTTGGTCAATCACATGCTTATGCTACAATGAAAGGGAGAGACCAGTTTTATAGGAGAGATTAGAACCACCTTCTATGGGCCCATTTGGATGGGTTTTTTTGAGGAAAAAAGCACTTTTTTAATGCAAAACAAATGCTTTTTTAATTAATTTATGTGTTTAGATGATTTTTTTAAAAAAAGTAAAAGTCACAAAAAAAAAAAAAAGCCAAAGTGCTGCTTTTTTTTAAAAGCTCCAACTTAGAGCTTTAAAAAAAAAAAAGCACTTTTTTTAAAAGCCCATCCAAACGGGCCCTATGTATTGATAACTCGGTATTACTTTGTCATTCATTTGACTATAAAATAGAACAAGTGGCACACATGAACGAATAATCAGTTTGAATGGAACCTACCAGAAGTTGAAAAAGATGCTGAAACTCTCTTCTCCCCGTCTGGATTATCCTTTGTACTTCTTCCGGATGAAGATGGAAACTTGCGACTCACATCCTTAGGTTGCGCACTAGATGATGCATCTGCCCCACCTTCACGTTTTTGACGGGCTTGCTCCGCCATGAGTTGCCACTTTGAGAACATATCATCTCCCCCAACAGCAGCTCGAGCAGCAACGTTTGCAGCATTTGTCCTCATCTTGTCATCCTCTTCTTTATTTACCTACGAGATGCCATAAATTAAGCAAAAAATTTCTTATACAGATTATGAAATAAGGGAGGAGGTATGAATACCTTTGTTGATTTATTACGACTTTCATCCTTCTCCTTGTCACCATCAACCCCAGGATTACTCTCAACCTGTACAATACACGGTTTAATTGATAAGAAAACATGTTTCAGCAGCAGATACCCTATTCAAAACAAATGCCTGTTAAGGGAAAAATTCATGGATACAACTACTTAACATGTTTGTATAAATCTTTTTTACGAAACAATTTAACTAGGCAAAAATATCTTCAACAGGTTGAACTCACTTCATTGAGTTTACGAATCTTCTCTGCTTCTGCCTGTTTCTTCTCCCACTCTTCCCTTGCTTTCTTGTTTATTGCCATGATTTGTTGCCGAACATCTGAGGTGACAACGACACGGTGCCTGGTCTTTTCAAAATCCACTCGCTGATAGGATATTGATTGAGCATAAGAAACTGCTTACATTGATGAAACACCTTTCATGTAAGTAGCTGGGGAGACAACTGACCTGTTTTGAGAGTCTGATAAGGCTGCTTATCAATCCACGCATTCTTTCCTCCACACACTGAACATTTACTTTCAGTCATGAGATTACATGAAAAACTACACCAACGTTAATTGAAAATCTGCTCTAATCTCACCAGAGACAAGCATTTCTCTACATCATTGCTCATACCCTTCAAACCACATTTGACCACTGCCACAATGACAACAAAACGAAGTGTAAGGCTATGAATATATCCAAATAAGTTTACAGTACACAAAGAATTGTAAACATATGGACAGATTAAACAATAAAAAGAAGACTGACTAATATCCATTAATTTGCTCTGCAATGGTTCTTTCTGCAAAATAAGTCTTTCTTCTTCTTCTTGCACAACTCTTCGAGATGCTTCTGAAATACGACTGTCCTCTTTCTGCCCTGAAAACAATTGTTCTTCCTCCTCCTGTAAAAAAGAAATATAGGAACAATCAGGCTTTTATAATTTATAATAGAAGAAAAACAATCCCTGATCTAGAATTATTTGCCCAAGATCAATGACAAAGCACCATACCCTAAGATCAACTCCACTAACAGCAGTAACATCATTAAGCTGTTCAATGCTTTGTTCCAGAGAAGCCCCCGACACTTTCTGTTTCTTACTGTAGGATAATGGGTAGATTATGTCAAGATTAAGAGTTAAACAAGCTAGTCCAGAAGCTATTCAATCATGATTCAGTAAAATAAGACAGCTAACTGATATGTAAGGTGTAGAGAATATATTAGTTAGTTAGTTAGTTAGTTAGTTAGGGAGTTAGTTGGATTAGTTAGTTAGTTAGGAGGGTTAGTTAGTTTATTAGTAACCATTTTGGATTAATGGGTTTTGAGTGGTTGCCTATATAAGGCATATGGCTCTTCATTGTATGCTATGCTTTTATGTTGAATGATGAATATGTGAATGAATGAAGATGCACAGTGATGTGATTCTGTGTATTCTCCCTCTCCTCCTCTCTTCTCTTCTCAAATCCTCTACATTTCTACAACATCTGTATCAGTGGTATCAGAGCGAGTCATCCTCGGCTCCCCCGCTGTAATCTCTGTAATTCCTGAAACAGTCCAGAGTCATTCTTCTTCTCGGCTTAGTTCTGTATTCAACGAATAACCAGAAAACTCCAAAAAGAAACACAAGAACCATCAGCGACAACACAAGAAGGGTTCCTGACAACCCATAAATTAGAATTCCAAGCTGATCACCGTCAAGGTTCAGAAACTCAGTCTTCTTGCTAATCCATAAATCAAAACCGAAGGCATTCCCTGCCATATTCGAAGACCCAGTCGCTGATTCTCCATTGTACCGATACTTTGTTATCCATAGCATGGCTGACGCTACAGAAGCTCGGTTTCAGTCGATCAAAGAAACTCTACAAACTATCTCCGCCCAGCTAGCAATCTTATTGACCGACCAAGAATCACGATGGCAACCAAAGAATAACCAAGAACCGGTTGGTCATTGTCCCCTCGATCGACGCGGACATCATCAGCCCAGGACAGGGGATGTGCGTAATTATGAGTACACTCCTCCATGCAGATTAACGGAATTCGAATTACCACTATTCCAACGTCAGGATGTCGAAGGTTGGTTATACAGCTGTGAGAGGTTCTTCGAGATCGATGGAACACCGGAAACGTGGAAGGTACGTCTGGTTAAGGATTATCTTTGTGAAAGGGCTATATTTGGCACCTGGCCTTTGAGGAAGAAGAAGGGGGCAGATCCATTTCTTGGCAAAGGTATAAACAAGCAATGAGGGTCCGTTTTGGGCCTCTGAACGGTGTAAAGATATCAAGAACGCCGACATTGAAGATCCTTGGGTCTACCCATAATGAGTCGAGTGCAGTAGGCACAAAGGAAGAAGCAACCGAAAAGAAGAAAGAGACGAAGATGAATTTTGGTGGAAGTAAAATTCCAACTGCTGACCTTGTTTCTGAGTTTTGCAACCCAAAGTGTCCGAAAGCAGGAGATGGAATTGATGAAGCATCGGATTTCGACACTCTTGGTAGCTCTCTAGGTGTGTCGTCACTGTCTTTGCAAGTCGAGAGTGACAGCGACGATTCGGTGAAGAAGACAACTTCAGTTTCGGCGCCGTCAACGACTACTTCTTCTCTATCGACGCCGATTATCAGTCTACCTTTGAGTTCAAGTTCTTCGCCGGAAGTTTCTGTCTCTTTCCCGCCGTTGAGCTGTCTTCCGTCATCGCTGTCTCTCGCCAATGCTATCGTTCCAGTTCTGGATTTTTCGTTAGCCGAGAGGAGTGATCGTGGCTCAATGAAGGAGGATGAAAGAGTTGCATGGAAAGGAAAGAAATTTTTAGAAACTGATTTCGGGTTCACGTGGCTTGGTTTAATTGAGTTTGAAAAGTCTAAGTTACAGCTGTCTCCCACCTTCGGTCAGAAAGATTTTGAAGATACATGTGGGTTTCTCATGCTCAATGACCAAGTGGGCCTTAATAGTAGCAGGAAAAGCAAGGGCCCAAAGTGGTTTCTCTCATGGATCAATTTTAAATGGCTTACTTTGGTTCAAATCTGTCCTATTCCTACACATTGTCTGGTTGGAACTTGGTTCCGAGGCAAGTTAATTCCAATGCTCCTTGGGAGGGTCTGTTCTCTGATTGGAAAAGCAAAGACAAAAAGGGGTGCAGCAGTATGTGGGAGCAATATCTTCTGGGTCAAGGTTTCAAGTTGCAGATTTTTGCTGTGATAAGAAATCAACCAGAACCAGCAGAAGTATCAAAGTTTCAAGCCTGTGTTTTGTTGTTTCAGCTTTGTATTTTTCAGGGTCAGTTTGTATCAACCATCCTTGAGGGCAAGGATGTTTTGGGGAGGGAGTATTGATATGTAAGGTGTAGAGAATATATTAGTTAGTTAGTTGGATTAGTTAGTTAGTTAGGAGGGTTAGTTAGTTTGTTAGTAACCATTTTGGATTAATGGGTTTTGAGTGGTTGCCTATATAAGGCATATGGCTCTTCATTGTATGCTATGCTTTTATGTTGAATGATGAATATGTGAATGAATGAAGATGCATAGTGATGTGATTCTGTGTATTCTCCCTCTCCTCTCTTCTCTTCTCAAATCCTCTACATTTCTACAACATCTGTATCACTAACCTTGGAGGAGGCGGTGAGGAACCAAGTCCTTCAAGTGGTTTCTTTTGGCCAGGAGAAGGCTTTTTCAGAGGACCCCTTGCAATAATCCCAGAAGGGTTTGAGGGAATCTGAGAGCTTGACTGACAAAAGACAAAACAGAACACAGAAATAGGCTTCATTAAGCATAAGAGATCAATATATATTATGAGGTATGCTCTGTGCACAGGATCCTTCAGTAAGAAATATTGTGTTGTAAGGTAGTGATGCTCGAAAGAGCAGAAGCCTAAGAACCCATGAAAAGAAACACAGCTGTATGCATTGTTACTCTAAGTAGCAACCTGTAATAACCAAGATAAAATTGATTGTTCCTAACCACAAAAGCCTAACGACAGATTACATGCAAAAGTTTGATTGTTCCCAACCACAGCTAAAATTTATAAAGTAGGAGAACTAGTATTAAAAAGGCAGAATAAAGTTTCATGGCTGGAAGAAGAATGGGTACAAAACCTAAGTTTTATGCATGTTAAGCCATGAGCCATTATGCACCCAATAGATGTATTATGAGTCAAATTGATGGAAATCTGTGGCTGATACAGTGCCAGCAAGATTGCACCTCAAAACTAAAATACAATGAAAAGCGATGTGAATCCATATTTTAGCTATTTTAGGACAATATTATCAGCTATGTGAAATAGCAAAATGTGTAGGCTAAAGTCTGATAGAGACGTCTATCACAAAAATGTAATATGAAAGAGAAATAAAAATCCATGCATAAGGTCACTGTATGCAATATGCCATAAAACACATAACGCCAAAGAGATTACCAAGCCACTTGGTTCCAGTTGAGCAATCATTGACGGGGGAGCAGAATTGGAATGCAACAAGCTAGAAGCACTTGTAGGAGGCACACTTGTAGATGCTGGAAGACCTCTTGAAAACTCTTCCTTTGAAGTTCCCTGACTTCCATTTCCCTGTTCAATCTGAGCAGTGCCAGCAGAAAGTCCATGATATTTAGATAAATGATGTCTCTGATGCTGCTCGGCAGACAGGTCACTAGGTTCCTTTTTAACATTCAAAGATTGCCAAGCATTTGATGTTTGTTGTGATCCTGCACTATTGACAACATGAGGAGCAGATCCTCCCTGAAGTCTCTTTGGATCATTGATAGAACTCTGTCTATCAAGTTTTGTCATGCCAATCAGACTCATACCTTGTGTTGGTCCCCCTAAGTGATTAGTAGCAATGTTTTGATGAGGAATTTGCCTCAAATGGGTCTCATGTGGTGGTGCTTTGAGAGATGTGGAACTACTGCTTGTCCCAGAATAAGGATTATAATTAGCACCAGTACTTCCATGTGCTGATGGAAAATGCAGATGTTGCTGCTGCTGCTGCTGCTTAATAAGCCCTTGCATATGCATGGAGGACCGTTCTGATTCTTGGCTAGCAAAGCTGGAACCAGAAGATGGTGGCTGACTTGGTTGAACTGCTTGGGGTTCTGTTTTAACGTCCAATTCCTGAGATTTTTTCAGACTACTCTCCATAGTTGGGTAAATTGGTTCATTCTTCACATGGACAGTTGAAGCATTAATATGAGATTGATTTGCTGGAGTGTTCACACTTCTATGATGCAGTTGTGCTAATGTATGGGGGTCACTAAATTGTGCCGCCCCCGAACTAACAGCAGGCATCCTCATAGGGTGCTGCTGCCCAACAGGTCCTTGGTTGGATCTCGTCTAAAACAGTAGAAAAGCAAGGTTCTAAGCATGACCTTGAATTAATACATATTGGCTTCAAAAAATATCAAATAAGGCACCACATACACCATGCTCTCGGCATACCTGTGATTGCACTTTTGTTAATGCCATTCTGAGCATCTGATCACCTACAATACTTTTCATAAGCCTCACAAAATTATCCTTTGGAATCTCATCTTTCTATAAAACCAGCAGAAACCACAAAGTTAGAAACATGGCAAATCCATTCATAACTCAGTTGTGACCGAAACCATAAAAAGAAGAAGAAAAAAAAAATCAAAACAAAAGCAGGTGGAGGGAAGACGTTTTGATTGAATAGAAATACACACCTTCAATTTCGCAAACAAAGTTTGGAGTTGCATGGCTCTGTCTTTGGGAAGCTGCGGAATCAAGATAGGTAGCAATAGGCCAAAAGGAACTTGCTTACTACGGTTTATTTGGCTGCTTGGCTGCTCAGTGACTGTCGCCTGTTGATTACTCATCTGCTGCAACTTGATGTATTGAGATTCATTGCTAGGATTATGAGCTTTGAATGTCTCATTATTAGGAACCATATCTTTCCCCGGATTCGGAATCCCAGTTGTTTGAGGGTTCTGGAGGGAACTTTGTACAGTCTTCCCTTGGTGACCTTCATCTTGAGACTGTTTCTGAGACGAGGGTGGATGATTAACATCCTGAGAAGCAACATTCTGAAGCTGGCCACTGTGTTTGATCTCCATCTCAGACGAAGGTTGTTGCTGCTGCTGTGCAATTTTAGGATCTTGTTGAGTTTGAGAATCACTTTTACTATCAAGGCTTGAAGTTGTCCACTGTGGTAATGACTGACTGAATGTGTTATTGCCTCCTTGAGACGAAGCTGTAGCAATTATAGCACCATATGAGATGTGAGAGTAGGTATTTACCAAGCAAATATAGCAATCATGTAGATTAACAGCAATTGGAGCTGATAATTTTTCAGAAGATACTTTTCCCTTGATTCCTAAAATTCTGCTGGTATATCAAACTAGAGCCCGGGATATATTAGCATTCATGAGTCCATACAAAGTCTACCTTCCAGACTGAATATGACGTAGAAAGAAAATTTTGAAATAAATAGTTTCAAGGAAAGAATTTTAGCAAGACAATAAACTTTAAGCAAAGATTTATAATACAAGAGGAGTCTGATGGCTCTCAGTTTGAAAAGCAGCAAGAAGAGAAAGACAATGGGATGAAATGAATGTTAGCAAAAAACTATTAATGTTTATTATGAAAGGAAATGCCGGCATTTATAAATAAATTTATATATTGATATGGCACCTCCAAGACCTGCCGAAATTCTACTTGTCAAATTGAATTTACAGAAAGATCAAGCCATGCTTCATTAAACTCGCTCTTACAAAGATACCTTGATATTTCAAAATCAATCATCATGTTTGGTTTTTTCCATTTCTGTTGTTTATGTACATATAATAGACTCACGGACAAGCTGACAAATAACATTACCAACAAAAAAAGGCATGAAATGTTTTAAACAAAAATTACGGGAGGTGAAATTCAAAATATAATGAATCAAAGTAATGCATGCCTGTGTCTGAACCAGAAGGCTGGGAAGTAGACATGTCTCCTCCTATGTCTCTATTTAAGGCAGCCTGAAAGGCTTCCACGTCTGCCCCTGAATGCATTGTTTCATCCTGTAGAAACAGTGGTACAATTTAAAATAGAGAACCCTATGCCACAATTTATGAAAGAGATTTTTTTTTTTTTTTTTTTTTTTTTTTTTCTGGAAATAAAATAAAGAAAAAGAGAAGGTAACCTCATCATCTTCAAGAAGCTTTACTATAGACAGGTCCATAACAATTGCAAGGCACCTTTATCTTGGTTCATAAATGAAGCAGCTGAACTGAAATGGAATCATTAATAAATTTAACTGCAAGCAATTTGATCACTTTGTTATACTTAAATACAATCCAGCATACTTCACTCCAAAGATGATAGACAACACAGAAAGAGAGAAAGAGAGAAAATTTCATGACGAAACAAGTTAAAGAGAGTAAAGTAGGAATGGCATTGGGAGGATATCCAAAGTTTGACAGTACCCAAATCTGGATGAAACATCTGCTACCAACCCCTAACCAAATCTCCAGAAATTAAGCATCTAACATTAGGAACCATTGTGTCACAAATTCTTCCTCTTCATCATCCATCTAACAAATAAACAATATTATCCCAAATTAATTAGCACACAGACTCGTAGAGCAGTAACTGAAAAGAGGATCATGAGGGATTGCATTGGTTGTCTTTGCAAGATAGCAATAAAAGTGGATACCATGATGATGAAATGAATGCAACAAGCACTAGCAGCTCAGACTCATGCAACACAACAAAACTCTTATCATCTTGATCAAGTAGTTTTTTTGTTATTGAAGAACTGAATTGAACACTAAATCTACCATGATAGGAAAAGGTCTTGAGGAGCCTTTCAATCAAAAGCTTGTTTCTCTATGCTCAAACGCTGTAGAACAGTTCAGCAATAGGTACTTAGGTAGGTATTAAGTTTGTTTCATAGTTGGTGTGCCTAATAATGTTCTGTTTTCTCAATATATTTTCTGCATTATAAAGAAGTTAAAAGAAGAAAAAAAGCTTGAATACACATGTTGAAAGAGATGCTGATGTTTAAAGAGATGTATACTTCAACAGGATATATTACATAAAAATGTTCTTTAAACTTCCTATGAACATTTCCTCTTAAATGGCCGGTTTGATCCTCTAACCAAAACAATGTTTGTGACATGTGAAGGACTTGTGAGTTTGCCCAGTCCTTGGAGCAGAAAGACAATATTGTAGAGTGGTAATCAGAGAGAATCTGAATTACTCTTTTGCATAGCCCCTGGTTTACATGTAAATACCCTTTATATAGGTTTCTAACCCCAAAATTTCTGAAGACTTTTAACTACTTTAACCATCATATATCTTTATTAATTACAAATTACACATCCCACAGTCTCATGTCTTATATGAGGCAGAACTAAAAATATTGGATGGTGATGGTTCCCAAAACAAAAAGATATATTGGATGGTGATGGCATGCAGGTTGTTTTTCTCTAAATTTTTGGGGTTAATAATCCAAGCCTCAATGAATTTGCTTGGCCTCTCGTGCTGTGTATATTCAATACTTTACAACACAATGGACAGAGTGTCCATCAATACTTTACAACACAATGGACAGAGGATGGACATGTAGAGAGAGAGAGAGAGAGGATTGTCACGCCCTGAAACTTTTAGGGGTGACTGGCACGAAATGTTAGTAAACTCTCATTGCCTAAACCTTAAACTTATACATGAATCTTAAATACTATTCACAATATCATTATAACCTTCAAAACTAGTACAATGATCCTAAGCACGCTTAAGCCATTTTAACTTCATATACAGCATTAGGAGCTTTGCTCCACCACAACATATACACATACATAATTCCAAATTACCAGGGAAGATAGGGATCCTGCCTATAGGCTACGTGGAGCATCTAAACAAGATTTACCAACATGTACAAAAGAGCTTGAGTCTTTACATTGAATTAGGAACTGTTCAAATGACTCTTCACTTCCGTCTAGCCAAATTGATCTTAATGATCACCAAGATGAACACGACCAGTGGCA
Source organism: Acacia acuminata (assembly GCA_019022655.1). Taxonomy (NCBI): domain Eukaryota; kingdom Viridiplantae; phylum Streptophyta; class Magnoliopsida; order Fabales; family Fabaceae; genus Acacia; species Acacia acuminata. The sequence goes on from JAFJYI010000294.1 coordinate 451,817, forward strand.
ATATCTGAGGTCAAAAATATTTCCGATGAATAACGTCCCATGCAAATAAATTAATGGAATAATATAGAAAATAATTTAAACAAATTTAGCTTTTAATAACTCATGAAAATAAATGTTAGTATCCACAATATAGAATCATAAGTATGAATGAAACTATATAAAAGATCATTCCTTGAATGAACTCAAGTACGAAATAAAATAGGTTGTTCCATAAAACCAGTTTAAAACAATAATTATCAAATCTTATCGTTTCTTAGGACTTCAACAGAACGGATAACAAGCGTGGACACACAGTCCACGAGGGTAACTAACCAAGCGCGGCTCAAGGCCACGAACACAAGCATGGACACACAGTCCATGAGGGTAAGTAACCAAGCGCGGCTTGAAGCCACGAAACAAGCGCAGGTAAAAACCCACGAATAACAAGCGTGAGAATGAATCCCACGAATATCAAGCGTGAGCATTGTACCCACGAATGTCAAGCGAGCTCGAGGTTAACCATGGTGCACCAAGGACTAACAGTACTACTGTTAGTAACCAGCGTTCTGTATACAGTCCTCTTAAAACGTTTCAAGCATGCGTGGGACCAGTTTACCATTTGTAGACGAGAAAGATCTAATCTTGAAAACTCATAAGGAATATTTCATGAGTGATCCCAGCATGAAGGTTTTCAAGATAATAACTTAAATACTTTTAAACATGCATGGAGTCTAAATCCTTCAAAATCCTTTCAATAAAATTCAACATCCTTTTTCTTTTAGAAACAATCCTTTCACCATCTCCATGCGTGAATCACAATTATCAAATACTCCATATATTAGAGGATCATGTTCAAGTTCAAAGTGTAAGAAAAATTTATATATAAAACTCCAGAAGAGCAAAAACATTAAAAAAGACCCTTGTTCTTTACTTATTCAATATCAATGTGAAAATGAAACAATTCAAATAAAAGTTATAATGGGACGTTATTCACTCACCTGTAATGCTTTTACCGTGTAACTCTTTTCTAACCTTCAATTTCCGACTTATTTAGTCCTTCCTCCCCTAATGTCCAAACAAATCCAATGTTACTTCAATTGTAAATTCACAACAATGCTTATAATATCCCATTCAGTAAAGTTCCTCATTTTTCTTCATAATAACCATTCTTAGTTTCCACAATCAAGATAAAAATAACGCACATGGAGTTACTATCTTTTCTCACATTTTATCAAACACCTCAAGGACACTCAAAGTTAGTTCACAAGATAGACAATTCCAAATCATAATGACTAAGTAACAATATTCCCAAACATCTATTCAAACTCTTCATACATGACAGAAACAATTTGCCAACGCTAAATACGAATTTTCTTCTTAACCACTAAGCTCCACAATTTAAAAACTTCAAAGGAACATATAATCAAAATAAAACAACATCCGAGTCCCATTTTTATTCATTATAACACAAGCCTTAATTATCTAGCAACTTTAAAAAAACATTCCAATCAAATTCTTCTCTTGAGCATTTTAACAAACACCTTGAGTGCAATCAAAATCCTACCATGTTATCAGAACTTTTGTTCTTCAAATCTCTTTCCAAACAATCTCCAAACACCAATATGTTTATCTACCATGCTTCCCAAACCCCAATAAAATCACACATACACTAACATCCAGATTTCAATATAGAAGATCATTAGTTCTTATTTCCTTTAAGTATATCATGGTTAATCAAAGTAAGGGTCATAAACAGCACCATATTCATAATTTTCCAATCATATATATTCAAACAATAAAAACTATTTCTCACAGTTTCCTAAATTCCATTATGTTACCTTATTATTTTAAAGTCCCTTCTCTAGCATTTCATCAAACAACCAATGTGCATTAAATTTACCAGCTCCAATAACATTGTTCTTTAAATCTAAATTTCAGATTTATATACTACAATTACATACCCAATCCTAACTAACTAAGGAAACTACCACTCAATTATAAGTTGGAGAAATAGCAACCCTCTTCAATCCGTGCACAACACCCACACGCCCACAAAAATAAATAAATAAACCCACAATTTACACTCAATCAGGATTCGACAGCTTAATGGCAATCATAAAAAAAACAAGGAGCTAACATACATACCCACGCCACTAACGCACAAGAGCCATAGGAAAGTTAAGATAGTTCTCCCCCATATAGCACAGAACGAAACAGAGGAAGACGGAGGGAAGAAGTGAAGCTCCGACACAACACCTCCACAAGTCTAGCAAAGAGGAAAGGGAGGATTTGAACGAGCTACTGCCTCCCACCTTCAAGCCCAGCATTAAAATTTGACGAAGATGATCAAAACGCATAAATCAAAGAGGAATTAAACAAGTAATTTCAGCGATTATGGGGTAGAGAAAGGGGGAAAAAAATATACCAACGATGGTGGGATGAACGACGGCAGACGAACGGCAACGGATGGACGGACAACCTAGCGACGATGAGGAAAGTTGAAGGAGCAAGGAGGAGTAAAGGGGCTGGGGTTTCATCTCTGAAAATCACGAAGCTTCCCTCTACAAATGAAGAAGTCGTGCGTTTTAAAAAAAAATCTGACGTTCTGTTTTTTTTTTTTTTCACACATATAAGGGTATCTTGGTAATTTTTTTGAGGCTGAGGCTGAGGCAAAAATAAAAATTACATATTGCTTTAATAAAGATTTGAACTCAAAACCCAAGGGACCTTTAACCATTCCAAATACCACCAAACTACAAGTTTAATCTTGACACCTATCTACAACAAATAGTAAATATATAATTAGCTTATAATAATATATTAATTTTTTTTTTATTCTCAAATACCTAGGTTATTACAAGGATAGTACTACAGCTAGCTATACAGTATACATACCTACCTTTAGAATCATATATTCTTGTGCTAAGATTAATGACATGTATGTTTATTATCTTAACCTTATGTTCTAACACTTCAAGCTCAAGCTCGAGGAATTGATTAAGTACAAAATCGGTTACAGGAACAATATCAGAAGCGACATATGAAGGACGAATCAACTCGCAAAATGAAACAGAACCAAGGCTTTTTAACCAAAAAAAAAAAAAAAAAAAAAAAAGGTTACCTTGTAAGCCAATCCAATTACAAATCACAGGAATCTCGCAGACAGATACAGATAGGGAGAACAAAGGGGAATCAAAACAGAAGGTGAAGAAAAAAAATTGAAATTAAATTAAATGTGGCCAAAACTGGACGTTTAATCCCCAATTCAAACTATTATACAACAGTGAACTAATAAATCACTATAACACGGTAAGAAAGCAGACAGCCTTCAACAAAAATTGAACAAATCGGACATCAGAAACAAAAAAAAACAACTTTTTGAAAGCCCTCATATACATGACAAGACAAACAGAAAAGATAACCAAGAACCCTAATGTTACTATAGAGAAAAAGAAAACAGATTTGCGTAAAACAGATTGGGTGCTTCATCTGGATTGTTTCAATCGGGATTCATATGATGTACAATTTTTAATATGGGTCGGGACGAGAGATACTCACCGGAAAGAATTCACAACTTCGATCGTGCTCTCCGTTGATATCGTCTCCGCCTTCGATCGTCGTCGGTCCTCCCCTCCCCTTCGATCGATCGTCGTCGGTCCCCTGAAACCAAACAGACCCGTTTAATGTCCTCTCTCTCTCTCTCGTTATTGAAGAAAGTTTTTTTTTTCTAGGATTGCGTTTCTCAAAATCCCATTTCTATTATTCTTTTTGGTCTTCCTATTATTCGTAGATTAGAAAAATACACGATTTCACCTTGCATAAAAATATTATTTTAATATAAATAAATTCAAGTTATTAAAATATGATTTACACAATTCCTAACTGGAATTCAAATAAAATTAAGAAAATAAATCATAAAATATTATAATAATAGTTTTAAAAAATATTAAATTGGAACCATTCATCTTCTGATATAAAAATGGAGATGAGATTCTAAAAGAAATTTTTTTAAAAAAAAAAAGATTTTGGGAGTATTTTCTCCTTTTTTGCCTGGAGAAAGAAAAAGGTTTCTATTGCGCAGGCTAAGCATAGTAAAAAAAAATTTAAAAAAAAAAAAAAATTGGCATGGACAATTTAATTAGAATGAGACGCAAAATTTCTCACTGTACACCTCCAAAAAATACCCTAAATTTAGAGGGTTGAGAGGGAAGGGAAGCACTAGAAGATAAAAAAATTTCCCACCCTCACCTCTCCTCTTTAGGGATCAACGACTGTCCAAATATAATTTAATTTAATTTTTATATTTTGAATAACATTTTATTTTAATATATGTAAAATTGAAAATAAAAATAATCTTATGATTGTCACTACTCATAAGAATAAATGTATCACTTATAAAATCATAAAATAAAAATTTAAAATTTATACCATTCAAATTAAATGTAAACGGTTAAGGTTGAGATTTTATTATAGTGATGAGAAATTATGTGAAATGTCCATTCAAATTAAACTTTAAGTACCTTGATGTTAAATGTATACTAACGCCACTAAGAAATTCCGTTAAGAAGCACAAATATGTCATTCACCGACTAGCTTGAGCCTCCATTATCTTAATACCCTCAAAGCTCCCTCTTCTTTTTTCGACGGATTTAATTACCACATCATCCCCATCGTCACCACCCAGCCACAGGTTTTATAGATGTGTGTGTGTACGCATTATTAGGAGGGCACCCCTATTATATAATAATAGCAAAACGGAACTATTTCGAGGCCGATATTTGCAGGCAATGAAACACATATGAAACGTTGCTATAGTTACGGTTTTTCAATTTTTTGAAGGTGGGCTATCTATAGCAACATCATGTCCTAAAATCTGTGGACAGAATTGAGATAAATAAGATAACGCAGAAGTTGTCTATTCTTGAGTTGAAATTTAAACCATTTCCTAATGTGTTGAACGTTAGGGCTTTCATTATTTGTTTTGTTACTTTGATGCAGAGAAAGCAAATAATTTCCCAAAGAGGGAGAATCTTTGTGGCCGTGGTAGTCTGTAAGTTCACTATCAAGGCTTGTGCTACAACTTTTACTTGACTCATTGTGAGTTCGATCATATATATATATATCTATGCTGGGTGTTGTTGATGGGGATGGTGAGGTAAAACAAAAGCTATGAGCACAGGAAGCTCAAGCCAGTCAATGAAGGGGATGTCTGTGCTTCTCAATGGAATTTTTTATCAGCGTTAGTATATATTTAACGGCAATGACCAACATACTTAACAGTGCAAAGTTAAAGGACCTTATACAAAAAAAAAAAAAAAAAAAAAAAAAAAAAAAAAAAAAAAAAGTTTAGGGACCTAATTCAAAATAGAGGAAAACTATAAAGACCAAAGCCAAAGACCTTCATATGAGCCTACCCTTTTACATTTTTAAAGTTTTCATGCAAAATATTATTTTAAATATTTTATTAATATTTTATTAATAATTTAATTTTTTATTAATATTTTTTATAAATACGTTAATCTTTTAATATATTAAGATAGATCGATAGACATTTTTAGTTTACAATTTTAAAGTTTTTTAAAATATCCTTGATTTAAAAAAATTAAAAAAAATTAAATGACATATATAATTTTAAAAAAATAAATAACTATAAAATTTATGACTAATTTAAAAATAACATATTATTTAATTATTTTTAATTTAAAAAATTATCCACTTTTTAACTTTAAAAAATAACACGTTTCACTAAATTATTTGGTTTTAAAATATAATGACATGAAAATCTATCTTTATCAAATAATTTGATTTTAAACATGATATATTTTGATATAAGAGTAAGGGTATTTTAGTCAATCAAATATTTCTCATTTTCTTTTGTCTCAATTTTGTCTTGTTCATCCAAACAAGAGATATGATAACATTTTTTCTCCAGTTTTCTCTTTCCTCCATTTTCTTTTGTCTCGTTTTCTTTTCTCCCAATTTTTTTTTTCCCATCCAAACATATTAAAGTTTGATGATGGCACAAGTGGGTGCGAATTGAAGTACTAAAGTTTTTTTTTATAAATAAAGTGAGTAATTTTATTTTAATAAATAAAAAAAAAAATATATGCAGGTTTTAAAGGGCTGACTCTTGGCTCTAACGGGCTGACTTTTTTGTTTTTGAGCCCGTTAGCCCGATTTCATTTTGCACTTTTTGACATACAAGTTCAACTCTTCACTTAAATAGGTCAGTTCGTCAGCTTCCACCCGTTTTAATTCTCTGATGCGTTATCTGCATAAATATCTGAAGTATGGTATTGTACTCTTTTATTAATGCTATTATTACTTTTTTGTATGCTTATAATATAATAATTCCCTTCGCCTACTTTATTTGATTGTGCATTAATTTTATTTTTTAAATTAGGTTGATTCTCTATCTTATTAAATGGATAGAAGCCACATGACTTTGATTTTATATATTGAGATTTAATCGCCATTAGCTTTGATCGATTCTCTATATATATTTTTTTGTGTTGTTTTATTGATAAAGTTGATATGGATAAATGATAATACTCTCTCAATTTTTCTATCTAGTTTATTAACATAAGCCTCGTATTGGGGGTTCCTTATGACCTATAAGCTCAATTCTCACATAAAAGATATAAAACTATCCGAATAATACATGTTTATTTATTATCATTTTGTTTATTCAACTCTCTACTCATTACCCAATTTTACAAGGAAAAAAAACATATAAAAGTTGTTCTTTTCATTTTTTAAAAACAGATTATTGTTTTTTTACAAAACACTACACTTAACCGAAAATTAATTATCAAATAACTCTTTCTTTCTTTTTTTGGTTCTTGGAAACAAAAAATCAAACAAGGCATTTAGAGAATCTCTGGTGTCTTAATTATTTTTTCCCCATTGTGCCATCATTGGTTAGGAGTTTCTATTATCTATCATTAATAATAGATGTAAAAAGGTTCAACACTGAATGGAGGGCATTTTAAAAAATAATTTTATTTGTGACGAATTTGAGAAAACAAATTAATCCAACTTATCTCTTAACATTAATGAATTAGCCAGTTGTTGGAGTTTAGGAAGTGTAGTTTAAATGCTCATTCTCATCAAAGTCTGCAGAAACACGTATTTGTTGAGAATGAAGAATGCTGAATTATTGAACCAAAATGGCTGAAGAGTAAAGACAACCCTTGGACAGCACGCTTGTTTTTTTTCCCCAGGCCTGCACAATTTTAATGAAGCACATACCTGAGTTCGATCTGATGTGTTTTTGTTTGGCCAACAGAAAAGAGAGGAAGATGATGGCGGAGCCTTGTGCCCTCAATAATTGAGAAATAGCAGCAGAATCTCTCTCTCAAATAAGCTTGAGTAGTTTTAGAAGTCCTTCCTTTGAAGGATTTTAAACATGAAATGATTTATGAAAAGACTGAAGTATAACCATACGTACAATTAAGCTCTCAAACACTATTTTGAGAATATGTGATGCTTCGGAAGAAGCTGGCTTGCAGCTGCAGGATTTATAACTACATTTTGGATCACTATTGTCCTCATGACGGGTGAGTAGTGAGTGTTATTGAAAGAGAAAACTTGGTATTATTTTCTGCAGTATTCGTTGACTGCATTTTGCATTACCACTACTGTGTATTCCTGATGAAAGAAAAAGGTGTAGTGGTGTGGTAGCCACACGAAGAAGCGTATTAGATATATATATATATATATATATAGACACACACATATATAGTTCATGTTTGTAGTTGGCATTTTGCAGATCAATCATGTGATGATAATATGTACGTGGTCAGAGATAGTCCAAAAGCAAGTTGGCTTTTCTGGCTTTACAGTGAAAGGCTTTCACATATATTTTTGACTTGAAAAGAGTAAGGCACTGTGTGCTCATTGGGACTCAGAACTCGCTACTGCTACAGAAACGTATCAGATCACAATAAATAGTATTTATTGTTGTTTACATTTGACTTGTGAGTAAGTATGTGTGTATGTGTGTGTATTCAATTGCTACCCCCAAGTTTTCTATATCTATGCAACTAATCCTGCAGAGAATTAAGAAAACTGCCAAGTATGTATGGACCTTCACTTAATTAGTATATACTCTATATAGTATTCATAAACTTGTTTATTTTAGGGGAACAGATATTGAGGGGGTTTGAAGATAGGGAAGGAAGCCAGCCAAGGCACCATATTAGTATAATGGTTTTGCTTTTTTGATGTGTGAGATTAAACATTAGCCAATTTCCTTGAAAATACTGGGAACAAAAGGCATATATAAAACTGTCTGAAATTACATTTCTTCACATTTAGAAACTTGAAAGAGTGGTCGGAAAGACAAGATGCAGCATTTTGAGTTGCAGACGTTAGGCATCTTAAAAAGTGACCAAAAGAAATCGTGTATAATCTTTGCTCCTCCCTGGACAGATCTTACCATAGTGTTGAAAACGGAAAGAGACGAAAGGAGAAAGACCAGTTGTAACTATCAGACTTCATTTATGTTGTCATAGTAATAGTAACTAGTTCAGAAATGAAATGAAGAGGGGGGTCCATCTAGTTTGGTGGGAACCAAGTTGCATCATCCACAGGGATGGGTCCTACAAAGAGGGAATTTTGCGAAACAAGTTGAAAATGAAATGAAAATGAGCTTTTAGTTAGGTGGGTTGTCGTTTTGTGGCAGAGTCCAAGAGGGGAAGGGTGGATGTATACAGTATACACACACATTATATATACACGATGTGCTTTTGCAGATACAGAGAAAGGTGCCCTCTCCTCTAATATTATTGCTCACATGTATCCCTTCCTTAGGTTTGTACCACACTGTGTACCATTGTCCATTTGAACAGTAGCCTCTTTCTATATTCTCCTATTCTGATACACACACACATAAGTACCTTCCTGCCCCTTGAAAATCTTCTACTCGTGTGCCAGAGTAACAAAAGGATTAAGGGGTGAATTAATGAACTAATAAGTAGCGTAATTAATAAATAGATAGGTTAAACAAGAGAGAGACAAAGATACAAGGGAAGATGGGGATTGGAGGGAGGGGAATCTGTGCAGAGAGGCAGGACTGTGCAAGGCCACGTTGTTGCCTCCAAATCCCCCAAAGATTTTCTCCTTATTTTAAAGGCTGTGTCATTAATATTACTCCACAAGTATGATGGCATTTGGCCTTTTTTGGGTTTGAAGTTGAGGCTGCTTTTGGTGACAACAGTAAAACAGAGCTCAATAAAGGGAAAGGAGGTGATGTAAGGGAAAGCAATTGGTTTTTCCAGTTTGGTACGTATGTGTCAAACTGGTCTCTCTCATCATGTTTGTTTGGAGATTGAGTTTTTCTTTCTTTCTTCTTCTTTTTTGTTTGAATTACAGGGGCTTATATTAACTATTTCCAAGCAGCATTAAACCAGCAAACATAACAGGTGTAAATTATATTATGAAACAGATACTATACTAAGGATTGAAAGTAGTATTAAAGGAAAAAAGAAACAGATCTTGGTCTCGCAAACAAATAATGGAGTAGTTGCTGCAATTGCTTAAAATCCTGGGTGTGTATGATTGTGTAATATTAATGATCTGTGTTGGTTGAATGACCAAACTGCCCTTGTTGAGGACTGACGCATCATAAAAGGTGTACCAAAGAACAAGACAGAAAAAGAAAAAGGTGAACTTCCAAGTCGTACTTTAAAATAAACACCCTTTTCCTGTGCACAATGAATTAGAATTATCATCATGATATTCCAGGCATTATTTACATGCAAGTGAATGGAACAGGGTAAAAAAAATGATGATTGGGGTAAATAAGACAAAATAAAAATTAGAGAAAATGGTATATTTAATTTATTCACAAGTGTGACAGAGTGGAGTATGTGTGTGTGTATATATATATAAAAAGGAAGGATATGTAGGGGGAATCCAGAATAAGAAATTGAAGGATCCGTTGAGGAAGAGCGTCCAAAGTAGAATAGGAGGAGAGAGGGGGAGGGGAGGGTAGGGAGGGTGACTCAGCTAAAAGGACTGGTCAAACAACTCACTCACTACGCATTAAAGTGCGAGCATTGATTGCTAAGTTTTAAGTCACTATTTTATTACTATTAGATTTGGCTGCTTTTGCTTCTGGACTTACCCGCCCCTGCATTTAATTTAAGATTTTGTTGATTTTTTTTAAACTAAGTTTTTTTATTTACAAGTTTATATATCTAATACTTTATAACATATATTGTGGTTAAGTACTTTACTTAGTTTTTTAAATTTCTCTAAGAAATTAAATGAGTCTATATTTCTTTTGCATGAATTACTTGGCATGTGCCTAAGGCCCAATAATAAGTTAGGGTCTATTTTTTTAGGGAAAATTACATCTAGGTCCCAAGGAACAGAGATATTTACATTTAGGTCCCTTGAAATGACAAAATTACTCAAAAGTCCCTTGGGACTTCGTGTAATTATTTCGAACGTAAAATTACTTTACTACCCATAGTGCATATTTCACATGTAAGCGATTAACAACACAAAAAGATAAATTAACAACACAAAATGCATGTATTAACAACAACTTTTGAAAACCCCGAATTTGTCTTCTTTCACTTCTAGAAGCGATTAAAAACACAAAAAGATAAATTAACAACACAAAATACATATATTAACAACAACTTTATTTATTAACAAAATTCGGGGTTTTCAAAAGTTGTTGTTAATACATGCATTTTGTGTTGTTAATTTATGCTTTTTGTGTTGTTAATTGCTTCTGGAAGTGAAAGAAGACAAATTCAGGGTTTTCAAAAGTTGTTGTTAATACATACATTTTGTGTTGTTAATTTATGCTTTTTGTGTTGTTAATCGCTTTTATGTGAAATATGCATTATGGGCAAAGAAAGTAATTTTACATTAAAAATAATTACTCAAAAGTCCCTTGGGAGGGACTTCTGAGTAATTTTGTCATTTCAAGGGACTTAAATGTAAATATTTTTGTTCCTTGGGACCTATGTGTAATTTTCCCTTTTTTTTATTAAGAGCTATTTATATTATTACTATAAACTGGTACAAATGTATAATACATGAAAATAAACTGAAAATGGTACAAACAAAGCCAAATCAAATACAACAAAATAAGCCAAATACAAGAATAGACAATCACCGTACATTAAAGATTTAAGAGTAGAAGTAAAAGCAAGGACAAAATCGGCCTCCTCAATATCCAAGGTTAGCAGTGACGTGAAAGAAAGTGTTGGTTGTAAAGCCCACCCTAACAGGCACACCTTCTTATAAGCATTAGCTGCAATTAGAGCAACTGCACATACACCCCGACTTGGGGTAAAGATCAAAGAAAATCCAACCTCAGAAGGAAGAAAAGCCATGATATCCTGAAGAACACTTATGTTCCTCCGTTCAAGCAAATATGGTGACCTCGACCACACATCGAATAACACCTCTTGAAATCTTTTCCCAAGAACGCAGATCTGAGCCACCAGGAGATAGTCGAATCTAATAACGTTCGAACAACCATCCAAGCAAGAGGATTTATACTTAGATCTCATACATCTGTTTATTTCCTGAGAAAACAAGAACACCACCACAAAAAAGAAACAAAAACAAAATAGCTTCACCGCCGCAGAACAAATCTAAAGAAGAAGAGGGAAAAACTCGCCACAAGGACTAGAGAAGTCCACAACCCCCAGAAATCAGAGGGAGAAGGCCACAGATCAAAGATCTGGGAACCGATCTACCACTCCGACGCAGCTGTGGCATAGAATGATACTCACCAAAGTTTGTGATCCTTGTGATGGTGCCACAAGCCGCCGGCGAGAAAGAGATGAAGGAGGGTTGTGAGGTAGAGAAGAGATAATTCAAATTTTAGGGTTTCCTTCTAATAAGTTAGGGCCTATTTGGTACAAGAAAAATTTGAAAACAGAAACACACTTTGTTAAGGAAAGGAAATGGAATATTGTGAGGGGTGAGGAAAGATTAGTTGTTTGATATGAAAAACTTAGGAAATGGAATATTGTGAGGGGTGAGGAAAGATTAGTTGTTTGATATGAAAAACTTGAGGGGTGGAACTTGGGAGAAAAAGAGGAATACTCATTTTATTCTTAAAAAAAATTAAAATAATTACCTACTAATCAAATTTATATTTCAATTCATACATCAAATAATTAGTAGTACAATGATTTAAAAATCAAAGAAAATGAATAATTATAAATTGTAAATAAATAAATAAATAAATTATTTTATTTACTAATAAAATTGAATTTTTTTCTATAGAATGAAATTCAAATTTATTTTTTAAAAAAATTGAATTTATTGAAGAAAATTCGAATGTGATAAGCAAATTTTGTTTGACTCTGTTTTACAAGTTGTAAAATAGAGCAAGCTTTTATCGTCAATTATCTTGTTGTCAGAGTTGTAACTCCTCCATTTCTTTTCATTCATCCTCCTTTCAACGGTGTGTGATGTTCTCAAATTTAGCTTTGATCTTTTAAAATCAAGAGATTATTCCTTTAAATTTATTTCATACGAAAAAGCTTCGGTTGGTTTAGCATGAGAGAAGAAGGAAAAACGTAGTGGATTGTGTGGGGGAAAAAATCAGATGCACAAGAAAAAAACATGAGAAATTTCAAGGATTCCCACCTTTTAATTTAAATTTTTCAGGGGCATATTTGCATTTTGGATCTTCTTTCGTACGAAAGAATTTGAGTTCCCACTAATTTTATTAGAATCTCATCTTCTCACCTTTTAATTTAAATATTTCAGGGGCATATTTGTCTTTTGGATCTTCTTTCCTACCAAAGAACTTAAGTTCCCACCAATTTTGGTAGAATCTCATCTTTCCACCTTCAAAAAGAACATTGATGGGTTGAGAAACTTGAGTTCCGAAAAGATTGAAGGAATTTGGTTGTGTTCCTTTAGAGTGTTTGTATATTACAAATGCCAATATCTACTAGAGTGCATGTTTGGATTTTGGAAAATACCACTCTAGTTTTATTTATAAATTCTTTTTGACTAAATAAATAAGATTGTGACAATTTTGCCTATATTATTGTACGAATGAAAATAGAGAGAGAATAAAAAGTTGAAAGATATTCATTCATAAATAAATGTGTTACGGATTCGAATATTGGGCTCGGTATGATATTGCCCAATAAAGGCATTAGGAGAAAAGCCCTCCCCCACAAGCAGGTAAGACGCTAATCTACCAATCTCGGCACTAATCTTGATCGTACAAGTAGTGGAGTAGGAACCTATCAGATAATGGAGCAAGGCGTAACGGCCTTAAAGGCGCCCACAACCCTCGGAAGGAAACCCTAGGTAATCTCTATAAATAGGAGATTACCCTTAGGTGCACAACCTCAATTCATATCCTTTTACTATATCGTTGCACTATGCACACACCCCACTCCTCTTGACTTAACACCATTCTTGTGTAGCACAGTGAACGTCTGATATTCTTTGGTGTCTTCCTCATAGACATCATAGAACTGTCTCATCTCCAGAACCTCTATTGTTTATCCTGAAGACAGTAATAGATCCTAAACCAACCCTACACTAACCCTGAGAGGTTAGACATTTATGTAGCTTGAACCGAACAAAGGGTAAAATTGAAAATTTGTCCATAGTCATTGAGCTGCCTACCTCTCTGAAGTATGTGAGATTTGGTTAAAGGGAACTTATAAATAAGACAAAAACAATAATTTTTATGATTTACGAAATAAGTATATGAGGGAAATTTTGTTTATGATTTTTTTTTTAAAAAAAAACTTAGGAAACAACGATTTTGTAATTTGTGAAACATGCATCATATGTTATCATGAGGTAAGTGATGATATAAATGGCAGATTAGAAAAGGGCACCTGGTCTTATCCAAAAAAAAGAAAAAAAAGAAAAGGGCAGCTGGTACAGTAAAATATATATATTTAGAAGCACGTAATAATATGGAGACGGCGGTCACGTGAAAGAACGAAGGTTGCAACAATACAAACGTTAAATCAGGAGCGGGGTTTGAGACTTTGGACCCCATTTTGACTCATGACGTGGCATCTTCTCCTTACCGCGCCATCTCCAAACCCCACTCACCCCCTCCCTACTTTATTATACTACCCTCAACCATATCTGTTCTGAAATAAATATAAGATATAATTGATTTATTTTTTAAAAAGATTAAGAAAGTTAAAAATATTACTTAATTATATTATATAAGTTATATATCAGTTTATAAATTATAAAAAATAATTTTAAAACATAATGATAAATATAAATATTTTAAATTAATTTTATTAATTTTTTAATATTTCAAACAAATTAATTTTATGTTATCGTGTTGAGGAGGGAAGGGAATAATAATATTTTCCTCATTTTCCCTCATTTTCTTTGCTTGCTCCGTTCCCAATCTTTGATTTAAAAGTCTAATGAATGAGCAGGCCCCGATATTTGGATGATCATTTCATGGTTTTCCTCACTCACACTGCGCATATCTGCAGTCTGTCACAGTTTATATAATTAAGATTCAGCCCCATATTCATATTCCTTGTGCGTGTAGATACATATCCTGGAAATACATAAGTACGTATTTAACAAAAACCATTGTGACTCGCCATTTTTCATCGTGATTAATTTCCTCATTTTAAATTGTGTTTCCGCAACCAGAATTAAGACATTGAGACCCCATTTAAAATGTCACGGTACTTTTCATCAATCTTAGTCACACACAGAGACTTAAAGTACGGGAATGTAATAGAACATTGGTGAGTCCACATACCCTGCTAATAATTAGGTGCTTCTTACATGCTTGGAGTGAAATGCATTGTTTCCATGGGAAGAGCACCAAAAGCAGTAAAGCACCGAACCAAAGCACCGTAGCAGCGTTTTGCAGCCAAAAAAAAAAAAATAATAATAACACCCACTGTTTGAACCAAAAGCACCGTTTTCCAGCAAAAAAAAAAAAAACTAACACCCACTCTTTGAACCAAAAGCATTTCCAGCAAAAAAACAAATTAAAACCCACTGTTTACACCAAAAGCACCGTTTTCCAGCAAAAAGAAATTAACACCCACTGTTTACACGTGGGCATCTTTTTGCCTGGAAATTTTCCCGCCAAAAGCAGTGACAAAGTGGAAGAAATTAGACAAACATGAATCACAGAGGAGGTGGATGCGCGCGAAAAAAAAAAAAACCCTCCTTAGATCTGTGTTGGTGGTAAGTGTAGCACTTTTTTTCAGCAAAATTCATCACTAATTTTCAAGGTTATTTGACTTTTGATCTGTGTCAGTGGTAATGAGATTGCTGATAGAAATAATCCAATTCTTGTTCTCCATTTTTTTTCCTTTGTGCTGCATTCGATTATAATTTGTGTTTTTTCTTGTTTTACAATCAAAATCAGCAATAATAAACTGAAGAACTACGGAGAACAAGGACCATGAAAATCAACTAAACCCATTTCCAAACTGAGTAAAAGAAGTTCCACATGAATGGCGCCGATAGAGGCATACCCGAAGAAGAAAAAACTAAAGCCTGCAAGCCCAACAAAACAACACTTGCTATGAAGTAGAACAAAGCAAGACAACAACCTGAAGAAATTCAGAAATCTGGAAAGGAGATCAGAGAGACACAGAAGATTTGAAAAATCCAAAAGCGAACTATTCCAAAAGACCAGTGAAAGCAGATGAGTGGGGATTTGGATCTACTGGGCCATTCCCTCAAGAACGATTCCAGAGGCTATTGCGGAACCTTCAACGATTCCAGAACAGTCCCGAACGTTCACTTGACCCGATGATGCTCCAGAGTCCACACGACGAAAGCAAAACTCGCCGGAGAGGACGCGCTGCAAGGTGGTGGTAGGAAACTTAGGAAGAAGCCATCATGACTCTTGAAGACTCACTTTTCCACTCGGATCGACCACCATTTCGAAGATCTGGACAGAACTCAAATCAAGGAAATGTATAAGAGGAAGTGGTGATTTCCTATCGAGTGAAGCCCTTGATGATCCAGAACACGCACACGGTGAAGCTGAAGGTGAAGAAGGAAGCGATCTAAGGAAGAAGGAGAAATGGATTGGAAATGAAAGAGATAAGGATGGAGAGAGAGAGGAAGGCAACTGGAAAACGCTTTTGGTGCTCTTCCCATGGAAACGATGCGTTTCACTCCAAGCAGGTAAGAAGCACCTAATTCTTAACAGGGAATGTGGATTCAACATTGGTAGGCCAATAGTTTTACAGTAATTGAAGGTCTAAATATAAGATAAAATTTTATCATATATTTAGGACGGGAGATATAACAGTAATTGGGAGTAGTTGTTGTGGACAATATATTATATGTAGGAGAGAAAAGAAGGGCGTACCAATAGCATCGATTCAACATAGACGACAAGCAGGGAGTGAGGGGGGCCTACAATATGTGACTCATTAGTGAGGCCTCCCATAATCCTGTCTGCAATCATGCGATTTCAACACTAAACACAATATCTATGGAAGTGAAAGTGATATCATTTCCCTTCCAACTTCACATCTTAATCAAATCCCCTTTTCCCACTTTATTCATCCCCACTTATTATCTGTACTCTTACCGCCCTTTCAAGTACACTCTTTGATGTTGAATGCTTTGTCCCTCTCTCCCCACATGTGGACCCCCCAAAATCTCCCTATATTATCCTCTTCATTTCTACCCTTTTTTCAATTTTGTTATTTCCATCCCCACCGGCCACACCCTCACTCAATCAAATTGTTGTCGCATTTTTAACATCATTCAATACCATCAACTTACATATCCACACTAATTCATCCCCCAACATGCTAATTATGTTATTCAAAAAACATATATACCTTCTTTTTTAACACTAATTTTAATAACATCTAACAATAAATACCATCCATTTTTATTCACAAGTTCAAAAGTTATAACTTGTGGTGTCATATTGAAAAGAAATATTTGGAATGAATTCCTCCATTTCAATATTGGAATCTCAGCATCATTTCCCACACATCACATGACTGTACATGGCAGACACAGATGATGAGCTCCACATAAAGAGTTTTTCTTTTCCAAAAGCAACAAAAAAAAAAATAAAAATTGATACAAGCATAGCATTGGCCAGAAAATAACAGAATACCATGTGAGTGAAGCAGAAGCTGAGCATGAAGAACATGAAACTTCACCAGCGTATATACAATATGTCAATATCTAAAATTGTTGTCAATTAAAGCAGAGCAAATGAATCCTAATCAGCAAAATCCTGCACTATGTTCACGCAAGAGTCAAGATGAATAACATGAACACATTATTTGCTTCTCAGTTTCGATCGCACCGATTCCTACCCTGGCTCTGGCTCTGTTGTTGGTGCCCTCTCATGCTGCTCCTTCTTTCTTTTGCGGAGAAGAAAACAGTTGCCCGAACCCAAAAACCGAACCCGATTTCGATGACCCCATCAGCGAACTAACCGGAACGTTCAGAACTGGAGTCACCCTCACATTCGCCGAGTACGATCGTTCCATCCCTCTCTGCTTGTACTTTGGCCCACCATTGAACGTACTTGGGCTACTCGAGCTCCTCTCCAAGCTCTGAAACACTATCTTCCCCGACGAGTTCATTCTGGGGCTGTCCACGGACAGTCCCCTGCTTCCAACCCCGTCCGATTCCTCCGGAGCTCGCCGGACTGGACTCCTCCCGGCCCGACTGCCCAATGGATAGTCAGTCAGCGATCTCTGATTATTACCGTCGAACGATCCCGGCTCGCCTTCACCATCCTCATCCTGGGGCGAGTCGAGTTCGGGTTGCGATGGAGGGAGATCGGGTTCGGGTTGAGCCTGTCCGAATCGAGCGACAGCCTCGGGAGATCTTCGTAGTCGTGGCCAGAAGATGAAGACGAGAGGGAGTGACGAGAGGAGATCGAAACGGATTCGGAGTCGGACTCCTTCAGCAATGGGAGACTCAAGGACGCATCTGAAGAAGACGACGAGGATTTGGAGGTCCTGGGGAGAAAATGCTTGAGCGACTTGTTGGCTATAGAAGACGACGAGGACGACGTCGTTTTCTGTGCGTCGCTCTTGGCGGCTGCAGTACTGGTGTGACACAGCCTCTTGAGGCCCAGGAGATCTTTCCAGCGACTGGAACACCTGGGAGCTTTGGGGGAGGAGGAGGGGTGAGGGGCGGAGGCGGGGTCCGTCGTCGAAGGGGACTTGGAGGCGGAAGAAGGCGGAATCCGGGAAGTGAGATGGAAGGGAAGGAGCTTGCCATTGGAGAAGAGCTGGTCGGCGGGAAGCATGGCGACTGGATCTTGAAGAG
Source organism: Acacia acuminata (assembly GCA_019022655.1). Taxonomy (NCBI): domain Eukaryota; kingdom Viridiplantae; phylum Streptophyta; class Magnoliopsida; order Fabales; family Fabaceae; genus Acacia; species Acacia acuminata. The sequence continues at coordinate 470,066 of JAFJYI010000294.1, forward strand.
AGAACTCGAAATCAGTGGGGGGATCTGGAAAGTGAGGGGGCTGAGATTTGGGGGGAGAAAGCCAAGGGAAGGAGGAGGGGTTAGGCGGGGAATCAAGGAAGTTATCGGGGGGCATAGCGATGTTGTTGACACAAGCAGAAGCCATGGAAGAAAGAGAGAGAAGAGTAGGGGTTGTTTGGTGGGAGTGTGAAGAGGAAGAAGAAGAAGAGAGAGAGGGGTTGCTGTAGAAGTTGCAGTGCCATTCCACGAGGATTCGCAAGGTACATTTATATAACAGTTGGTGTGTGGAGCTACATGGAAACTAGGTCCCCTTGTCTCTCCTTTTCTTTTCTTTTGTTTTTTTCCTTCTGCCTCTGCCAACCAATTTTCATTTCTCCATCACCACTTGCCAACTATGGCCGGCTTGGATGAGTGCGTTTGTTTTTTTCAATCTGATTTTTATAGATTTAATAACGATAAAAGTTAGATTATAAATATTATTTATATTTAAATTGACAATAGTAAAAACTCATATTTATTATGAAAAATATGTGTTAGTGGTTTCTTTTTTAATATAACTTTTTGTCTAAAAGCTTATTTTAAAAAAGTCAACCCAAACACATAATTTTACTATTATCGCACTTTTTCCTGGGAAAATCCTTTTCAGGGTCCTTTTTGAAAAAAATCTCAAAAAAGACCCTAAAATTCTGAAAATCCCAAAAAATACCTCAAGATTCTCGAAAATCCTAGAAAATGCCCAACGTGAGTTGTTACTTAAATTGATATAATTGTTAAGCGGAGATCGATATAGTTGTTACCTGGGCTAATTTAGTTGTTAAAAATTGTTGTTAATAGGCTGATTTAGTTGTTAATGACCTACCCATTAACAACTATATCAGCCTAGTTAACAACTCACGTAGATTCTGATGGGCCTTTTCTGGGATTTTCAAAATCTTGGGGCCTTTTTTGAGATTTTTTTTTGTTATATGAGCCCCGAAAAGGATTTTCCCTTTTTTTCCCTGCCCCTCCTACTATTTCAGCCACCAATGGTTTTCCAAACAGACCTATATTTCGTTACATCCTTTTTCTACTTCTAAATTATTCATGCACTCCCTTACGCCACATTATGTTTTTATTGAAGTACCATAAGAGACCTTGTTAAATGAGAAGGAATTCTCAGATTTTTTAAGTATGTGTGAAGTGTAATAACAAGATAGAATGTCAATAAATCACAACATTGAATCAAATGGGTAGATGCACAAAAAATGTAGATACATATATAATATGATACATGATTCATATTCATTCATATAGATGCATATCAATCCATGTTGATTTTTCATCCATATTTATATTGATTTTCTTTTAAATGTTTTGGAATGTATCAACTAAAATTTTGATACTAAAATAAGACGCTTTTAATATTTTAAGATAAGATAAGATAGTAAAGGAAACTCATGGATTTTTTTTGTTGTTGTTGTTCAAACTCATGGATATTTACAGTAATGCAATGGTTTTTTTTTTTTTATCCTCCATTAAATGTTTTTGTGTTAAGAAGATTAATGAGTAATAATTTTTTTTAATTGTAAGATTTTATTAACATTAATTTTCTTCATGCATATTTGCGTGTAACTTCTTTTGTCATATTACATAGTTTTTTAGCACCCATGCTCTTTTTTTGTACTTTAATTAGTTTATTTGTTGATGCACATATTATATGTGTGTAATCCAATTTTTGTTTGTGTCAAGCATGTCATATTTTATCTTATTAATACACAAACATTATAGTTTCTTTTGTTTTTTGTTTGTTTGTTGAAATTAGTCTTTTGGTCGCCATAATTTTGACTAAGTTGTGTAACCCAGTTCCTATAATTTTAACTCGGTTGTAATTTAGTCCCTCTAAATTTGACTCACGACAACTTAATCCGTATAGCTTTAATTATTTTATAATTTAATCTTTGTGTTTTAGAATAAAGGTCAGGAACTGAAATATAAAATGTTTAAAGTATAAGGAGTGAGATGCAATAAATCAAATTTGAGGGACTAAGTTATGACTGAATCAAAATTATAGAGATTGAGTTATACCAAATCAAAATATAAGAATTGAGTTATATTTAATCAAATCATCATAAGGAATTTTACCTTTTTTATAAGTTGAATATTGCGAGGTCAATCCGCTTTGTAACTTTATATTGGTGTGTATATGTGGTATGCCCTTTTGACCCAAAAAAAAAAAGTGGTATGCCCCTTCAAATAAAGAGATATTACTAAATGACATTAAATTGTTGCGTTTAATATTGTTTTTTTAAAAATTTATGCAGTTGGATATGTTATTTTTATGACAGCTAGGGGGCAACATTTGTAGCGTAGGGGAAAACAAAAGCCTATTTAGATATATATGCTACCTCAGGTTCTCCATAGCTTACCTTCAAAGGCATAGAGTATTATATATGATTGGAAAAATTTTGCCCAAGGCTTAAGTAAGAAAAAATATGATAGAAAATCCCTTAAAATTTTAAATTTATAGTAAAGTTTAGTGGGATATTTATGTAATATATTTTAAATATGATAATTTCAAAATACTCTTAATAAATGTTCCCCGGTTTTAATTATAAGACCTAATTTTTTTTTTTTTTTTTTTTGGAGAGATTAAGAAAATTTGTTTAAATTACTTTAGAGTATTTTTATTTTTATTTTTTTCTTCAAACTAATTAATTTAACTAATAAACTAATATATAATTTAAGGATACACAACATATAAAATGATTAAGTAACTTATTTAGTTTCTTTAATCTCTTCAAAAAAAAGTCAACTAACTTTTATAATTAGGATAGGAGATAATACACAATAATCCACTCCCTCTCTATTTAATCATTAGGGTTATTTTTTAACCGTTCACATTTAGATTATATTACAAAAATGTTCTATAGGACTTCACCGCACATTTAAAATTTTGAGAGATATTTTTGTTGTATTTAGGACAAAAGTACGATTTTCTCTATATGATTTAAGATCCCATGGCTGTACTGATCGTTACGAGGAGAATCAGATTTTCCAGTTCATGTTCTTGTTTTTTTTTTTTTTTTTTTTTTTTTTTTTTAGATAGCGCTAAATTGGCAAAATTTTTAAAGCAAGAGCTAGGATTAAATTATTTCTATGTGTACGCGCGCGCACAAATATAATAAAAACGAATCAATTAAACTTTTATATATGTTGGATGCTTTTCTTAGATCTCAAGACTCGTCCTAGTTTTTATAAAACAGAGAAATCTCTTTGGCAACAAAAAGTGCACAACTGTTTTTTCTGGGAAAAAAAAAAAGCATATGCCTCCAAAGAAATTCCTATCTATTTTCTTTTTTCCATTTCCATTATTTGACTACGTGTCGCTTCTACCCACAGAAATGAAGCCGCATATGTTTATTCTCAAAGAAACTATTTAAATAATTTTTTGCTTTTTTTTTTTTTTTTTTTTTTGGAAAATGCATATCAGGGCCCTTTTAACAGAAAAAATCTCAAAAAACCCCAAAGATTCTGAAAATTCCAAAAAGGCCCCAAGACCTTTTTCGATATAAATTCATTAAACGCGTTAGTTGTTAACGGGGCCGATATAATTGTTAACGCGATAAAGTTGTTAATGTGTTGATTTAGTTGTTAAAATATTATTGTTAATGTGATTGATTTATTTGTTAACGGGTATTGATTTAATTGTTAATGAGACGATTTAATTGTTAACGTTTTAATGAATTTATACCTAAAAAGGTCCGAACCTTTTTTGAAATTTTTAGGATCTTTAGGCCTTTTTTCGATATTTTCTATTAAAAGAGCCCCATCCCCTTTTTTTTTGCCCAACATTTATATACTTTATATTTAAATATAACCCCAAAACCTATAATCCATTCCGTGAGTGACATATTTGTACGAGAGAGTTCAATCAAACAAAAGGCACGTGCTCACCCAAACATGATAATATAATTTAATTTGGGAAGTAAAGAACATAAATTGAAAAAAATTTGGAGGATAAGTCTCATTAAACATGTTTTAAAATTTATTATAAATTGATAACATTATACATTTATATAACCAAATTAATTATATGACTTAAAAATAAGACGGTTATATATTAAAAGAAAAAAGAGAGAATAAGATGTGTTAGATAAATAAAAGATAAAATATCACTTGGATTTCAAAATTTTAAATAAGTGATTTTTTAATAAAATAAATTATCACTTTTTTTATTTACCTATTCTGTTATTATTATTATTAATATGATTTTAAAATTAAATAATATTTTTGTGTAATTTTCCCTAAATAAAATGAAGAGAAGGGTGTGAGAGAGAGAGAGGATTAAAATAATGGAAGAGCATATAGAGAGGACAAAAGAAACACTGATAATGAGAAGAAATGATGCCTTACAATCAGCTTTTACCAGACATTTTCCCGACAACATTTCATGCATCCCTATCCATACCTGAACCTTGCTTCCTGTCTTTTCTTTTCTTTTTCTTTTTCTTTTTTTCTTTAACTATTAATTACTACATGACTTTGGATATTATTGCATTTTAAAATTACATAATCATGATTTTCATGCCAAAAATCCCATTTGAAGAGAAAAATTGAAACTGATTCCTTTTCAATGAATCATCAAGTCCCGAGGAAGTTGGACCAATTCAAAAGCTTTACATAAGAAAGAAAAAGGAAGTAGCTAGTAAGGAACATTTGTAAAGTGAAGTAATGATATTGTGACATCTCACTCCAAACATGAATGATTTCGCTCTCACTTTGTGTCTTGTCCATTTTACAAGATGCTTCTGCTCAACCGCACAGCCTTACACAATATGAAACTTCATTCTCAAGATGACGCCTTCTTTGACCAATCATGCCCCTCCTCTTCTTTCAAGCTATCTTCAATTCAGCTTCGTCTTGTGAATTGAAAGGGAAAGCCGTAGGTGGTACCAGGGAATGAAGCTTGCTTCATGAGCATTCGCATGGATCCGACCCATCATCCACTTCCTCACGCCCTTGCCCTTCTTAATCATTTCCCATGCCATCAATTTCTTCTCCAATCTTGTGTTTGGCTGCTAATAAGTTCATGGTGCAAAACACAGGATCTTGTAAGCGCTTTAGCTTGTTAAAGCCTCTCTACTGCAGAGTTCTTACCCATATATATGGGGTTTAGGGAACTGCAATAGAAACAGGCATGATGTGTAAAATCTCCTTCAGAAAGACCAGGACGTGTAGGAACTGAAGCTCATGACATAAAATATTTCTCATGATGTTGGATAACTCATATGCTTAATAAGCATATGTTGTGGACATTTGAAATGCTAATGGTGGTAGTTAGAATGTCCCTGACACTTGTATTCTTCAAGGCAATCAGCTGTCCATATGTCTACTTGTTGATGATGGGTTCTTAATTCTCACGAGTTTATGAGGACAGGAATTAAGTTGGGATGAGACATTTGATGCTGTTATCTAAAATGTTCCTTAGGAGAGCATTAACAACACCTCTTGGCTCTTCTGTTTTACCACCAAGTGGGATGATTTATTATTTTCCTCGATTTAATTGATCATTGACGTCTGATTTAAGGTTTGAAGTTACTTGTTTGGACTATGCTAGGTGATCACACTCCATGAAAGAGAAAAACAGAGTTACAAAGTTTAAAGTAGTCTATAGGAGTGAATTGTGCCTCTGTCCAGCCTCAGAACCAAACCAGTGAGACTCAACAGAAGAACAGAAAAGAAAAAATAACCAAGAAAATGATTGTTTATGTCTTTTGAAAGTGAAACCCTAAAACCCTTCTTCCACTTAATTTTCTCTCAATCATTTCTCCATGAAGCCAGTCATTAGCTTCTTCCTGTCCATATATTGACTCATCTGAAGACTTTTTTCTCTCTCTGATTCCTCACTTGTCTGGGCTATACCCTGTAGGTAAACAGTGTCTTAGGCCCAAAGCTTCTTTCATAGCCTTGCTCAATTGGGGAGCTAACAGATTAGCGTGTTTTTTTTTTTCAATTTCTACATATTTTATTCCCTGTTCGGTAAACAAAGATTAGTGCTATATCCTAATCAGGGCAGCAGTTATGTTTGTCAGTCTCAGAGCTTCTTTTGTAAATTTTATTCTGTTTTGTAGGGATTAGTGATTAACATTTGTGCCGATAGTGTACTGGAAATTTGAAACAAGATTGACATTGATTTGATGACATAGTAATGGTAACATTATGTGTAGTGTATATGTTTGCTGTTTACTCTGGTAGTATGATTACTCTATGGCTTGATCTATCTCAGTTTCTTCAAAATTAAATGAAGAGTGAAATGTTTGTGTTTTAGTCTAACTGGTTCAAAATCAAAAGGAGCAAAAGTAATATATAATGAGATGAACATTTTTTAGAGGAAAATTCATACATTGACTTGAATCATATGCTGCTAATTTTTTTCATGTTCAGATTTTGAATTCTGTGAAATTGTAGAAGGTAGAATAATTGCTTCTACAAATAGATCATCAATAGTTACAGTCAATGCTATTTAACCCAGATCGGATTGGCGGTTTGGCTCAAAAACTGGTCCCGTCTAGGTATTAACCTGGTTTAATTTTTTTAATTGATTTTTTTAATATTTTCTTTATAATTTCATATTAGTAATCCTGAAATTTTCACTTTCTCATCGGTTTAGTTTCGGGTTGACTCAGCCTAATTCACGACGCTTGACCTAGTAGACCGACGCGGTTCAATGACCGGTCCGGGTTTAATAACCTTGGTTACAATATATAGATTATAATGCTTCAAAATCTCAATGGCCAAGTAAGTTGAGGGATACAATGGGTTCCAATTCAGATTGCTTGATCTCAAATTTGTTGTTATATGCAGAAGTAAATCAACATAAGCAGTTTCATTAGGTTTTAGGTTGTAGCCATGAAGAAGTAAAGCATTTGGGCAACATGCAGTCTTTCCCATGATCCAGAACATTTTCTCTCAAAGTCCAATAAAAAGGATGGTAGAGGCCCCAACATTTGAAGCCCAAGTTACGTATTATTTTGATACTCGATTCTTGTCTACAATCAGTTTTATGCCTAAGCCTTTAGGCTTTGCTTTGTGAAAGATATATATAGTATAAGGCCAAATTTCTTGCACAAGTTTTCTTGTTTCATGTATCAGCTATAAGCAAATGCATGTAGTATTATGTGCCAGAAAGAAATCTAGTACTCTACATCTATAGAATCACTTCATATTGCAAATTATTTACTTGGTTCTTTAAGACACTCTGGTGTTTATCCAACTTAGCGGACTGCTTCCCTAAATGCTGCTTTTGCTAGTAAATTCTCTGAACTATGTCATGTCAGCTAAACTTTGGTAAGGATAACAGAAATCAAGAATTTAGTGATGTATTAGACAGGAACAATACTGGAGATGACCAAGCTTGCAAGTTTCACTTAATTAATGTTTATTATTCAGAGAAAAGAGGGATGCTATAGCATGCACGTGTGTGTGATGAAGACAGGAATATAATCAAGCAAATTTTCTAAAGTTGTTAACAGAGAGATGGCAAGGACAGTAGTCAAATTGGTCCATGTTTCATTATTGTATTGGTGATTAGCCAATTTTGTAGTGAAGAAGATGTGAATGTAGAACAGAGACTGTGTCTATCTCCATCAAAAGTGGCATTTTCAGGCATGTGAGATTAGGTAACAAGTTTTCTGCTGTGGAGAATGATTGAGTTTAGGCCTTTGTTTTTCAAACTCTACATTTGGATAACTTTAAAAGCTGTATTTTTGTTTCACGTGTGGGTGCCCTTAATGTCAGCCTCTAGGGGGCCCCTCCTCCAATTTTATACAAAATAAATACTTGAGATGATGAATATGGCCGAAACTGAGACTAAATCTATATACAGGTTTAGAAAGGCACCATATCATTCTCATGGTTGCCCCCCAAAAAAAATATCACTTTCATGTATTTATCAAGTTCGCCGAACATTTCGATCCTCTTTTTTTTCCTTTAATTTTTGGGTCAAACATTTTTATTTTCTTTAATTAAACAGTGGATGTTACTGGGCGATACGGTGACCATGTCCTTACTAATTATCATTTCTTATATTTTAAAAGATAACATGCATACATAGTGAATGCTCATAAGTGTAAGGCAACCCCTAAACCACGCACTTACAAGCCGAGACAAAACTTCTCACGTATGACTAATAACAATAATCATCATTTACTGAATGAATGCTTATAAATCTGTATGCACGGCCTTAAATGAGGTCCCGTTACCTGTCAGTATCAGAGCAATCCTATAGGTTTTGTATTAATTAATAACAATAATAATAAGGTTTTGTATTAATTAATAACAATAATAATACTCAAACTTATGAGTTAGTGTGGAATAATAGATAAAAGTGGAAGGGGAAATATCAAAAATGGGTGAAGTCAATTTGAACACCGACATAATCAATGGATAGTGAAGAAAATGAAATGAAGAGAATGGGGAAATGCACGTGAACCCAAACTTCAGTCTCATACCTAAAAGTAGGGAGCCTCTGTTTACCCATCTCCTTTAGTCAAACTTCCCCCCTACCTTTCTCTACCCTCTCCCTCTCCCTCTCTCTGAACTGCATATTATCTTACATGGTTAAGTTGTACTCACCAATAACCAAGGTTCTAAAACCCGGATCCATGACTAAACCGGTCGGGATACTGGGTTAAGGGTTAGTGGGTCAGACCGGAGTCAATCCGGGCTAGACCGGTGAGGTATAAAAAAATTGAAAAATAATTAATTTCTCATCATACCAACCTAAATTTCACATACTATATATCATTTCAATACTTTAGATTAGTAGCAAAATATCCATATACTTCAATACTTGTGACATATTTAGATATTCTTAACAATTTTCTTTACAACCTATATTTGAGACAAAATATTCAGATAAGAGTATTTTCAACCTACATTTCCCTCCATTAACACAGATTTAGAAAAACAAAGATATTTACAAACCAGAACCTCACAAACCCAAAAGCAAACCAAACTAAACCGAAAAGAAAATCAATCACTAAGCAGAGCCAACCGAAAACAGAGCAACCATGACAGCTTCAGGAAAACAAAAAAAGAACCCAATTCAAACCAGTATGACATCCAAAAGTAAAAAAATAAAACTCAGAGCACCAGCAGAATGAAGAACAAAGAACTAAAAAGAAAATAAAATATTTAAAAATAATAAACCTGACGCTCTGAACAGAACGAAGCTTTACACAATCGATATGAACAAAGCTCTTTCACTTGAAGAAAGTAACGACAGTGTGAGGCAAAATTTCAACAAAAAGATACCTAAAAAAAACGACGGCGAAGCTTATTGACAGAAAACCTAAAAAAACACAACTTACCGGTTACCAACGATAGCAACGCTTCTTCACAAGCTCTGCAACCTTGCGACGATGAAGGGAGTGTTGAATAGAGGCAGCCGTTTTGTGTCGGACAAAAGGGTAGTGAAGAGTTGATGAGGTTGAAGCTTGAAAGTTGAAACAAAGAAAAAATGGCGTCATCGAGGAGCAAAGGCATCAAGTAGTGTGAGGCAGTTGAGTTTGCAGTGGAAATCCCGCATATCAGCATATGTCGTTTCAAATGATCAAATCAGATTGCATTTTTCTTTAAAAAAAAATTACTGGAATCGAGTTGACCCTTGTAACCCGTCCGGGTTACACCGAGTTAACCGGGTTGAACAGGGTTCACCAGGTCAGTCCGGTTTCAGCCTGAACTGGACCGGTTTCCTAACCAGTTTCTGGTCTGAACCGACCGGTCCGATCTAGTTTCACAAACCATGCCAATAACACTCAATATTTTAAAATGATTTTGTTTGTATCAATCAAATACTCTAAAATATTTGTTCAATTGCGCTTAACTAGTATCCTAAAACAATTTTTGGTGGATTAAGTACAACTCAAATATTGTTTTTAGTAGTACTTAGTATCCTAAGTTAAGGTACTCGTTACTACTGAAAAACTATGTAAAGGCTATTGAAAATTTACTTCACAATGTTGGATGGACAAAAGAACACTATAGGCCACTGAGTGCCATTAATTAAAAAAAAATATATTCGTTTAGGGTTAGGATGCAACTTAACCCTATATTTTATGGTTTAATTTTTGTATGAATATAAATGGAGTGTGCCAGTAAAAAGCTCAAGTCGTTATCCAAGGAGTCCAAGGGAGTGGAGTGCTTAATTTTCAAACAGTTTATAGTCTATCCATCTACCAAAGATCCCCATACTTTTGAAAAAGGCATCCATATACGGATCCACAATCTATTGAGTTCCTATCTATATATAATAATATTCCTCTATATATTCTTTTCCTGCCTCTGTGGTGTTATATATATATATATATATATATTATATTATAGAAACGAATTATGATGATGAGCATGCGTAGAGATATATGCACAGTAGAGCAGAAGCTAAGTTTGATTTGTCAACTTCAACAAAGAGAAAATTAGAAGTGTAAGTTGATCTGAAGTTGCATGCACTGACAATGATATGAACTTCACGTGTGGTTTGAGACACCTGCCTAACATATATTATTCTCCCCCCTTGATTCTCTCAAATCCATACGTAACTTTGAACAATCCTATCCCTTTTCATTTTCAATCCACCCGCATCATTACACTCACTTTTCATCCTCACACTTCTTCCATTCATGCTATATATCATACCATTTTCTTTCTGATCTTTTTCATTGGATTTCTTGGTTAATGGTACATCTAAAGACTCTGTTCTTTATGATCTTTATTTGATTGGATTTCTTTTTATTTGTTTGGAATAAATCCCTTAATCAAACTTCCCCACTTTAATCGTTAATAGTAATACTGCACCCTCAATATCAATATCCAGCCATTGTTTAGTACTTATGCTCATTTAACTTTAATTTATTTCCCATAATAATATGACTCCTCTCTTATCATTTAAAGGCTACATATTATAACTTTCGTTCTGAACCATTAATTAATTAATTTGTCTAGCTTATTTTAATTACTGACTGGAATATGGTGTATGTGTTTGTATAAATGTTAATATGAATAATCTCATCATTCAATATTTATGAATAATCATTCAATATTTAAGGCTTATGTGTTTTTATAGAATTTAATATGAATAACATCATATCACAACATGACTTATATGTTATTGGGGCACGGTAGCAACGATAAGATATTAAGATGAACATGTTATTATATCAAAAATATAAAATTTGTAATGAACAATATTTAACGTGACTATTATTAAAAAAATATAGTAGAAAATCGTTTGAGTTAGTTTATATATATATATATATATATATATATATGAAACCTTTATTAAAAATGGATAGACGTAGATTGAAGAGAATACTTAATAAAATTATTAAACATGACTTTTTGGCTAATAATTTATCTAAAAACTTAGCTGTTAATTAATTTGCAATCTATATAGATGGCCCCACATATATAATAGGGTAATGTTCATTATTGTTTGTATATAGATAGGAGTATATACTGTTATCTCTTTACAAAACAAAGAAAAAGGGAATATAAGACTTATTTATCTAATTTTAATAGATTAAAAAAGTTAGTTAAGGTGATTAATATTTTTTTCCCTAAAACATCCCAACCATCTTCTTTAATTCCCTTGATCTCCTTTTTTTACTTGATTATGGTTGATAGAGCATATCAATAAGACTAATTTAGGGAAAGATTGACAAATATGAAAAATATGTCTTATATTTAGGCACAACATCAACTCCACAATTATGTTTGATATTAAGGAATGAAGGGAGTATTATATATATTTCACATCCTTTTAAGTTTTGGAAGGTCTTCTTTAATTTTATTTTATATGAAAAATGTAAAAAGAAGTTGGATGGCCAACAAGCTGTTGGTTAAGGTAATAAAGAGCCTCACTCACGTAAGGAGAAGAACACAAGTTCGAATCCTGGAAAGTGTGTTTGTTTAGAGAGGTGAGAACCCTTTGTCCTTTAAACCTCAAGGAGAGATTTTGATTTTGATTTTTTTTTTAAAAAAAGAGAAAAAAGTTGGATGACTAACCCTAATTGAATTATAGGGTTAATAACGTGAGATTTTTTAAAAATCAATTAATAATCAAACTTCTTTTAATTTACCCCCATTTTAAACTGTAAAGATATGAAGATATTGATCACCTAACGTCCTAACTCATATATCCTCCTAGCAGGGACAAGCGAAAAATACTCTTGCGCCAGAATATATCTTCCCTTAATTTGTCATTATGTGATCTAAATTATTCATTAATGACCCATAAAGAAAGTTAACAAATAAATAATCTCTTGTAGCTTCGTCTAAAGGTCATGATTCTTGAAATATCCCTGTGGATGACAGCTTATTATCAACAACCAATTTGAATTAAAAGACAACTTATTTAATTCCGTAGGTATAATAAATATGTAGAAAACTTCTAGTTTCATTAGTAATCTGATTAAGAAAAATACTGTCATTATTTAATAGGGATATAGAGAGACTAGCCAAATGAATCAAGCATAAGACCAAGCAGAGTTGGACAAAAATGAATTAAATTAAACGACTTCATCAGTCAGTCGTGAGCCCTCTTTTTTAAAGTTGATTGGCTCATTATTAATTAATTATGCCTATACGTACCAGCTAGTGCCCATATGAAATCCTGGGCAAAGTTTTTTTAAATAGGTTGGCTCATTCTTAAATCAGAATTTTTTTTTTTTTGGGTTCAATTAACATGTAAACGATGTTATAGAGAGAGAGAGGGGAGAGGAGGTATTAATTAAGTTATTAAAAAAGGATAAATGCAAAAAATTCTCTCATATCTCAACAAAAACAAAAACAAGTACAATTTTTTCCCCACTTCTATATTTCAAGATATGATGATTATATTTTTTATGTCGTTCTTAGAGCCATTTTCTGTCATGAGGATGATTTTTTGTTTTATTTTAGATCTAATTATATACTTGAGTTGAGATGGGAGTTTATCAATCGACAATTAAAATTTTGAAATAATGAGTTGATATTGAATTTAGGGTGAAATAGAAAAAAGAACATATTCCTATATTAAATATAGGGGTTAGATAATTAATTTGTAAAGATTAAAAAAAAAAAATTGAGTTGTTTCTAAGAAATGCGTTTAACCAGCATATAGTCGGATATCCTTTTTTTTTTTTTTTTTTTTTTTTTTTTGGGCACTAGGCACAAAATACAAATATCATCTTAATTATTGATACGGTTGATATTAAATATTGGCATATACATCTCCCAGTAAAAATACCAACATTGGTTTGTCACATTACGGGAGATTAGTTTCTTTTACGTCATTAAACCCTAACTAGTAGATAGTTTCTTTTCATTAAACCCCAGCTAGTAGATAGTGGAACCAATTTCCTACTAAGCACATTTGAGTTTCTTTTACGTCATTCTCCTTTAGTTTCATTAGATAATAGGGAAAGCTTAGCAGATTTGACTCGTTTACATTTGATTTTGGATGGTTAAGATATGAGTTTTTGTTTTAAATGATAATTTTTAAATAAAAAAAATCATTTTTTGAAAGAATAATAGTTAATATATTATCTTTATTTTAAATTCTATATCCATTAAAATTTTTTTTAAAAAAAATTTTAAAAACTCTGATCTAAACATCCAGATTAGGTCGGATGGTTGAGCACTCACTACTAAGGCCTTGTTTGGTATATAGATTCAGTGAGAAGGGAAATAATGAAGATTAGCAAGTTCCTTCTTTGTATGTTTTTTGTGTCAAATTTCTCATAACTCAAGTTTCGCCCACCAATCTTCTTCTTATATGTGGGAACATAAGATCCACCAAAATTGATAAGATTCAAGTTCCCACGTGGAAAGTGATGCTTTTGGACATATTTGCCCCTCATATATAAAACATTTTTTCCCCTATAATGCAAGAAAATAAATTAAATTAAAAATTATGCAATAAGTTCAAACATGGCGGAGAATATTTTGGTCAAATTCGAATTTGACCAAAAAGTTCAAATGCAGAAATATTTAGACAAAATTCGAAGTTGGCGGGAGAATATTTTAGGTAAATTCGAACTTGATATTTTTTTTTTTTTTTTTTTTTGAAATAAATTCTAGCAAAAAAAATTATTTTTTTGTTTTAATTTTGAATTAATTACTTTTGAGGGTAAAATAGATATTTCATGATTATTTACCAACTACTACCTCTTCATTTTCTTCCCACCAAATAAATCATCTTCCCTCAAACCAACTTCCTTTATTCCTAAAAATCTTCCCCTCTCTTCCCTTCCTCATACTAACAGGGCCTAAGATTTTTGCTTAACATCTAAAACAGTTCCAGTAGATACTTGGGTATTTTTGGTACACACAAAAAATGGATTTATTTTCTTGATTTTAAAAATCCGAAAGACTTCACACACACAATACAATTAATGTGGAACAAATATTTTACCCTATCTTATAAAGTACTACTATCTAATAATAACAAACACCGTAGAAAGTGTGTCCCAAATTTTTGTTTAAACTGTGAATAATGCACAGAGGAAAGACGCAGAGAATCCCAACACTTAAAAGATATATACTCGTCATCAAGTTGGCAGTAATCGGTTTGTCCACGTCATCAAACTCAGACACACTCTCTCTCTCTTTTTCTCTCTCCCCCACCCACCCACCCTCCTCCTTCTTCCTTGCGAAATTACTAGTTGACTTGCCCACTTTGTGATTCCTCCCTTTATTATTATTATTTTTTTATATATAGCTAGCCTCTCCCTTTGTCCTCATAATCTAAGATCTCTCTCTCTCCCCCCCTCCTTCTCTCTCACATGAGTTTCTCATACATCGCCTGAGATTTCATCTTCAATTAACCTCATATATATCATTTAATTTGAAACAAGATGAGCAATATAAGCATGGTGGAGGCCAAGTTGCCACCAGGTTTCAGGTTTCATCCCAGAGATGAAGAACTTGTGTGCGATTACTTGATGAAGAAAGTCACTCACTCTGATAATTCCGATTCCACTCTCATGATTGACGTTGACCTTAACAAGTGTGAGCCTTGGGATATTCCAGGTCTGTAATAATTTTTCAATCTCTCGCTCTTTTTTAATCATTCTCTAGTTTCTTTGATATATTATATTGCGCTATGCATCGACCAAGCTATTAATATGGATAAGTTTGATCGATCCGTGTTTTCGTTTCCTATAGATATTTCTGCTTCACTAATGGCGAAATGTTACTTTCAGCGCCATTTTATCTGCAATATTGTCGCTAGCTACTTCTAAATTATTTAAGCTTCATTCATTCGTGTCTTTTTCCGACTGTTTGTTTCGTGAAAGATATATACACATATATCTGTGTGTGCTTTCCAATAGTTGCTCAATTCACAAAATTATTTGTTTTCATTATTCATATATGCAGACATCGAAGCCAATCAGTAAGCTCTTTGAAATATTTAGTTATTTACATGAAACACACACTTAGGCTTAGCCTGCTTTCTTTCTGATCTCTACCTTTATTAATTTCTACTGTGTGTGTGTGTGTGTGTGTGTGTGTGTGTGTGTGTGTGTATTGTGATCTACATCTTAAATTAGCTAGTATTCAGAAAAGCTTCGTCATCAAGTATATATGGAAGAAAGCAAGCTTATCTGATATATAAAATTCATACCTAGGGGCAGGGAGAGAAGTCATCTTAATTATGTCAAAAGAACAAAAGGAGGATATATCAATTATTGTAAATAAATTAGATAATTAATCAATAATTGAGATGAGAAAAGTGAAGCGAAGAAATATTTATCACTGATGACATCACACAAGTCATTAATTAAGGAAAATGAATTGTTCATGAAAATATGAACAAAATTGATTTGTTTGCGTATTTATAACAGATTTTGTATCAATATTAATGGACAACTTGTAACTTAATTAACGATAAACTAAGGGGTAACTTAATTAACGATAAAGTAAGGAATAGGTGTATAAACATCATATTCATAAAGCTTTTGAACAAATTGACTCATTGCACCTTAATTTGTCCTTGTCTCTTGCATCAAGAGGTTGATTCTCATGATCACTGCAGCAGCTCCACGGGAATAATATTGATTTTGAATGTAAATTTCCAAGAAGTCAACTTTCAACTCTCACCATCATATATCTCCTTGTATATATCCAATCGTATCTTATCCTTAATTAACAGCCAAGTTGATATATATAATTAACAAGTGAGTGATTGAAAATGCAGAAAGGGCACGCGTGGGAGGGAAGGAGTGGTATTTCTACACGCAGAGGGACAGGAAGTACGCGACGGGGATGAGAACAAATAGAGCGACGGCGTCAGGCTACTGGAAGGCCACAGGGAAGGACAGATGTGTCCTTAGGAAGGGCAAAGTGGTTGGCATGAGAAAGACTTTGGTTTTCTATGAGGGAAGAGCCCCCAAAGGCACCAAGACCGACTGGGTCATGCACGAGTTTCGCCTTCATCCCTCTCCTCATTCTTGTAATCTCCCCATCGAAGACTGGGTTCTCTGTAGGGTTTTCTGCAAGAACAGAGATGAACAAGACAATAATGATAATAATGGAAAATATGGCCTGCGTAGCTCCTATGTGGCGGGCTCTTCTTCTCTTCCTGAATTAATGGATTCTTACATAAGTTTTGATCAGGCTTCTGGTGATCATGCAGCTCATGAATATGAGCAAGTGCCCTGCTTCTCCATCCCTCCTCCTCCAAACCCTAACCCTAGCAGCCTCCATCACACCAACTTATTATTGGCTCCCTCTCCAAATGCAGCTCAAGCTCCATTTTCTCATGACTCCTACGTTCTTAAAGCCTTGTTGACACAACTCTCCAACATGGAAACTCAGCAAGGATCGCCCTCGAGCTTTGAAGCTCATCAAGCTTCTCAGGCCTCCTTTTTGTCTCAACCGCCTATTATTCCCACTTATTTATGGAACAATCACTAGTTTTTAATTATTTCTGCTATGCTACCTACTCCACCCTTATTCTTGGTGTACCTTCCTCCATTTCAACCCAATATATACGATATGGAGGCCAAGAATAAAATTTTACACACACTTCCTCAGTGTTGTAAATTCGATGTTATATGTATGTCCCGCTATAACTACCTAGGAATCAATGGGACAACTTGTGGTTTAAATATAGCTAGCACTTATAAATATCTCTAGAGTTCATTGTGCTTATGTATAGTGGATGAATTTCCACATTCCATATATATATATATATATAACTGATTAATATCCACGAAATCGTATCATTGTGTAGTTGGCTAGCTGAATTCATTGAATCATCAGCTGCTAGCTCTTGAAAGTGGGGATATTACTTTCTTTTTTGAGTTCAACTTGGTTATAATTAGTATGTTCTCCTGATGACATGTAAGCGGGTGAGTATATATAGGGTACAATTTTGACCTGGTATTTTCGATTAATTATTGCAAGTATTATTGAACATTTTGATTTGACGTGATAAGAAAAGCATTTCACAACCAACCTGATTAATAATTGAGTAGACCTCTAATTAATGAATGATTATCGAGCTAACCATATTTTATATATATGATGGTTGATGTAATATAATTACCCTGTTGATGACAGTAGTGAAAACAAAGATGATTCAGCAGATATTGAAGATTCTGACCTTAATATAAAATTAATTAATGGTTTATTTAACACAAATGGGCCAATCTGATGCACAAGCTGTATGATTGAGACAAAATTTAATATGATACTCCTATATGTGAGCACCGTTGTTCTATATTCATATTATATTCCCTTTCCCGCTCATTGATGTCACCATTTGATATAGGCATAGCATTTGATTGGGGAGTGAAATGCGGGTCAAGCGACACTTCGAAGCTTCGGGTTCTTTTCAATTATTTGGATTTACCTTGCTGCTTATTTAATTACTTTTCATTTTTTAATTATGGCAAAAAGAAAGTATTTTCATTCTATCTTTGGTGTGAGGACTCTATGGCCACCACGTACGTTTGTGCAATTAGAGGACAAGAAACAGATTGTAACAAGCGATCAGAGAAGACTAACCAATCCTGATGGAGCTTATAGCCGAAGGATCGCTGCGTTAACATTTAACAAGAATTGGGATAAGATTTTAAGCCATAACTCACGCGCCCAATATATTTATAAAATTCAGGGTTGAACTCACATACTCATAAACTTATAAACTAACACTTACGATGATTAAGATTATTATTAATGAGTTAATCGAGTAAATTAGTTTATATATAATAAAATTTATACTCTGATACGCCAAGTGTGAATTATTTGGTGACGAGAAACAAGAATGAATATGCGGCACGTGCGAGGAGTAGTAATCATGAAAGAAAGTTCAAAGTTAAGGGATTAGGTTTGGTATGTGAGCTGCTCAAAGTCTAACTGCAAATCTTTGCTTTCCATCATATGATATTGAAAGCTACGTATCACCAACTTTACTTTGTTTTTTTTTTAAAAAAAAAAAAAAAGAAAAGAAAAGAAAAGAAATTCCATTCCCTCCTGTACTACTCAAATTATTGAATCAATTTTAATTAATTACTCTTATTATTATAATGTTAATATAAAAAAACACCTTGTATAGAATTAAATATATAACCGGTATCTAGACTTCTTTTATAAAGGGCAAAATGATACTCCCTCCGGTCCTAATTATAAGACAACATTTGAGAGTTGGTTTTGGTCCTAATTATAGGACAACATTTTAATTTTTGTCAATTTCTTCCTAAAATACCCCTATTTATTCTTTTAAGTATATTTAGTTTTTAGTGTGTATATGTATATGAATGTATAAACTCTTCTGATTAATGAAACTTTTAAATTGTTAAATGTATACACACATATATATATATGGTTGTGTGTGTGTATCTAGGTGTGTGTGTGTGTGTAACTGTCAATATGTGTGTGTGGGTGTGTGTTTATATGTGTGTGTATATATATGCATATGTGTGTAGATATATACACACACACACATATATATATATATATATATGTGTGTGTGTGTTTATATATGTGTGTAGATACACACACACAAACATATATGTGTGTGTGTGTGTGTTTATATATGTTTAAATACACACACACACAAACATATATGTGTGTGTGTGCGCGCACACACACACACATATTTATAGCTAGACCATTACTTCAATTAAAAAGCGTGTAGAAAGGAAAATTCTATGTGGGAAAGGTATGTGATAGGGGTTGTTGATTCACTTTTACTTTTGTCATTTTAAATTCATATAAGGACATTTTAGAAAAATAAGTAAAATTAACTAATTTAACTCATATTCTTAATCTCTTCAAAAGTGGTTAAATATGTCTTATAATTAGGACCAGATGGAGTATTACTAAAATTTTAAGGTCTTAAAAGGAATGAAAGCAAACAATACATATATTCTGACTAACAAAATGACTATAAATAAAAGAATGAATAACTCGAATATGCTTCAATGAATAACTTCCATAGCATTTCCTAGAATTCATTATCAGTTTATTGTGGTGAAAGTTATCCATGAGAATTTGAAATCCATACTTTATAATACCCTGAGCTATTACCTTGCCAATGAAAACTATCTGGGACATTAAGCAAGGATAAAGGAATGCTGAGTATTTGATTTGCAATTTCCTGTGGGTACATGGTTTGAATTAAAGAATGATTCCATTGAATAGGATTTCAAAGAGAAGAGACATGCATTAATAGATTTCCTATTCAATTGATAAGCCCAACCGAGCTATGATTCGACTGCATTAGCCACCATAATCGGTGGCTAAGTAAAATGGATAAACCATTACCTACTTTCCATTTCAACTTGATCAGACTAGCATTGTCAACAATTCTTCCATATCCTAGAGGAGTTATGTGGTAGCTTAATAATGGAGCCTGAGTTAAGGTCAAAATATTTAATCTTCAATGTCTGTCCTAATAATGAGGATGAATCAGCTGAGAGAACTCTCCACAATTGTTTGGCTATGATAGCTTGGTTAACCAATTTAAAAGGCCTCAATCCTAAACCGCCTTTATCCATGGATTGGAAAAGAATATCCTTTCGGACCAAATGAATTTTCCTCCTATTACTATTTGTTTCCCAGAAAAAATTCACACGGCAAGAGTCTATTTTGTCACAAATATAATTAGGCAAACTAATGCACGATAAAACATGAGTATTTATTTCCGCCAAAGTGGATTTAATCAAAGTTAACCTGGAAGCTTAAGAAAGAAGCTTCACCTGCCATGCACTGGTTCTTTTTTTATGGAGGATACGACTTGCTGATAAATCACTCCCTTGCTTCGCCTAGGATCAATCAAGTCTCAAGGTATTTACCCAGCTTTGATTCAAATCGAAGCCCAAGTAGTTTTGATAAGGTGGACTTTTGAGCAAAAATGACACTGGGGCTGAATATAAGGAATGATTTTGATTTATTCCATAAGTGACGACACCATATTGCTTACATATTGAGGACCATTTTCACAGCACATACATTCAGAGCAGAAGACTAAAAAAAGAACAAGGAATCATCGCCATATAATAAGTGAGAAATGGGTTGCGCCTGCTGACATATTTTAACACCCATTCAAAGACAAGAAGACTCTAACTTGGCTATGATACAAGAGAGAATATTTACAGCCAAAATGTAAATATATGGGGATAAAGGGGCTCCTTGTTTAATACCTCTATTAGGCAGGTGCACATTAGTCAATTTAGTATACAAACGGATATCTAGGTTTGTATACGTTTTTTTTTTTTTTTGATATAACGTATACGTTGTTAACGTTACGTCAAATAATAATTGTTATTTCCTACAAGGCCCATGACTAACATTAGTCTAGGTCTTGTAGGTAGCACATAATGATGTTATTATGTTGAGCAGTACCGATAATCAAAAAACAGCATAAATAAAAACATTCAAAGCTTTATGCGCACTTGCGAAGAGAACCCCATAGCTTAAATACAAGGCACATACATAATTACATTGATGAAATTATAAATGAAACTTTTTAATTAGAATCATCGTATCTTATTCGTCAAAACTCGTAAACAATTGGTTATATGGCAGTGTTAGCGTGAGGTGAGGCCTCTTTTCTTTTCAGTCGCGTAGTCGACTATCCAAATTAAAATATATCACCTTGGATTGGGTACGATTTACAAAAGGTATATATATAATAAGAGTTTTATCTCAACTTACAGAAAATGATTTATGAAACCAAGATTTTAAAAATACCCAAACACTCGCTAATTTGAACAAAAAACACTTACTCACTAAAACTACTTAAAACCATGAAGAAAACGGAGCCACCCATTCCTCCAAACTTATAAAGACTCGTCATATTTAGAGGATTGGGCCGAATTAGATATACACATCCAAGAAACCCAGAAGGAGTGGCCCAATTAGAATTGAAATCAAATATATCAACAGCTGAAATTAGAAAGAGGACCTTGTCAGTTGAGATCTTGGGTGAAGCAAGAGAGTCTGGGATTTAATTCCCCTTGTGTGTAATTTCTCCTTTTTAATGTAGGCTTAGGCCATCCTTCTTAAATTTTTTTTTTTTAAAAAAAAAATGGAGAGAGAGGATATGGATAAGGGGAAATATATAATTACATGAAGAAGGGAAAACTAGGCTTCATATATAAAAGTGAGAATCCAAGCCTGAAGAAGATATACAGAACATGTTTAAGGTACACACATACACAATCACTGGTCTGATTGCAAATAGTGGTAGCATTAGCATAGTGTAAATGATTAATTAATCTTATTGAACCAAGGCACTGGTGTTGTACACAAGAAGGGCACCCCCTGCTAGAAGACCTGCCAGTGTTACTGCCCATATAGCCAACCCTGTGGTTCCTGCATCATTATTTTCAAACATTATTAATTACTACTCACTTCATTCCTATCTATCATTGCTTTCATTCTCTTTACAGCTAACTCTCAAAATAGGAGTGTTTCTGTGTGCTGGAGTGTTCGTAGACACCGCGATGTCTTACCTCCTACGTAGACATCGCCACTTGGAGACCAGTCGTCGGTGTTGTAGATGGGACTGCCAGAGCAAAAAATGCAACTTTCATCAGTAATTAACTCTCATGATTTCATAGATGAAACTTGGAATATATGTTTAATTAAGAATTCAATTGAATTACCTGTAGCCATCCACGTTAGCACCGTACTTGTCCACGAATTGGTATACACCCTTCCCCTGATCACTCAAAACCATTCACACAGTCAGTATTAGAATATAGTCTTACATTGACCAATTGAAATATGAATTACAGGTATATAGCATTGAGGCAAGTCGTATTAAATAGGCTTAAACTATTTTAATAAAAAGGCAAATCTATTACTTTCCTCGTTCACTAAATTGTAATTCTAATAGTAAGTTTATGGCAAGAAAATTCTAATAGTAAGTGCAGCCAGCTTCCAACAAGCAAACCACCCACACCCACTTTACATTCAAACAACTACTGAGCTATGCTATGGCGCTAAGTTATTTTTCGCAGCAATCAGTTTTGAAAGAAATAACATGATTTAGATGAAATAACTAGATCAATTTATTTTCTAGTTGCTGGCACAATATTTAGCTGTGTAAAAGAGATCAACATATCAGTATGACAGACATAAAATAGTCAAAGCCTATTCTTCTCAAGCCATATTATGCGCATGATGCAGCACAAAATATTCACTTACGAGTAGGAAAATACTCAAAATTACAATTAGATAGGGAGCAGCCTCACAAGAAGAGTGAGGTTAATAAGTTCAATGAGCTTTCTAATCTTTGATTGAGCTCTCACATAGATTCATAAGTACCATTGAAGGCGTCATTTCATGAATAACTATGAAAGGACTTTGACATATCCAAGATGTAGCTAATATAATGATCTTATTAAGCACTGAAAAGGCGATGATGGTATATATATGAGGAATAAACCATAAAGACCGTGAATACAATAATCAACATATCATAGTGTTGTACTTGTTGAGAATATTATTAGGTGTTGGTGAGTGTAATACAAAATGAATAGGATGTAAAAACAAACCTTTCCTTTCCTGCCAGATGAATCAACACCATCTGCCAAGCTCATGCCACCGTTGATTCCTGCAAATTATTCAACCCATAAATACGTTATCCATGTCTATGTAAACGAACATCAGTTACTTACAATTATATATATACATATGAAGAGAGAGGGAGAGAGAGAATTAACAACCATAGGGCTTGTCGGTTTTGATCTTCTTGCCACCACTGGCGACGACCTTGAAGGAAGAAGAAGACTTTGAGAGGGAAGGAAGGCCTCTCACTGCAGATTTCTCAACAGTGAAAGGAGCTGGCTTTAGAGACACGGAAGCCATCATCGAGGACGCCATTATGCTTAGCTTCTGATTTTGTTCCTCTCACTCACAATGAATGCAGCAAGGGTGCAGATTGCAGAATAATAACCTTATTTTGGGCCATTGCGATTGCTGTCTAACACGTGGCACTCATTTTGTGAAGAGCTTTGGATATCATCTTCCCAATCTTATCCACATCACGCCACGTCAAAATACTTTCATCCACTCGTTTAATTCCCCTCAATAAAATCCCCAACCTTCTGTTCATTTCATCTAGAATCAAAAGTGAGACATCACTGTGAAAGGCCATATTACATTACTTATATGACTCTGCTTGCCCAGGATCGGGATGAGTTACTAAGTTCGGTTTTAATTATAGGATAAAATTATATTATAAATTTTGTCTTATAATTATGACGGGATGGAGAAAAACTTAAAACTGTGAGATCTAGTTGCATCATTGTTGTTATAGGACCCATTTCTGATTAAGGCTTCCATGTCTTTCATCCTTTGACCTGATATTCTGTATATCTTTCATCCGCTACTATGAGTCATGCACATATTTCATGTTGTTTTAATTTATAGAGCTTCAAAGAAAAGGAACATTAATTTTATGAATCTTAAAGTAGCATGTTTGGAGCGATATGCCTATTCAAAAATAGCTTTTGTTTTTTCAAATTAAAAGTCATTTTTGAATCTTAAATAGCATGTTTGGTGTTTGAGCCTATTCAAAAATAGCTTTTGCTTCCAAATTAAAAGTCATTTTACTATTGTATTGTTTATAAAAAAGTGAGAAAAAATTTTATTTTAGTAAAAAAAAGATTTTAGATAATGAAATATGTTTGGGATAGTAGATAGGAAAAATGACTTATTTTATAATTTGACTCATAAAAAAGTAATATTAGATAAAAGTCAAATTCTAAAATATGATTTATGTTTGGATTAATGATAATATAAATAGCTTTTATAAAATTGAAACTTATTTGAGATGACAAGAGCATAAGTCACTTTTAAGATAATTATAAGAAAAAAAATTAAAATTACAAAAAAGTGAAAATTGCTAACAAGAAAAACTTAGAAATGCTAAAATACGTAATTTGATCAAATAATATTTCATAAGTTACTTGATCAGAGGTTCTATACAATTTGATGTCTAATTGTGTCACGAATATAATTTATTTAGATTGAAGATGACTTTATTTATACTAATATTATTTACTATATCTATATTTTTATTTTATTTACATTATCTATATTTTTATTTTTAGCTTCCATAAAATTAATATTTGTTTGCTAATAAAATAGAAAAGAAAGGAGGAGCACGCAACCCTCATATCTCCCAGCCTACTCAGTGAGCGTGGCCGTGCACAAAACTATCTATCTTCTTCTTGTTTGTTTTGCTTTTTTTTTCCGTTTTTTTTTTTCCTATAAAATTTGATGTGGTTTATTTTGGAGTTACTCTGAATTAACATTCATTTCTCTCAGCCGAGTCACATTTGGTGCTTATTTAAGTATCACCAATTTTTTTTTAAATTCAAAGGAAAAAAAAATATATATTGGTGGAGTGATTATCTAAAGTCTAAACTAGGAGTCACTATTGAATAGTTAGAGCAAGCCAATTATAGAAGATATGTACGCATGCGAAAGTTATTATAGAAGACATGTACGCATGCAGAAGTTACAAATGTATCAAAGATTGATCCATCTATCTTTTAAAAACAAAGATATGATTTAAATGAAAAATAAATACAATATATAAAAAAATTGTCTTTCATTATAGTCTCCATCAATTGATATAAACACATAAATAATCAATTCCCTTTGAACTAATCTAAAAGACATCAAAAAATGTGAACTACCCGAAACTCTCAGCCTCACTCGGCGGACATTTTCCAACTATAGAGAAGACAAAACTTACAAAAGTGGGGGACATTGAGATTGAAAGAGAAAAAAAGAAGGTGAGTAAATACCTGGTTCTCTTGCATATTTTGAGAGACGTCATACCATTTTGCCTCTCAAGAAAGTAATTTGTATCCCTTAGTGATATTTTGTGCAGAAAGATGCGAAGAGGAAGAAGGCAAAGGGAAATATGGTACTTTCGAAGAGCGTAGCCTGATGAAAAGAAATTTTAATTTATAAAAAAAAAGCCAACTAACGGATGTTGACGGAGAATAAACGATTTTGATGCTAAGTGGAACTTTTAAAAAGTTGGTTAAATTTCCAAAAATCTTGGGGTAATAGTTTTTAGTCAATTCGCTCCTTAACCTTAAATTAATATTTGTTTGACGAAGAGAAAAGAAAGAAGCAGCACGCAACCCTCATATCTCTCAGCCTACTCAGTGAGCCTGGCCATGTAAATTATCTATCTTCTTCTTCGTTTGTTTTGTTTTTTTTCCCTATGAAATTTGATGTGGTTTATTTCTGGAGTTGCTCTGAATTAACATTCATACCTCTCAGCCTACTCGGCGGACATTTTCCAACAATAGAGAAGACAAAATCAAAAGCAAGAAAAAACGAAGGACGGGGTAAACCAGAAAACTGTGATTTGTCTCTATCCTTGTCACCTGACATTGTTTCTGACGGACGACAAGAGAAAAACAAAAGCTACAAAAAATGAAGGACTGGGTAAACCAGAAAACTGCAATTTGTCTCTATCCTTTTCGGCAGACATTGTTGCCGACGGACAACAAGAGAAAACCAGAACCCACAAAAAATGACTGAAGCAGAGCAGAACGAAGACAAAGGGAAAATGTTTGGAAGAGGAAGCGAAAAAGAAACAAATCACAAAAGAAACATATGAGAAGATTTTTGGTGAGAGATTTCACTGCTTTGCCAGACAAATTTGAAGGTTACTTGATGCTCTGCTTCTCAAATTAATGAAGCTGAAGGACGACTGCAACGCAAGCTTTCGGAAGTCTCGAATGGGAGTAATAATAACAACTGATATAAATGATGCATTGCACAGTGTACGAATCTAACTTTAACCAAAAGCCCGACTGATAAGCTCCAACAACAATCAGCTTCTCAAATAAGCTCAAGAACTTGATAGCTAAACCAAACATTGGGGATAATAAAAAAATTCAACCCCCAAAAGCTGTTCAAACGCGCGGTACAACCCACCATAGGGGCATAAAGTTTACGTCTTTTATTAGTTATTATACATCTGATTTGTTAAAACAAGTTCAGTTGGTGTAACCGACTTTATATAAAAGCATACTCCCTCCGGCTCCTGATCCTAATTTATAGTGTAAATTGTATGTTTTTATAATAAAAACCGAAGGTAGTATCTCTTTTTATTTATAATTAAAAACATATCTTAACATGAATGTATAAATTTTATCCCAATGCTTAAGCAAACGCCTATATAATTAACTTGCAACTTGAACACTCTGTCTACAACTTCTTTTTTTAATGGAATCTTTTAACAACTAGTTGCTTTAGTTGGTCAGATGCTCCTATGAATGTAACTATTTAAAAAGAATAGACATAATTTAGTTTGATGAATAGATCGAAGCATATGGACATGGTGTCATGTTAAGTTCCTAATCAAACCCGCTATTTTAGTATTTTAGTATTTGTATTTGCCTTTTTGGGTTTGAATGAATATAATATCATAGTGCTACTGGTATACTTACGTGCATAGTTGTTAATTTCTTACTTGATTAATTGTACAACTTGAAGATGCATATAATAATAAATAGGGTTATTTTAATGTCTACATATACATTCCCACAAGATCCAAGATTTTTGTTGCGCCATCAACAGCACAAGTAATCAGAATTAAGGATAAATATTAAAGTCAAATTAGCCCCTTTTTAGTTTAGTTCAACATGCTAATATTATTTTATAAGTATGATTGCCATTGGTTTGGAATTTTGAAAAGCGATTTGAAATGAATGTGAAAGTACCATAAAATAGAAGTCTTACATGGCATGCAATTACTTGGTCAATTTGTGTTTACATACTTATTTAATTATCAATGTCAATTCCACATATGAATTATGCACGCGCCTAATTATATATGTGTTCATACGTCTTCTCAGATAAAAGGGGTTTAAAAAATATGTATTGCACTTCATTTACAATGCAAGCACGTGTATATACTTTCACCAAATATTGACTATAATATTTTGCCTGTATCTTATTGTATATTATTAATAAACCAAATTTATCTACAAACTAAAAGATGCAAATTAAAATATCACTCCAGCTAATCCTATATGAGGTGATTTTTTTTAAAGGAATTATATGTGTTTCCACTTGTCTGGAATTTTTGATATGATTATCATTTCTTCCTATTGATTATTTGTTAGTCTTACTATATTAATCATTACTCCTTTCAAATCTAATTATAGAACATATTTACCTAATTCTAGAGAGATTTAGAATAGTAGTTAAATTAGTTAATTATATTTATTTCCCAAAATGTCTTTATTTAAAATTTAAAATGGCATCTAGTTATTTTGATTCTTTGTTCTTTGTCAGACCTCTCTTACCTCACATATGACTTCTCCGAGCTCTTACATAGTTTGACGTCGCCGATCTCCTTCAACAACTTTTGGTCTACTCTTGGAGGTTGGAAGTGTAATTTAATAGTAATGTTAATATTATATATGACAAAAATTGCTTAAAATTATTTTATAAAAAAAGTAGAATTGAGATGTATATGATATTAATGAGTTGCAAGCATTACTCACTTTATAGAATATATAGATATATTATTAAATTATTATTGTGTTTAATTATTATTGATAAATTATCAATATGGGTATTTTAGGAAAAAATTGATAAAAATTAAAACTTTATTATATAATTAGGACCAAAATCAACTATAATAAAGATATGGGGGAGTATCTTATATGATCATTCTTGTCTCACCTACTCACTCTATAAATAAAGGTGTATTTTTGGAAAAAAAAAAAAGTTGTATTATATATATATATATTTATTTATTTATTTATTTATTGTTTTCATTCAATTTCAATTAAATTTTTTCACCATGTAAATCCATTATTTATATTTAGAAAAAAATGGAAAGGGGGTTGACTAATGTTGGGATCACTTACGCGGATAATAGGCAATTTGAGTTAATTAATGATTTGCGTTTGTCTTTACAATGAATTTAGAAAGTTTAGAGGAAACATGAAAGAGGTGCAATTCAAATAGAGTACTGTGATCATGATTATATGTGTTTGTTCTTTTCTGCAGTGAAAGATGGTTTGGTCAGGCTTGAAATGAAGCCTTCTCCTTTCTCATTCTAATCCTAATTAAGAGAGGATTGAAATTGATTGATTAGAAAGGAGGGAGAGAGACTGAATGGTTTTGGCTTTCCCTGCACGCAGCGTTGACCCCATTTTGTCTTTGGTCAACCTTCACTTCTCACAAGGTGGTAATAATGAAATAAGCAGAAATCATTTTACATAAAATTAGGAATCAACAATAAACTAATAACATAATTATGGAAAATGTAATATAACATGTAGAGAGTAGAGTATGGTAACATGTACATAGTAATTAATTGACAGAACTTGCTGGCCAGTTCATCTACCTTTATTTTCACTTGATTATATTAATTATATGTCCATTCAAAGTTCCAGAAGAAACGAAAAAACAGTTGACAGATTGTTAATTTTCTCAACGAAGTTGTTGATAAAAAAAAATCAAGTTGATCTCCAATAAAGATCAAACTCTCCAAGGCCCTTAATATTCTTTGGTATTAAAAGCAACGATTATAGATTTTTATTTCTTTCTTTGGTTTCTTTTGGGGATAAGGATAAGAAGTTGATTTTCAAAGAGAGAAAAAACAAAATACAGGAAATATTCAATTTTGGACATACAATTTGCTGCTCGTGTTCAAAAGGTGGAACACTGGCTTGTGTTTATGGGTTTATGAATTTAATATGATGGGAGGAGATCTGTTCATTATCTATTTTTTTATTAGCCTATCTGGACAGATGACTAGAAATATGAGAGAAAAATTTAAAGAGTATAACTTAATGATTTTTGAGATTGATTGGATATATATAATTTAATGGTTATAAAAAAATAATGAAAAAATTCATAATGAGAAAAACTGACTATTTTATACGTTGCGCGATCAAAGCCTAAGCGCCAAGTCATGGTCGTCGGTAGCGACACAGAGCCAAGAAACATAGAAGAGTCAAACTATGTGCGTGTCCCTTCCTAGACTTTGACAAGATCACCCCTAATTATATATCACCTCTCTTTTTTCCTCCTTCAATTCAATCTTTTCATCTCATTCTTTTTTCTTCTCTCCTTAATTTCTTCTTCTCTCTTCTTGCTTTCGCCAGTTTCAGGTTCGTTTCCCTCTTTCTGGGTAAATTTACTAGTGTTTTGGTTTTTGGCTCGTGATGAATGGTCATCACTGTTCTTCCCTCGCTGCAAACAGAATTTTATTAGCTTTCTTTTCCCTTTTCGGTGCTCCAGATTTTGTTGCTGGGCTCTGTTTGTTTTAAAAAAATCGTACTTTTTTTTTATCTTCGTAGAGCTGTTAAAGACATTACTGATGACCATTCAGGAGATATTGATGACTGAATATAGGTTGTGATGCGAACCATGGTGCTTAGTGTAACAGTTGTTCAATTGAAAATATATATACAGTTCAAAATACATGCTCTGTTCCTGGTCACCCTGACATTTTATGGAACCCTCAAGCATTTTTGCTGGAGGAAAAAAAAAAAACTTTTGCCAGTCTACATTTGGATAATCCGTTAATCTTGTCATAAAAAATTTAGTTTCTGTGTCTCCTGTAGTATAACTATGATCGTGCGTTTGTTTCTTTTGAAGTACCTCTCGTATTCAATTTCATTGTAGTTTTGGTGGGAACATTGGAGCTAATATGTCCATTGTTATGGTTTATATCTCACATGTTCTACCTGATGCTATAAACTTTTGTACCTTGTTCAGTTCCTATGAAGGCTTGTAAGTTATGCATTACCATGTTCAATTAGTTGTTTGTTTGTATCTTCCACTTGCATATCCTCTGAGACATTGAAATTTGTTACTTTGGTGGTTCGATCAGGTGGCCTTCGAAGTGTCCACATTTGAAGTGATTGTTACCATTTTATCTTTAAAGCTGCTCACTGGTACTTCATTCGGTCATGACTTGTTTTCCTGTATTATTTGGTAGAAGGTCGCATTCTTCAGGAAGGCTAGATCCGGACATTGAAGAAGGTAACTGAAATACCTGTTCCATAATAGTCGTGATGTTGAGACAGAAGAGATTACAGAGCTTCTAGTCACATACATCTAATTATTTTCCTAAGCACATGTTTGTATGCTGTAATCATGATATTTATTGCTTTATACTTGGAAAAAAAGTTCTACTTCTATTGTTAGATTTTGATTAAATGTAGTTGGGTGCAGAGTTTTCTGGTCTTCCCCATGTCAGACTTTATACATACAAAGAACTACGAACTGCCACTGAAGATTTTAGTCCTGTTAATAAAATTGGAGAAGGCGGTTTTGGTTCTGTTTACAAGGTAATTTAAAAACTTTCTTACTTGACGCTTTAAGTATTGCTTGCATTTGAAATTGATTTATCCTTCCTTTCCTTTTGAATGAAAACTTAGAAAGATTCCTGTGAATGGTTAGGGACAATTAAAAGGTGGAAAAGTTGCTGCTATTAAAGTCCTTTCAGCTGAATCAAGACAAGGGGTGAGGGAATTCTTGACAGAGATTAAGGTGATATCAGAAATAGAGCATGAAAATTTAGTTAAGCTTTATGGCTGTTGTGTGGAAGGAAATCACAGAATATTGGTCTACAATTATCTTGAGAACAACAGCCTTGCACAAAACCTTATAGGTACATGCATTATATTATTTATATTTCGATGACTGTCTGTGTTTAATCCTTTAATTCTGTGTTTGAGTATTCAAATTAATACCATATCTATTTTCCTGGAAAATCATTGCAAGGAGGCATTTGCTTTTTTTATTTTGGCCAATTTGAGAAGAATGATATGCGCAGCAAGCCTGATTTTGAACAACATGAACTTTTCTATTGACTTATTCTGACCCTTGACATCACACTAATTCCATTTCAATAAATTGCTTTAATTTATTTACTTCCAGGTAGACGCCATAGCAGTATCCAATTCAATTGGCGAACGAGGTCTAGAATATGCATTGGGGTTGCACGTGGGATTGCCTTTCTCCATGAGGAAGTAAGACCGCATATTGTTCATAGGGACATAAAAGCAAGTAACATTCTTCTTGACAAAGACCTCACACCCAAGATTTCAGATTTTGGGCTTGCAAAACTGATTCCAGCAAACATGACCCATGTTAGCACACGTGTCGCAGGAACTATGTAAGTATAGTCATTGGATGCTTTTGATTTCATTTTTACAGTCTGGGAAACTGGAAGCTTTTGGTTTTAATTTGTTTGATCTTCCCCCCTTTTCAAACTATGAATTATCCTTCCTTTTATGAAGACTTATCCCTCCCCCTCAATTTTCCAGTTTCAAACTCAAGATCTTTCATTTGTTTGGGACAGAGGAGTTTCCATTTGACAAGGGAATGTGATATAGGTTATGTTGTACTGTTTTTTCAGTATAGCTAGAGTCATATCTTATTGGGGATCTCAGTTATAACTACATCTTACCACCCCATGTCTTGATCTACTTCAATGTAATTGGGTACTTTGGAGTTTATATTCATATATTATTGACAGAAGAGTTTACTTTGGTAGAGTCAGTGCTGTGCTGTGCATCATTGCAATTATAATTAGCCACTAGCCTTCCCTTCTTATTTTGTGAAGAAATAGGATTTGATGGCTCTGATTATATATGTTTGTAATATGCTGTTCTTGTGGATAAAGTAGTTACCCTGTGTCAGGATCTAATGCCATATGTTCTGTTGCAGAGGTTACCTGGCACCAGAATATGCAATAGGAGGCAAGCTGACACGAAAAGCTGATATATACAGCTTTGGAGTCCTCCTTGTGGAGATTGTAAGTGGTAGATGTAACACAAATACACAATTACCAATTGAAGAACAATACATTCTAGAAAGGGTAAGCATCTCTAATCTTAACTTATCACTTATTTTCTTGGTGAAAAGCACCTGCTTGTGAGGAGATAGAATACACTAACTTCACTTGGACATTTCAATATAAAATGAGAAATACTTTTTGAATTGAATTGCATTAAATGTTATGTTCATGGTTAATGATAATGTGTTATAGCAATGCTACAATTCTTGGTACTATGTTATGTCACATGTGTAGTGTTGCAATCTAGAACCAATATATAGGGCAGCTGTAACTTGTGCTACAGGTTCTGAGTATATATAAGGCAGCAAAAACCTTAATTTAAGTGCTTTTGTGAAGATTATTATAATTCATTTCAGTTTAATGAAGTAACTGCAAAGTGGATGTTATATTAAGGTTGGAGGTAGTAATTCAGAATTCATGAACCATACCAAGAGCAAGAAAGAAGGCAATGACATCCTCCTCTTGTGCTCTTGATTTCACTGATAGAGCTCATGAAAACGTTGAGATATGAATAGGGGGCTGAAGCACTGCTTAAATCATTACTACAATGTTGCTTTTGATGAAGTGGAGTTGTTTAGTTATCTTAGGATTAATCCTAGTATCAAAATCTGTTAAACAATAATTTTTCTATTATTTAAGCATTTGATGTGATATATGTAGGACTATTATGTTCTAAGCTGCATGTTCTTTTATCTCACACCATGTTATGTTATGCATTATGCTTTAATAGATTTCTGAGGACCTTGGGCATTATCAGTGGTCTGTGCAAAATCAGTACGTTTGAGTGTCATAGCCTTTGATTTTGCTTATTGGTGGGAATATGCTTACAACAAAGTGGTTTCTTGTGCTTTTAAATTGCTTGCCAACAGTTCGATCAAAGGACAGCTCCTTCTCAGATGGCTGTTTAAACAAACAAACAAACAAAAAGAGAAAAAAATAAAATAAAAGACTGCCAACGACTTTGAATTTTAACTTATTGGAGTCCCCATATGTATTTTCTTTTGCCTATAAAGTTATTCTCCTTTTACCTATTTGCAGCCTTGCGTTCCTAGACTTGTCAATTAAGCTTATGGTCATGCAATTCTTCATTATTTAGATATGTTCTGTGATTCATTCTCCTTAAATTGTCTCCTGGCTTATCTGTCTAAAGTAATTATCATCTTTAATGGAAGTTACTCACACAACTAGACAACAACAACAGCAGAGCCTTAATCCCATAAGGTGGGGTCGGCCACATGGATCAAATGATGCACTTGAGCTTGATCAAAAACTAAATCCCAGAATAAATTGTTAACTTGGAGATCTCTCTCAATAATCACACAACTAGAGTTTGGACAAATTTTAATTCTTTCTGGATTCATCTTCAATGGCAGAATTCTTGTCTTGAAACAAGGGCCTGTTCTGTTGTAAAATATTTTACATGTCAATTATGCTTACATAAAAGATACAACTTAGCACATGAATAATTGCCTTTTGATGACATTGCTGTGGTTGCGACCTTTTAAAGTGAATGACCATTCATGTCAGGACCTGTTCTGACTCCAGTTTCTGTTGTTGTTACAGACATGGGATCTTTACGAGCGAAAGCAATTGGTAGAACTGGTGGATGAATCGCTGAATGGGGAGTTTGATGCTGAAGAAGCTTGCAGATTTCTCAAGATTGGCCTTCTTTGCACGCAGGATGATCCCAAGGTGCGGCCACCCATGTCCTCCGTGGTTTACATGCTCACCGGCAGAATGCGTGTGGATGAGAGGAACATAGCAAAACCAGCCTTGATCTCTGATTTTATGGACCTCAAAGTGAGGAAAAAACCAGTCAGTAGGATTGACATGCACACTCAGGCTTCTTCATCCTCCGCCTCTTACAACCAGGATACTACTTTTTCATCAACCGTTTCAACCCCTGCAACTGCAACCTTCACTGCACGATATGATCAAAGCATGTAGTGCATACTCTCATGTGTGTTTCATTATGAAAGGGTTGTTATCTTCTGTAAATTTTTGTAACCGTTTCTTTAGAGCGTTTTGTTCAATATGTATATTGGGATATGGCTTTAAGGTAGCTAGCTATTTAATATTTTAAAGATTCTTTCCCCATTTTTTTTGCTTGTCCTGCGATTCTCTTTAAATTCAAGGCCAACTCTAAAGATGCCATCTTTGTCTTGTAAAGTTGTGATGCTCAACATCTTAACCATAAACGTTGCCCCTAATTCAGTCTGTTTGGATTAGCGGTATGTTGAGTTTTGTAGAGGAAAAAAAATTCAGTAAAAAAAAAAAAAAGTTCAGTTGGAGATTTTTGGAGGTGTTTAGGTTAGTTTATTTCTGATTGGGTTTATACCTAAAAAATAACTTTTCCATTGACGTAGGGGATGAGAGCGTTTTTGCATTTTGAGCTGAGATTTTTTTTGGCTTTCTACAGCGTATGAGAGAGACAAAATAAGAGAGAGGGAAAGGACCACAGTTTTTTTTTTTTTTTTTTTTTTTTTTTAGGAATATCTTTCTTTTAATAAGAGAAAGTAAGAGAGGGAGGGCTTTTCTATTTAGAATTTTCATAAGAATTTTGTTAAACAAAAGTTTTAGGGACAATTTTAATATATACAACTAATATTGATATATGTAGTATTTAATAAGATTCATTTTTTTTTTTCGGTCATTTTCCATCTGTTGATTTTTTATATTATAATCTAAACACATCACTACTTAGAAAAAAGTCAATTTAAATATAAATCACATTTATAATTTGATTTTTTTTTTTCTATCTTACTTATACAAAAATCAGATAAAAAATAAGTCACTTCTCTCAACACTAACCAAATGAGCTCATTAATATTGTTGCTACTTTAATAGTTTGGATCTTCTCTTTATTTAATTGTTCCCGTTCAAGTGTAATTTTTGGTCATGACTCTTAACAATTCAATTCTAATGGTCTAAGTCTTAAGTTTTATTTATTTATTTTTTTATACTGCATTAGGATATACAAATATTTTGAAAAGAAAATAATTTTTTGTATTTTACTTCTTATAAAGCAAAAAATAAATAAATACAACATGAATAATCCAATTTGAGATTAGATGACTTGAATCTTAGAATGGAGCAAATTGAAATTTTTTTTTTTCAATGGACCATCTTCCATTCTTACTCAATATAAGAAAAAAATAAAACAGTAAATAAAAAAATAAAAATTAAATTCAGTTCACCACATTAACGAAAAATTGTTCATTTGACCAGAACGGGAAAAAGAAATAAAATTTAATTAAAAATGGCATTAAGACGGGGAAGAAGAAGGGAAAGAATATTCCAGAGGGGGAGGACGTGACAATCGGAACAAAGACTGTGTTTCGACGATCCGGTGATCGCGGCAGCGGCCGAACTTCTCCGGTATGTGCTCCGTGCTCGAATTGGATTTTTGGTTTATTTCTGCGTCTTCTTTTCCTGATGATTGATGAACGCGATTCTTCCTTGAATTTTATTTTCTGATATTGCCTCTATCAAGTTTGAGAGTTGGGTTAGCTCTTTAACCCCAGGATCAAGCTTCTTCTTCTTCTTTTGAATAACCATGCCAAATTTATGTTTTAGCTGTGATAATTCTGGGTGTGCAGGCTTTAGAATTCACTGCTTGGTCTTCTTGAGCTTTGACATCAAGTTCCTAATGCTTAAATATCTTATTTCATAAGGGGCTTGGCCTCTGGCGCTTTATGGGGTTTAGGCTTTGGAATTTATTGTTTGGCTCCGGTGATGGATTTTCTGAACCAATTTCTTAATCCTACTGGAAACTTGATATCGAGGGTATACAATCAGCAACTGCAGACTTAATGGAAAATGGAAAGCGTCATTCCCTTTCCTTTTATTCTATCACCAGCATCCTTTGCCAAGTGAAAGTTGCCTTTTAATCCTTCACAATAGGTTAAATATAATGAAAAAAACATAAACATGATTTGATTAGGTTTGACTATTATTAGAAACTCTTTTTTCCTTTTATTTTGTATGGCTTTTCACTGCATTTCTTTCTAGTTTCTGTTAACCAGGAGCCTGGGGTTGATAAATTTTCAGTTAGCATTCCATCTTCCTCCCTCCCGTTTATAATCTTAGCTCTCAGGTGTATGTTGAATTAATTTGAATTCGATGCTTGCATGCTGTACTGCCCGGAAAGCCCCCCCCCAAAAAAAAAAAAAAAAAAAAAAAAAAAAAAAAATCTGAATAGCTCATATATTCCTTC
Source organism: Acacia acuminata (assembly GCA_019022655.1). Taxonomy (NCBI): domain Eukaryota; kingdom Viridiplantae; phylum Streptophyta; class Magnoliopsida; order Fabales; family Fabaceae; genus Acacia; species Acacia acuminata. Next base: position 506,620 of record JAFJYI010000294.1, read on the forward strand.
GGTCTTAGATATAAAGCATAGTTTGTATTACACTTCAAACTATGTCCTATATTTTGGAAGTTTAAAAAAGAGAAAATTTTTGCTTCGGCCATTATCCTAGTTAATTTTGACCAGTAGTTGGCCAAATATGCTGAGTTGATGGTCCATGTGTCATTCACGTTATTTTTGTTTAGGTGCAAATTTGCCCTGAAAGTCCATGTGTCATTTAATTCATTTTTTTTCGAAGTTAGATTTAAAATTTTCGGGACAAATTTGCACATTAACAAAAATAATATGGATGATATGTGGATCGTCACTTAAAGATATTTGGTCAACTAATGGTCAGAATTAATTGGGATAACGATCAAGGGCAAAATTGCCCTTAAATGTTAACCCTATATATTTTTTATTTGATACTCATGGCACAGGAATTGCAGTCAGTTTTGAGATGTGTGGTTTGCTTATTTTAAATTATGTGTACATCTGAAGTGAATTGGCAATGAAAATGGTCAAGTGGGAGCTGCCCATGCTTGCTTTTAATCCTTGTGTCTATCTTTTGTCTTCCACCTTGTTATGAAGTGAGCTTCATATTGCTGCTTTACATGTATGACACTTGTTCAACCTCTTGTATGCCTATGGAATAAAGTGTACATTGATGTCTTTTAACTCTGACATTCATATTCACTTCTATGGCATTTTGTGCAAGGGAAAATCATGTACTAAATTAGCATCTGTTGCTGCAGTTTACTTGCAAAAGGACGTTATGTCTAGCATAGACGATAACAAAGAACAAGGAGTGAATGTGAATACATCTGACGAGTCAGCTGATACGCCATCATCCCAGGAGGAGGTTGTTGTCACTTAAGTTGCTGCAATGTTTTTTTTTTTCCTCTTTTACCAAGAATATACATATTTTTTGAATTATTGATTCTATATATCCTGCAGGAGGAAGTTATAAAGAAAAAATATGGAGGTATGATGCCCAAAAAGCCTCCGCTCATATCCAAGGTACATGCATGGGTTTTCCCCCTTTATATTCTGATCGCAAGAGGGATTATATAAGACCTTGTAATCACATCACTATAGGTGGGAGGGGGTGGCTTATAAGTAAAGTAGTTCAGTGCATGTAACTAACGTGGCTAATGACCATACATATCTGGTGCTAGATGCGCTCTATATTTCTTTTAAAAAGGTATTTTCTTTGCCAGGACCATGACCGTGCATACTTTGATTCTGCGGATTGGGCACTTGGAAAGGTATTTCTAGAAACCAGCCCTCTAATATGTGATTTAAATGTAGTAGAATATGCATGTCTTTTTATACAAAAAGGAGGAGGAAGAAGAAGAAGAAGAATATGCATGTCTTGAGTACATCTCTTAATCTCATCTGTACCTTGGCATGAAACAGCAAGGTGGTGGAAAGCCAAAAGGACCACTTGAGGCTCTGCGGCCAAAATTGCAGGTATTTACCCAATACTGTCAGTTTTTTGGGGGGAAAAAAGAAGAAAGAAAGAACAATATATTAATATATTGATAAAATGTAAAATGTTGTCATACAAAATTCCTAGCATCAGGAGGGGGACAACTTAAAGGGATTAAAGTCAGGAATTGCAGTTGGACTCCAAGTGGAAAATGAAGTTAGAATTAATATATTCTCTGCACTCAGATATACTTGGACACAATCGAAGCCAACCTTCTAGCCTCTAGGCCTTGTCAACTTTGCTAACTTCTGCAATATGCATGGGATTGAGGAGGTGTGGCCCAAAAAAAAAACAAAAATTAAGTAAAGCATGCAACAACTAAACTCTTCAATCTCGTTTTTTTTTGCTCAAAAATAAAATCTTCAAAGCGACAAATCTTCTTGATTGTTTATCTATTACAACCTTCAATCTGGATTTTGTGACAAATCTCTGCCTGGGTCTTTTCTATTTCAGCCCACGCAGCAGCAAACACGTTACCGGAAATCTCCTTATGCTCCCTCAGATGAAGGTATGCTAATTTTAATGTGGGAATAGTTTTAGTTGATGTTTTGGGGGTTACAGCTTCTTAAAAGATAGTGAACAGGATTCTCATCTGTTTTTTTTTTTTTTTTGGGCATAAAAGGGGGTAATATTTCACCGGAGGATGCACCTTCCAATGAGTAAGCAGTCGATCTTCTGATTATCTGCTGACTATTGTTCTGATACCTGAGTTGGTATAGCCTGTCTAAATAAAAATAAAAATATCAAATATGTAGACACATTGGCGGAAGACGTGAATTTGATCTACTGCTCCGCTGTTAAACTTACAAGTGATCTTTGTATTTTCCATTTCATGTTTCTTCAGCTCTTTGAATAAACCAATAAGAAATTGAGAATGAAATGTAACTGGTTATATTATAAACTAGTGCTATTTCAATCCACATGGCTCCTTCCTTCCTAAAGATAACTGAATAAACGCTCCACTTGGTTCTTTTATTGTGGTTAGTTCTAATAAAAAATTAACTGGATCAAGGGAAATCGTCCGACAGAACAACGGACTTGTGGTACCTGGAAAGAAATTTTATAAAGGGTTGAAATGGAGTGAAAATTGGGAAGTACGTGTTGGTGTTGGAGATTCGTCTGTTGGGAAACTGTGAAACCATAGTTTCAAGAGTCATTTTCTAGAAATTCAGATTAAATTCATTTCACATATTTACCTTGAAGGACATAAAAACACTTCTAAAAAATGGAAAAAAAAAAAAAAAAAAAAAACAGTGTATCATGAAAAAGAAGAAAAATCCAAATAACAAGTATGGTTGGCAAATCAGCGTCTTATCTGACTCAGGTAATCCAGCCACTTCGCCCCATCTTGTTAAACAAGGCAAAATTTATAATTTACTCGAACTAGCTTCTGTTCTGTTCGGATCCTCTTCACAATATTTTGGGATGGTCAATGTTGTATAGGAAAAATAAAACAGGCAGAAGGAGGCAGGTGGTGATCAATATCAGATACTACGGTAGATTAATTAATAGCTTCGAATAGCAATTGGATGAAATTCTGTCAAGGACCCCAATTCATCTAATTGCCTTGAGAAAGAGCCTTCTTTGGTTACAACAACTGATCCATAATTCCAATTTGGAAGATCAACATAGCAGTGTGCAATCCCTCTCCCTCCTGATGAGGATACTATGATTCTCCTTGAGTAATTTACTGAAAATCCTTCGGCTTCAAGTGAAGTTGATGATTTTAATCACTGTTTCTACGTTGGGACCCATTTGTTGACTCCACTTGGCATTAAGTTGAGCCCACATCCTAAAGCATTTTTCAGCATTAGTCAACATCCTAAAAGAATAATAAGTACTCATCACTTATAAAGTAAAGTAGGGTCAAGTAACAAATTTGTTTCGGAAGTACACGCTTTGAAGCAATTTTTCCTTCAAATTTTTTTTTGGGCTTAATATAGCCACGGAAGTTTAAAAACGTAACAATCTTACCATTTTCCGTTAAAAAACTAACGTTGAAAAAGTGGCATTGACAATTAATTTTTTTTACAAAAAAGATAAAATTGATACGTTTTTTTACTTTTGGAGCTACATGGAGGAAAAAAAAATTCAGAGTAAAATTGCTCCTCATCATATACTCCCAGAGCAAATTTACTACTTAACCCTATAAGGTAATAATACAATATTGCCCTTGAAATATTTTCTCCTTATCAATGAGCTCTAATTTTTGAGATACTGGGTGCTAAAAATATTCTTCACAGTGTTGAATCACTATTATTTTAGGATCCCAATTCATGCAAACAAGGTGCAAAATTTTGGCCATCGCATGAAATATTGAAATCGTGATACAATCTAGCGAAAACGCTGAGAACTTCGCAAAACTCTCCCCTACACGTCTTTCCAATATACACCAATGGATTAATTTAATGGGAAAACTCTAAAAACATACATTTGGAACAACAAGCATCCCCCATACGTTGTACATGGCAAGGACACATGTTCCAGCAACGAAACGGCTGTCCTACGAGTTACTTGAAAATTTCTTTTCTGGTTGCTAAGGGTTGACATCAAGCATCATCCATATCCTAGCAAAGATCTCAAATTGTTTATAGCATCAGTATGGCCATCACGACCACATTACTCGTTGTCAATATTAGTAAAACGGTAAATATTACAGACGAATCACTCGCACTGGTTAATGCCAATTGCCTACAGAGAGATGATAGCCTATTTGGGGTTCCTGAGAACAATGATGACAGAATCTCCACGCAGGAACATTTTACTGATGAATCTATCCTTGTTAACTGGTTGTGCCTTTTTCTTTCCTTTCCCAGTCTTGGGCACCTGGATGCAACACATGGGCTGGATTAGATGAATTTAATTACATGTATAAGGGAAAGAAATCCATGATATAGAAACACAAACCTCAGTCCACATTTCCCGGACATTCTCAAGCACCATGTTGCAGTGCCTATCAAAGGCTCTAACTCTGCCCAAAAGCTTCCTATTGTTCCGACAATTGATCAGTACCTGCACAAGGGAGATATCTGGTTAAAACCTTGATAACCCACGCATGCGCTGAACCCCATAGTGCTATATAGAAACAAACATACCTGTGTGTTATTCTTAACACTCATCATAAGCACAGACAGCGGTCCTGTGTTAAACTCCTCCTCTTCATCCTTGCCAGCCTATAAAAACCAAGAATAATTACAAGTCGAACAATAGTATACATCAGCCAGAGTTTCTATTGTGTACAAGAACCCCTTATAAATAACATGTTGGACCCCACGTCAGACTTTCAGTGTGATTGCAACTCACAAAAGCATAAAATTATCATTCCGTTCAAATCAAGGGTTTTCCAATGATTATTTTAACTATAAATGATTTGCAATTCAATTTAGGAAAAACACACACACACACATCAACAATTCAAAATAAAACAAAACTCATGGAAATTTTATATTTAACTGAACAAAAAAAAAAAAAAACTTACATCTTCCTCCATTGGCTGGCTGAAAAGAGATAAAAGGGAGGGAAAAACCATGTTAGTGATTATGTAAAAATCTCAAAATATCTTAATTATCAATCAAGATGACCATTGAAAACTAAAGTATACCTCATTTTGGATAGAACAGATGTTCAGTTTCAAAATTCTTCAAATGTAGCAGAAATTGACCTGCCAGAGAACATGCCAATTAATCCATAAATTCGAAGAACAGAACAAGAATATAATGATTAATTTCAGATAAACCATGAGTAGGATGTAAAATGGAATAATATAAACTGCAAAAAAGATAAAATGAAAAGAAGAAAGCTTGTTCTGACAATATAGTTACACTGCATATTGGATAACACATCATAATAAAGTGATTAGTTCAATGACAAATTTCATATGTAAAATTCTATTTACCAAAAAAATACAATCAAATTTAAGCCCGGCCTAAAGAGAGAAACTTATAAGCCCTAAGCTTTCTTGGTTATAATAAATTAATAATTTTAACAAAAAACTTGTATGTTTCTCAGTTATGTATCGGCCACTCAGACATCCAGAAGTATTTCGCAAGAAGAAGAATGGAAAAAACAAGATATTGATCCAAGAAAAATTGGTGACTGAGAACGAAAGTTCAATGAATGAAAGATAAACGCAGGTGTATTTCAGTACAGGTCTCCAAAAGCATTCTTCATGAATAACTAATCAGAAGAATGAAAGTTTACTGAATTTTTGGTTGAGGTTTAGGAAGCAAGAAGAAGAATTGCTAAAAGAAACAAACTCAACCCCTTCCTCACAAGACAGAATACCATAATGGTTTGAGCCACGATGATCCTAAAATCCCCGAATCCTTATCTAATATCTAAGCATATCTCATCCTCAGAAAATAATAATTGGACCAAAATTTTCATTTAGGTCAAGTAGAATTGCAGGTTACTATAGACTACCATGCTCTAGGAACCCAAGATAGAGATCGAGGTACTAAGCTCTAAAAAACCGAAGCAAAAATAAGATGATGCATTAACCAGAGAAAAAGGAGAGACTGTCAACTGTCATGCATCATTATCTAGTCCCCGAGTGCATTCTCCAGATGGTAAGGAATTAAAAAGACAGAAACAATGGATCAAACATCCAGAAGTATTTCTCATGAAGATAAAATGGAAAAAATAAGATATTGATCCAAGATAAATTGGTGACTAAGAACGAAAGTTCAATGAATGAAAGAGAAACGCAAGCGTATTTCAGTATGTCTCTTCAGTTCAGGTCTCCAAAAGCATTCTTCATGAATAACAAATCAGAAGAACGAAAGTTTACTGAATTTGTTCCTCATCAGAGACGAAGGCTCGTTGAAATCAAATTGTAAAGCAAACACACCGGCACAGAAGCAAAAACTTCCCACAAAGGAAGCAAGGGAACTACATCGAAGCTAAAAAATGATGCATACCTCAATTTACAGTCATAAAAAGATGTCGACGCTGAAGCTACTGATACAAAGTGGAAAGCGCGGGATCCTGGGGATACCTTATACTGATAAATCGTAAAACCCTAACTCCGTGCGCTAGAATTTTGTTTTAAAGCCGACACATATCGGGTTAGTCCAATGAGCGAAACGGGTCATACGTAGCTTTGGGTTGCACTTTTGGGTTTGTGTTGGTTGGGAACTTAGGCCCATTTGTTATAAAGAAGATTTAAGGAAGGAAAGGAATGGAATGGAAGATTTGAAAGATGCTTTAAAATGGGTTGAGTTGTTTGGTAGGGGAAGAAAATGAAAAAAGGGGATGGAAGATGATAATTTAAAAAAATAAAAATAAAAATAAAAATAAAAATATAAAATATGATTTGTCTAAAATACCCCTTAACCTAAAAAATTCATTCCTCTCTTCTTCATCTTCACTCTCGCATTTGTAGCCTTCGAAAAAAAAAAAAAAAAACCAGTTCCTCCTTCATCCTTTCTCTCTCGATGCAAATCCTGCTTCGTCCCGAGATCCTTGCTTCGTCCCGGAAATCCGATCCCTCCTTCTTCATCCCTCAACCCGACAATAGCCCCCCAAGAAAAAAAGTTTGATTTCCTCTTCATCCTTGCAACGTCGGCGTCGGGATTTGCAGAATGAGGAGGCGGTGTCGACGGCAATGACAAGGAAGACATATGATTGAAGGAGGAGATGATAGTCATTTGGTGGACGTTCGAACTATTGGTGGACGTTCGAACGTAGTGCCTTAAAATATGTTCAAGTTCGAACGAAAATTTTGACAGTGAGCACTCTGCTGCATAATAGTGAAAAGGCTTCACGGTTTTCACCGCAAAAAATTCAACCTGCTTTTTGTTCATTCCTTGGAGTTTTTGTGAATGTCCCCGACTCCAAGCTTATAAAATGTGTACGTGTTTGCAATTTGCTTGCCAAAGCATTCAACCTGTGTGTGTCTCCCTTAGCTCGAAGCAACGGGGCATCGCAAAGCTCAATTTCACCCCGGGTTCGCTTCTTCTTCCTCCATCGCCCATGTAGTTCGAAGCTTCCTTATCGATCGTCCGTCCGGCTCGTCTAGCTTGTTGGCCGTTAAGGTAAGGGTAAGGTTTTCAGGCGAATTTCGTCAAATGATTTCACTCTCGGAAGATTAGCTTTCCCTCCATTTTTGGATGGAAAGCAAGTTCCAATGGATGATGGAAGATTCACGGTGGCGGGAAAGTTACACGAAGGAAGGGGAGCCAACCAAACACGTTTTTTCGTTGGAGCTCTCTCATCTTCCCTTTCCATCGCTCATGTTCGCTATAACAAACGGGTCCTTAGGTTCTGTAATTGGACAGAAAGAAACTAGGGAAAATACCCTTCAGGAATAATTACTTAATCAAAAAATTGTTAAAAAAGGTCTAAGAAAAAGTCTCGTGTCAAAAAAAGTCTTAGACCCTTTTTAGTATTATTTCATAAACATTAACAACTACCCCTTAGGGTTATCCAAAAAACCAGGTTGTCTGGGTGGTCTGGTCCGGGTAAAAACAAAAAACAAAATTGGTTCAAGACAATTTTATCGGACCGGACTGGACCAAACTGCTCGGGTTAGACCTGACTTCAGTCCAGGGCTTAGACCCCTTGGACTAGTCCGGTTTGACCCGATTTTTTAATGATTAAATATTTAATCTCATTAGAGTTTGGATATCTTAATGTGCTTTTTAACTTATAGGAATATTTTTCATTCAATCACTTTTTATTATTTTCAGAAGTCAGGTAAAATCAGAGATAAAATATTCCCTCCCAAGAAGGAAAAAAAAAACTAGAAAAAAATCCCAAGATCGCCTAGATTGTTCCAGGAAGTCCGTCGGTCCAGTCCGGTCCAACCCGACCTTGGATTAGTATCAGATCGAACCGGACCTCAGGCTGACTTTTCTAGCCCGAGGTCTTATCATGCCAGACCTTGGGTTGACCTCCAACCCGTATGGCCTGGTCCTTGGACATTCCTACTCCCTTTGGTTCTTATTATAAGACACTAACTAACAATTCTTATAAACCAATAAAAATAGTTAAAGTTATAAAATTGTCCTACAATTTAAGTAACTTCCAACATTATCCCTACTAATTGCCCTAAACTCTAATATTATATTAATTATTACTCTCACCCACTACATTGAAAAAATAATAATTAATGCTCCTTAGGAACAAGCAAGTGTCTTATAAAAAGAATTAAATAAACTTGTTAGTTGGTGCCTTATAATAAGGACTAGAGGGAGTATATCAATACAATATTAACAACTAAATCAGTATATGTTAACAACAATATACTAACAACTAAATCAATACATGTTAACAACTATATCAATACAACGTTTTTTGAAATAATACTAGAAAATGCCCTAGGGTTTTTTTCCTGACATTTGACTTTTATTTAGGCTTTTTTTTGACAATTTTTTGGTTACTTGGGACCTGAAGGGGATTTTCCCAAGAAAGCACCTTTTAATTACTTTTGAAGGTTAAAAAACGAAGAAGGAAATCCTAAATCTAATACTGAATAATAATATAAAAAAGGTAGAAATGGTTTTAATATTTTTAATTTAGCCAGTGCTATAACAAGAATAGGCTTAAGAAGCCTATTTTGGAATAGCATGCAGAAAATGGGAAGTGGAACTGAGGCTTGTTTAGTCACATTTTACCAAGCACTAGCAATATTCTCCTCCGGATTTCACATTGCACTAATTCTGAACATGTTGCTGATCAATATATTATTACATTAAGAGTTATATAATATGTTTATTTTGGTACTAAATATAATATCACAATCTATTTTATCCTCGTATTTATAATTTTCTTCTCAAAATATTCTTAATGATTGTTTATAGGAAGTAGTTTTCATTTAGAGTAGTTAGGATTAGAGAAATGACATGTTAAGAACCGGCGAGAGTATCATACATGGATTGCTATGGTATATGTAATGAAGAATGTACTCTTACAGCTATAAATTTGAGCATCATTGGAAATAAAGGAGGCACATGACACACTTTGGATTGTGTTGGTTAGCCAATGCTGCTTTTTTTTTTTTTTTTTTTTTTTTGGTCTTTTTGTTTTTTTTTTTTTTTGTGAAACAAGGAAAAAACATTGATGTTGGTTTTGTTGGTACGGAGATCAACATGAGAGAGTTAAAACGTTGAGATTGCTACGACTGTAATATCAAGGTTCATTTTTTATATGAGGGGTATGAAATTTTTTTAGCTAAATTTTAAAAAATTAGAGAAGTGGGATTAAAAAATTTTAATAAAGGGAATATGTAAGATTAAAGAGTAATACAAATTAATTAAAAACAATAACCCCACTTTTCTAATTCTTTTTAAATTTAACTCCAAACTTTTTTTTTTTTGTCCAAGTATCCGGTTCGGGGGGTTCGTGAATGCCTTTTCGACCACAATGTCTCCTCTAAGACTCGAACTCGAGATCTAGAGCGAATATAGTGTGGGTTTATATCTCTAGATTAACTTTATATTGGTTGTGAGACTCATTTTTTATTTTAGAGGGATATAGTGTGAGTTTATATCGCTAGATTAGCTCTATATTGGTTGTGTGACTTTGTTATTATTTCAGAATAATACAATGGTAACTATATCAACCTATATACGCAATGTTATTAAAATGCTATAATCTTAATATATTCTATATTATTAACTAATTTAAATTTAAATAACATTGTTGAATTCAAGTAAAAATTTATAATTTTTTATTTAGAAAAAAAGGATAAAAATAAGGGTTAAGTTGCCCTAAGTACCTCAAAATATTTTTTTGAGATTCAATAAACACCCTAAAGTGTTTAATGGGGCAAAGTATTAAAAATAGAGCAATTTCGGCCTCACTAAACACTCATTCCCCAATCTCCCTCCAGCTTGCTTCCTCGTCTACCAATGTCTAATCTAGTATGGTTTCTGGGAAGTACAAGTGCCACGAAAAAGAAATGGTTGTTTCGTTGGTTTGTACCTTTGAAACCTTAAGTTCATAAACTAACCACACACCTCTGGCTTGTTCGTGACTTGAGCCAACGAGTAGAGGCAACTCTGATTTTTTTTTTCCTCCCCTATAAAGCCCCCTCCTTCACCACACGGTTTGCAAACACATCCTTGTTCTGCTATGTTTTTCTACTTCTCCCGCCCTTTCTTTCCTTTTCTCACTCCCTCAATAGTTTCTTCCAAATATTACAATTCTTTAGCTGCCTGTTTCCGAACGCTACGTGCTCTAAGACTTATATATTGTTATAAAGGGATAGAAGTCATAGTCAATTGTAATAGAAATCCTCTTCTCTGCAACTCACACATATCCAAATCCACCCTCCTTCTTCATCTCCTCTTCTGTGTTTTATGGCTGTGGCTGCTCCTTCTTCCCAGATTTTTCACGACAGAGACAATGGCACCTCTGAAATAAGCAGGTAGGAATTTTAGAGCACCACGTCCAAAGCTGTGGAGCTTAGAGCTCTTCATGCTGCTTTAATCCTAGACTCCCATCTCCTCCTGCCTCTCCTTCATGCTGTGCATCTCAGTTTTCTGCTCAGGATTACCCTGTTTTCACTCTTGCGTTCATTTTTTTCCTTCATTCCTCAATTTTAATTCTCAGGTCATGTCAACACTATTGTTTTGTTTCTCATTTCGCACCATTCTTGTGTTTTTTTTGCAGCCTAAGCCTTCTTTCAAGCCTTATCATTAATATATTTTCTCAAAGTGCTTCTTACACTTGTTCTTGAAACTTGAATAAGCTAGATGCATACAAAACAATGTCTTTCTTTTATACTAAATCATTGCTCTATTTCTTTCTCCTGCGGTGAACCTCCATGAAATGCGAAGTAACAATTGACTTTTGACTTCTATCTTTTTCATAATTCTCGCTACGTGCCCTTTCTTTTCTGAACCCTATGAGCAAGCAAGCTGGAGGGGGATTGGAGGGAAGGAAACGGGATTATAGGGTCTGTTAAATTGGGCCGAAATCGCCCTATTTTTATTCCCTGAGGGGTACAATTGTGCCCTTAAATATTTTAGGACCACAAAAAAAATCTCCGTGCACCTAAACCCTAAGAATAAAAAAAGAAAAGAAAAAGAAAACTCATTTAAAGGTATACTTATATTTTTTTTTTCAATTTTTAATGTAGTCCCTATGTGTTTTTCTTTCATGTTTAAATGCTTTAATTTTTCTCTAATAGTACCATTAATATAATGGTATTAATAGAACAAAGTTGTAGAAGTTAACCCTATTTTAGATTATAATTAATGATTTAATTAAGAGAAAAAATAGAGATGTCAAATTAAAAATGGAACACAAGTATAGGAAACGGCCATTAAAAATCATTTTAATTATTTATGAAATTGTAATTTTTAATAATAACTATCATTTTAAAGTATCTTTTCAAACGGAGTTGGCTCCACTCCTTCCTTCCTATCTCATTTTCATCTCAACCGTTAGATTGAAAGATTAGCGGTTCGCATTTAATCTTTTATAAAAATATTAATAAAAAATTAAATTATTAATAAAATATTTAAAATAATAGTTTTATAATAGATTAAACGAATGGTTAAGATTTCAATCCAACGGTTGAGATGAGATGAAGAGATAGGATAGAGAACGAGGAGGAAGATGACTCTAGTCAACCCCTTTTCAAACATGATAAAATAATTTAGGATTCTCTAACATAAAAATATTTAAAACTTTTTAGCAATTTTTTCCCTATATTACCACCTCTAGAATCTTAAGTAGAAAGCCAGATGGCAGTTCCTAAGAAGACCGTGGCGTGAACCTTGGCGGTGCTTTGCAATGTTAGCAGGAAGCATCCATGTGAATCTTTACTTCCCCGCCTCGGAGATTTCAAATTTCAAAACCTAACGGTCTAATTTTTCCATTAAGGCTAATTCAATCTGCACATCCTAAAAATAACGAAATTAACGCCATTTCAGTTTTCAGAGAAAACTCGCTTTTCTTTTATTTTTTCCTTAGGTAAATACAGTAGTGAGTAGTGACCTCTCTACGCTTTGATTGTTAGTATTGCTGTAAATTCAAAAAGTTGTTATTTTATCAATGGAAGATCGCAATCAATGGCATCTTTACGACCCACTTCTTCTCACAGACGCTTCTTTGCAGCATAAAAACTCTTCTATTCACTCCATTTGTAAGAACTCTGCACGAGTTAGCTTTGTCTGTGCATCTTGGTTTATCCGTAAATTTTTGTCTTTGATTTGGCAGACAATTCACAAACGTCACTGAGCTCTCTAAGTCCAACAATGGCGGATACTGAATGGCAGGACAGCCAAAATGACGGTAAGACTCCATAATATATCAGAAAGATCGATACTTTCTCGTTGCTGGCGAACCCAACTTGGAGTTTTTAATCACCCATCATGGTTTTGATTTTCTGGTGTAGAATTTTCTTGGAAAAGACGAGAGTTTGACAAAAAAGATGTGCAATTCGAAGACCCAATAGCAAAGAAAATGGTTGATGGTAAGAGAGACCATTTCTTGCTTTGTTCCACACAACTTCATCGGCAATAGATCTTAGATTTTTCAATTGTGGCTCCTAAAGAATCTGATCGAATTGGGAATGAATTTTTCAGGCCGATCACTGTTAGGATATTCTTTAAGGTCGCCTGATTTGGTCATCTGCGCTGGCTCACCAGATATTGCCATTGAATCCCCTGAGATGTTGGAAAACAAATCTCGTCAAAAAGTGGAGTCGCCTGTGGAGCTTTCTTTAGAGAATGGAATTAATGGGTCTGATGTTGTAAAGCCTCAGAAGATTCCAACTGTCAAATTCTCTATGTTTTGTGAAACCTTCAAAGAGCTGTCTCCCGATGCCTCTTTTGAGCTTTTCCCACCCCCAGAAGTCACCGATAAGTCGCCTCAAGACTACCCTTATAGTTAGTGACATTTTTTGCTTTCTCTCATGTGGATGGAGACTTCTGAATACAGCTATGTTAATTTTTTTTTACGAGATTCTACTTTGAATACAGGAGAAAATGAATTGCAAGAAGATTTGAAAGTATCACAAGAGGCAGAGTTGGATTCTCCAGATGTATGCATCTTCCTAAACAATATCCTTTTTATATCCTAGGGATGAAATTTAGAGTGTTTCAGTGCGCACTCAAAATGTTGTTATTGTAGGGTAGCGGAGATAACGAGGAAGAAGAGGATTTTCAGAAGCTGAGTAGGGAATTCAAGTGTCAGAAAAAGGAGCTGGCTGAAACTAGGAGGATGTTGGAGGAACTCAAAAGGGAGAATCAACAGAAGAATAGAGAATGCCAAGAAGCATTGAAGTCTTTGCAAGATCTTCAGAGTGAGCTCATGCGCAAGTCCATGCATGTAGGATCATTGGGTATGCATCCCTTTTTCATGTTCTTATGAGCCAGCAGCTAATATTCAACTCATCTGATATAATGAGACTTCCATAATTTGCAGCATTTGCCGTTGAGGGGCAGGTAAAAGAAAAAAGCAGGTGGTTTTCCTCTCTGAGAGACTTGATGAGGAAAGTAAAGGTACTGATATTTTGACAAGTTAGTTAATTTATTAACAAAATAAAACATTAAAAAACATACTTGTACTGTAGTAAACTGGTAAGCAATTTCATTGTGCAGATTATGAAAATGGAACACAACAAACTATCAGAGGAAGTAGAGACGTATAAGAAGTATCTTGCAGATATGAGTGAAATGGGGATTACTATCAAGTCCAAGAGTAAGTAGATACGAAGAAGTTTCAGTTTCAAATCTTTATGTTAGTTGAAGGTCATATTTTCAGATATTCTTATTCCCCTATTTATAGTACATGAGCAGCTGGAGTTCCACGAAGATCTCAAGACCAAATATCTAGATGGCGCTGGGAAACAAAAAGAACTTTACAATAAGGTTTTGGAGCTGAAAGGTAAGCATGCATTTGGATTTTAATTCTTGATTATAGACTCAGATATAATAGAGCAATTTAGAACGAGTTACAAAATATTCTTCCTCACAGGAAACATCAGGGTCTTTTGCCGGTGTAGGCCTCTTAATGCAGAAGAGATGACATCGGGAACAAGAATGGCAATAGATTTTGAATCAGCGAAAGATGGTGAGCTTAATGTACTGTCAAATGGGGCTTCTAGAAGGACTTTCAAGTTTGATGCTGTTTTTGGGCCCCAAGCAGATCAAGGTAATTTTGAATTAAGATGCCAAGAATTCTCTGACATTTTTAAGGTTGAAGACTCATTAAGGCATCCTTTGCTTTTTATTGTTTGTGTAAATATAGCCGACATATTTGAGGACACGGCACCATTTGCAACCTCAGTTCTAGATGGGTATAATGTATGCATATTTGCTTATGGGCAGACTGGAACAGGAAAAACATTTACAATGGAAGGTACAGAAAAGGCACGTGGAGTTAATTTCAGGACTCTTGAGAAAATGTTTGACATAATCAAAGAGAGACAGAAGCTCTATCGTTATGATGTCTCTGTAAGCGTCTTAGAAGTCTACAATGAGCAAATAAGAGACTTGCTTGTCTCAGGAAATCAGCTAGGAATAGCTGCAAGAAGGTTGCTTTTAAGTCACTTCGTCATTTATGTTATGTTCATTCCTGAAGCCCTTCAAATGAACCCACTCTTAAACTTATTTTGATTGATTTTCAGATTAATAGCTGGATATGCATATGCTAACTGATATTGGGTTGAATATAGGCTTGAAATAAGGCAAGCAGGTGAAGGAATGCACCATGTTCCGGGACTTGTGGAGGCACACGTGAATAACATGACTGAAGTCTGGGAAGTCCTACAAACAGGCAGCAACGCAAGGGCTGTTAGCTCAACCAATGCCAATGAGCACAGCAGTCGATCCCACTGGTTAGTTTTATTGTTTATTAGTTCACATCCTTAAATTTTAAAGAATGACAAGACTTTGGCGAAGCTTCTTTTGGTGTTTGCCACCAGTTTTGTAAGTATAAACATAAATACAAAATTGCAACTTTCTTCAGGTGTTAAGTGTTACAATTCTATTGATTTGAAGAACTACATTAAAAATGCATATCTGAAAAATTTCTCTTTCCTTAAATTACATGATAGAGTAAGTGCGTAACTGCTTATGAAAGATTGTTCCTTCTCTGCACAGCATTCACTGTGTGATGGTGAAGGGGGAGAATTTGTTGAATGGGGAATGCACAGGAAGCAAGTTGTGGCTAGTAGACCTGGCAGGCAGCGAGCGAGTGGCTAAAACAGAAGTGCAAGGGGATCGACTCAAGGAAACTCAGAATATTAATAGGTCTCTCTCTGCACTAGGAGATGTTATATCAGCTCTTGCAACAAAATGCTCACATGTTCCCTTCAGGTAATCATGATAGATATCAGCTTTGATTATGAATATAAATTTTGAAATGAGAGCCCCATATTCTGTATGGTTAGTACTGAAGTTTATGGTGTTCTTCATGGTGCAGAAATTCCAAACTCACACACTTGCTGCAAGACTCTTTAGGTACTTCTGGTTTTTATAGAAGCTTATTTTTGGATCTGCTTCATTTGCATCTCCATATTTGTGCAAGGAAATATTATTATAGATAATTGACCAATAAACTTGCGTTTTAGGAGGAGATTCAAAGGCGCTCATGTTTGTACAGATTAGTCCTAATGAAAATGATTTAAGTGAGACGATTTGCTCTCTGAACTTTGCTAGTAGAGTGAGAGGAATAGAATTAGGGCCTGCAAAAAGGCAATTGGACCCTACCGAGCTTCTCAAATACAAACAATTGGTATGCCTACATTGTACTTTTGCATTAATTATCCACTTTCTTTGTTTCATCTATTGCATTTTCCACAATTTCTCTCGTTTTTTCAGGCTGAGAAAACCAAGCAAGAGATGAAGATTAAGGACTTGCAAATCAAGAAAATGGAGGAAACAATTCAAGGATTAGATTCCAAGATAAAGGAGAGAGATGTTAAAACTAAAACTCTGCAAGATAAGGTATTGTATTGGAACCCATGATATTTTAGTTTTAGTTTCAAATGTCTCTCTTAGCATTATGTGTTTTGGATTTTGAAGGTCAAGGAATTGGAATCCCAACTTTTGATTGAGAGAAAGCTGGCGCGTCAACATGTAGACTCAAAGATAGCTGAGCAGCATCTGCTTAAACATCAAGAGCAAAACAACACACCAATGAGACCAGCACTTGCAAACAAACCACTAGGAATTCACAAGAACTTGAATGATTTCATGAGTTCAACTAGACCACTAATGGAGAACAATATCTTAAAGCAGCCCTCACTGCCCTTTTCAACTTTGGAAAACTCCATCAAGTGCATTGATCACGCCGAGAAAGAGAACAATCCTGACATAGTTGACAAACTTGTATTGCCTAAAAGGACTGGAAGAGCTTCTATCTGCTCAACTACTGCACGTATTCCTTCAGTCACAACTTTAAGGCGAAACTCTTTGATACCTCTACCAACTGTGGCTAACTTACCTCAACTCCCACCAACAGTAATGCCAGTGCTAGAAAGTAGAGCTGAAGAGGAAGAAAGCAATGATGAAGTGGGAACCTGTTTGGCTACACAGACACATCTTGAGAGTCCTAAACAAAGAATGAGGAGTGAAAGTAAGAAGAGAGGAAGCAACATGCTAAGGCGAAGCTTATACAAAAAGATTCAGAACAAGTCGCCAATTCAACAACATATGAGAAGGGTTGGTGTAAATGTAGGTATGGAGAAAGTAAGAGTTTCTATTGGGAGTCAAGGGAGGATGATGGCAAAGAGGGTGTTGAGGAAAAATGTTAGAAGAAATGGAACAGAAGAAACTCAGCAAAAGAATAGTCAAAAAGAAAAGGAAAGAGGGTGGAATGCAGGTACAGCAGGCAAATCCACTTTTTGAAAGCAAAGTTGAAGAGAATTTCTTGAATATACCAAACCAATATAGAATAGCCATGTGAGAATGTCTCATAGGTGTAGGGTTTAATGATCCTCACATGTTTGTTCCTCGTTGGTTTGATTTCCGTATTCAGATGGATTCAGCTTAATTATCTACAAATTCCTTATATAGGTATTCATTTTGGCAAACTATTTAGACTTTAGAGTGTGAAAGTATGTCTTTCTCTTTGATGATTCTATCATCTGCTTGACCGTTTGTCTTTTTATTAAGAATCTGTGAGTGTACAAAATTAGTAGACTTTGCCATTGTGAAGTTTTAAACACGCCACCTTCTACTAATTTATCATTGTGTAATGTAAGCTATGTGAATTGGTAAAAGACATGCAAACAAAATCTTAACCAAATTGTATGTTGAAACCTATTTGTTCATTTGTCCCTCTCAAATAAGTTATATGTTTCTCATTTTATTTGGCCATTTTTTGGGTACCCAATGTCGTCCATACTTAACGCATCATATTTCCATTACGTTGAACTTTTCACAATAATGAATGTAAAGAACTACTAGTTATTATGCACAAAAGGTAATACTTTTGGTCAGTCAGATTGGTTGGTTATGATATATGATTCAAATCATTGGCATTTTACTTAAATGACCTTAATGATACAAAATCATTTATAATTTTAAGGTTTTTAATTTTTTTGAATTAAAGAGGAAGACACTAACTATTTGAGATTATAAGTGAGATTGAACCTGCGACTTTCCATTTAGAGGAAAGCTTTCATGTCATTAGGCTACAAGGCCTTTGGCTAAGGTGTATAATTTATAATTGTGTAGTATGAGTTGAAATAAAATAAAAAAAACAAAAATTATTCAAGTTTCTGATTATAGATTTTACTCAATAACGTTGGGATCAAACGTTCAAATCTAAACTCTGTGACATTTATAAACCAAGTAAATATTGGCCAACAAGAAGTTGCCTTATTGGTAGTGCAAGCCGCCATGCTTATATGGGGTCCTAGGCTCGAGCCTGGCATTGATACGTTTGTATGGCATCCGTTTGATTGTATAAAATGAACAAGTAAATATTGATGTGCCAAGTTTATATTATTTATTTTGGTATGTGAGAGAAACAATAACAGAATTCATTTTGTAACTAAATCTTCACAATGGTAATATTATGTTCATTGTTGATATAAGACAATATTTACAGATCTTCCAGCACTTTATTATCTGCAGAAACACAACATATTCCTGAGGAAACTGAAACATGAAGCAAAAATGCAGAAACAAAGAAATAACCTTATCACAACTTATGGCAAAATGGATGAGGTGAATTCATTTTGAATGAACCCATCTCATATTCTATACTGAAGCTTATTATTTAGATAACATATATCTATTGTCAATAATAATTAATAATCTAAAATATGATTCCAATTGATTTTTTAAACCTTTGAAAGATGCATCATCATGTATCATGTGGGGATTCTGATGTAGGGGCTGAAGAAGAATTGCTGACATACTCTCTAGCATCGATCAACATTGCAATGACCTCTTTCATTGTTGGCCTATTGAGAGGAGAGGCACTGGTGCAGAACAATGCAATTTTGAGAACAAGAGACATCTCTTGAACTGTTCTTTGTTCACTCAGATTCAGTCGCTTGTCAAATAGTTCCAATGTTGGCACTGATGCTTGAATTGATCTTCTCACCCAAGTCACCAAATCACCACCCTGTTCCAGCGGCTGAACTGGTGAACGGCCGGTGACTAGTTCCAGCAAAACCACCCCAAGGCTATAGATGTCACATTTCTCAGTCACCTTCATGGTGTAAGCATATTCTGTAAAATAATAATAATATTCACAAAGATTGTTTAGACCCAACTTTTGACCAACTTAAAGCCTTGGACTCAAGGCAGGGAAATAATATAGTTTCAGAATCTGGAATTGTAATCAGTAGAAAGTACTTTTCCCATCTAATTATTACCAGGAGCAATGTAGCCAAATGAACCCGCCACGGTAGTCATGGATTTGGAATATGAAAAGTCAATCAGCTTTGCCAGGCCAAAGTCTCCAACGCGTGCCTGAAAATTTTCATCAAGTAGTATGTTGTTTGACTTAATATCGCGGTGAATGATTTGAGGTTTGCAGTCATAATGAAGGTAGCACAAGCCTTGTGCAGCCCCAAGAGCAATCTTATACCGACAATTCCAATCCAGTGGACATGATTCTGGATTTGCATGGAGTTGTTCTCCAAGGCTGCCATTTTCCATGTACTCATATAAGAGAATCTTTGACTCCTCATGAAAACAAAATCCATACAACTTCACAATATTCCTGTGTCTGATCTTCCCAAGGGTTGAAATCTCTGCAAGAAAGCTTCTGTCAACATTTGCTCTTTCTCCAGACGAATTCAGCTTTTTGACCGCAATCACCTCACCGTCAGCCATAGTAGCCTTGTAGACAGTGCCGCATGCTCCATTTCCTATAACTGCAGCTTCTGAAAAATTACCAGTGGCTTCCAAGAGATCCTGGTATGTGAAACCTTCTTTTGGAAAATAATAGTTGTTTAGGGCATGAGGCATTGCTTGCCTTTCTGAGGAGACAAAAGAAGGGCTTTTGCGCTTCATAGCCCAACATATACAGATTATGAACGTAAGAGAAATCAATCCAACCACAGCCGAAACAATACTCACTATCATCTCCCTGGAAGAACCATCTCTAGTCCAACTTTGGTTTGGAGGAGAGGGGGGAGACTTGGATGGATGGCAATAATAGGAACCTACTTGGCACAGTCCATTGTTTCCAGCAAAATTTGTGAAATCCATCTTTTGAAATGCAGGAGTGTTTGGAATAGTTCCAGTCAAGTTGTTGTTAGAAACATTGCAAACCAAAAGGCTGGGCAAGTTACCTATTGAGGCGGGAATTTCACCAACAAGCTCATTGTCATTTAAATAAAGGAATTCCAACATCTGCAAGTTCCGCAAGCTGTCAGGAATCACACCAGATAGTTTGTTATGGCTCATATTAAGGGCAATCTGAAGAGCTGTAAGTCCTCCCAAATGAAGAGGAATGCTACCTGAAAACAAGTTACCACCAAGCTCCAGCTCTGTGAGACGAGTAAGATCCCCTAAAGCGCTTGGTATTGCTCCTGAAAATTTATTATCAGAAAGTTTCAACAATTCCAAATTCACCAGCTTGCCAATTTCACCTGGAAGGGTGCCAGTGAACTGATTCCTGCTAAGATCAAGCCTCTGTAGTTTTACACAGTTTCCCAACTCCTCAGGGATGCTTCCACTAAGAAGATTAGAGGAAACATTGAATGAGACAAGCTGTGCTAATTTTCCAATCTCAAGAGGTAGATGCCCAAAAAAATGATTATCTGACAACAGAAGCCTCATCAAACTCTGGAGTTGACCTATCCCTCGGTTTATTATCCCAGTGAACCGATTCTGATTAAGTTCAAGTGCAGAAAGATTATGAAGTTCATTCAATTCAACGGGGAGGCCTCCTGTCAGCTGGTTGTTTCCCAGCATAAGCTGCACAAGTGACTTGCAAGTTTTCAGATCATACGGAATATTTCCAGACAACTTATTTGACCCAAGGCTTAGAAATTTCAGTTTCTGATATTTGCAAAGATGGGCGGGTATCATACCGACGAGATTGTTAGCAGATAAATCAAGAACACTGAGGTTGCTTCTAGCTCCAAGATCAGGAGGTATTTTACCCTCAAGTTGATTGTCAAACAGCTGCAAATCCACCATGTATGTAAGATTTTGAAACACTAATGGAATACTACCTGTTAAGTGATTTATGGACAAATCTAAAGTATTGAGTAGCCTTAACTGCCCAAGTTCCCAAGGGATTTCTCCCTGCAGAAGGTTTTCAAATAGATGAAGCAATCCAAGATTAGAGATCTGCCCCAATTCTTTAGGAATCATACCACTCAAAAGGTTCTCAGATAGATCAATCTCCAAAGTACTTGTAAGGTTCCCTAGCTCCGGAGGAACTGTCCCATTCAAGCGGTTGGTATATAGATACAACCGTTGTAAGTGAGATAACTTCCCCAGCTCCTTTGGAATAGCTCCACTGAACAAATTTTGATGCAAAGCAAGTAATTCCAACCTACTGATATTTCCAATTTCTGGGGGAATCTCCCCAGATAGAAAGTTTTGGTACAAATGTATAGTGGTAAGGTTCTGAAGCTTCAGAATCTCCCTTGGTATTGAACCCTCAAGCTGATTCTGTGCCAATCCTAACAGCTCCAAGCTCTCACACTCACTAATTTCTCGAGGTATTGGGCCTGAGAGACTATTGAAGCCTGCCTTGATAATTCTTAGTTGCTTCAATTGACTTATTGAAGTAGGAATTCTTCCAGTTAAATTATTGCCATAAATGACTAGCTCTTCAAGGGAATTCAAATTCCCAATCTCTTCTGGCATTTCACCGTGCATAAAATTTTCACACAGATAAAGCTTTCTTAGTGAGGTAATTTGGCAGAAAGGGTTCTCAAGTTGTCCGTGAAATTTATTTGTACAGAGGTCTAATATTTCTAGACTCTTACAAGCAACGAAACCAACAGGAGTAGGGCCAGAAATGAAATTCATTGACAAATTCAACTCAACCAGATGAGGAAGGTTGCAGATGATGGGAGATAAAAAGCCAGATAGAGTAAGGAGACTAAGATTTATAGAAGTTACCACTGAATTATTGCAATGCACACCAGTCCAATTGCAAGGAGTCAAATCAGAAGATTTCCAATCATGAAGACTGTTTTGTGGGTCAGAAAGGAATTTTCTAAACTCCAAAAGAATCGAACCATCCTCATTAATCGAACTTACTTGGACAACACCAAAACAAAGCAACATTATCAAGTAAAACCCTTTTTGGATGAGGAAATTCCTCTCAAAACCCATTTTGGGTCAGAAAAACTGAAAAGCATACAGGGTTGGCTTTATTGAGTTGCAAAAGAAGTGATCAGCTGATATTGAATCAAAAAGCATTTGGGAAATGGAAAAATCAGAAATTTGAGAAATATTTCAGAGGCAAGAAAGACAAGGTAGAAAGGATTTGGCGGTGAGAAGAACCGAATGAACAAAACCAAAGGGAGTTATATTATTTGGAGAGAAATAGAGAGCTACAAAGGCAATGCATATGCATACCGAACGAGATGGTAAGGACAAAAAGAGACAGAGACAGACGATACAGTGACAGAGACCTAACCTAACAGACAAATAGGAAGAAAGGTAACAAAACACTTTACACAGAAGAGGATGAAACTAGTTGCTCTGTTCTGTTTGTTCCAACTCCTCGTTCTCTTGGTTCCTCTGGAAATCCACCACCATATGTTCTCTGGCAATGACAACACTATCATTTGTGTTTGAAAGGATCACAACGAAAGGTGCAGTTTGCAGAGCAGAGATATGAGTATTACATGACAATCTCCACCATTGTTAATGGGCCTCCCATTGTGGAAGTACTCTATAGTACGAAATTTTGCTCTGTTTCTTGCTCAAGTCTCGATAATGGTACTCTCGAAATCATGATCTCGAAGACTACTCACCTCAATGCACTTGGGTTTCTACTAGTAAATTTACATGATGGTAAGATTCTGAAATTCAGCACCAATGTCGGATTTTTGTTTTTGTTTTTTGTTTTAATTAAACGGTGGGGTAGTAAGTAGTAACATATTAATACCAAGAAGACCCTGTTTTGTTCTGCCAAGTTATGATTAGCATATTTGTGCTGCGTATCCTCCGATTATGCATATATTTTATGTTAAAGCCCAGCTATATAGAACTTTTACAACACTGACACGGTATAATTTATTTTAAACTATTTAGCATAATGGATGGTTACAAGAGTGTACTATAATAAAATATAGAATACAAAGTGGAGAATTATGGAATTTCGTTGCCTGATAATTTGGCATCTTCTACTTTTAGAGGAAGTAAATGCTTTGTGCCTCACAATGCCCTTTTGTCGACTTCAATAGCCATAGCCGCCACCTCCTCTTCCTCTCTGTATCAAATCTTTTTTTTTTTCCTGATCCTATGTACAAATCAGTACTTGATCGGTAGTAAATTATATATGAATGATATTGAATGCAAATAATTTGATGTTATAGCATAAACGTAGACACATCTATACTTACACAAAAGTAGCAATTTGTTTTAATGAAAATAAAATATGAGCTTTATCAATCCCGCCAATCTTGCATTCCAATTCCAACTTCATCATTATCATAAGAGAATAAATTTCGAGATTATAATATATTAGGAAACTTCCATTGGATTAGCCTTTGTCAATGCCGTTAGTGTCATTATTATGGGAAATACCATTATCATTGGTGCCAAATCAAGTATCTTTATCATTATATGCGCCTAACCTTAATTAGTGGGAAAATCGTACAATTAAATGCCAAATGCTCAGTAGATGCTCTGTACCGTTTTCCCTGAAATTTTCTTTTGTCACATCAATAAATTATTAATGGATTTTTATTTATTTATTTATCTCTGATGTCACAGAAGAAGTTATTTTAATTTTAAATTTAACTATGACTATGAGATTTATAAATGTTAAGTTGCAGAGAAGCCATTCCATAGTCTTCTTTAGTTTCTTGTCAAAGACACTTTCCATACTCCGATCTTGCTCAGTTTCTTGTCAAAGACTCATTTCAGAGGCAATTTTTGTTTTTAAATGAATGACTAACTTCCACCAGAAAGAGCCAAGATATGACTATTCAATAGACTCATGCTTTATGGACATTTTTTATTTTTATGAAATGACTTGATTCGTAACGAACTGACATATTCATTTTGCATTATATATACACAAGACCGAGAACCGAGAAAATACAGGCGAGACTTGAAATGGAACAAGTAATACTGTTGGGCTTCTGGACAAGCCCTTATGTGATGAGGGTGAAGATTGCTCTGATGGAGAAGGGAATTGAGTTTGAGTACAAGGAAGAAGAAGATATATTTGAGGATCAAAACAAGAGCCAATTGCTTCTCAAATCAAATCCCATTCACAAGAAAGTTCCAGTACTCATTCACAATAGCAGGCCCATCTGCGAGTCCCTCATCATCCTTCAATATATTGATGAGGTTTGGAAGCACAAATACCGTCTTTGCTCTGATGATGCCCACAACCGAGCCAATGCGATGTTTTGGATTCATTTCTTTGACAAAAAGGTAATGATATTGCGTCTAATTTACAGCAGATAACTTCCAATAATCTTGAGGAGTTGAACTGTTGTGTATTGGTGTGTGCAGATCGGTGATTGTGGAAGGAAGATGTGGGCTAGCAAGGGAGAAGAACAAGAGAGTGGGAAGAAGGATTTCATAGATTGCTTGAAGCTGTTGGAGAATGAACTTGGAGAGAAGCTTTATTTTGAAGGAGATCATTTTGGAGTGTTGGATATGGCCTTAATACCAATCACATGCAGGTTTTATACCTACGAGAAGATGTGCAAATTCAGCGTGGAAGAAGAATGTCCGAGGTTCATGGAATGGGTGAGAAGGTGTTATCAGAGGCAAAGTGTTTCAGACACACTTCCTGACCCACTGAAGGTCTATCACTTTGTGTTGCAGATCAAGAAAAGGTTTGGAGTTGACTAAAATTCCTGCTGAATTAATTCATTCCAAGTGTCGTGCTTGTTTTGTTTGCAATGATAAGTAAACAATAATATCATAACATGTCCACGTCTATGTGTTTGGTTGTATTTTGGAGTTGTTGTGAGTTCTTCCCTCTAATATCAATAAGGTTGAGTACTACTTTATGTTTCAAGTTAGGTCATTCTAATTCCTATATAGTATTTTATTGCATGTTCAGCATCACAGCCAATTGAGTCAAATATGTACATAGGTAAGCAATTTCACAACAAAAATGCTGTGAACCTTTTTTTCCCTAAAAAAAAGTTCACAAGTTAACCCACTTTTAGATGAATAATTAAAAATTTTGATTAAAGAGAACGTGACGTGTTGCACAAATTTATTTATTATTTTTTAAATAAAGCAGATAAATTGGTCAGTTTAATAATTGATTGCACAGGCAATTGATTTTTTGTTTTCATTTGGTTTTTCTCTGCAACTAGAAACTGCAGCGTAAAATTTTCTAATTATGATAAGCATATTTATCTTTCCCAATGCGAAATTCGCAGCAAATGCCATCCATCCAACGACTTTTCAGGCAACGGCGACATGGAAAAATAGAAGAAGAATGAAATAATTAGACAGAGCGTGAGAAACAAAGGAGGAAAATAAAAACACAAACAAATAACCTTTTTGCCATCATAATCCATCCAACATGGGATATAGTTGATGTTTCCACATTTCATCAAATATAATGAACGGCAGCCAGGGATTTTCTTGTAAATAGGTATGATGAAGTAAAGGGTTATATATGATGGCCCCCAGGAAAAAAAAAAAAAAAAAAAAAAAGAAAAAAGAAAAAGAAAGTGAAGGGTTCATGTTCCTTGGACTAGCTAGTATTAGACCTATCTGTTGATTTTGACAGGGATTACATAACAAATTGTATTCTGATTTATAGGAATCCCTGATTTGTAGAGATTAGAAATAATCTTCATTAATAGTCATTATTAGATTTATAGGAATCCCTGATTTATAGGGATTATGAATAATCTTCATTAGTAGTCATTGTGAGCCATTACTATTGAGGCTCTCTTATCTTGTATATATATATAACGTTCCTATATGAATATAGGACACAACATTTATTCTTTCCATTTTGTCAGGTCACATGGTATCAAAGTTCAGGTTGTGTCCTCTTTGAAATATTTTTTTTCTATACGCATTTTTTTTTAGTTTTCTATTTCTTCACCCGTCACTCTTTCAGTTTCTGTCGATTGATCCTTTTTTTCCTCCTTTTCTCGAAATCTATTCTCTCGATTGCTCCATTTTTTTCCCTTGTTATCTTGAGAGCTATTCTCTCGATTTTACTTCAGTTTTTCCTTGTTTTCTCGAGACCTATTACATATCTCGATTGATCATGTAAGCATTTTCCTCCTCGGGTTCATCTCGCATCTCCATTTGATTTAGTCCATTATGGGGTCCATGTCTGTCGAGTCTAAACCTGGTTTTGTACTTTGTTCCGATGATTTTTTTTTCTCTTTATTTGATTTCGAGTTGTTTTCTCACTTTTGCAATTTTTGTGAAATTCGATTGATCATGTTTTTCCTCCTTTTCTCGAGACATATTCTCTCAATTGCTCCATTTTTTTTCTCATTTTCTTGAGAGTTATTCTCTCGATTTTACTCCAAGCAAGATTATATTTCTTTTTCTCATTTTCTTGAGTTTTCTATTTCTTCACCCGATTCTTTCGATTGCTCCCTTTTTTTCGAGACCTATTCTCTCGCTTGCTCTAGTTTTTCGTTTTCTTGAGAGCTATTCTCTCCATTTTAATTCAGTTTTTCCTTATTTTCTCGAGACCTATTCTCTCGATTGCTCCATTTTTTCCCTCATTTTCTTGAGAGCTATTCTCTCGATTTTACTCCAATTTTCTCATTTTCTGGGGACAATTCTCTCGATTGCTCCTTTTTTTTTTTCGAGACCTATTCTCTCGCTTGCTCTAGTTTTTCCATTTTTTGGCTTCCGCTCAGTGAAAGGCTATGGATCATTATTTTCTTGAAGATGAGTTGCTACATGTGTAAGCTGCTTCCAGCCAAGCTGATTTGTCTTCTACCTATTCGGTCTGCTACTGATCAACTTACAGACATATTCACAAAGCCACTTCATCCTACTCAGTTTCATGAACTCAAGTCCAAGCTAGTCATCCAAGATAGATTACATAGCAAATTGTATTCTGATTTATAGGAATCCTTGATTTGTAAGGATTATGAATAATCTTCATTAATAGTCATTATTAGATTTATAGGAATCCCTGATTTGTAAGGATTAGGAATAATCTTTATTAATAGTCATTATTAATTAGTCATTATGAGCCATTACTATTGAGGCTCTCTTATCTTGTATATATATGTAACATGTAACGTTCCTATATGAATATAGGACACAACATTCATTCTTTCCATTTTTCCAAGCACAAATTTGGTATCTTAAAAAGAGGTGTGTATATATATATATATATATATGCAGCACAAGAGAGCATTCGTAAGCAACTAGGAACAAAGTCAGAGATGTTTCTACCAAATGAAGTATCGCAGAAATTTTTCCACATCTGCTTCTTCTTAATTATTGTTGTGTATCAGATATTGGAGTCATTGGAGTCAAGAAGAACCCCAAGTTGAAAACTTAAGCCTCGAATTCTGTGGTGAGGAAAAAAAAAAAAAAAGGAACTTTTCCAACGTTTTTATGATTTTTGGGTAAGATTTCATTATTGATTGGTCAAGGTTAAGATTATTGTTTTATATTGTTGTAAACTAAAATTAAAGAGGAATATATTTAACATGATCGAAATATTTAAGATAGCGGGTGTAAGTTTTAAAATAAAAATAAATTATATTGAAGATTGAGATGCCGTTGGTTTCTGTTTTTCCTATATTGACCAAGTGAAAATAATTTTTCTAAGAGGACTTTTGTTTGGAAGGTCAAATGCGGTATCCAAACATGTTCATAACAGCACACTGTACACTATCAGAAGGGAAAATGAACATGGGATTTACATTTTTTGAAAAATCTTATGTAATCAAATCAATATGTTCAGAACTACACTAAATCTGGAACCAGTTGGTGCAGAATAGGGTTATGAGATTAACAATTGCGGTTTGATTGATGTATTCTATTGCTAAATAACACATGCGAAAACTGAAAAATTACACAATATTTTCAAAATTACATTTTAACTTGTCCTTTGTAAATTCTAACTGAAATAAAAGTACAAAAATTTCTAGAGATAATCACAAGTAATCATCAAAATATAGTGGAGGAATGGATAATTATTTTAAAGGAACAACTTCACTTATTACTCTATTCAATTTACATTTGGGGAGAGAATGTTGGACTTGGCTTATGTCCTTTTCTTTTCATGTCCATTTTCATTTGTTAACTCCAAACTATCTAGTTTTGAGAATAAACAAAATAAGGGAGCTCCTTTTTTATTTTTATTTTAAAAAAGACATCCATCACTATAAATACTCCTATATATCAATAGATCCTAAATGAATTTTCAGTACACTCAGCATTTCAAAATAATTTTTTAGTGGCATGTAGTATCTAGCACCTAACATTCTAAAGTATTTTCATATAGATACTATGTATCAATGAAAAATATTTTAGGGCATTGGTTGAGTGTATATAAAATTAATATAAGATACTTAATGCTATTGACAATATATTTCGGAACACTATGTGCTCTTTCTTTCTTTTTTTTTTAAAAAGGTGCACTCCTTGCTTTATTTAACCCAAAATTAGGTAGTTTTAGGGTAAAGGCCGATGTGAGCGGAAGGAGAAAGAAAATGAGAGCGGACAACAAATCTAAGAAGGACGGTATGACAAGGGTCCCGAAAACAAGAGAGTTGCAATTTGAGGTACTGCAAGTTAAAACAGCCGCCCAAGGCTCCTATCATCGTGATCCCATTTAATTACGTACCTTTCGTATCTTATATTCTTTGTTCACGATTTGCCATATATGGGTTTTGTTGACAATAATTATTGATAAGGGGCTACGTTTTACCCGAAAACATTACTACGGGAGATTCTGTTTTTTTTCTTATTATCATGATTCACTGAGAAAAAGTACCATGAAATTTGCGTCCATAAAGAACATGCATGGATTCAGTTTCAGGCACAGCACAGGCCACAAAGCAATCAAGATGTCTAACTAATTAAAGACCAAAAAAAGGAGCTGCACTTTTCAGGAAATTAGATGCACTCAGAAGTCAGAACATTTAGCTGAGATAATCAGCTTACGCATGCAGGAAAAAGCTAGTACGGCATTACAATAATGACGGATTGACGACTACAACACACACAGAGACCAAATATGAATTCAAAGGCAACAAACACTACAAAGACAAAACATGCATGATGCATGGCCCACCAAAGTGCCATATTATTCAGAAGGTGAAGCGAAAGATCATCAGTGTTGCATTAAGGTAGTAGCTACTCAACGCCAAGCTTCTTTCTAATCCAAATGGCGAGGTCATAGACCTTGTGCTGATCAGGAAGAGTGTTGGCCACACTCTCCTTCTTCAAACATCTTTTGGCCCAAGCAATGATATTGGGACACTCGGCCTCCATGTTGAAGTTACCGAATTTCTCATACACTTGAAACCAACTGTAGAATGGAACAAACGCCACATCCACAAATCCAAGATTGTCTCCCCCAAAGTAGGGCTTTTCTCCCAGCTGCTGCTCCAACAATTTCATGCACTCTATGAACTCCTTCTTTCCACCTTCTCGCTCTTCTCCTTTTGTTGTCCATATTCTCTTTGCCGCTCCATATACCTGTTTCAAAATTCACAACTTAGACTTGTCGTAGACCAATTAAGGACAATCAAACACCAGTAATTAATGCCAAGTAAAGAAGCGCAGGGAGGAACCTTTCTGTGAACGAAGTCGGCCCAGAATCGAGCTTGGGCTCTGTCATAAGGATCTGAAGGAAGCAGAGGGGATTTGTGGTTCCAGACCTCATCAATGTATTCAATAACGATAAGCGACTCACAGATGGGTTTGCCATTGTGAATAAGGACCGGGGTCTTCTTGTGAACCGGGTTCATTTCAAGAAGCAGAGGGCTCCTGTCGTAATTCCACGCGTCCTCCTCCTTGTACTCGTACGGGATCCCTTTCTCTTCAACTGCAATTCTAGCCCTCATCCCATACTGACTTGGCCAGTAGCCCAACAGAATCACCTCGTTCGCCATGGCTGCAGGAGTGAAGAGAAAGCACTTAGCTGGCTCAATTTATAGG
The DNA here is from genome assembly GCA_019022655.1 of Acacia acuminata. Lineage (NCBI taxonomy): Eukaryota > Viridiplantae > Streptophyta > Magnoliopsida > Fabales > Fabaceae > Acacia > Acacia acuminata. The sequence continues at coordinate 536,770 of JAFJYI010000294.1, forward strand.
GCAAACAACAGTCTCGAAGCTATAAATGGAATCAACCAATGCACAAAGAAAGCGAGGCAGTGAGGTGTCTCTTTTCTTTTACCTGCATTAAAAAAGCACTTTTCAGTGCTTTCCCAACATGCACTGGGTAAATTAAACATTAAAAACTCATAATTTTATAAATAATAGTAATTCTTTAATGTTTATAGAAACTTTCTTGGGTCAATAAAACATTAAAAACATGCCATGCATTAGCTCAATAAAACATTAAAAACATATCATTCTATTTTTATTTATAAGTTCCTTTTGACTAAAAAATTTAGTCATATTTATAAGTTCCTTTTGACCAAATAAATGAGATTGTGACGATTTTACTCATATTATTGTACCAATAAAAATAGAGAGAGAATAAAAATTTGAAAGGTATTCATTCATAAATGAGGGTAAAGTTAAAAATTTACCTCATAATTATTAAGCCATATACTCCCCCTGGTCTTTATTATAAGGCACTAACTAATTTTCTCACAAACTAATAAAAGTAGTTAAAGTTAATAAAGTTATTCTAGGATTTAAATAATTTCCAATATTACCCTTACTAATTGCCCTAAACTCTACTATCATATTAATTATTACTCTTACCAACTACCATTATTAATTATGGGCAGACATAAAAAAATAATTAATGCTAATTGGGAATCAGCAAGTACCTTATAAAAAGGACTAAATAAACTTGTTAATAGGTGCCTTATAATAAGGACTAGAAGGAGTACCTCTCTTTGTTATTTTGATTTGGTCAAAAGAAACTTATAAATAAGATTAGAGTGGTAGTACATGCATTGGGTTAATAAAACATTAAAAACTCATAATTCTATATAATAATTCTTTAATTTTTAATGTTTATAGGTCAATAAAACATTAAAAACATGCATGCATTGGGTCAATAAAACATTAAAAACATGCATGCATTGGCTCGATAAAACATTAAAAACATACTCCCTCTGCACCTTATTATTATAAGGTACCAACTAATAAGTGTATTTAGTCCTTTTTATAAAAAGCACTTACTTGTTTCTAAAGAGTATTAATTGTTTTTTCATTATAACCATAATAATAAGGGTAGTGGGTTAGAGTAATAATTAATATAATATTAAAGTTTAGTGCAATTAGTAAGGTGATATTGAAAATTATTTAATTTTATGACAACTTTATTAACTTTAACTGTTTTTATTGGTTTGTGAAAATTGTTAATTGGTGTCTTATAATCAAGGTTTTGAAACCCGGACCGGTGACTGAACCGGTTGGGGTACTGGGTTAAGGGTTAATGGGTCAGCCCGGAGTCAACCTGGGCTAGACCGGTGAGGTATACAAAAATTGGAAAATAATTAATTTCTCATCACACCAACCTAAATTTCACATACTATATATCATTTCAATACTTTAGATCAGTAGTAAAATAACCATATACTTCAATACTTGTGACATATTCAGATATTCAAATCAAATTGCCTTTTAAAAAAAATTACTTGAACCGGATTGACCCTTATAACCCGGCCGATTTACACCGGGTCAGTCTGGTTTTGCACCAAACCGGATCGGTTTCACGGCCGGTTGGCCGACACAAACCATGCTTATAATAAAGATTAGAGAGAAAACATGCATTGGTTTAACAAAACATTAAAAACTCATAATTCTATAAATAATAATTCTTTGATGCTTAAGTAAGGTCTCGAATTTGAGCCTTGTGAATGCAAAAAAGCTCCATGGGGAGACTTTCCCACCATAGCCAGGTGTGCGATGCGGGTTGGATCCAGTCCATAATAGGCGACCTGAATTGATAAAATAGGCGACCTGAATTGTATTCAGGTCGCCTCTTATGCATATGAGACATCCTAAATTAGGTTTCAGGATGCCTTATATTAGTTTTTTTTTTTTTAAAAAAAATATGCATGCTGTATGTTTTAGCCAATTTGCTGCAAAACAGATAGCATCAACATTCCCTTCAATTGGCAATAACATTGATATGCGACAAGAGGCAAAATATATATAGCAGCAATGACTTTTGCACACAAAGCTCAACAGAATTTCAAGGTTTTAGCATACAGAATTTAGCAATTCTCTAATCCTAATAAAGTGAATGAGAGCCACCTAGTAATAATCACAGTACCACACAAGCAAATCAAACACCTCACAAGCAAGAAGCATACATAAAACTTTCAAACAAATCGGTTATGATGGTATGATTCAACAAAATTCTCAAGTCTTGGTTATTGGAAAATCAAATGCGTAGGCATAATGGCAAAATCAAACCTCATATGACAAGTATCTATTTCCCAATATTCACGGCCAGGTTAAAGTGGCAAATTCAAGAAAAAGCACCAATAATTTACGTAATTAAACAAGTAGATGTCAAATTTCATATTGTAACAATTCTAGAAACCGAAATCAGCACAGCTTAATAAGTTTTGCATTAACACACGACCAAGAAGACAAGTAACCCATACAAACTGAATTAGCTTTCAGGACGCCTTATATTAGTTTTTTTTTAGCCAAAAAAATATGCTTGCTATATGTTTAGCCAATTTGCTACAAAACTGAATACAAGCCCAGACACATGCTTGAGCATGACTTTTTAACTTCTGTGTTTTTGCTTCTAGCCCGATGTTGCTCGAGCAAACTACACTGAAATGCTTAAATAACCTATTAGATTAGGTATGCTCGGACATGAGCTTAAACCTTGCTCGAGCAAACTCCAATTGTAACACAAATTATTTAATTCAATAACTTAGGATTTATGATCATTAAAATACCGAGAGCTAACATCTTTCTCACTGGCTAACAATGGAGGTGTGGTGGGTGGGTGGGAGGTTCTCTCATGGCAAAGATCGCCATAGTGGACAACGGTCAAATGCAACCGCGGTCAGTCCTCTTCTCCCTCCTGGCCAACGTTGCTCTACTACAAAAAAAAAAAAAAAAAAAAAAAGGTAGGACAAATAACAAGAGAGATCTTCTCTCTCTTCTTCGCCTTTCACTCTATTCGTGTTTATTTGGAAACTAGGAAAAGCTGCAAATTTTTTGTGTCTATTGATAAGTTTTAATGGCATGCAAGGTGTAATACTCTCTCTGGTTCTTATTATAAGGCACCAACTAACAATTCTCACAAATCAATAAAAACAGTTAAAGTCAATAAAGTTAGCCTACAATTTAAGTAACTTCTAATATTACCTCTACTAATTGCACTAAATTTCAATATTATATTAATTATTACTCTCATTTACTACCCCTATTTATTAGGGGCATATATGAAAAAGAATAATTAATGTTCCTTAGGAACAAGTAAGTGCCTTATAAAAAGGATCAAATAAACTTTATCAGTTAATGCCTTATAATAAGAACCAAAGGAAGTAAGTAGTTTCGGTTTGTGTAATAAGTAGTTTCGGTTTGTGTGTGTCCTTCTTTCTTTTTAATGGTGTACATTTTTATTGCATTTGGCTTTACTTATAAAATAATTATTTGAAAATATTTATATTCATTATTTTTATATTAAATTAATTGGTTTGACTTATAAGCCTATATATAGAGTTTGTTTGGATTCTCTCATTTTTAAGCAAAAAACTACTTTTAAATTAAAGCGGAAAAAAAAAAGAGCTTAAAAAAAAACTAAAATGTTATTTGATGGTTATATAAATTTTTTAGCTTAAAAAATAAAAGCTAAAAAATACTATTAAAAATGATTTGGAGAAAAGAAAAAAAAAAAAGCTCACAATCGGAATGCCTCCTGCTATTGCAGCATGCACAGCTTTTAAGGCCAATTCTGCACTATATATAAGTGGAAAATATAAAATGAGCCCGGTGACCATAAAAGAAGAATACTAATATGAGATATCAATACACAAAATTTTACAAGAACAAGTTTGGAACAGTAAAATGTGATTTTGACCAACGAACTGAACCAAATCGGAAAGAATCAAGAATTAATAACTACCTACCCAGGCGATCAACATTAAAGAAAATAAAAATCCAAAAAATTTACAAGTCGGTAGAGCTATACTTCACACATAAAAACCAAAAACCAAAGTGAAGGGAAGAAGAGGAATTGAATATGGAAATTGATTACTAGAAGTTAAAATCCTAACTAAAATGAAGGTTGTAAAACTTCCGAACAACAATGTTTGGGAGGCCTATGAGGAAGAGTGAGGGAGGCGAGCAATGAGAATGAGAATTGAAGGGAGAGAGGCAAAATAGTCAACCGAGGGAGTGAGAGATGGCGGCAACAATGATCTTCTTAAATCTTAGACGGCCACAAAAACGACGAGGGTAGACGACCATAATGAAGAACACGATGACTGGTGACGATGAACAAAGAAGAAGACGACGAGAGTGATGAGAGAGATCGGTGGGTGAGTCCGAGAGGGATTGATGTAAACATTTCATTTCTACAAAAGCTAATACTCCCTCCGGTGACGGAAATTATTAGCAACCTACATTCCAAGCAATTTTTTTTTTGAATATCCACATAAAATACAAATAATTAAATAACAAAATGTTAGAAAGTATTTGTATTTTCATCTTTTTTTTCCTTCAAACTAATTGATTTGAATAAAATAAACTAACATATAATCTAAAGAATCACAACATAATAAAATGATTCAAAAAAGTAACTTATTTATTTCATTAATTTCTGACGATGAACAAAGAAGAAGACGACGAGAGTGATGATAAGATCGGTGGGTTCCGAGAGAGACTGATGTAAACATTTCATTTCTACAAAAGCTAATAAGAGCTTTAGAAAAAGTTCCTCTCAAAAGCTTTTTGATTTTGACTTTTTTTTTTAATTGTAAAAAAAAAAAAAAAAAAAAAAAAAAAAACTCTTTTTATTATAAGAGTCTTTGTAATAACTGTTTGGCTTAGTTTTTGCTTATAGGAGAAGAGAAGCAAAAAAAAAAAAGAGAAGATCCAAACATACAAATAATCAAATGATACACTACATATCCTATAATTAATAATTTATTTAATTTTTTAATCTCTATAAAAAATCAATTGGCTCTTATATTAAGAATTAGAAGGAGTATTTCGGTCATGTCTATCCTCAAGCCTAAACTAGTTAGCATCGACTGATCAAAGCTAGTAACACTGCCAATGGATATGAGCTTCATCTCTAACTGACGTTAGAAGCTGAAAACAATGGCTTCTGTCAGAAGCCATAGAAGCCACTTTTTTTTTTAAATAAATAAACCCATCAAAGTCAAAAGCTATATCAAACAGTTCAAAATACATCATTTTTCTTCACTAAGTTTTTTCTATTGTGCACTGGGCTTTTCCCTTCCCTACCGCGATGCCATCCAGAGGCTTAGAGGTCACAGTCTCTCGACAACCTCCTACCAACGACTCTGATCACCTCCTTGCTGCCCTCCACTACTACCCCCTCATCGAGGCACTCTGCCCCGTATCAGCTCCTTTCCCTTTTGTAAATATCTCCCTGAAGTCATCACTCCGTAAATATTATGCTTAGATATCGTAAGACAGCACATGAAAATGAAATTTGTGTGGTGGGAGTGAAATGCACGTAGGACAGTGATGCATTTAAACACTTCAACATTTGTAAGAAAAAAAATCGCTACAATATTCCTCGTTTCCCTTGACATTTTGTGGTGGTCAAAGAAATTGTTACAAATGTGAAGACTTTTATGTAATATTTTGTAGCGGTTTTTGTGGGTAATTGCTACCTATTTTAAGACTCTTTACATTATGTAGCGGTTTTTGTGACTAACCGCTACCAATGTGAAGACTATTTATATTCTGTAGCGATTTTTCTTATAACTGCTACAAATTTTCGTTATTTTTGAAGGATAGCAGCAAGAAACTAAACATCGGTTGAAAAGTAGTTGCTCCTAGATGAAAATATGCCAATGCTGTGCTAGGTAACATGATATTGATACCGAGCACAACCGATTTGCAAACTTTCATCGCAAGCAATTACTTTGGAACCAATGTTTGGTGCTAATTATTTATAGAATAAAATTTGCATGAAGTGCTTATATAGCTTCAAAATTTTTAGCGCTTTTATAGGAAACCGCCACAAACTTGCCAATTATTTGCATTTTGTAGCGATTATTTAACTTGACTACTACAAATGTTCAGACTCTTTAACTTCTGTAACGGTTTATACTTCCAAATTGTCACAAAATAAACCACCACATTTTTCGCACCATTACACGCCTTGCTTGCATCACATTTGTAGCTGTGGATTAAATTAAACCGCCACAAAGTTGGCATCAACTTGGCACCATATTTTGTAGCAGATATTTAGAGACAACCGCTACGTAGTTCGTTCCTTAACCAACGAACGTCTTGGCTCGAGTTATCCTCTTGCAAATTTGTAGCGGCCGGTTTCGATCTAAACTGCTGCAAATATAAGGATTTGTAGCGGCTACTAAGCATCAGGTTTTTTTTTTTTTTTTTTGGTAGTGATTTACATTTCTTATCTTACATTCTTTGTTCACGATTTGCTATATATGGGTTTTGCTGACAATCAAATTATTGATAAGAGGCTACGTTTTACTCGAACACATTACTACGGGAGACTCTGTTTTTTCTTATCATGATTCACTGAGAAAAAGTACCAGGAAATTTGCGTCCATAAAGAATATACAAGGATTCAGTTTCAGGCATGGTACAGGCCACAAAGCAATCAAGAAGTGTAAATAATTAAAGACCAAAAAAAGAGCTGCACTTTTCAGGAAATTAGATGCACTCAGAATATTTAGCTGAGCTAAGTCAGCTTACGCATGCAGGAAAAAGCTAGTACGGCATTACAATAATGACGGATTGACGACCCACAACACACACAGAGACCAAGTATGTATTCAAAAGCAACAAACACTCCCCGAACAAAACATGATGCATGGCCCACTAAAGTGCCATATTATTCAGAAGGTGAAACGAAAGATCATCAGTGTTGCATGAAGGTAGCTACTCAAGGCCAAGCTTCTTTCTAATCCAAATGGCGAGGTCATAGACCTTGTGCTGATCAGGAAGGGTGTTGGCCACACTCTTCTTCTGCAAACATCTTTTGGCCCAAGCAATGATATTGGGACACTCGGCCTCCATGTTGAAGTTACCGAATTTCTCATACACTTGAAACCAACTGTAGAATGGAACAAACGCCACATCCACAAATCCAAGATTGTCTCCCCCAAAGTAGGGCTTTTCTCCCAGCTGCTGCCCCAACAATTTCATGCACTCTATGAACTCCTTCTTTCCACCTTCTCGCTCTTCTCCTTTTGTTGTCCATATTCTCTTTGCCGCATCATATACCTGTTTCAAAATTCAAAACTTAGACTTGTCGTAGACCAATTAAGGACAATCAAACACCAGTAATTAATGCCAAGTAAAGAAGCGCAGGGAGGAACCTTTCTGTGAACGAAGTCGGCCCAGAATCGAGCTTGGGCTCTGTCATAAGGATCTGAAGGAAGCAGAGGGGATTTGTGGTTCCAGACCTCATCAATGTACTCAATAACGATAAGAGACTCACAGATGGGTTTGCCATTGTGAATCAGGACCGGGGTCTTCTTGTGAACCGGGTTCATTTCAAGAAGCAGAGGGCTCTTGTTGTAATTGAACGCGTCCTCCTCCTTGTACTCGTACTGGATCCCTTTCTCTTCAACTGCAATTCTAGCCCTCATCCCATACTGACTTGACCAGTAACCCAACAGAATCACCTCATTGCCCATGGCTGCATAAGTGAAGAGAAAGCACTTAGCGCCTCAATTTATAGGCAAAACAACAGTCTCGAAGTTACAAATGGAATCAACCAATGCAAAGACATGCAGCGAGGCAGTGAGCTGTCTCTCTCTCTCTTTTTGGTGAACAGAAAGATCTACTTTTGACAATTCTCATAAACCAATAAAAACAGTTAAATTCAATAAAGTTGTTTTATAATTTAAATAATTTTTAATATTACCCCTATTAGTTACACTAAACTTTAATATTATATTACTCTAAAGTCTATTTATAAACAAATAAAAGAGGTAGTTCAATAATTAATAAAATTATCATTTATAATTTAAGTAATTTTCAATATTATGGTACAATAATTGGGCAAAATTGTCACAATCTCATTTATTTGGTCAAAAGGACTTTAATATTATATAATTATTAGTCTCACTCACCCAAGTGGTAATTATTACCTCATCCATTAATAATGGGTATACATGCAAAAAACAATTAATGCTCCTTAAAAACAAGAAGTGCCTTATAAAAAGGACCAAATGCATTTGATAATTGGTGTCTTATAATAAAGACCAGGATGGAGTATTAATAAACTTCAAATAAGTAACGGTTACAAGGAGAAGAAATAACAGTATGAATAAATAACAACAAACGTGCTAGAAACAAATAAATACAGCAGAAACAAACAAAAAAAATAACAAGTAAACTAGAACAATAAAACTAGCCACCATGTAAGGAAGAAGTGGTATTTGAAAGATTATAGCCACTCAAGAGCCTCAAGAGTTCCAAAGTTACAAAACTCCATCCAATAAGCACACCCTTTATAAAGATTGTAAAGTATTTGAAGGATTATCAAGGCGGCCAACCAACACTAGATAAATAACATCTTAGCATAGACGGACCAAGGGGGGAGTCTCCCCCCAATTTTTTTTTTTTTTTTTTTTTTTTTTAAATACGTTTATAAACATCAAAGTCATTTGCTTTCATATATACTCACTTAGGTAGAGGGGAAAGTTGTTTTTATTTACAGGATGGTTGATATATATTCACTTCTTCTAATCCAGTTTTTCTTAAAATCCAGGACTTTACTTTCATGTTTTATAAGCCTTGTATCACATTAGTGAAAGATCTTTCTCTACTATAAAGAAATAACCTGACTTCGAAATAGAATGGGTAATGGACTTTTATTACATACATTAAAAAAGAAAAGTCTTAACACGGATTCAATTATAGATAAATTTAACAATAGAAAACATATAGAATAAGAACAAGTGAAATATACTTAATTTATGTAATATATTTCTTTTAATTTTGTCATTGTCTTATTGTATTTTAAATACTTTTATTTATGATGTAGCATTTTTTATTCGCCCCCTATAAGTAAAATTCCTGGGTCCGTCCCTACATCTTAGATAGTACTTCTACACTTCCAATCATACAAGTTCGATGACTTTGCCTCAACATAGATGGGAAGAAGGAGACAATTAGTTTCAAATACCACTTTATTATGTCCAATGTCCACAAATAGAAGAAATGTCCATTTCAAAGTCAAAACTTCAGTCATAAAAACAAAAATGGATTTAATTTTATCCACAAATCCCATCTAAAAAAGTCAACATGATCATGACAAATTGCCCCAATAACAACATCTTTCTCATAAGGTAAAAAGGCGCCATCGCTCCCTAATATTTAGTGCTTTCCTTTTTTTGCTCAACAACATGCACTGGGTCAATAAAACATTAAAAAAATAAAGAAAAACTCATAATTTGTAGTTTTTTATTTTAAAAATAAACTCTCTTGCTCCATTTTTTATTGTATTTTCAGAGTTTTTGTTTTTCCTCAAAACATCTTTTAAAGCAAAAAAAAAAAAAAAAAAATATATATATATTTCAATTTGTTTGGAGCATTCATTTATTTATGCCTTGGGGAATAGGTCAATGTAATAACTATATGTTATTACCTCCCATCTTAATTATAGAAATATTTTTGTAGTGCAATTATGTTCGTATAATTAGGATCGGAGGGAGTATTAAACTCGGACCAGTTACAAAACTGGTTGAGATAGTGAGTCAAATTGGAGTCACGCCAATAATAATTAAAATAATAAAATCTAATTAAAAATATCCATATTTTATTATAAATAATTATATATTTTTACTTTAATTCAACATGTGCATTAAAAAAAGTGGGACATACTTGCTTCTGCCCATAATATAAGGCACTTAAACCAATGCATGAGAAATAAGAAGTTACCATTAATTCAATAAATATGTCACAAATTAAACACTTTTATCCTTATTGAACAATGCGAATGAAAGTTTAATGAGTGGGAAAAATTAGAAATAAGTATTAATTATATGAACAAACTAAAAATGAGTATTAATTATTTTATAAATGACTCATATTTTGCACAAAAAATTTCTCTACAGGCTTCTTATATTGTAGGACGGAAGGAGTATAATCAAATATGGAGAAGTTTTAATGGTCTCCTAAATAAATGTCTAGTAGAGAAATGAGTATATCTAGAAGATTTAATGGTCTGCAAGGTGTAATGAATAGTTTAAATTATTTATGTTAATTCTTGAACAAATTATAAATAAAGACAAAATTGAAAATTTGACTCTCAATTAAATTAATGAGTTAATTAACTCTTTTTGATATGATAGAATTAGTTAATTTAGATTTATAAATAGGACTAAAATGAAATATTTTATACTAAATTATTATTCTAGAAACCTCATGTACTGATAAGTATAATCACATACCATTTTGATCCTATTTATAAATTCTTTTTGACCAAAAAATTTAATTCTATTTATAAGTCCTTTTCGAGTAATAAATGAGATTGTGACAATTTTGTTCATATTCATTCTATCAATGAAAATAGAGAGAAAAAAAGAGTTGAAAGATATCCATTTATAAATGAGAGTAAAATTGTAAATTTATCACATAATAATTGATCTAATTACATCTGATTGATATGTGTAATTTAATTAAAAATAATTTATAAATAGAATAGTATGGAGAAGTTTTAATGGTCTACTAAATAAAGTCAAGAAAAGAAATGACTCTATCGAGAAGTTTTAATGGTCTGCAAGGCGTAATGTCAATAATGAGTATTTTCAGTTTGTGTGTCCTTCATTCTTTCAATTACGTTTTTATTATAGTTGGCTCTTTTGATAGAAGAATGATTTTAAAATATTTGTATTATTATTTTTACATTAAATTAATTTATTTGACTTATAAATCTATATATTGTTAGTTCTCTATGTGTTTTTGTTGATAATTGACAATTGTAAACATAAGTAGAAGTTTGTTTTTGATAAGTTGAAATACTTATGTCAAAGGCAAACTCGAGTTTTAGAGTCAAAACTCGAGTTTGGATTTGACAGAGAGTAGCTCAATTTTAATGAATCGAGAAAACTCCAGTTGCGTAGGCAAACTCGAGTTTATGACATACGAGGAGCCTTCTAAGTTTTTCACATTGAGACAAACTCGAGTTTAGTTTTACAAACTCAAGTTTGCACCATATAGAGACTCCACGGTTGCGATAGTAAACTCGAATTTTGGGCATACGAGAGAGCCTCCAATGTTTTAAACCTAAGAAAACTGAAGTTTGCACTTAGCCAAGAGGTTTCTAAGTTTTCCAAAGTTTTGAGAAAACTCGAGTTTATATTTGTAAACTCGAGTTTAGGTTTGACAGAGAGCTTACATGTTTTAACTACTTTGAGAAAACTCCAGTCTGTTTAGAAAACTCTAGTTTTCACTTGGGATAGAGTTTTCAAAGGTTTTCAACTTTAAATGAAAACTCGAGTTTATATTTGGAAACTCGAGTTTAGGCTAAGCCGAGAGCTTTGCTCATTTCAATGTTTTTGAAAACTCCAGTTTTGAGCCTTTGGACTTAAACATGTCTTTCACTATAAAAGTCCAAAACTCGAGTTTGTCACTAATCAACTCCATGACTCAAAATCTGCTTTTGAACTCAAAACACGACATTCTTCTCAAGAAGAAGAAAACTCGAGTTAGGATTTGGAAACTCGAGTTTTTCTTTTGAGCATAGTTGCAAACTCCAGTTTGGATAAACAAACTCGAGTTTGTGTCGCTGAATTTGAAAATCAAATTGCTCGAATTTATGAAATTTTCTCATTTGATCTTAATACTTCTTATCATCACTCATTACTATTCCTACCTATGTTTAATCAGTTTGCTAATGAGTTTCAGATGGTTTAGAGAATATTAAATGAAGATTTAGACAAAAGTAAAAAGTGATATCAGCACATTAAATGTAAAGTCTAGAAAACTTGCATCCTTTTGGACAATCATTCTACACACGTTGCAAAGGGATTAATGTTTCTTTTCCATATCCAGTAGCTGTCATTCCAACAGATTAAAAGTCAAAAAGCCAACCATAAACTTCTATGCAACTGGATTAACCAAAGAGTAGAGAGAGAAGAAGACCAAAGCTCAACCTAATCCTTGCTTAATGAAGGTTTACAACGGTCATTTAATGCTCTCTTTGTATAAATAGAGCTGCATTCAATTCTTCTCAACAACCAATCTGCTGAAAACGAAAGTCATTTAAGTTTCCAACTATTCTTTGAGTTTTCTTGAGAAAAGTATCTTTTGATACATCTGTACTTCAGTGTTTATATTTATCCACTCTTAGAGAGAGTTCATTTATTGTAAATCATTACATTGGAAGAATCTCAAGTCATGGGACTTGGAGATTGGGACATTGTTTGCAACTTGTAAGTGGGAGTAAGTTCTAGTGAGAGAATTACTCTAGAGTTACGTAAGAATGTGTAATCAATTGAGATAGTGAAATCCCGAGTGTGCGGGGGATTTGGATGTAGGTCAAGAGGTTGGACCGAACCAAAGTATAAATTCCTTGTGTCTTGCTTCTCTTTCTCTTACTCTGTTATACCCTATTTTTAGTGTTCAAAAACAGAGCCTTAGAAAAGAATTTTTAAAATCCCCAATTCACCCTCGTCTTGGTGATTTGCTCCACTTTCATATATAATTTATATATAATCAAATGATACATGATATATTTCATACAGATAAGTATTACATTTGCCTCGAAAATTTTGGTTGATGAGCTATCGGTATCCGAAATGTTTTTTAGAGCAAAATTGCATTGGAAGTTAACAAAATGTAGCAATTTTTTTGTTAGTGCTAACATTTCACCCGAGAGAGGAGGTGAATTAAGTGATATTAAAAATTTAAAAACTCAGAATTCTATAAATAGTGGTAGGGTTGAGAATGAAATCCATAATCCATGAACCCACCCAAAACCTAGTGTAATTGAGCCATATTAAGCCCGCCCAAAAAGACTTTATAATAGGTTGGGTCAGAACCCGCCCATTTAAGATTTAAATGGGCGGGCTATGGGCTACCCATATTCGCCCATTTAGCGTAATTTTTATTATTATTATTAACTACCCATCCTATTCCACATTCCGAATAAAGCATTTCATGAATCCCTTCCTATTCGAGTATTCAGCCACATCTAATCTATAACCATAATGGCCATCAATTCTTAATCTCGCTCACTTTCTCTCCCTATGGCTTTGTTTATTCAAACTTGTGAATTGCTATTGACTCTACATGTAATGTAGAGAAGATTTCAGAAGTAGATGAATATCTTCAAATTGAATTAGTTGGCTTTCGTGATCCAAAATTTGATGTTTTAGAATGGTGGAGAGTGAATACTCCCAAGTATCAAGTTTTAAATCTGTTGGCATGTGATTTGTTGGGTATACTAGTATCTACAGTATCTTCAAAATTAGCTTTTAGTATTGAGTCGGATACTAGATTCTTTCAAGTGAATCTGAAGATGATGAAGACTGAAGCATGCAGATTTAATGGAAGCATGTCATTTTGTTAATCTATGAACTTGTAGAGTTGTGGTTGTAATGTTTTAATTTAAAAGTTGGAGTTTGAACATCAAGATTATGTAATTATGGTACTTGTCTAAATTTATGTTGTTTTGTATGAATTGTGGTTATTGAACTTTGAAAATTCAAATTTCAAAAATTGGAATGATGAATTTGGATGGATGCTTAACGCTTATGTATGTTTTTTTCCAAAAAATAAAAAACAAACAAGTCAAATGTAAATGGGTTACCCAAAACTCAGTTAGCCCGCCCATTTACACGGGTTTAAATGGGTTAAGGTACGGATATGGGCTAACCCATACCTATTTAAAGTTAAATGGGTGAGCTATGGGTTTGGCCTCGGGTTGCCCAACTCGCCCGTTGCTCTACCCTAAATAGTCGGTTGTCGAGCCCTACCTTGTTTCTTGCCGAGAATTGGATGCTCCGGCTAGATTGCATTTTCTATTTATATTTCTCCGTGAGGTGAATTAAGTGATATTACAAATTTAAAAACTCATATTTCTATAAATAGTAACTATCTTTTAATTACCCAACGAATATTTTTATTTTATATTTTAAGAAGAAACTCTCTTGCTCCATTTTTTGTTGTATTTTAAAAGTTTTTGTTTTTCCTCAAAACATCTCTTGAAGAAAAAAAAATCAAAAATCAAAATATTTCAATTTGTTTGGAGGCAAATTTATTTATTTATGCCTTGGGGAACACCCAATGTAATAAATCTAGATTATTAAACTCGGACTAGCCACAAAACCGGTTGTAACAATGGATTAAATCGGGGTGAATTCAAAGTCATGCAATAATAATTAAAATAATAAAATTGAATTAAAAATATCCAAATTTTATGTTAAATAATTATATATTTTTACTTTAATTCAAAATTCTGCACTAAAAAAAGTGAGACATACTCCCACTGAGTCCATAATATAAAGCGCTTAAACTACTTTATTAGAAATAAGAAGTGAGCGTAAACTCATTAAGTATTCACAAATTGAACACTTTTATCCTTATTAAAAATGTGTTTGAAGATTTAATGAATAGAAAAAATTAGAAACGAGAATTAATTATATGGGAAAAATTAAAAATAATAATTAATTATCTTACAAAAGACTTATATTTTGTATTAAGCTATTTTTCTAGACGTGTCCTATACTATGGGGCTGGAGGGGGTACAATCAAATATCCAAAAGTTTTAATGGTCTCCTAAATATATGTCAAGGAAAAAAAAAACGATTCCATCTAGAAGTTTTAATGGTCCGCAAGGTGTAATGAGTAGTTTTGGTTTGAGAGGAGAGGATGAGAGGGAAAGAATAGAGAATTTTTATCAAATTGTCATTAATAAGAAGAAAAAGGTTTTTTTGTTGAGAATGTAGTGATGGAATATTGAAAAATTTCTACGAGCAATTTGATCAAAACAAGGTAAAAAATTTCTCTCCCCCTCCCCTCCCTCAAACCAAACACGCTTTAGGTCGATTGAATTAGCGGTAGAAGTTGTTTTTCTAACATAATTTACAATATATATTGTAAGTTTGTGATATGAGTTTTGTCTCGACTTACATTGACATCTTTTGAAAGACCAATTCAAGCAAACCCCTAATGGATGGTCTACATTTTTAGTACGGTTGGCTCTCTTAAAAATATTAAGAAAATTAATTAAATTATTTTTTAAATATTTATATTTATCGTTTATATACTAAACTAATTTGTCTTACTTATAAATCTATATATAATCAAATGATGCACTATATACTCTATAATTAACTATTTTTTTTAAATTTCTCCAAATAAAATCAACTAAGTCAGTCTTATAATAAGAATTGGTGGGAGTATTTCGGTCATCTCTATCCTTAGGATGCGGCTTTGGTCGTTGCCCCCTTTGGTCCGACGTCCTATACCCAAAGTTGTGTCGTTTTGGTGTAAGACAACAAGTTCCCCTTTTTTGAAAAATATTTCAAGGCATTTAATGATACTAAAAAGACACTTCGAGGATCGACGATACAGAAAAAAATACTTCATGATCTTAAAAAATTATTTTAGGATCTCGAAAAAAATATTTCATAATACTGACTGATACCAACAAAATACTTCAGGATATTGAATGTTACTGAAAAAATACCTCATGATCTTGGAAAATTATTTTATGATCTTCAAAAAATTTCCTCAAATATATTTTTAGTATTAGTTAGTACATGAAATATTTTTTCAAGATCATCGGTATTTTTTCGTATCTTGTTAGTACCATTCAATTTCCCAAAATAATTTTTCAAAATCATAAAGTATTTTTTAGTACTAGTAAGTATCCTGAAGTATTTTGTTAGCACCAGTTAGTATTCTGAAATATTTTTTCAAGATCCTAAAATAATTTTCCAAGATCATGAGGTATTCTTTTCAGTACTAGTCAAGTATTTTGTTAGTACCAGCCCGGTCTCGAAATATTTTTTTGAAGATGGTAAAGTAATTTTTCAAGATCATGAGATATTTTCGAGTAGATCACTCGATATCCGAAGTATCTTGTTAGTACCAAGTACCTTGAAATATTTTTTTCAAGATCATAAAATAATTTTTTCAAGATTATGAAGTATTTTTGCAAAGCACAAGTTAGCATCCCGAAGTATCTTTTTAATACTATTTAGTGCTTTGAATATATATATATATATTTAAAAAAAAGAGGAACTTGCTCATTGTTTTGTTCCAAAACGCTGTTTTGGGTATAAGATGACAGCGGACCAAAGTCTCTATCCATAAGCCTAGACTAGTCAGCATCGACTGATCAATGCTAGCAACACTGTCATCTTAGAGGCCACAGTCTCCAATCAGTCTCCCGCCACCCATCTCTCTTTCCTTTTCAGCCCCCATCATCCCCGCCATTTCCCATCACATACGGTTCCTAAATTGTCCTTAGTCTCAGGTTCCTTTTACTTCTCTTTGATTTCTCATTCACTGTGAAGATTTTTCCAATTACACCTTTGACCTAAGATCTCTGAAGGATTTGAGTTCACGTTGGCCCTCTCTTTCTTCTTCTTGCAACCTCCCTCATTGTGATGGATTCGGATCTACGATTTCAAGTATTCTGCTTTAGCCTTCAACCATCACCTTCTTTACGGTTTGCACCTTGAGTTGGTGGCTCATCCGGACCAGCCAGTTGACCAGTTTACCTAGTAAGTCAACTCGTTTGGTCAGGTCAGGTTCTATAACCACGTGTTACGATATCACCAAAAGAAGTTAGAGAATTAAAAAACTCACTCACGAAATGCGTCTGATTCCATGTTTCACACCTCATTTGTATTTAGTTCATGGCTTTCGTCATCAAATATTCCGGTTCTTTCTTTGGATGCCTTTTGAAACCCTGGCTCAAATTAAAACTACACTCTGGGGTCCAAATAAAACGCTATCTCAGACTTTCTCTTGCCTTTGACCCACCAATACTTTTTTTTTTGGTCAAAGAAGATTCCATTAAAATAAACTTCAAAGAAGTACTATTATAAAGAGAATAACCAAACAACAATCAGAAAAACCAAACGAAAACTATAACAGAAAAACAAATAGCCACAACAAGGAAACAAATACAACGGAAACAGAAAAACAAAAAAGCAAAAACAAGTAAACTAGCCACCATCCAAAGCAAAACTGGAACGCGAAGGATTATCAACACCATCACCAATCTTCTGAGCCTCCAGAGTTAGAAGAGATAGCAAAGAGGGTGTTGGTCGTGAAACCCATCCAATAGGGCACACCCCTTTATAAGCATCAACTGCGAGGAGATCATCACGGTTGCCCCCTCTCGGGGAAAAGGACAAGGAAAACCCAACCCTAGAAGACAGAAGACAAATAATATCCTAGATAATACTTCTGCATTTCCAATCATACAAGTCCGGTGACTTGGCTTCAACACAAGAAAGCAAAGAAAGACAGTCCAATTCAAAAATCACTTTATCATGACCAAGGTCCAGAGGCAGAAGCAAAGCCCTTTTCAGAGCTAAGATTTCAGTCATGAAGGCAGAAATAGACTTGACTTTATCCACGAATCCCCATTAAAAAAAGCCAGCAAAGTCACCACAAATTACCCTAATAGTAGCATCTTTCTCATAAGAAGAAAAGGCTCCATCACAATTAATTTTAAGGCTACCTCGATCAGGGGGAAACCATTTAGTGCCAGGACTATCACAGCCCCTCGACAATAAAGGTTCCCTCACCCCTTTAGCATAATTAGCCCAAAAATCAAAATTACTTTTTCAAGCCAATTCAATAACAATACCCGGATTTGGCTTTCTATGCTCAAAAGTCATTTCATTTCTAGCTTTCCAGATAAACCACAGAAGCTAACAGATCAAAGAAAGATCGTGCTTACTCAGCAGGGGTACCTGTCGTCAAAATCCACCAAGCATTGAAGTTGGTGATACTGGAGACATCAACTCTAGCTCCGAGCGAGCAGCCAAACCATATGCAACGAGTCCAAGGGCAATGGAAAAATACATGCTCAATAGTTTCCTCGGCATTTGCACAAACTAGGCATAGGCTATCTTGGGACCTCTTTCACCGAAACAGGGTGGATTTGGTGGCAACTGCTTCACTTAAAAGCCGCCATATGAATTGTTGTACACGTGGGATCACTTTCATCCTCCAAATTGAGTTCCAACATGAGGTGTGAATGACAGTCGAAGAGCCAGCCCTATCCTCATTAACAGATTTCCAATCTTTCCGGCAATGGTAGCCTAGCTTCACCGTATAAACTCCATTCTTGGCGCTAGTCCACACCAATTTGTCTTCCAGCCCATTGGATGGGATGGGGATTTTATATATTGCCTCTTTGACTTCAGGAGATACATAATGGTAGATAGGTGTAAGATTCCACTGCCCATCAACAATCAGATCGCAAACCCTACCCTCTGCAATAATCAGAACATCAGTGGTACGAGGTCTCACCGGGAAAGCAGCTCCAGGAACCCAAGGATCACCCAAATTCTGATAGCAGTACCATCACCGATGTCCCATCTAAGATCTTTCTTGAGAAACTCTCTGCCATCAAGGATACTAGACCAACACCATGATGCCTTATAGCCTTTCTCTGCATTAATGAAGTGTTGTTCAGGGAAGTACACACTTTTGAGCACCCTTGCCCAAAGATCATTTGGCCTCAGCAAAAGCCTCCATGCCGCCTTAGCCAGGAGGGCCTCATTCATCATCAATAGATCTCGAAATCCCATACCCCCGGCGTTCTTACTACTGGTCATAGCATCCCAAGTTTTCCAATGAGTCTTGCCTCCAATGGCATTACCATCCCACTAGGAATTAGCTATAAGGCTATTGATCTCCTTACACGTCTTAATGGGGAATTTGAAACAGTTCATTAGGTAGATTGGGATTTCCTGGATAACCGCTTTGATCATAAGTTCTCGACCGGCAAAAGATAGGAGGGATTGACTCCATCCATGGATTTTACTCGCTACTCGTTCTCTGATGTAAGCCAAAGTCTGGTGCTTAGTTTTTCCCCAAATGCTAGGTATGCCAAGATATGTTCCCAGGTCCTCTGTTGCTGGGATGTTCAACAAGCTGCTTACCATGTTTATCACTGCAGGAGGAGTGTTAGAAGAGAAGAAAATAATGGATTTATCTAGATTAATGACCTGACCTGAGGCTGCATAGTACAAATCTAGAATATTAGTCAAATAAGTACAATTACGATGACTAGCATGTATGTATAAAAGGGCATCATCAGCAAAAAAACTGTGAGTAAGAACTGGACACTCATTACTCAATTTAATACCTTTAAGCCGCTTGTCATATCGGCTCTTACTTATCATAATAGAAAGAACCCTCGTAACCATAATGAATGTGTATGGCGAGAGGGGTCTCCCCCGGCGAATACCTCTACTAGGAGTAAAAGACTTCACATTTTCACCTGATAAACAAATATTTAAGCTCACTGAACGCACACATTTCATAATAAGAGACACCCACTCTGAACAGAAACCAAATCGTAATAGGACGTTCTCAATGAAGTCCCACTCAACCCGGTCATATGCTTTACTCATATCCATCTTAAGGGAGAATTCATACTTACCTCCAGATTTTTTACGTCGAAGGTAATGGTAAACCTCATGCGCAATAATGATATTATCATGAATACAACGGCTAGGTATAAATGCACTCTGATTCTGGGAGATACAATCATCAAGCAAAGGTCGCATCCTATTGGCCATAATCTTTGAAATAATTTTATAAGAGAAGTTGCATAGGCCAATAGTTCGAAAATGGGAAACATGTTCCGGTTTATGAATCTTGGGGATTAGAGTGATGTTAGTCATATTAATCCCCTCTAAAACAGAGTTACCTGCAAAAAAATCATTGACCATAGAACACACGAAATCAGCAATTTCAGACCATGCAGAATGATAAAATTTACTAGAAAAACTGTCAGGTCCCAGCGCCTTTGTACTCCCAAGACTAAATGCTGCAGACTTAATCTCCTCCGTAGAGACTGGTAACATAAGCCTTTGATTCATATCCTCAGGAATTTTGGGGTCAATATAGCTCAAGACAGCATCCATTGAATGTGAACCAGAGGAAGCAAAGAGATTCTGAAAAAAGCTGGCGATATTATGAGAGATAGCATCCTTCTCCATTAACTAGTTGCCCACATCATCTTTAATACAAGAAATTCGGTTCCTTTGTCTCCTCTTGATAGTGGATACATGAAAGAAACGAGAATTTTTGTCACCAGCAGCTAACCAATTGATCCAAGAGCGCTGCCACCAATATTGTTCTTCTAACTTTAGTAATCTATCCAGTTCACATTTTACCTCCAAGATCCCTCTAGAAATGTCAGGGGTTCGATCGTGTTGTGCCAACTCAGCCATGTGGGCCTTTAAAAGATCAATACGCTTAGCACTATTGGGGAACTCCTTCTTACTCCATGAAATTAGATTCATCTTGCATCTCTTTAGATTGCTTAGAAAAGACTCCAAAAGCGAATAATCCTGCTTAGAAAAAGTCCGCCAACTCTCTTTGATTACCTTAAGATAATGGTCGTGAGAGGCCCATGCAGCTTCAAAGCGGAAAGCCCATTTTTTCTTAGAATTCTCATACTGACATTGGATAAACAAAAGATGATGATCGAATGACCTAGTCGGATCTATATTAAAGACCTGGAGGGTAGGAAACTGCTCTCTCAATTGCAAGTTGCCCAAGGCCCTGTCGATGCGTTCGATGATAGTATCCGGGCTATCACGATTGTTACACCAGGTAAAAATGGGACCATTGTAACCCAAATCCTCTAGCTCACAATCAGCCACAAAACACTTAAAATTAAGGATCTTCCTCCAAGCTCTGGTCAGACCACCACATTTCTCATTTTGAGATAAGATATCATTAAAATCCCCCAAACATAACCAAGAAGTTCTGATGTTGTTTCTAATTTTTCGAACCTCTTGCCAGCATAACATTCTTTCATCTTCATCAGTGGGACCATAAATAAAGGTGATATATGATGGATTAGAAAAAGCAGATGACATCACACTAGTATGAATAATATTCGATGATGAGAATAGAATATTAACCGTAAGCACATCAGACCACCATAAAGCCAGGCTGCCACTCCTACCCACCGGATTAACCATCCATTCTTCATTGAAGCCACATCTACGTCTCACCTTCCTTACGTAACACGATTTCTGTTTAGTCTCCATTAGGAAGACTAATTGGAGTTTTTTCTGGAAGCACTCTTGCTTCAAATTTCGACCGTCAAGGCAACCCCCAAGCCTTGACAGTTCCAAGCTAACGGATTCATGACGAATCGGTGGTTGGTCCCATCCAACCACCGACGTTTTGAGAATGTGACACATCCTCCCCATTAAGACGATTGTTACCTACACACAACCAGCTATCAGGAAAATCAATTTCAATTGGTGTCGGGTACGTACCTGATGATCCTAAAGCATTGTCGGTATTAGATTGCCCGAGATAGTTTTTGACCGACCGAAAACTTCTACGTCGTCCTCTCATCGAGCGACCTAATGAATCCTTTTTCTTGTGTGACTCCTCTTCGGATCGAAGTTCAGTCATCTACATTTGCTACTTGTAGATGAGCCAGATTCCTCTTGAAAAGGCCTTTTAATATGAATCCCATGTAGACCAGCGGACACAACAGAAATTGGAGAAAGTCCATTAAAGGGAGTAATGGCCTTATTCTTCACTTCATCATCACTAGGGAAATCCACAATATAGGGAGATTCATCATCCTTAAAGGTGTTATTACATTCCTTCAGAATTGGAGAAGGTTCATCGGGCCTGGTAATAGTAACACACTCCAATGGTTCAGGCTCCTTCACTACATCATCACATGTAATTAGTCTCAGCCCAACAGCTAAACTCGGTCCAACTCTGCCCAAGACGTAGCCTACATTATTGGAGTTTAATAACCTTGGCCCAGAGAACATCCTCGTCCCAGTTTTTTCCATAGCGCAGTCTAGAACTCTCTTTTGATGAGGTGCGCAGCCCAGAATTAATCCTTGAGGCCTAGTACACTTCACATCCATAAAGAATTGGATAAAAGACCTTTGATCTGGCCCACCCAAACCCACCTCCTAACTTTTCTCACTAACCCCAGGTTCCACATCATCACGCCCTAATCCCTTGTGCCCGTGAGCCCCAGTCAACATGCCATCGTCATCTAGCCTCTCACCTGTCACCATCGCACCAGCAGCTTTCGGCCAAGAGACAGGAGCAGGTTGCGTCACCACCTGTGCTGCCCTAACAGTAGCCGTTGCCATAATCAGACCGTTACTTTCACACACAGAGTCGGGGACCCTCCTGGGTGAGCTACCCCTCGCCGAAGAGGACTTGTCGGCTGGAGAGGGTTGCCTTGGAAGAGTGGAGGAAGTCTCCATTAATGACCCCTTAAGCGCTTCTGCTTCGTCAGCTGGCTGGGAGTTCCGATGAGACCTGCTAGGCTGAAAATTGAAAGCACCAAATTGAGCTTCCGGCCAATCATCTTTGTAGATCACCACCACATCCTCAAAGGTGCGTACACCGTGAGTACTCAGCCAAGGAAAAAATTCCTGAACGTCCTCTTTAGTGCTAGGAATATTATCTGCTTTACATCTGTTCCCTTCATGGCCAAGACAACCACACTTGTAACAGAAATTTTGCAATCGTCCATAACGAATCTTCACCCAAACTGGTTCCTTAGCTTCACGTGGTACCCAAAACCCAGTAGACAAGGGTACATCCAGGCGAATAAAGGATCGAACCCGAATGAAACTCCTTAACATCTTTCCTTCAACCATCGGATCCTCAAACATCACACCTTCCCCAGCGACGTCTCCCAAAGTTTTTGCATTAGAACTTTCAAAGGCCTCCACCGGAAGGCCGTGAAACTGTAACCAGAACGGAGCGGTATCAAAACTCACATCTTGGAGGATCATATAGTCCTCCCAAACTTGAAGATTCAACAGATGGCCCAAAATAGTCCATGGTCTTCCTTTGAGGATACGAATATAATCCTCAGTTTTATTAAACCGAAATAGAAATATTAAGTTACTCCGATCCATATAATGTATTTCCACACCATCCTCCACTTGCCACGCCTTATTAATCATGGACAACACCGCCGGGAAATTTAGATTTTTCGAGTAAGAATCTTCCCAACTAGCGATTTCTTCTGTCTCTCAGGATTCTGAGATAATTTCAGAACTACCTGTTTCTGCTTACTTACTTCACTAACCTGCCCTATCTCCATCTTGCTAGAGCGCACCATCACATGCTCATACACCCACTAACCTATAGAAGCACAGGCACAAAAAGGAGGAAGAAACAGGGCGGCCGGACAGGAAGAACAAAGCCCCAACAGACACTCACAGAAGAGTGAACATGGCTCTCACAGAGGAGAGAACTATCAAGCGATAGTAACGGCCTAATTGAATCACCCTCCCTTGATCACCATCAATAACCCACCAATACCATTCAACCTTGGTTTTTGCTATTTGGCTCATGCATCAACAACTATACACAATCTCCTTTTTTATGCTTTTCCCTTCTTAGCACACATATACACGAATTAAGTACGTCATGTTCCGCTCAAAACCTGACTGTGTAACCTGGAATTTGTGGTATAGAATTTTATAAATTATATCCCTAATACTCTAATACTGTGTTATATAAATTGTTTCACTTAGTAACTCACAAAAATATATTAGTATGTGTAATAAATTGGATAGTTAGTTATTGAGGCCTTGTCTATCTCTGTTGCTCTTCACATTTTTTGGTGATAATTCCTGTGTTGGGACATTAAAGAGAGCATTAAAGAGAGCTCTCAATGTATAGATATTGCTCCATATATATGTATAGCCTCTGTGTGTGTGTGTGTGTTTTTTTTTGGGGTGATTGATAGATATTGTCACTCATAGGACCCATAATTTGTAAACGCTAATTTAATTGCATACTTTTGATTAAACTATCGTTGAATAGTATGCTAGTAGAAGGACAGAGGCCTTTAGGATTATTTGTGATTGGATGTGGGTCGACAATTCATATTTTAGAAACTTCTGATTATCATACTCTCTAACCTGGTTTGATTTTTAAAATGTTTAGAAATGGGTTAATATCCATGATCATTTTGAAATGTTTAAATTTTAGATTATATCTTTTATATAATGAATAACTTTAGTTTGAATTGAGGAACTCTTTATAATAATAGTAGTACCACTACAGAAATCACAATATATAACGGTTATTAACTACCATGCATCATCGTTTCAAATCGACATAGATGCAGAAGTTATAAAAGCTCGACACATATACATTATAATTCCGAACTGTTATTTATACCAAACTTATTATAATGGTTATAATATAACACCCGTTATGTATTAAGGTTTGTTGAGGTTATGATATGCCCATTGTTGTGATAACAATTAGCAAGCACATTAGAAACCGTTATAATATATGATAATGCTTGTATGATGCATAACGGTCTCATTTTACAGCTTATTTATTTAATAATGTACATAACGATTTATATATAAGAAACACGACTTTTAATAAACTTATAACGATCATCTTACGTAGACAACCGTTATAAAATAAGTACATAAATAATAATTTTTATAAAAAAGGAACAGTAAACATTTATAATACATAATGGTTTTTATATAATAATAGTAATATAGACAAAAAGAGACTTCAAGTGAGAATTTCTAAACTAGTTGACCTCCTCCTATATATAATAGAACAACAATACCTCCAATATTTTCAATGAGGAAGTACATACAAAAACCTAAAAGACACAAACGCACGCTATTTTCAAATCACACTTTAACTTGTCCTCTCTAAATTCTAACTGAAATAAAGTTCCAAACTTTCACAATCACAATTAATTATCAAATTATATTGGAGAGATTAAAGCAACAACTTCACCCATTACTCAATTTAATATATACCACATGGCTAAGGCAAGAGGCCCGAAAACAAGATGGTTGCAATTTCAGGTAGTACAGGTTAAACCACCCGCCAAGTCTCCTATCATTGCGATCCCATTATCCCTCTTCGCTCAGTTTTGTCCGTTCAGGATTTACTATGGGTACCGTTAACAGTAATCATTGATAAGGGCCATGTTTAGCTTGAAAACAATACAGGAGATTCTGTTCCTTCTTATCATATGATTCATTGAGAAAAAGTACCAAGCGATTCAGGGGCAGCACAGGTCAAAGCAATCAATATGTTTAACTAAAGATAAAAACAAAGCTGCACTTTTCAGGAAATTAGATGCACTAGAAATCTTAGTTGAACCAAGTCTGCTGAGGACATGCAGGAAAAAGGTAGTACGACATTACAGACCGACAACACATGATCAAATATAACAGAGATCGAGTATCAATTCAAAAGAAGCAACAAACACCCCACCGACAAAACATGGTGTATGGCCCACCAAAGGGCCATATTATTACATAATTTTTATTCAGAAGATGGAGCTAGTGATCACTGAAAGACCATTAGTCTCGCATGAAGCTACTCAACGCCAAACTTCTTTCTCATCTGAAGCACAAAGTCATAGACCTTATGCTGATCAGGAAGGGACTTGGCCACACTCTCCTTCTGCAAACATCTTTTGGCCCAGGCAATGAACTTGGGGCACTCAGCCTCTATGTTGAGGTTACCGAATTTCTCGTAGGCTTCAAACCAACTGTAGAATGGCACAATTGCCACATCCAAATATCCAAGATTGTCTCCCCCAAAATAGGGCTTGTCTCCCAGCTGTTGCTCCAACAATTTCAGGCACTCTATAAACTCCTTCCTTGCAGCTTCCTGCTCTTCTCCTTTGGTTGTCCATGCTCTCCTTCCCGCATCATACATCTGTTTCAAATTGACGACATCATTAGATAGGCGGAGGACAATCAAACACCAGTAATGCTAAAAATAATAATTTCTTTTACTAAGTTTTTATTTCTAATATGCCCCCCATTTTCCTCTGCCTTGTCCCTCCATCTAAACATAAACATATCCTTAAAGAAACAATAAAATTGGGGAGAAGTGCCACTTGCTCAGACAGGTTAGTATACTTTCTTGCCAACATTGAAAACAAAACCCATCTATATGAGTATGACAAAGATGACTTTTAAACACACCTCAAAACTAGGAACAAGCAATTATTACTACTGAATATTTTTTAATTGAAGTAAAGTAATATTTTTCCGAATACTTTATTCTTCTTGCCTGTAAAACAATGCAGAGGAATATCACTAGGCTTTTTTATCAGTTTTTTTTTTTATTAAAAAGAAGCTGCCAGACGGTAAATCGTTTTTGTAAGTAAACGAATTCTTTGAAAATCTAAAATAATTCTTTAGAAAAGAATTTCTGATGTAGCATCTTGATGAATACTCCCCAACCGTAAATTTTTTACTGTTTTCAGTATTTTGAGAAGATTGCCATAAGAATAACAGGACTTCTTGTCCCAAAAAAAAAAAAAAAAAAAAAAAAAAAAAAAAACAGGACCTCCAAACTGAGAATTCAACCCCATTTCTTGGTGATGGTGTGAGTCAGCAAGTATGGCTTCCCGTTAACATTCAAACACAGGAGAAATCGACATGATTAACAAAATCTAAAATAATAAAAACAACAATATAAACAAAGAATCTAAGGTAATGAGCAAACAAGAAGTAATGCAGCGGAGACGAAGTATCAATTGTTCAAACAACGCGAAGAAATTATCACAACCTAAAACAAGCTGAAGTAAAGAATCTGAAAAGCAATGGAGTGCAGAGAGGAACCTTCTTGTCAGCGTAGTCGGCCCAGAATCGAGCTTGGGCTCTTTGATAAGGATCGGAAGGAAGCAGAGGGGACTTGTTGTTCCAGAACTCGTCAATGTACTGAACAGCGATGAGAGACTCACAGACGGGTTTGCCATTGTGAATGAGGACCGGGATCTTCTTGTGAACCGGGTTCATTTGAAGAAGCAGAGGGCTCTTGTTCCTGAGGTCCTCATCCTTATACTCATACTGGATACCTTTCTCAGCAAGTGCGATTCTAACCCTCATCCCAAAGGGACTTGGCCAGAAATCCAGCAGGGTCACCTCATTCGCCATGGCTGCACGATCAGACAATCAGGAAATGCTCAACAAGAAATGTCGGAGTGAAGAGAAAGCTCTTAGATGCCTCAATTTATAGGCAAGTGAACACTCTGGAAACTAGTAAGTAGAAATCAGGTAATGCAGAATGTGAGGCGGTGAGGGGTTCTAGGTCTAGGTCAACAAAACATACAAAAATAAATAAAAACCCATAATTCTATAAATAATAATAATTTTTTATTTCAGAATGAAATTCACTTGCTCCAATTTTTGGTTATGTTTTATCACCAAAAGAAATCAAAGAGAAAAAAAAAAAAAAAAAAATAGTTTGACCTATTCTACAGAGTTCCATCCATGTTTACCGACTCATGGGTATGCCTTTAGGTCATGGCTTCCGTCAGCAGATATTCTGGGCGTTTCGCTCTGTGGCTCAAATTCAAACCCAGGGGCCCACATGCAATGGGCTCTCAGACTTCTCTTTTGCCTATGACCCATCAATACCATTCAAACTGGGTCTTTGCCATTTGGCTCATGCATCCATTATAAGTTTGGTATTTTATGATGACCTTGTGGCAGAGACTCGATCCGGTATTTTGTTGTCCACATCATAAATGTAAGGTTGAAAATAGATTGGAGCTCATTGCGGTCCAAAAAATGACTATTTTGAATGAATAAGGACACATCTGTCATTGCGATTGAGTGGTCAAACTTTTCTCACATCTATGTATGGGAAATGGAATATGCTGTTGTATGCTTTTATACTAGACAGAACCTTGTCATTATATGTAATATATATATATATATATATATATATGTAAATTGGGCTAATATATGAGGTTACAATTGTACTCCTATTATATACTCCCTCCAAAGTCTAATTATATTATTTACCAGAATTTAGAGAGATTAAGGAAAGAAGTTAAATTAGTTAATTATAATTATTTTCCACAAATACCCTAGCTTAAAATTGAAAATTACATCAAGGCAAAATTAGAAGCATGTGCTTGAGAATTGCTTCGTAACCCTTTTTGCATTTTATTTACCTTCTTCATGCTAATGCCTCGTAATCTTTTCCCACCTATTGAGGATATTCAGTTGCTTCATCATCACATAATCTTTTCATGCCACATGACGTGTGGCTCAATTTTTTAAAATTTATTTAATAAAATATTGGGTGTTAAAATAATCACTCATCCAGATATAATAATTACATTTCTTAAAATGTTTTTAAAAATTCACAAGTGTGCGCTTTGAATTCTATGTTAATGAGAGCAACACCTTGCAAACATGAATTTTGGTACATAGTCTGGGGGTTTATCGTCGTTCACTTTTTTTTTTTTTTTTTTTCATTTCAATAATCAATTCTTGCAACAAAGTATATTTACTTTTTGAAACGCAAAAAAATATAATTGAGGTGTATATAACATTAATCAGTTGTAAATATTATTTACTTTATAAAATATATAGGTCTATTATTAAATTATTATTATCTTTAATTATTATTAAGAAAGTATAAATAGGGGTATTATAGGAAAAAATTGACAAAAGTTAGGAGGACTAAAATCAACTCCAAAATATGTTTATAATTAGGAGCGGTGGGAGTATCATTCTACTATATATATGGATATTCAATTATTTCCTAGTGCAATCACTGATGAGCTCACCAGGAAAAGAGTAAATGTTTTCCTTCTATGCTATAGGTTTAGTTTTCAAACGTTGGAAATTATAATGGAGGATCATTGTACTCCTCTAATTTCGCGGATACTTTAAATAGAAAGTCCTATAATCTTCTCCCCAACGTGGCCGTACATAGGGGAAATTCCAATAATCCAAAACGCAAATAATACAATGAAAGATATTCTTTTAAGAAATAGTCTGTCATCCCTCACCCAAAAGGCCCATTTGTGGCTTCAATCATCCGATGGAATTTTCTGTGTCATTGATTACCACGGATTTTCTGTCTGAAAAATTACCAATGAAAAAAGGGATAATCACAGTGAGGTCCCAAGGTACAAAAATAGTCGCACAAAAATCCCATACCAAATTCTTTTTACAAAAAATTAGTTATGAATAAGCTACTCAATTTTCCTAACAAAAAAGTCTCACTGTCAACATTGCTTTTCATGTTATTAAAATATCCTTATGAAAATCTGGTTGTGAAAATAATTTCTAATGTTATTAAAAATTCTTTGAGTTTTTCATAACCGTAGAATTTTAGAAAATTTTTGGTAACATGAAAAACAATTTTGACAAGTATTAGAAGTCATTTTCACAACAAGATTTTTATAGTAACATTTTCACAACATGAAAAGTCATTTTAACAACAGAACTTTTTTGTTAGGAGAATTGAGTAACTTATTCACAACTAATGACATGATTTCCGTACCTCACTGTGATTTT
Source organism: Acacia acuminata (assembly GCA_019022655.1). Taxonomy (NCBI): domain Eukaryota; kingdom Viridiplantae; phylum Streptophyta; class Magnoliopsida; order Fabales; family Fabaceae; genus Acacia; species Acacia acuminata. The sequence goes on from JAFJYI010000294.1 coordinate 566,328, forward strand.
CCCATGAAAAAAATCCATTGGCAAACTTGGTAGGGATTCTGTCACAAAATAAATTTTCTGATGGAATTATCGGCAGCAAAAAAATTCTTTCTTTAATGACCGATGGAATTTTTTGCCATCGGTAAATTTATAAAATATTTTCGAAAAGAGATGGTTCAAACAAATTAGCATATGGATCGGCTTCAATAAGAAATCTTCTCAATAAAGTGTAGTAGCCCAGATATTAAGGGGTTGAGTTTCTCTTATAATCTCTTTCTCATTATCCCTCATCATCTCTAAATCATATTCATCCAATCAATACAATAACACTTTAACATTTTCTCATCTTCCCAATCAATGGCCCAGATAGTGCTAATGAGAGAAAATGAAAAAAATGATTAGGAGAGAATCCTCTTCCGATATCAAGTAGAATTAACTCATCTGCCATAATCACACCCTCTGTATTCTTCATCTTTCTGGCGGTAGCCCCTCTCATCAATATTTTTCTCCTGACGTAGCCTCGCTTCTTACTTACCTCCCCACGTTTATATCGTCATCGCTTGCGCATGACCCTTATTTTATTTTAATTCCACGTGTCTATGTCGAATTAAACATCGGATCACAGTCAACGCTACCGCTAACATTATTACTCCCTGTCCTTGGAAAAAAGAAGCCCATTTTGATTATAGGGTTAAGGTGCATTTTTGCCGCGAAAGTTTTGCTAAAGGAGCGTCCAGCACCCAGAAATTTTTAGGGTCCCAAATTTGCCCCGGAAGTATTAAAAAGTATCAAATTTACCCAAAAGTGACGGAAGTCCACGTAGATCGTTAAAATGCCACCTCATCACACGTGGCATGCCACCTCATCAATCAAAAGTATCATTTTTGCCCTGGAAGTTTCATTAAGGAGCAATTTTGCCCTGAAAGTTTCCAGTGAGGAGCAATTTTGCCCTGGAAGTTTACAAAAGTAGCAATTTTGCCTTTCTTTCTCCCAATATTAAATTTGACTATTAGATCAGTCAAACACCACACGTGTCATGCCTTGAAAAGTCGAACTTGGAGTCGAGAAGGAGATCCTTGACATGTTGAGCTCAAGGCGCGAATTTGTGAAGCGGGCGGTCACGGGGACTAGAGCCGAGAAATTGGGCCTGTAGGGCTCGGGCTTGAAAAATAAGACAAAAATTTGAAATTGGCCCTGGAGGGCCTCGAGCTTAATCAAGTTGGCCCCGCGGTTGTATAGATTTGTTTAGATCATAAGCGATGCTTCTGTGACCGGTTCGGCTTCACAAATGCCGGTTGCCTTGAGCTCAACATCTCAAGGATCTCCTTCTCTCGACTCCAAATTTGACCTTTTCAAGGCATGATATGTGTGGCCTTTGACCGATTTAATAGTAAAATTTAATATGCGAGAAAGAAGGGCAAAATTGATACGTTTTGTAAACTTCCAGGGTAAAATTGTTCCTTAATGAAAACTTCCGGGGAAAACTTGCTCTCAGTGAAAACTTTCGGGGCAAAAATGATACTTAACTCTTATTGGGTTGATGACGTGGCATGCCACTGTACACTCAGTCAAACTTAACGGTCAAAATTAACGGATGGGCAAATTTGCTACCTTTTTCATACTTTCGGGGCAAATTTAGTACCTTTTTCATACTTCCGGGTAATTTTGGTACCCAAAAACTTAGGGTCTTTGGACGCTCCATTAGCAAAACTTCCGTAGCAAATTTGATATTTAACCCTTGATTATATTATGAATTGAATGTAATATTCTTTTATTAGGTTTCAATTATCAATAAACATTTGGCCCCAAAAAAAAAACAACAACTACAACAAACGTGCTTTTTGAAAAGATTCATTTTGCTACGTACAAGTGGAATCCCAGGTAAACCTTATCAGACGATAAAACCTTGTCCCATGCAATGCATCCAACTCCCAATGCATTGTGGAGCTACAAGTCTTCCTCCACACAATCCATTTGATATAAGGTGAAATATTTCGAGATTAAATTGATCAACTCTATTTTTTTTTTTTTTTTTATTAAGGAAGGCAAGCCTAGGTTTGAGAAAATGAGAGTTAAGGACTAGACAGTGGGGGCCTAGTCCTTAATACAACAAACTAGAAATAAAGTGCTAGTTACCAGACATTTGGTCTTTTAGGGCCATATTCAGGCATCCTTGTGGAATTGTGGGGACTAGAATCACGTTGGTAGCACTGGAAGCTTCGTGACCAAGTCTGGCCATGTAGTCAGCACAAGCAATGTTGTCTCTCGGACTGTAGCGGATCTCGACGTCCCAATCTTGAAAAAGAAGATCACGAATCTCGCCAATGATCGCTCGAAGCGGGTGGTCAGTGTAGCAGTCTCTCATAATGGTGTTGATAGCGTCAAGAGAATCAAAGTAGAGAGCGATTCTTCGAAGGCCCATTTGGCGACCCATTATTAGTCCTGTCATGATAGCGTAAAGTTCTGCTTTGACAATAGTATGGGTTCCAAGGAACCTGTGAAATCCCATGAGCCAATGACCTTGGGAGTTCCTAATTACTCCTCCGCAAGCTGCTTGGTGTTGATTGCGCACCGATCCGTCACATCTATGCGAACCACATTAGTAGGGGGAGGGGTCCAAGTCGTTTCATCAAACCTGTCAATTTGGAAAATTTTGTGAGTTAAGGATTGTCCAACTGTGTTTTCCATAAGAAGATAATTACATAAGTGTAAATCTCCCTTATATGTATATTTTTTTTCAATCAGGCTTGAGAGAAGCGTCATTTTTTAGAAATCAGTTAAATTATTTTCTTTGAAAGATCACATTGTGATACTCCTTCAAGTCCTTTTTATAAAGATCTCCAACATGTTTCATAATATAGTAACATCTTTTGCATAAAGTATTACTTTTGATTTTAAATGTAGGATAAAGTTTATAGTGCAATATTACACCACGAGACTTTATCCTATATTCAGGATTGGAGAAGTATCAATTTTGTTTCACCTACTATCCTAACTAACAATAAAACATTTTAACAAGCTTATTAAAACTGGGCCAGTCACTAAGTTGGTCGGGATATTGGGTCAATGGTCAATAGGTTATATTAGAGTCAAACCAGAATTAACTTGGAGTCAAACTAATGAGAAAATAAAGATTTTAGAATTATTAATATAAAATTATTTTTTAAAAAAATCATTTTTAAGAATCGGGTTAATTCCTACACCAAACCGATCGAGCGACTCGTTTAATTACACAACTTTTAAATGAATCGGCTAAACTTCTCTAGCTATTTGTTTTTTTTTTTTTTTTTTTTTTTAATATATAACTTCTCTAGCTAATAACTTTGGAACATGTGTTTTTAAAGGATAGATGTCTAGCCCGAGATAGGCCCACAATGAGGTAGCCCATGAATACTCATTGCGACTTTACTATAGAGGGCTTATGAAGGCACGGCCTTATCATAATTGTATACATTTCTTTTGTTGACATATTTTTATCCTTGTTAGCGATCTCAGCTCAATAAATATCCCAAGATTTATTTAATACTACTTAATTAATTTGAGTAAATTAATGAAGTAAATTAAATCAGTTAATTATAACAAATATGACATGATACCTTTAAAATACCTTGGTATAACATAAGATTATATATTCATTTATAACTTAGCTAAATTAGTTTTTCAAAAAATGATAAATATAAAAGATAAAGTGGATTAAGATATTATATTTAAGGCTACATAACTTACTTCTATATATTAATGACAAGAGAGAGTAATAAAATAAAATAACACAAAATTTTATTGTTAGCAATTCCAAGATGTGCAAGTGTGTAATTTAATAATAAAATAAGTGTATGTCACGTAGAATATACTTGTGGTGGTGGGGTTTGGATTCTCTCGAATCCTTTTTTTCCTTTTCTTCTCGATATCGATCTCCACCCTCGATTTAAAAAAATAGATGGTTTAGATTTAATATTTTATAAAATTATTATTTTAAACATGAATAAATAAACTTAACTTTTAAATCATTATCCACATAATATATACCTGTAATACAAACAAAATTAATAAAAAAAATTAATTTATAAAACACTATGATCATTGTCTTAAAAAATATTAAATCTGAACCATCTATTTTTTCATCTAAAGGTGGAAATGAGATTTTGAGAAGAAAAGGAGAGAAGTAGTCTCTTAATTAAATCATATAATTAAAAGTAGGTAAATTGGTTATTTATAATTTTTATATAGAGAATTTGTGACTTTTTTTTGAGTTAGTTTTGGTCCTAATTATAGGACAACTTTCAATATATGTGTGTGTACATATATAAACACACACATGTATACATATATGTGTTGTGTGTGTTATATGTATCTGTCTATATATATATTTGTGTGTGTGTGTATTCAGATATATGCGTGTGTAGATATATGTATGTATATGTGTGTGTGTGTGTCTATATCTATATGTATACATATATACACATATATGTGTGTTATATAGCAAGGCCATTATTTCAATTAAAAAGCGTGTGGAAAAGAAATTCTAAGTCGGAAAGGTATACGGTAAGGGTTGTTATTTCACTTTTACTTATGTCATTTTAAATTTATATAAGGTCATTTTAAGAAAATGAGTAAAATTAACCAATTTAACTTCTCTCCTTAATATCTTCAAAATCGGTTAAATATGTCCTATAATTAGGACCGGAGGGAGTAATTGATTAGGTCATTAGGCTCATGGATATAGACTCTAAGTTTGGAACTCTCTCCCTTTTCCTCTCCCTCTCTCTATCACCTCAACTTCATGATATTCCCCCCAATTCTAAAGATAATACTTCCTTCGGTCCTAATTATAAAACGACATTTGTGAGTTAGTTTTGGTCCTAATTATAGGACAACTTTCTAATTTTTGTTAATTTCTTCCTAAAATACCCTTATTTTATTTTCTTAAGTGTGTTTGGTTTTTGGTGAATGGTGATTATATGTATGTGGGTGTGTCTTTCAATCATTGAAACTTTTTAATTGTTAGATTTTAATTTATTTATCGATCAACTGTCATTAATTTGTCAATATATATATATATATATATATATCACACACACACACAGATATATTTATGTGTGTGTGCGCTCTTATATGTGTGTCCACACACACACACGCACACACACACTCTCTCATCTGTGAGTTTGTGTGTGTATGTGTAGATATATATGTGTATGTGTACATGTATAAACACACACATATATATACATATGTGTGTGTATTCTTATATATATATATATATGTGTGTGTGTGTGCAGATATATGTATGTGTGTGTGTGTCTATATATATGTGTGTGTATATATATATCTATATGTATACATATATACACGCATATATGTGTATATAATAAGATCATTATTTCAATTAGAAAAGTGTAGAAAGGAAAATTCTAGATCGGAGTGATATATGGTAAGAGTTGTTGATTCATTTTTACTTTTGTCATTTTAAATTTATATAGGCATTTTAGGAAAATGAGTAAAATTAACTAATTTAACTCATCTTCTTAATCTATCTAAAGTTGGTTAAATATGTTCTATAATTAGGATCGGAGGGAGTAGTCTCTTAATGAAATCATATAATTAAAAGTAGGTAAATTGGTTATTTATAATTTTTATATAGAGAATTTGTGACTTTTTTTTTAAAAGAAAATATTATTTCCATTTATTGATTAAAATTTAATCTGTAGAGAGAGAATTTGTGACTCTCTGTTTTTTTCAAAAAAATTATTATTTCCATTTAATGATTAAAATTTAATACGCAGAGATAAAATGCTGTATTACATAGGAGCACTATGGGAAAGAAAAATTTAAAATACTCTTATGATTGCATTTATAAAATACTTTCAATATGTTTTACAGAACCAAGAAAAATATTAAACGTCATTTACGTAATTACGTTGCTTTAAAATTCAACATTCAACAATTTATCCAAAACACAACTAATACTGGGCCATTATACATATGTTATTACCGATGGAATTTTCTCTGTCATTGATTGCCACGGATTTTCTGTCTGAAAAATTACTCGGAAAATCATAGTGAGGTCTTAAGGTACAAAAATAGTCATAACAAATTCTCTACTAAATTTCCCTTACAAAAAAGTTCCTATTAGTTGTGAATAAATTACATAATTCCTGTAGTTTATTCATAATTAATCACATGAGAGAATTTGGTATGAGAATTTTTGTCTGATTATTTCCGGACTTTAGGACCTTCTTGATTTTATCATGAAAAAATTCCGTGAGTAAACTTGGTAGGGATTCCGTCACAAAATAAATTTTCCAAAGGAATTACCTGTCGAAAAAAAACTCTGTCGCTAATTACCGACAGCAAAAAATTCTTTCTAATTTTTTACTGTTGGTAAAATTTATAAAATATTTTGGAAAAAGAGATGGTTCAAATAAATAAAGTGTAGTGGCCCAGAAATCAAGTAGAATGAACTCATCTGCCATATTTCTCGACCTTTCTGGCTGTAGCCCCTCTCATCAATACTTGTGCTCCAAACGTAGCCACCGCTTCTTATCTTGCTCCCCACTTATATATATCGTCATCGCTTGCGCATTCTTGAGCATCACCCTTATCTTATTTTAATTCCACGTGTCTATGTGGAATTAAACATCAGATCACAGTCAACGCTACCGCTAACATTATTACTCCCTGTCCATGACAACTCCCAATGCATTGTGGTGGAGCTACAAGTCTTCCTCCACACAATCCCTTTGAATAAGGTGAAATATTTCGAGATTAAATTGATCAACTCTATTTTTTTTCAATCAGGCTTGAGAGAAGCGTAACTTTTAAGAATTCAGTTAAATTATTTTCTCTGAAACATCACATTGTGATACTCCTTCAGGTCCTTTTTATAACGATCTCCAACATGTTTCATAATATAACATCTTTTGTATAAAGTATTGCCTCTGATCCTAAATATAGGACAAAGTTTGTAATGCAATATTACACCACAGACTTTATCCTATATTCAGGATTGGAGAAGTATCAATTTTGTTTAACCTAATATCCTAACTAACAATAAAACATTTTAACAAGGCTATTAAAATTGGGTTAGTCACTGTTTGGTTGGGGTATTGTGTTAAGGATCAATAGGTTATACCAGAGTCAAACAGAACTAACCCGAAGTTAACCGGCGAGAAAATGAAGGTTTCAGAATTATTAATATAAAATTATAAAAAAAATCATTTCTAAGAATTGGGTTAATTCTTACACCAAACTGATTTACCAACCGGTTTAATCACACAGCTTTTTTTAATAAATCAACTACTCTAACTAATAACTTTGGAACATGTGTGTGATGTCTAGCCCGAGATAGGCCCATAATAAGGTGGCCCATGAATACTCATTGCGACTTTACCATAAAAGGCTGATGAAGGCACGGCCTTATCATAATTGTTTACATTTCTTTTGTTGACATATTTTTATTATTGTTAGCAATCTCAGCTCAATAAATATCCCAAGATTTATTTAATACTACTTAATTAATTTGAGTAAATTAATGAAGTAAATTAAATCAGTCAATTATAAAAAATATGACATGATACCATTAAAATACCTTAGTATAACATAAGATTATATATTAGTTTATAACTTAACTAAATTAGTGTCTTTTTTTAAAAAAAATGATAAATATGAGAGATCAAGTGGATTAAGATATTATATTTTAAGACTAAATCCAACCTTCAAGTTACTCCTATATATTAAAGACACGAGGGAGTAATAAAATAAAATAACACAAAATTTATTGTTAGAGATTCCAAGATGTGCAAGCGTGTAATTTAATAATAAAATGAGTGTATGTTATGTAGAATATACTTGTAGCGGTGACAAAAACAATTTTTGAATTAGGGGCTTTAGCAAGAGATTCAGATCCCTACATTGGCCGAACTTATAGGAATCTTAGGTGTGAAACTTGTAGAGCCAAGGACATTGGCGGAACGAGGAAATTATTTTAGCCCGGGGCAAAAAATAAATATATTGAACTATTTACTAAATAAAATTGCATAACATTAAAAATACAAATAAATAATAATCAACAATTAAAAATCAAAAGATAACATAGTAAATAAAAATTCTATGACGTTTACAAGGAGACTCATTAGAAAGTGCATCACTTTTTAAATTATTTTCTTAGAAATATCACTTTCTGAAATTATTTGCTTCTTAAATAACACATCTATACTTTTCTATTTATCCTTACTCATTTTTTTCAACCTACAAAAAATTTGGTGACCTAGAATATATATTGATGTCGGTGTTAATTAATATCTTATGTCACTAACCATTTATTCATATAGTACTACTCAATCTACAAAACTAACATTTAAATGCGCATCCCACTTACCTCAAAACAAAATAATTGGAGAAAATAAAAGAAATATAATATGAACCCAAAAACTATTTTTTTTTACAAAAATATACAAATCTGATTCAATTTCAGCTAAGCAAATAACATATTATAATCTATTTTTTACAGAGAAATTCATTATAAAATCATAAGACAACCAAATAATAAATCCTAACCAATTAAAATTAGTCATTAATCATCCTCTACATATATATAGTTATCTATTGTCAAAACTCAAGACTTTTCCAAAATCATAATCCCAAACTTTTCACTAATCAGCACAATATTACCCTCATTAGAAAGATAAAAATACATAGAATAACTTTCATAAAAAGAGTGAGGTGAAAAGAAGTGATTTTGAGTACCTATTTAGTCTTTAAAATGAAAATGAACAACACCAGATATAAGATGATACTAATATTTTTAATAGGTATCTCAAACAAAAATTTTACTTTCCTCTCGTATCCCAAAAAAAGAGTATGATTATAGAAAAGATAAGAAATTAGCTGGGGCCAAATTAGTGGCCAAAATAAAATATTATATAATACATGCATGTAAATACATAAGATAAGAGAAGGCCATAAGGTGGCTCCGCCACTGGCCAAGGATGAAGGTATCCTATGGAGATAGTCTGTTCCGAAGAAGGTAAAAAATTTCATGTGGTTAGCGGTACATGGAAGAGCACACACAAGAAAACTGAGAATGCTAAGAAGATTGGAAATTGCTGCTACCTGCCCCCTTGGGTGTGAGATAGACGAAGACTAGATGCATATGCTGCGAGATTGTTCAGATGTCATGGACTGCTAGAAATTAGTGGTCAAATTGGACAAATGGAATATGTTCTCTCTTTGCAGGGTGTAGAGAATAAAGTAGAACCTGACTCATAAGATTGGAAGGAACTACACCAAGAAGGTTCCGTGGGCAAACCTGTTTAGGTATCTATGTTGGGATGTAAGGGTTTCACGTTGTAATAAACTTTTTGAAAACACTAATTCCAACGTCAGGCTCAATGCAAACCATAACTTCTTTAGAGTATGCTTGGATTAGGATACCCTCAAGACTTATGACACGGGGAAGCGGATCAGTTCTTCTAATACAAACTTCAACCATCAAGAGGAGGACGTCATCAAATTGGAGGTTGCTGGTTTAGTGCTAGAGGATGGAAGGATTGGATGTGGAGTATATTTTCAAGATCAGAATGACAAATGTCTTGTAGGCTTCAACTACAAATTAACGAATGTTCCCCCAATTTTTGAGGAATTAATTAATTGTATTTAGGGCCTTCAATTGTGTAGGCTAAAAAGTTACAGGAAGATTATTTTGTTTACTTATTATATAAAGGCTATAAACTATATGTTGAGAGGGTGTGATGTGGACCGTCTTTTAGAGATATTGTGGACAACATTAGGTATTTACTCCATGGGGATTGGCAGCTTGTGGTTAATCATAGTTTGAAAGAGGCCATAATCGTTGCTGATCAGTTAGCTAGATACTCTCGCAGGATAGATGATGACTTTTGTTTCCTTGTCAACCTCCTCCTTTTATCCAAAAGGCGGACGTTGATGAAGGTAAGACTTGAAAGCATACATTTAGGATTTGTTGTATTGTCTCTTCTGAGAAAATGATTCCAAATCTATTAAAAAAAAAAAAATCTATGTCTGTCATTGGAAAAGAGCATTCAAGAAAAGAAAATATTATGAGGGAAATCATAAATGATTTAAATTAAATGAGATTAAAAAAAAAATTATGATGTGTGATTGGTGTATTATACCCCAACATATTTATGGGGGAACCAATTATATATTTGTACTATTTGATTAGGAATTATATGTCATGAGGCTCTCTTCTTGAAGAATTTTTGAGGCAAAATCAAACTACCTCGGAACCAATTTTCTCCCCAAATGTCTTCATGTTGCTTTGTTTTGGATCTGAAACTCTAAGCTCCAACATATTGATCATAAGCATCAACTAATCATCTACCGCGTCAACAAATGAGTCTTTGCTGAACACTCGTCTGGGGGATTCAAGTCTTTGGAAGTTTATATGTTCTCATAGGGATATGGTAGACCGAGGAGCCAAATGGCAAGTCAGGGATGACCAAACAGTTAATTTTTTTAGTGATCCTTGGCTGGGAGCTGGCATTTACGTGAAAGATTTTTGTTTGAGGCCTCTAACGGTAATGGAGGAGAACTCTGTGGTGGGGGATTGGATGTCAGGTGGTTTTTGGGATATGTCAAAAATCTCAGAAGTTGTAAATCCTGAAGGGATCAATCGTCTAGCTGTTGTTTTACCACCGAGAATGAATGCTAGCAATGATTTGATGGTGTGGGGATTTTCGGGGGATGGGTGCTTCTCAATTAAGAGTGCCTATTTTCTTTTTGAAGATAATCGGTTTCTTGATCGTGAGCTTATTTTTAAGGCTGTTTGGAAGTGGGGAGGTGTAGAGAGGATCAGATTATTTTTATGGAAGGTTGCCCTTAATCGTCTTCCCACCAATGTTTGGCGGAGCAGGTGGAGTACAATGTCTGCTATTTGTGAGTATTGTAACTAAGGCTTGGAGGACATTCTTCATGTCTTGAGGGATTGCACGTATGCCAAGAATATGTGGCTTGAGATGTTACATCCAAGGTATGTGTCTGAATTTTTCTCCTCATCTTTGGTGGATTGGTTGGGTTTAAATTTAAAGGGTAGCTTGGGAAAAGGTAGGGGCAGCTCATGGAATCTTTTATTTGGTGTTGCTGTATGGAAATTATGGGAATGGAGGAATTGCTTTATTTTTCAAAGTAACTTTATTAAACCAAGGTTTCCAGCGTCTGTTATTGCTGCATCTTGGCCATATTTTTCTATATCTGCTGATTCTGTGTGCACCTTGGGGAATGAGGTCGTTGGTGGTACAAGGGGTTGGGAAAGGCCTCCTGTTGGTTGGTTTAAGGTAAATGTAGATGGTGCTGTGAACCTTCATTCTTCTAAGGCTGGATGTGGAGGGATCATTAGAGATTGGAATGGTAAATGGGTGGTGGGTTTCTCAAAAGAAATTGGGATATGCCAACCTAACCTATCTGAGGAATGGGCCTTATTTGAAGGTCTGCAATTAGCATGGGATGTGGGTGTGAGGAAATTGGTGGTTGAGTCGCCGAGCAAGTAGTCCAACTGATTTCAAACCAGAATTATGTTGCTGGGAGTCTTTTGCGGATGAGAATTAGAGAGCTGCTTGGAAAAAATTGGTAGGTCAATGTGTGCTGCATTAGTGGCAAGTACAACAAAATTGCTGATGCTTTGGCTAAGAGGGGTATCTCTAATTCCTCTATACTAGATGTTTGTCCTATGTATTTGAAATCTTGGGTAGACCAAGAGTGCTGCTTGAGATTAAATTCCCCTATTGTGTAATTTTATTTCAGTAATATAGGCCTTGCGCCATCTTTTATATCAAAAAAAAAAAAAAAAAAAAAAGCTTCATTCATAGCCCTAGCGAATGCTCTTTAGGACTCAGCATTACTTGGCAGGAAATTCTTGCTTTACTTTTTGATTTTTCACATGTTAGTATTAAGATAATTTCTCAGTTGTCATATCGTCTTTTCATTAGTGGAAGTTTATTAATCTATGTCTATTTGTAACCTATAAACTTGGTAAATTATTGAAATATCATTTTGGCATTTTTTAAAAAAGTACTAATTGATTAGTTTGGAACTCTCTCTCTTTCCCTCTCCCTTCCTCTATCACCTCAACTTCATGATATACCTAAATATAATATTCTCTTAATCAAATCATATAATTAAAAGTAGGTAATTGGTTATTTATCATTTATATATAGAGAATTTGTGACTTTTTTAAAGAAAATATTATTTCCATTTAATGATTAAAATTTAATATGTAGAGAGAGAATTTTGTGATTCTCTGTTTTTTTCAGAAAATTATTATTTCCATTTAATGATTAAAATTTAATATGTAGAGATAAAATGCTGTATTAAATAGGAGCACTATGGGAAAGAAAAATTTAAAATACTCTTATGATGGTATTTATAAAATACTTTCAATATGTTTCACAGAACCAAGAAAAATATTAAACGTCATTTACATTGCTTTAAAATTCAACATTCAACAATTTACCCCTATTTAATACTAGCTCTAGCCCTTTCAAAATATAAGCACCAAATAATTACATCAAGAAATTAAAAGATTAATTAAAATTGGTTAAAGATAATAAATATATAAAAATATAACATACTTTCCGAAAAAGCACTTATTTATGGAGAGCCTGAGTGAAAGAGAGAATGAGTAAAAAAGGAAATAAGAGATAATGAGTGAACAATTCGATGAAATAGGTATATAATTAAGGGTAAAATTAAGGAAAAAAATTAAATGATTAGACAAAAATAAAGTGTATCTTATATAAAAGATCACACACTCTTACAAGTTTAATTCTTATATTTAAATTAGAGGGAGTATAGTTTGCACAATAATAAATAAAGGGTAAAATTATACATTTATATAAAAAAAACTTTCTCTCCCTACCTTATAAATACTTAAATAGGGGGAAAAAAACACTTGCTCTCCCTGCATTATAATTAAAACTAAAAGAGTTAGAGACAAGAGGAAATGAAATCTTATATTTAAAATTCTCAAATGGGCCTTATATCGTATGCGATAAGGATGATATTCCTTATAATGAAGGTTGTCAAACTCACGAATTTAAGCAAACTCGTGACAGTAACGTAAACTTGTATCATGAACTCGAATCGTAAACTTGTAAGAGTTTATTTTTATTATTAAATAGGTATTACTAGTGTATAATTAAATGATTAGAATATAAAAATGATAAAAATTTGATTTTAATATATTTTAAATCTAAATAATTGAAATTAAATTCATCATCATTCATCATTTATCATATTTAATAAAGAAATCTCTATATAAAGCCGCTGAGCATGATCAAATAAAAAAGTTAACATGAGTTTATGAGTCAGTTACCACGATTTTGTAAGCTAGAAACGTAAAAACGGTAAATTCAATGTATAAACTCATGAGTTTAACCGATTTTACAACTAGCAAGAGTTTACCATTGACTCGACTCGTTTTTGTAAGCTAGAAGCGTAAAAACGGTAAATTTGGAGAGTTAACTCGCGAGTTTGACAACAATACTTATAACTATATCTTTCACTTGCATTTACTTCTCACACCTAACGTGGGATAAATATAATTCAATGATTATGAAATTGGAAGAAAATTTTGTAACCCTCCTCCTAGCTATCTAAAGAAAAATCACATAAAGAAAGTAATGTAATTTTTTTTAACCTAAAAAGAAAGTAGCGTAGTTAAAGATAAAAATAATGCTAACAATAATCATAAGCACCTTAACAATAATGCACCAGGTTTTGCTTGTTATCATCGACGTCTTTGAGTAATTCATGAGCAGTGCTTGCCATTGCCTTTGTTGACGCCGGTGTGTAGTGCTGCTTGGATAATACTCCTATATTTTGTACGATGATTATTCATCTCATTTTGAGCTATTCTGTATTTATCATATCATCATATTCGTTGCTTTTATGGCTTCCAAATGTTTAATTGCATTATATTGACTTATGATTCAATAATCAATGTGTTAAAATACATAAATAAAATACCTAAAATAGAAGTTATTCATATATATTATTAAGTTTTATTTTATTGCATTAACCTAATTTTGATAAGACTCTGTTCACCTCAATTGTAATGTTTTAAATTATTGTAGTAACAACCTAGTTTTAAATTTTAATTATTAATTATTCATGTAATTTATGGAGATCCCCTCAATCATGGGAGGTTCCATTCTTGTGTACGTGTACTTGGATCACAATTATATAATTATTAATATAATTATCATTCTTGATTTAATGTCTAATTTTAAATTCAATTTATCCCGTTAAATCCAAATTAGTCATGGAGATCCCTATAATCATGGAAGGTGATTTTCTTGTTTATGCATGGAACTCCTAAATATAATTATTTATATAATTATGGTTTCTAATTTAACGTCTAATTTCAGACTCAACTTACTTACTTTCTTATATTCAAACCCCATTAATGACACATCGTTATTTTTAAAAGGTGTGTTTGTCAGATCCATTTTTGAGAAAATCGGGTTATTTAGCGGGTATGACAAATTTTCTAATATAAAGTTGATGATTAATTGATTTATTTAGAAAAATTAACAAATATAAAAAGTTTGCATAATATATTTCCACAAGGATGTGCACAATATCCAAATCTTTATAATTTAATTCACCGAATTTTGACTAGTAACGATCAAGAGATCTATGCAGCCTTTTGAGTTTTGAGTAAGTGGTGACACTCCCACATAAAGTGGCTTGGAACCCCTCGTTCTTTTTTTTTTCCCCATCCTCTTCCTTTTCTAGTCATTAGATCAAAATTTGAATGGTTTAGATTTAGTTTTATACAAAATATTATTTTTATTTTCTTTATTGTTTGATTATTTATATCAAAATTTAACAATTTGTATTTAATTAATTATTTGTATCTTTATAATTTAATATTTTGACAATAATTTTATAAAAGATCAAATATGGATCATTTAAATGTTGATTTAATGGCTAAAAACAAGAAAAGAGGAAGGAAGGGAAGATGAGGGGTTCCAGGCTGCACATAAAAGCGCTTGGCTATGTCCAACTATATGATGAAATTGTTATTTCAATGTCAATTACACAATATTAAGTGTGAGATAAGCAATTTAACGAATACAAAAATTCATGCCTCAATTTTTTCTCCCCTTTCAACACATGGAATCCTAGCTACTTCATGACCTTAAAATTTGTAACATCCTGAATTTTGGGCACTGGAATTTGAAAAGAAGACTAAATTAGGCAGACGTTTAAGCCTGGTACAGGAGGAGTGATATTCTCGAATAGGGCCAAAACTTCAGTTAAGGGACAAAAAGGGGAAAAATTATAAAGTAATATTTCGAGGATATAGAAATGTTATGATGGAACTAATTACAAGAACTCTGGCCTTAATTATTTTAATACTAAATAATGGGAATTTAAGGCATATTTTTCCATAAATTAATGACAAATGATTAGAGAATAATTTTTGGCACAAAAAGTTTAGAGATAATATTCGAAGGCCAAAAGAAATTTAATTGAGAAAGAAAATTCTTAAATGGAATTAAGGATTTAATTTTATCACTTTTCCAATATTTGCAATTAATTGAGCTAAGTATGTAATTGAAAACAAAGGTTTGGAAGATGATCAATTATGTATTAAAATGAGCCTCATAGCATAATATTCACCATAAGCCCATTGTCTCCATTACCCCCTCAGCTGAAACACGTAAAAGCAGTAGAGTGCATAGCAACTTTCACGGGTCACGCAACCATAGACCATACTTCTTGAGCTCAGTGCACTCCCCACTCCCTCATTATATCAGCAGCACCCCATAAATAGAAAGGAAGTAAGAGACAGAAAGTTTAAGTCAGAAACGTGAGAGAGTGAGAAAGAGTGATAGAGACACGGTTGGAGAAAAATGAAGGAGCTGATTGTGGAGCTCCAATCATGTAAGGTGAGTTCCTTAAGCATTACCCTTCCTATTCCAATGGCTTTAATCTGTTGCAAGTGGTTTAGTTAGAAGAAAAACGTAACCATGCTTAGTTTTTCTTGTCTAAAATAGAGAATCTTATGTGCTTCTGTTTCATAGTCAAATTTTTGATTTTTTTGACAAATTTTTTTTACAGTAGATAGTAGACTCAATAAGGTTTAAAATGAGCAAAAGAACAGCCAAAACGGATGTGTAGGTTAGGAGTTATGATTTTTCAAAATTTGACAGCAAAATTGGAAAACTGTCATTTTCCAAAAATGAACAGTGATTTTTGTGTTAAGTTTTGAAGTGGTAAATGATCAAGTTTTGACATGAAATTTTCCAGAAAATAAGTGGACACAACAAGGTTTAATTCGATACGTTACACGCTTTATTCGGAGTTGTATCCAAAGAGATACGAATTTTTGAAATTGACCTATTAAATCTAGAGTTTTTTTGGACTGTATGTCGGAGTATATATATATATGGCACTGAATGTGTTTAAGTGTAGGGAAAACTTGGTATTAACCCAGATCTCGGATCTCGGGACACCTTACCCCTCCACTCTCAACCACTTACCCCTATCTCGGACTCTGATACCCTATCTCGGATTCTGATATCTCAGATTCTGACACCTATCTCGGACTTTAATACCCCATCCCTGATACCGACACACTATCTCGGACTCTGACGATACCCCATCCCTGATACCGACACACACAACCTCAGACTCTGATACCAACACACTATCTCGGACTCTGATACCCCATCCCTAATACCGACACACACTACCTCAGACTCTGATACCAACACACTATCTCGGACTCTGATACCCCATCCCTGATACTGACACACTATCTTGGATTCTAATACCCCGTCTCAGATTTCAACACCCTATCTCAAATCCCAACAACCCCAACGTGAAACCCCTTAACCTAGAACCCCCTCGACCCGAAGAAATGATTACAAAGAAAATAATAGTACTATTAAATAAATATTATTATTATTAGGAAAAGGAATAAATATTATTATTTATTACAAAGGGTATTATTATTTTAGGGGTTAATAACCATTTTTAATCCTTTAAAATAATTCACGTAGTTAGTTACTTTGGGACGCAAGAAATGACTAATGACAATGATAAACGTTTATAGGCATACTTTGACACCTCTTCTGATCCCAGCATCTTCGAACAAAGTTAAGGATTCAAGTTTGAGGTGGGTAACTGTTATCTTATTGGCTTGTAGGTATATATTCATGTATGACTGATCATGTTGCTAGATAATTTGCATGTGTGTATCCTAGCTATGAATTGAGGCTGCGTGTCTCGTGTCCTAAAGGGCTACGGTCCTTGGCGTTAATGCTGTGATTCTGGTGCGACTTATTTATTGTGAATTACTCTATCCGATACCTGTGTTATACTGTCTTTTATATTTCATATTTGCGTATAAGATTAACTGTTACCCCTGGGGTTCATTCATTTGAACTCCAGACCGCATGAAAGAGACAGGTAGTGGATCGAGATCAAGAGGAAAGTTGCAACTAAGGGATACAGTATAAGGAATACTTTGGGAATAATATGAGTCGTTGGACTGTAATTATTGTTTATCGTTTGTCTATATTGGAGTTATTGTATTAAGTTTCCCGATGGGATAGATTCAAGTTGCGATAAATGTATCCTCATGTTTTTCAAACTAAGTTATTTTAAGAAAGTTTTTATTCTGCAATTAAGTTGTCCAAATCATTTCGATGCCTGTGCGCTATAACTCTGATAAATAAAGGCGCATAAAGACGTATTAAGTGAGGGCGTAACAAAATTGACACAGGCTATATATTAAATATATATAAAATCAATAAATTTTGTGCAAAAAATTAGAGAGGGAAATAATGGACTATTAGAGACTATATGTCACTACCATCGACTATAAATTATTATTTGTTCAAAGAAACGTGATTAGCGGTATGGAAAAAATACGCCACCTACCCTTTTTTAGTTCTTTGTGGGTATGTGTATTTAAATTTGATTTAAATAATATAAATAATGAATATAATGAAATATAGGATCGATGATTGATGAGTTTGATACGGATGTTGAAATAATAATACTAATATATATATATATATATGTTGGATATGATTAGTTTTGATGATGTCTTATATAGATGCCATTATCCATAGCAAAAAGCTTACATACTACATTTATCTTTTACTTTGACTAATTCTCCTATTTAATGTAGATATGAAGCTTGAACAATGAAGAATGATCAAGAGGGGAGATTTAAGAAAGGAGAATATCAATATTGAAGTCTCTATGATCAAATGGAAGTTGAGAAATCAATATTGAAGTCTCAATGATCAAATGGAGTTAAAATAAGCAAATTCAAGCTTCCGATGAATAGGAGTTGCTACAGTTCATTTGCTCCTTCCTCGCATAAATTTCAGTCATTCTCGAGAATGGCATTGTGATTCTCGAGAATGATAGGTGATTCTCGAGAATGGTTGTGCTTCTGACAAAGAACACTGTTTCACTTTCACTCGGGCGACCTCTGGTAATTCGATGATATCTCCCAAACCAGGAATCGGATTGAGATGAAACCAATTTTTTTGGAAAATAAACTCCAAATGCGTCATTTTGACAAACATTCAAGCTCAAAGGAATTCATATGAAATAAATATGAATTTTGGAAGTTACCACATCAATCAGCTTCACACAGACCAACCTTCGGTATTTTGAGTTTATCTCACAAACGACAAATCCAAATGAGCTGAAACCAGTGCCATTTGAAACTAGACTCAAATACCTTTTCAAAAACATCAAGATCATGAAAAAAATATCAAATGAAGAAGATATGATGTTTTGAAGTTTGATCATCGAGCGAATCGCAAAAAACGCTGGTCAAGAACAACCTCCACCCATTTGATAATAACGGACGAAATACAACGAGTTTGGAGAAGATTCTAATTGAAATGGAAAGAAGACTTGAAGAGCTTTTTGAGTATGGGTGGTTTGACAAAATTGCTATCGCAGATGCAACTTTTGATATGACTCTCGAGAATGGTTCCATGATTCTCGAGAATTAGCGTGGTTGTTATGTTTCAACATATATTCTCCATTCGGAGTGATTCTCGAGCATGATTCAATGACTCTCGAGAATGTGCGTAACTGTTGTGTTTCAATATTTAACCTTCATCAGAGTGATTCTCGAGAATGGCTAGATGATTCTCTAGAATGGACATATGATTCTCGAGAATGATACCATGATTCTCGAGAATGAGCGTGAATGTTTCAATATCAATTCTAGATCAGAGTAATTCTCGAGAATGCTAGATGATTCCCGAGAATGAGCGCAGATTATCTACGATTCTTGATCGAGCAATTCTCGAGAATGATGAAGCAATTCTCGAGAATTAATTCTTCTCGATTCGTGATTTTCCAATGTCGCTAATCGATTTCATAAAATCAATGGGTCATTATGTATTATCTATTAATCATATTTGAGCTTATTTATATCATGTTTAATCATCTTTTTGATTGAGTTTCAGTTGATTAATCGTGTTAATTTGAGTGTTTGAACGAAAGGCAATTCGACGTGGTAGACGCATTAAATGCTCGTTCAGAAAAGCAGAGCTACAATCGGAATAAGATTTCCTTTGTAAACGAAGTAATTCCTTCGAGGATCACTTAATCCAGCTATCACTCTGAGCCATTCTCTGCACAAGTACATTCGACGGCAAAGCATTTATGAAGCAACGGTTGATTAACTTCAACGGAAATCATTTGTGCCTGACGGAAATACGAAGAGACACAATAGCTAGTTTACAAAGCTTCTCAACGGTCATTAAGGATGATCAACTATAAAAGGAGAAGGATTCAAAATGGACATATAGATACACGAGCTTGCATTGTCAAAATGCTGATATTATGATTCCAACGCTCAACTCATATACTCTATGTTTCACAATGTTTATATAGCTTTCAGTAGAGAGTGTGATGATCGATTATGTACTTCAGTGATTATCATTCATCTACTCTGTGAGAGAGTCTTATCAATCATTTTACAATTCATTCAAATCTCAAGATAGAGGTATCTTGAGTGTGGGTGTATCAATTACAACTTGTAAGGGGGAGTGGAGTCTGAGTGAGAGGACCATCCTTCATCTACAGAGTGTGTAATTGTATCCTTACTGTATGTAAGAGAGTATCTCGGTAAGAGATTGTAAAGGCTGCACAAGTCCCGACTAAACTTGTGAGGTTGTAAAGGCTTTTCTCTTGTGCCCGTTAAACAAGGAGATAGTGGATTGAAAATCTCAAGCGGAGCTTGGGGACCGGACGTAGGTCAAGGATTGAGCCGAACCGGGATAAATCATAGTTTGCATATTCTCTTTCCTAAACTCTTATATTTCCAAAGATATATGTTTGAATGATTAACTATCGGTTTATAAAATATTTCTGTCATACGAATTGATTTCAGTAAGTTACGAAAAGATTTCAAAGTTCCTAAAGTTTTATCGAACACCCAATTCACCCCCCTTTTGGGTAATAGTCAGGTCTAACAATATATATAGACGTAAAAGGGAACACGAATCATATGTTAAAGAGGACCAAGTGTTGATTAATTGGCATAATGAAATGTATACCTCAAACAATACTTCCCTACTTGCTTATGCAAGGATGCCTACGCAACAGTCGGAAAAGTTTGCTGAGGTTTCCTTGTGTATAGGCACGTACTATATATATCCTCTCTCATCTTCTCCAAACTTCTCTGAGCGTACTCCACACAACACAAAGCTTACACACACATATCACTGAATGAATATGTGTGTACATAAAATATTATCTAGTTACAAGTGAAAGCGTTTCCGATCCCGGGGAAGAAAGTTTGGTGTAATTAATGAAGACGTGCAATCATAGGTGGACGGCCACTTGTTGGATTGGGGGGCAAGTGCCTCCCTTGAATTTGAGATTTTTTTAAAAAAAATAATTAATACATGTTTAAATAATTGTCCACCCTTAAATTAAATGCCCACCCTTAATACATTAAGACTGCACTTCGTAATCAGATAGGGATGAATGGTTGAATGATTGTTTAGTGTCTTATATTGAAAAAGATGTATTTGATAGTATCGATATAAGGCAATTATGATGGAATTCCAAAAAATAAGGTCTAGAAGAATGACATTGTAATTATTTTTATTGTAATATACTTTTGTTATTAAAATATATGTACTTGAACTTATTGAGTGTCCATCCTTCATTGTAATTTATGTAGCTGCATTTATTTCTAACAGTACTTAGCCTCGCTTTTCTAAATAACAGGTTTGTAAAATAATTGCCTATCTTATTACATCATCAGTATTCACTTGATTTCATAAATTTTTTTTGTCTTGTTTATATTCTTTTGTTTTTTAATGCATTTAAAACATTTCTTAAAAAAAAATTGAGGGTATTGCCCCCGAATATCCTTGCCAATTGTGGCCCCTTCTGTAATTTTTTGGGTCCGCCCGTGCGCACAATGTGAGCTTTTGTTAGGTCCCAAAAGCCAAAGGGCATATCCAACAATTAAGGATTCAAAAGCCCGCTACTACAGATTTGCACATTTATAATGCTTAATATATCACAATTATAGCTAATAAATGTCATATGTATCGAGACAGAGGTCGCATAAGGATAGATAACACTTAAAGTAATGTTTAATTAAATGCACTGTCATGTATTGAGAGGTAGAATTCGTGAAAACACAAATTTAAATGCTGTAGTTAATAACTGTCATTTATTGAGGGACAAAAGTAAAAGTTCTTTCAAAACAACCATCATGTAACACTTACAAATGATTCATCTTCTAACTCTACATCAACAAAAGCACAAACATAACGATAATATCTATTACCGTAAAGTATAAATGACAAAAACGACATTTCATAATAATCAACCATCATGTTTTGAACAAATCTAAAAAGCACATTTTCAAAACCTCGTTTGGTCCGCTACTAAGTACCAGTTCTCCTATGTTAAATACTTTAGAGCGAAGTATTCAACTCTATTTATACTAACATATTCCTTTTGTTCTTAGTAATTTTCTAAAAAGCATCTTTTCATAACCTTATCCTTCTCTCTTTTATCATAGTCACACACTACAGAGCTCTTTCCATTTGTCCTCTTGCTCCTCCACATGCTCACCTTCCTCCTTCTCCTCCTCCTTTTTTGCCTCCTCTTCCAATGGAGGCTCTATTGCAAATGTTGGCTATCTTTGACCGCTCCATAAGGCATCTAGCTAGACAAGCCCACAATCTAAACAAGAAGTTGGACCTCATTATTATTTATCACAATTAGGTTGTTTATGATAACTTCTACTCAAACCTTTCATCTCTTTCCTCAGACGTCAATGATGTGCTGAGCGAGGAGGGGTAGGAGGAGGAGGACAACAGTAGTGGTGATGACTGAAAACCACCACTACTTTTTTTTAATATTAAAAATAATTAATCATGAGGGCAATGTAGCCCAAAGCATTCTCCTATACACTACTATAGAACTTAGATTATTCTATAATGGCCTTGATCACATGTATTGCTACTTTATTCATCTGATTTCTGTTACTTAAATACTTTTATGATGGTGCAGTGTAGATTATTAGCTTCCAAATCTTATAGTTGGAGGTATTACAAATACTTTAATATCGTTTATTTCGCCCAGCATATCACAAATAGGCAAATGCAGATGGCTTTCAACAATGTTGTTTCCAATTTGACTTTCTTTCAGTTCTCTTGCTTAAAATTCAGTTGTTCCAGTTGATAGCTAGCAACGAATCTGCTTTAATTAGATCTGTTCAACTTTAGCTCTGAATGTCTTGGAATTTACCTTTTACTCATCATTAATGTGTGCTGCATGAGACAAGACAATGAAAGCTTAGATATTTGAGAACCTACTCTTACTCCATTTTATTATTAAATGCTTCTTCCATTATACATATAGGAGCTATGTATAATATAACAACCTTCAAATTGACTTAACATAATGACTAATTAAAGGTTGATCTAGCAACTGAGTAATGCTCCATCATTTACCAAAATATACAAAATAAATCAGAGTATGCAAAATGAGCCCTAACGTGGCAATATATAATCATCCAACGTATACCGAGAAGATGGAAGCACTACTGTTAGAAGGAGTAGCCTTAGCTTCCAGAGTTTTCCCTATGGACCCGGATGGAAACTATCACCTGGAAAAATGTGGTAACCATCAATTCAACTCATTACGAATACTAATATGTGCTAGTGAGGTGCCATGTGGAACAATTTATACAACAAAGTATTTTAAAAAAAAATATATACAATTTGCCAATATCCACATCACAAAATTTCATATCGAAAATTTTGTATCATAGTTTTTATTAACACAATTCCCAAGATACCTCCCACCAATCCAACCGAACCGCCTTATTTCCTCCGACTAGACCCATGGGCTAAGTTACATCTATGTTACTGGTTACTCAAAAGCTCACTGGTCATGTGATGAGGATCGGCCAAAATCCTCAGAGCACACGTCCCAGACCATGGGCCTTTTCCCCTCATTGAACATGTGGGGTGTCGTATGCCCTCATTGAACTAGTGGGCCAGTCCTTCATTGAACAGGTGGGACAATAGAAAGCCAACCATCGTGCACCAATGGAGGCCTCACCACGTGGTGGAATAAATACTCCATCTATT
Source organism: Acacia acuminata (assembly GCA_019022655.1). NCBI lineage: Eukaryota > Viridiplantae > Streptophyta > Magnoliopsida > Fabales > Fabaceae > Acacia > Acacia acuminata. The sequence continues at coordinate 589,955 of JAFJYI010000294.1, forward strand.
CCCAATTCAACCATTATCATAATTATCACAATAAATAGCTCAAATCCCGATTTCTTATACATATATAAATATATGCAAATATTTTACAATTCAAATCATAAGATTCCACAAGGCAATTTCTAATAAGATATTCATAACTATTTCACAAAATACTCACAAACAACATACTAATACACATAAAAAGCGGAAAGTGGTTACCTCTCGCCGAAGCTAACTATTATCACACCACTCCTAATCCAAGAGCTCAAACACACGTCAAAAATCAATCTACCACAACCAATTTATTAACCATTAATAACTCTTCTAAAACTCTACATAAAATTATAACTTATAAAAAATTTTAATAATAAATTTGGAATGCTTGAAGTGGGCAATTTAGGACGGGACTGAAAAATTAGGGAAGCCATTGTAACTACTAATTCTCCTTTTGATTAATTAATAACTCCCTTTTCTATTTATTACTAATTGATAATTTTCTTTATTATTTATTCTCCTTTTTACTAATAATATTTATTATTATCTATTTATTTTATTACTATTATTCTTCACACACATATTTTGAATATATATATATATATATTGACTTTTAAATACCATTAATAACTAATAAAATCAAAGTTCATATACCTTACGACTAGCATTTAATTAGCACTTAGTTATTCACAAGTCTGTAATTTTGTAATTTTGTCTTGAGTTTTATTTGTGACTTAGTTATTATTATCACTAGTATATAGTGCCCCTGTTATTAAAAACTTATTTATATTTCTTTATAATTATTTTAAACTTTCATAGGCTCTCCTAACATTTTAAATTAGAATTTTAAATAAATATTAACAACATAAAAATACCTTTTATTATACTATATAGATATATATGTAAATAATATTATAAATGAAATAATATAGGAGTGGGTTAGATTAGATCCTATTATATAGGAGTAAGTTGTATCGATTCTGTGTCTTTGAATTTCGAATTCCCCTTTTTAATAAATAATATTTGTTATTATTTATTCAACTATTTTATTTCTTAAATCCTTTCCTAATAATAGTAATAATAATAATAATAATAATTTATTATTATTATTATTATTATTATTATTATTATACTACAATTGGTTATAGGATTCCTTAAATCTTTTCTTATATATTTGGCATCATTTAATGTAAAGGTATTAATAAAATCTTATTTACACGTACATGATAGCAAAATCTTTCTATCATTTCCAAATGCCACGGTACACACATATATATTTTGATATGTATATATATATATATATATTGATATTTCACAAAATAGCACTTTGGGTTCCATTAATACAGGCAAAGTAAAACTTTTTTTTTTTTTTTTTTTATACAAAAAAGTCATCTACTATTATCCATATATGTGGCTCGGGACGTGAATCTTATTTCCTTGAGAAAATCAAACAAAACTCCTCATGACAAGCATTTACTCACAGCAAGCTATTTCTTTTCTTTTCTTTCCTATTTTCTTCCAAGTCCGGCGACATGTGTGTGCACCAACAAGTGGCTTTGTTTTTATTTTTATTTTTTATAAGCACTAACCCATTATTTTTCTTACACATGAGGCAACGTATGTTTATATATATATATATATATATATATTTCAGCTTGTTATCTTTTTCCCTTTTCATATGCAGCACACATATCAGTAAAATCATTTTCAGGTACTGATATATATATATTATACATCTATAAGCAGTGGGTACATGAACACAGGTGTATATATATATATATATATATATAATATTCATTTAACAGAGAAGCCACTTGACTTGGTTTTTACTATTCTATACCTTTAGTTTTACGTGGGAGTGCCGAAAATCAAGAGAAAAAGGGAAGCAAAGCTTACCTACTTGTTCTAACTCGCAAGATGTGAACTCCAACGAAGACACCTGTTTTGGATGCACGGTGCGAGAGAGATAAATGAACAAGAAAGGTCTCGGTTACTCTCTATGTTTCCTATCTCTCTTCCTCTCTTAGCTTCTGAGGAAAGGCCGAAAGAAATGAGAATCAGAGTTCTCACTTTCTCCGTCTCTCGATTTCTCTCTCTCTTTCTCTCTCAATGTTCTCGGTTTCCTTCGTTCCTTGTTGCAGGATATTGCTGAAAATAAATAGAGTAGAGTGTATGGTGGTGGGCTCAAGAAGCATGGGGCTCTGTTGCATGAGATCTCTGCCTCTGATTGCGTGATCCAGTGTTCTGGTCAGATGAGATAAGCAAATCGAGAAGGGTAAGGCGCTATAATCTCTTGCTGGCTCTACTCTCTTCTTTGACCGAGATGGGATAGCATTTGAGGGAGTATATGGGCTGTGTGTGAAAGTGGAACTATATACCCAAGAGGGGGTGAATTGGGTATTTTAAAAATTTCTCTAACTGCTCTGTTTTTAGACAGTGAAAACAGAGATGAATAGAGTAGAAAGAAGAGTAGCTGGACACAGAGATTTATACTGGTTCGGTCCTAACAAACTTGACCTACATCCAGTCCCCAGACTCTCTGGGTTTTTCACTATCACAAAGATTACACACTCTGTACTCAAGAGTAGTTCTCTCACTAGAACTCACTCCCCCTTACAAGTTGTAATCAATGAACTCCCAAATCACCAAGTCCCTTGACTTGTGATTCTTTACCATAAATGATTTACAGATAAAAACTCTCTCTAAGAGTGGATAATAATAAACACTGAAGCTTATAATGTCAAAATACAAAATACAAGTGAAAACAGAAAGGTAGCTGAAGAACTTGAATGCTTGTGCGTTTTCAGATATAGTAGTTTTTGAGAAGAATTGAATGCTACTCTATTTATAGTCAGATAGCATTAATAGACCGTTGCATTGATAATAAGACCGTTGAAGATGATCTGCAGAAGTTGTGAGCTGCTTAGGTCTTCTTCTCTTTCTAAAACTCCCTTACTCCAGTTGGCTAGATGGTCAGAGTTGACTCTCTGCAAATTAATCCGTTGGAGAAGATGTTGCTTGTTGTAGAAATCATTCTTTAATGCTTTGCAACCGTGTGCAGATGGATTAACCAAAAGGATGCAAGTTTCGGGTTGAGCATTTAATGTTCGACATCACTTTTACTTTTGCTTTAAACCTTCAAGTAAACTTTCCTTAATCATGTCGAAACTCACTAAAAAGATGGTTAAACATATCTAGAACCAATAGAGATTAATCATGGAAAGCATTGAGATCAAACAAGAAGGTATAACAAAATCGACACATTTGATTTTCAGGCAACGTTTAGAAACCTGGAGGTTTGTTCACAAACCTCGAGGTTTGGTCACTTGTAGTTGAAAAATGATTTAAGACCAAAACCTCAAACCTGGAGGTTTATAATAAAACCTGGAGGTTTCTTAAGATGCAACAAACAATGGTTTCTTTGGCTTACTCCAAACCTCGAGTTTTCTCAGAAACCTCGAGGTTTCACATTGTAAGTGAAACCCAAAGAAAAAACACGATGGAAGCAAACCGGAGGTTTCTCAAGAAACCTGGAGGTTTTAGAATGAGTGAAAGTTCATTTGCTCTTTGGAACTCACAAACCTCGAGGTTTATAGCAATACTCGAGGTTTTGTCCAAACTTCAAAGTTCTTTGTTTTGAGCCAAAACACAAACCCGGAGGTTTCTATGGAAAGCTCCTATCATACTGAAAACCATTAGCTCTCTGGATGCCGAAACCTCGAGGTTTCTCTCAATACTCGAGGTTTGACATTTAATTTCAAAACTTTCAGTTTGGCGCCGAGGCATAAACACGGAGGTTTTGTTGTAAACCTCGAGGTTTCACAATCCGGTGTAAAAGTGAGTTTTCTCTGGAAGTCCAAAACCTCGAGGTTTCTTAATAAACCTCGAGGTTTCACATAAATTTGTGAAACCAAGTTTTTGCAAGTTAAAATACAGAACCTTGAGGCTTCCTTTGTAAGGCCAAACCTCGAGGTTTTCGGGCAAACCTCGAGGTTTGCTCTCACTCGGGATTTTCCAACTTCGAGAGCAAATCCTCATTCTTTGTTCACAATTGTTGGCAATAATCAAAATCTTTAGAGAACCAACAGGTTTGTTGTAGCTTCGGAGCCGATTAAAATAAAAGAGTAAGGACCATGAATAATGGGCTTTGCGCTTCGCGTATTGGGCTAATGGCAATTTGGATAGGTTGAGGCAATTAAATGGTTGGGCTATTAGAGAAGTGGGAGTGTATATATATCTAGCTATTATATTGAAGTATCACGTGCGCAATAAGGAATACAAGAGAAAACATATTGGTTTAATAAGAGGTAATGGGTTCAACATAAGGGAATATTTGGGCTCGTGGGTTTAGATAATAATGGTTGGTTTATTTTTATTTTTTATTGATAATAATAATGGTTGGTTTAATTGTTGGGTTTTGAGATGAAATAGTATATGGGCTTTACTACTTAAAAAAAAGGTTCTTGGGCCAATGGAATAGGAAATAAAAATTGTAAGAATGAGCTTTTGTGAAACAAACAATCATCCCATTTGATCTCTTACGAGCTTCTTATTTGAAATTACTAGAATAAATATTAAAATTTACTTCTTCATTTCATTTAAGGATTTCTTCCTCAATTAAATTTCTTTAAGCCTTAAAAATATTATCTCTAGAATATTTATGCCAAAAATTATTCCCTAATTATTTGTGCTTAATTTATGGGAAAAATATGCCTTAAATTCCAATAATTAATTTCATAATTATTTTAGGATAAATTTCACAATTTAATTTTCCATAAAATATTTAAATTTCAAATCTCAAAATTTGGGATGTTACATATAAAGTGGGAAAAGACTTGCTTTTCTGAATATTTATGCTACACTAACATGTTTATTTTCAATTCAATTTTAAATTAGGTGTCCTAAGAAGATTTCGTTGCAGCTGGTTCACTTGCTGTAGCTAGAGAGAAAGGACTTGTAAGTTTTTTTTTTCATCTCCCTCACCCATGGCACACAAAGTCTACAAATTAATTGAGTTCAGTTTCTGCTTGTCATTCTTTGAGCCTAGGAAAAGGTTGAATCACGGTTGGCGATTGGTGCAGAATCCTTTCACTGTATTTATGATTTTGCAAGAAAGCTCAGAGTCTCTTAAAAATGGAACTTTGAAAGGTGGGGAGAAGGGAACAACAAAGGAGAAGGCATTAAAAGCATAACCCAGAGGTCTAATGGGTGAGATGGCAGCCATGGAGGTGCAATAAGTGAATACCATTCCGAAGGTGGCGAAGTGGAGCTCACTGTGAGGGAAGCCACGTGTGAGGAATTCGATCAAGTAGAGAGTGAAATAAATTCCAATGATGAGGATGACCAGGCTGCTAGTATATAGATCTCATTTATGATTTTTATGCTTAATAGTTTATTTTGTTGGCAACATTGTTATTTATATTTTGTTTTGTTTATGTATAATTTTTTAGTATTGCCACTGTATATGTTTCCTCATATACACTTTTTTTAATCATTATTCAGTATTGTTTATTTTGTAAAATTGATGTGTTGCTTTTTTCACTAAAGCAATCAATTAAACTAGGTCCTAATTAATTATGCAATATAGGGTCAACCTAGGTCATTCTCCCAAGAAGCAATCGATGGGTTTTTCTTTAGGTTGAATTTAGGTGATGAAAAATGCAATTGGAATGAACCTAAACTAAAATGCAAGACACTACTACCTAAATGAAATTAAACTAACTAAATGCACTAATGCAATTGACTTTAAAACCTAAATTAGAATGAAACTAATCTATATGAATTTGAATGCTTTTCTTTGGGGGGGGGGGGGTTTGTTATGAGAGAAGAATTAAAATCCTAAGAATAAGATTAATTAAAAAAAAATCAAAATAAAGATCTAGCTAGTTCAATTATGATGATGAAGGGGCAACTTAGGAATTACATGGAGTTAACTTCTTAGCCCAAATTAATTAATTAGATCAAAGAGAGATTAATAAAGGATTGAAATTAATGAATTTAGTTACCCAATTAAAACATAGGAAACCCTCAAGCTCAATAACACACATTCCACTAGAAAACTCATAATGACATAAGCGGGGGTAATTAAACTTATTAAAAACCAATCACATTTAATTTCAAAAAAAATTTAGAAATCTTTTTACAATTATCCGATTGAATGACTAGACAATTTATCAACCAAATTAAACAATTAAGATATAAACCAAATTGTCAATTAAAATAATAACGAAAACTCAATTAATAATTCAATTAACAATCCAAAGGTTGCAAATAAAACTCTAGCAATTGTCTTAAGCATAAAACTAGATTGTTCTCAATTAACATAACTTGAAATCCTTTAAACTAAATTATCTCAAGTCTTGAATTAAAAAAATAAAAAGAACAACGCTCCCTTGTAATCTTCAAATGCAAGTCCTAAGCTCTAGCTTCTTCCAAGCTCCTCCCAAGTTGTCTCCCAAAAGAGATTAAGCTACTAGAGAAATATTCTCCTCACCAACCTTCAAGCAAATCATCACAGCCATAAGGGAAGAATGAGAAGAATTGATCAATTCAATTGCCTCGATCTCTATGCATCCACTGGGGAAACTAATATGAGATGAAGTACTTGATGGATTTATGGAGGTGGGCCCGTGGCTAGAGAAAGGAAATTGATGATGAATGAAGAAGATCATCCAATAGCAAATTTAATTGCTGCCAGAGCGTCTCCTTCAGCCTCCGCATGTATATTTGCAGCTTTCCTTAGTGTGTGTGTCTCGGCTCTCAATAAGAGCGTGCGTAATCTTTTGGCGGCTGCTAGGTTAATTAATGGGGAGGAACAAAAGGATTTTTGGTTATCAATTTGAGCCCATTAAAATTTAAGAAGCCCGATAAAATTTTCATTATTAGATTTCCTTTTAGCTTCCTTGAAAAATTCTGCACCATAGGATCTTATAATAAGATAAAATCATGATCTATCATATCTTTAGAAATATTATTTAATCACAAGATAACAATAAGTATATTAATAATTTAAGCTCAATAATCTCATAATTAATTCAGATTTATATTATTTCCTAAAATTGGCTAACAATCTGAATAATATCTAATAAATCCAAATTAGCCTAAAATAATTCCTAAAATAAATGAATAAGATGGGATAAAATATATTAAAATTAGGATTTATCAACTTATTTAGACAATTTTTCATACGTGGGCAGCCATGCATGTTGCGATGGATTTACACAATTTTGTGTCCGAACATATCTATTGCAATTTAGAATGGATTTTTTATAAACAAAATCTGTTACAAATTTTGTTTGCAACGAGGGTTTTTGCAATAGATGTTTTTCCCATGAAAATTCCATCACAGACCCTTTTTGCAATGGATTTTGTCTTTCTAGGAGGGATTTTGTCCATCGTTAAACAATTTTTTTTTGTAGTGGTTGTGCAATCGTGTTTTTTTTGGAAAACCCATTGCTATGTTCCCTATGACTAACAGAATAAGTTTTGTTTTCAAGTTAAAATGACCAGTTCTACTTCTTGCATTAGTAATAATGCCCATAGTTCCAATAATGTTCTTAGTACTAATATTCCCACTGGTACTAATGTTGTTCTTAGGCATCCAAGAAACAAGACTCCAAAACAGGTGGTACAACGAGTGCATGATATTGTAAGGAGGGGCAATTGTTCCTTGATTTTTGTGGACGAAGCAAAGTCTTTGAGGAGAAAATTTCACGTGACATCACTTCATCAGTTACATCGGCTTAACGACAAGGACCAACGTTCCTATCACGATGGGTAACTGACGTTGGGTATAGGGAGATTACGCAGATGTTATTTTGGACAATATTAGAGTATGGTATATATGCCTTTTATTACTTGCTATATACTTGTAAAAAATGTTATCTTGAATTGTGTGCTTTGCAGTCTGCATATCATCATACAAGGAATTTGTTATCAAGAAGGCTAGCCAATCACTATGCACATTCCATCATGCATTGACAAAGATATATTTGCAAAATCCTAAAGAGGTAGATGAGATAAAATTTTATGTGGATCTTTGGTCCACCATCAAATCGGATGATTGGAGAGAATTTGTCATCTCACATTACGACCCGTTATTCTAAGTAATTGTTAAATTCATAAGACCTTCATATATTTGTTTAATATTAACTCGAGTCTTGTGTGTTTTTATAGGAATTAAGCTGGGTGAATAGGGCGAGGGTGAAGAACAATAAGTATCCCTATAAAGGAGGGCAAACGAGGTATGCTCGTATTGCTCAAAAGTTGGCTACTAAGAGTGGGGACGATAGTAGATCTCCTCGTGATGAACTTTGGTTGGTAGCAAGGCAAAATAATGATACCTCTTATGATGATCCGAAGGTAAAGGAGGTCATTGATAAAATGACAAGTATTAATATTAGTCCCTGATTTGTGGAAGTAATATCTTTAATTAACTATAAATATTAACATTACTATTAAATGTATTGCAAGCCATGTACTAAGAAGTTACGACACAGGGGGCTGCCTTTCTATGAGTAAGGACATATTAGCTAGGATATTGGGGCCTGACCATCTCAGTCTTCTTAGGGGTGCCAACTTTGGATTGACCAAGACAAAATATTATGGTCTGCAGCAACCTCAAAGAAATAACTGGGACCAAAAAAGTATGAAAAGCTCTAGAAATAGTGTGTTGAAATGCATGAACAAATATGGTTTCTCATACAAGAGTTGATGAAGGAGCGTTCTATGAAGCAGCAAGGGGGAAATGGTAGCTCAATTACCAGAGGTAACTATACATTTACCCACATGATCTGCCTAAGGGTTTGGTGGATGTTGAGTGTTTTCCTGATACCCCTAGACACCATACAACTGCAATGGGCCGAATGTTCAAATGCCCAAAAAATAACACGCTTCATAACGAGCTTATTCCTCATGAGCATGTGAAGGTACAAATCAACACCAACATCGATCCCAGCTACCTACTCCATGTGCCCATCAAAGACACATATGCAATGGGAGGGGCTACAGAGAGTTTTGTTACGTGGCCTCGTTGTCTACTTTGAGTGTAGAAGCCTCCTACTCAAATGAAGTTGGTCGCTTAAAAGAAGCCATCCACTGATCAATCTAAGCCCCCCACTTCCAAAACCCTCACTCAGTCTAAGAAGAGGAAGCACCCTACCCTGAATGATTAATTTGGGAAGAAGTCGACCTCACAAACTAAGCTCATTAGTCAATATGCCTGGAAGTCCGTCTAGGAGTTCGCTAACAAGATCTTTGCTTTAGGCCTGCTTTTAATGATTGAATTTGAGAGGTCTTCGACCAAGAAGACCAACAGGATGCTATAAGCCACGAGCTTATTTTAGAGGTGCTGAACAAGGAGATGGAAAGTACAAACTCTGCCAACTTCTTTATTAGGTATTTTTTCAATTGTGATTAAATAGTTGGTTGCTTAGAACGTTGATTATGTTTTGGTATGTTAGGTTCGACGTTTTAGACACCTATACTATACTTACATCCTTCCTCCCGACCTCTAGGATAAGATCAAGTTAGTCCGTCTAGATAATGTCAGGCACTAGGGTGACGACATGAAGGAAGATGTCAAGTAAAATCATGTAAGGTTTCTGGGGGATGAATTCATAAGGAGGCCGCTAGATACAAGAGACACATATTCTTTGTGCCTTAGGGCAGGTTTGGTACACAAAAGACTAGAGAAGGGAAGGGAAGATTCCAAAGCTCCCATGGTATTTGATATTTGGTACGCGGAAGATCCGGCAAGGCAAGTTTCAGTGATTGCTCAAGTTCCCATGTTTGAGGGAAGATCCGACAATTCAAATATTGGTGGGATCTAATCTTCCCTCCTACGAAATTCCCATTAAGTCCCTAAATCTTCTTCCTTCTTTCTCACTGATCTTCATCGACTTTACCTTCGACCTTCTTCCTCTCACTTTCAACTCTCTTCCTCTCGCCTTCAACTCTCTTTACTAATAGCGAAGACTTCGACCAATTCACCATTGTTAAAGAAGTCGTGACATTGACAGTAGCAAGAAAGGGGAAACCGTCGGGACACATGACATTGACGGGGACGAGAGAGGGAAAAACCGTTGGCTTCCACGCACCATCTCATGACATTGACAGTGGTAAGAGAGGGAAAACCTTGGAACCTACAACCTCCAACACCAAACTACCACCACTGTTGGAACCCGTGACTGTTTCCTAGATCCATTTTTTCCCTCTTTTTATGTGCTGTTGAGACGTCAGGGATAAAGAAGGAGGGATGGTTTTTTATTTTATTTTATGTTAACATTTCAAATCTTATATTTTGATTTTTTTAAAAAAACAATTATCATCTTCCATCTAATTTCCATGTCTACCAATCAGAACAACCTTTTAAGTTCTCTTCCAATCTTCCCTTCCTTTCCTTTCCCTTCCCACTTCAAGCTTTCCTTACATTCAAGGGTGGGAACACCATTAACTCTGTTGAAATTAGTTTTTATTTATTTTGTAATTATCCCGATAATGTGATTTATTATTTTATTTAAGGAGCACTGGATGCTCATAGTGGTAAATGCAATCCACAAAAAGGTTTAGTTTTACAACTCTATTGGCGGGGATCCAGACAGGAGACCATACATACAGGAGGCATTCAACTAGTAAGTTATGCATTCATCATCTCTTATAATTCAGTTTAGCTTGCTGTTTCTATATATATATATATATATATATATAATTTTTTATTGTATCTTCTCATAGCGGTGTGCAGGTACCGCATGTAGAATGGTTTCGACTACAGCAATTGCAACCTCATTGATAACTACTTCATATACACTTTCAACAACTGCGTCTGAAGGTATATATATTATTTACCGATGACTATAATACTGAATAGAAGCACAATATAGTTTATATCTATGACTGATTGAATTTTTTTTCTTCTCATTTCTTTATAGTGCCTAAAGCTACTGGACATATTGCGTGATGTAGTATATGAAGGATATAATCACGCACGGTTTTGAAAATTTTGATAAAATAAGGTTTATTATATGCTCAATTCATTCATATATACATTCGGTTAGTTATATATTACAATATCTAATTTTCATCTATTGTTTCATTTTCTTACAGTATTTTAATGCCTCACGATGTTTAGAAACTCACAAATGGAAGAAGTGGCTGAAGAGTTAGCGACATCTGTGCAACATCAGTTGGATAGTAAATAATACATAGTATGACTATAAATTTATAGATGATGATGATTTGTTTGTTTTAAAGTTTTGGTTTTAATAGTATACGTATGCATGTACATGAATAATTATAAATATATTCTGATTTGTTTTTGTATATGAATAAAAGTGTCAATATGTATTGTGATCGTTCTATGAATGTATATGTAGGAGGGGTTGATCCAAAGCATACCCTCCCCCCCCAAATTTTTTTTTTTTTGTTTAAAAATTAGCTTCGATATTTCATTTGTATCTAACAACCATTATTTTTATCAACTATATATAACGATTGTTTTGAATCAAAAAACCCCCCATTTAACTGTTAGATATGTTAATACATATATATTAGGTGTAAAAGCGGAACCATTATGTATTATGCAAGTATTAATATATATTATGATAGTTGTTTAGGTCTACCCATTAATTATTATCATAGTAATGGGCATATCGACCCTGCGGGCTTCAATACATAACGATATTATATTATACCTATTATAATAGGTTTGGAATGAATAATAGTTCAGAACTGTAATGTATTTACGTTGAGGTTTTATAACACTAGCATATATGACAGTTTAGAATCATTATATATAGCAGATAATAACCGTCATATTTTGTGATTTCTGTAATAGTGACCTTTTGGAGATATGTTTGGCACATGAAAATTTTTTATCGTCTGCATCGTCGTCTTCTATGATGTTAATTATTATTTTCCTTCTATATATATGAATATATACGCCCGTAGGCTATGTTCATTATTGCATGTATACGTGACTGGATCCATGCAGCTTCGCGTGTGAGTATGATTAAATAGAAACATCATGAAGTTAAAAGATAGACACGTCACATTTCATTTATAGTTAACACTTAAATACCCCCTCTTACTATTTTTCTACACAGAGGGGTGGGTACTAATGACAATTACAAGCGATATTAAACCTCTGTAACCTCCTGTTTTTAGGAAGGTTATATAAGGCGATTGGCAGCCCCTTCTACTCTTTTTCCCTTTAAATTCTAATCAATCCATTCATTAGTCAGTATTATTATAATTTTACTATCTTACATATATACTAATTTTGAAAGTTATCACTAAAAAAGTTCTTAGATTGATGATTAGCTGTCACATTTCTTTTTATAGTTTAAATATGTCATTTAGAAATAATATGGTAACTAAGTGGTATGGAAACTCCTCTATAAGTCAGAGATCATTTTTTCAATCTTACTTGTAATAATAAGTCATTATTACCTATTGCCTACTCTTTAAATAACAAAAGAAAAAAAAAAAATGGAAGCATGTCATTTAGCTGATCATACTACACAGCATCTAACATGCACATGGTAACTATATATGAATTTTGAAAAAATGTTGCTCACTGCAAAAAAGTTTTTACAACCACTACTTCAATCTCAGCTAAATCCTTACTTTTTATCATAACCCAATAAAACAATAGCCATTAATTGTACATATAATCACAACATCTTGGTGAGTATTTGGTCCTAGGGATGGAAATAGGCTAGACTAAATTAAGCTTTACCTAAATAGGTCTGGGCCTGTAATAAAAATTCAAAGCCTGGGCCTGGGCTAAGCCTGTAAGTAAGTTTTTTTTAGGTCTAGGCCTAAGCATTCTACAGGCCTGAGTTTATTTAAAGGCCAACTTAAAATGTAAGCCTTTAAATAACCTTTAAAGCTTATACATCCAAACTCATATATAACCCCGTACACGTATTTACAATCATATGTTATGTCTTAAAAGCATAACATCCACTATTGTCTTAATATTAGGGCTTAGTAAGGAAAAGAAAAGAATCTCTAGTGACAATAATTGTCCGAGCAAATAAGAATAAGAAAAACTAATCGTATGTTGACCAATGAGATATATTTTTTTAAAATCGATTAAGCATAATAAGCAACATGTAAAACTAGATTTTACTCTTCCCACATAAATTGGGACAAACTCTTCCTATTAAGATTATAATGTTTCATTAGGCACTAAAATAAACTCATAACAATTATTATGTTTTTAGCTGACGATGTGATATAAAATTTAGAATTAAGGTTAAGTTGGTAAATTTATAAAATCATTTAGCAGATCACACTACACAGCATCTAACATGCACGTGCTAACTATGAATTTTCTTTTAAAAAATGTTGTTCACTGCAAAAAAAGTTTTAACAGCCACTACTTCAGTTTCTTCTAAATCCTTACTTTTTATCATAACCCAATAAATTAAAACAACAGCCATTAATTGTACATATAATCGCAACATCTTGGTAAGTATTTGGTCCTAGGGATGGATATAAGCTAGATTAGGCTAAACTCTACCTAAATAGGCCTAAGCCTGCAATGGAGATTTAAAGCCTGAGCCTGGACATAAGCCTCTATGTAGGCTTTTTTTTAAGCCTGAGCTTAGGCCTTTAAAAGGCTTGACAAGGCCTAAAGCCTATTTAAACTGTAAACCTTTAAATAACCTTTAAAGCTTATACCTCCAAATTTATATATAACGCTTTACACATATTTACAATCCTACATTATGTCTTAAAAGCGTAACATCCAATCTTGTCTTAATGTTAGGGCTTAGTAAGGGAAAGAAAAGAATGTGTAGTGACAACAACTATATGAACAAATAAGAATAAGAAAAACTAATCATCTATTTACCAATGAAATATATTTCTTAAAATCGATTAAGCATAACAAGCAATATGTAAAATTAGATTTTACTCATCCCACATGAATTGGGACAAACTCTTCCAACTAAGATTATAATATTTTATTAGGCACTAAAATAAACTCATAACAATTATTATGCTTTAGTTGACAATGTGATATGAACTTAGAATTAAGGTTAAGTTGGTAAATTTATAAATAATTTATAAAATCATTTAGCTGATCACACTACACAACATCTAACATGCACGTGCTAACTATGAATTTTGAAAAAAATGTTTCTCACTGTGGAGCGCAAAAATACTATAAATATTTTTTTGCTTCCATCGAGCTACTTCATTTCAAAGATATGATTATTATCGCAAGGTATGAAGTCCTTAGTGTTTTAAATATTTATTGTAATATTCCTATTTGTCTCCATTCTCAAAATGCAACGACCATTACCAAACCGGGGAGACATATTTCGTCCGGGTAGTTTTGATTCTCGAGTGGTAGTTTATAATGCTAGGACTTTTGTTTATAACGTTGATCCATTGGGGTTGAAGGTAATGTCATTCGTGGATTCACTTCATAACTTGGCCATTCTTTTCTTGATGTGTAGTTTTTTCCGAGAAGTTATTATAAGATTGTGTTCTTTATAAACCAAAGAAGATAATGTGAGACAAAACTCCCGTTACATATATTTTATGCGACTATTATTATTATTTTTTGCTGGAAATTTGCATAAACCATGTATACTTTTCATCTTATTCCGAGACATGTATACTCATCTATTATATTATCTCTTCGTGGGTGTAGAAAAAAAAATAGAGTTGTGCAAGGTCATGTAGTTTGAAAAAATTCTTCCATCTCCGACATTTCCCTCTAAACAAAGTCACGGGCCAAAGCAATTTCGACTTAAACATCTATGTAATTAAGCTACCATTCAAGCATTCGGCAAGGTCATGTTCATGGGAATGATATTTTCAGTAACCTTCTATTTGATGATGTTTATTTTTATTGCTTTTATGATATGATGTGTTCATGTTCTTCTCATGTTTATTTTCATTGCAATCAACTCGGAATAAAATGTTTTTCTTCTACATACAAATACTTCTTCCATACAAGTTGAACATCTTCGTCGAGTATAGAAACAATACATACAATTTGATAGACAATTCAATGGATGCATATTAATTATGATTTCGGATTCAAATTTGTTGGCACCGAAAGTGTTTTCATTTTCAACCAATATTTCTTCTTGGATTTTGTTACGTATTTGGTCGATCTCTATGATGTCTTATTTCAAGTTCTCCACGTATATCGTTTGTTTTTAAAAATGGTAGAGCTATGAAAATCAATTTCAAATTCCCTCCGGGCTCAATCTCCCAATTTTAACCGTTATATATACACCTTGTGTTTCAACATTTCCCTGCATCAACATTTGCCTTTTCTCTTCTGCTGATTTAATGGATTTGTTTTCTTTTCCAGTTTCGATTGAGTTCAAGAGTGATTTAATGTTTTTACAACTCATGAAGTACTATCAAAATCCGTGCAATGTAGGGGGAATAGTATTTGAGTTTGTTATTTTTGTTGATGTACTTTTATTGAATAGTTGTTTTATCTTTTGTCTTGAAAGAAAGGGATTGTATTTCAAATCGACAAAAAAAAAAACGTTTCTAAAAAAAGTTGATTTTTTTGGTTTTTCAGTTTCATTGTTATTTATAAATCGTTGATATGATAGCAAGATGGTGAGAAATAGTGATATTTAATCTAATTGTATTTCAAATAGAAAAAATTCATGGACTTAAGTCTTTTTTTGATTTGAAATGTCAAAATGTTTTTTTCATTCAATTATTTTAATGACATTTCTCACAAAACATCTATTCATTTATATGAACCTCCCTAAACATAGGAAAAGCTATAAATAAACTTTAAGTGTGTCCAACGAAGGTGAAATTATGTTTTCTAATCTTCTCCCCTTCATTCTTTCCATTTTTCCCTAACCCCATCTTCTATTTTCACTCCCATTTTTCCCTTACTATGTTTTCCAATTTTGGAGGATTTAGAAAATGGAAGTGAAAATAGAAGATGGGGTGAAGGGAAAAATGGAAAGTATAAAGATAGGCCGTGGAAGGAGAAGATTATAAAATAGTAAAAATAAATACCAAAAGAATTCAGCGTGTTTTGGGCTCATGTTATATATTCTTATACTTTTATTGAATAGTTGTAAAAGAAAATTGATTAAATATATGAAATAAATTAGAAAAATCTTAATTTGAAATAAATCCTAATGGAGTAACTTTATTCCAATTCTAAAAATAAAAATAAATAAAAGAATTCAATTATATATTCTTATACGTAAAAGATTAAATATATGTAAATTAAATAATTTGAAATAAATCATTATTATTCTATTGACTTACATATTTTTAATCTTTTTAAATAATATCTCAGATTTTTTTGAAAACTAAAAACATATTTATTTTTTTTAAAGCTTCTTAAAATCTCTTTGGAGTTTCTTGAGTTTTTAGGTTAAGAAAAATTATTTTGTCATAAAGATTACTTAAAATAACTTCAAGTTACTTCACCCCAACTTTAACCCTTTCCTTCACATATGGGATCACATTACACTATCTGTTTCATTGTGTCTCTCACGCAAGTTAAAGCTCTCATGTTAAGAATAACTGGGAAGTTGTTCTGCTATGAGAGCAAAAGTTTGGGCGGTTCTCACTGGGCTTGAAGTAGCAATTCAATACAATTGTAATAGAGTAGTTGTTGAATCATATTCTACTGCAGTAGTTAGCATTCTGAAGTCTATGAAGGTGGAAGATGCGTCAGCCCCCAAAATTGTGCAGCAAATTGGTAGAATTCTATGTCATTTTTGTAGTATTGATTTTGTCCATGTATACAGGGAAGCAAATATGTGTGCTAACGCTATGGCTAATCACAAAGATCGTGCAAGCAGAAATTAGAGTGGTATTTGATAGGCCATTTTGTTATTAATCATTTGCTATTATCTATGAAGGTGGAAGATGCGTCAGCCCCCAAAATTGTGCAGCAAATTGGTAGAATTCTATGTCATTTTTGTAGTATTGATTTTGTGCTTGTCTACAGGGAAGCAAATATGTGTGCTAACGCTATGGCTAATCACAGCATTAGGCAAGCAGAAATTAGAGTGGTATTTGATAGACCACCTGCTGTTATTAATCATTTGCTGTTAAATGATTGTATGGGTATTTCTTACCCAAGACATGTGTTGATTCCGGAATAATATGGGCTGATGCCTCGTGTTCTTACCAAAAAAAAAAAAGCACTCATGTTCATTTAACGCATAGTTAATTCATGAACCTATTTGGTTGGATCTCTTTGCGTCTTATTTCAAGTTCTTCACCTATATCAATTGTTTTTTAAAAAATGGTGGAGATTTGAAAATCAATTTTAATATTCCTTGGTAATGATTTTTGAGGGAGATCTCTTTTAGTCCACATTGTATATTTGTATAATATTTAAAATACTTTAAAAAATTGTTTCTAATATGTCATTGATTGTGATGTTTTAATGGTCTTGAAAGGTAAGAAAGTTGCATTTTTAAGGAAGTAAAATATGTTTAAATAAAGCATAAGTTGTATCATGCCGTGCAACGCACGGGAGAAGTATAGGCTCGTTGTACATACAATCGCAACATCTTGGTGAGTATTTGGTCCTACGAATGGAAATAGGTTAGACTAGGCTAGGCTTTACCTAAATAGACCTGGGCCTACAACAGAGATTCAAAGTCTGAGCCTGGCCCTGAGCCTGTATGTAGGATTTTTTTTAGACTTGAGCCTAAGCCGTCAAAAGGTTTGAACTTTATTTAAAGGCCTATTTAAAGTGTAGGCCTTTAAATAACCTTTAAAGCCTATACCTCTAAATTCATATATAGTCCTTTACACTTATTTACAATCCTGCGCCATGTCTTAAAAGCATTACAACCATTCTTGTTTTAATATTAGGGCTCAGTAAGGAAAAGGAAAGAATGTTTAATTGTCTGAATGAATAAGAATAATAAGAAAAACTAATCGTATGTTGACCAATGAGATATAGTTTTTAAAATCAATTAAGCATAACAAGCAACATGTAAAACTAGATTTTACTCTTCCCACATGAATTGGGACAAACTCTTCCTACTAAGATTATAATATTTCATGAGGCACTAAAATAAACTCCTAACAATTATTATACTTTAGCCGACGATGTGATATGAAACTTAGAAGTAAGGTTAAGTAGATAAATTTATAAAATAACTTAGATGATATTATATATACTTATATAATAGTATAAAATTAAGAAAAGTTAAATAGGCTAGAGTTGAAGGCTTGTAGATGAGGCCTTATGAAAATAGGTCATGCCTATTTATCTAAATATGCCTAACAATAAAGTCCGACCCATTTACCAAATAGGCTAGGTTAGGCCGTTGGCATTTGTTAGGGGTATGGCCTATTTTCATCGATATTTAGTCCTTCATTGTAAAGTTTTAATCAATAAGGTACTCCATTTACTCCTTAATATAATATCTATTCCATATATATATATATATATATATATATATATCCATATTTTCCAAAATTACCCTTATTGATGTTTCCTCAATAATAATCAAGTAAGAGAGATATGAAGAGAATTTAGGAAGATATTAGGGTGTTTTAGAAGGGAAAAAAATGTAATATAAACTAACTTGATTAACTTTTTTAATTTAATCAATTAGGTAAATATATTTTATGTTGAGGGTTGGAGGGAGTTACAAGTTACATCCTCTATATATACATACTATAAACATTAACAAAATGAAATGAACATTTTGCATGCTTAAATCTTGTAAGCTGTCTTTCAGTCAATGGCAGTAATAATTGATTTGTGGTCGGCCATGAAAACACACACAACCAATTTAGATGGATCATTATTTTACCTTGGAGTAGTTAATGTCTATACCATCATCATCTAATCCTATTTATAAGTTACTTCCACTATATTTCACCGAAACTAAGAAAAACCCTAAACCTTATTAGCTCTAGCTCTCAATATTTAGCAAATTTTCAGCTTTACCCTTATTTAATACTCCTTTAGTCCTAAACATAAGTCCACACAATAATAAGTAAAGAGTAAAATTATACATTTATGTATAAATATAACTTCATAAATTTTCTTAA
This sequence comes from Acacia acuminata, assembly GCA_019022655.1. NCBI lineage: Eukaryota > Viridiplantae > Streptophyta > Magnoliopsida > Fabales > Fabaceae > Acacia > Acacia acuminata. The sequence goes on from JAFJYI010000294.1 coordinate 608,963, forward strand.
TCTAATCAAATAAGGTAGGTTTTATATTTAGGGTTGGAAGGAGTAACAAATTACAACATACGTGCAAACAAAATTAAATGAACATTATGCATGCTTAAATTTTGTAAGCTGTCTTTCGGTCAATGAAGTAATAATTGATTTGTGGTCAGCCATGAAAAACACTCACCACCAATTCAGATGGATCATTATTTTACCTTGGAGTAGTTATCATCTATATATCATATCGATTCTATTTATAAGTTACTTTCACTATATTCACTGATACTAAGAAAAACCTAAATCTTATTAGCTCTAGCTCTCAAAATTTAACAAATTTTCAACTTTACTCCTATTTAATACTCATTTGGTTTTAAATATAAGTCCACACAATAATAAATGAAGATTAAAATTATACAATTATGTATAAATATAACTTAATTAACTTTCTTAATTTAATCAAATGAGGTAAATAAATTTTATATTTAGGGTTGGAGGGAGGAACGAATTTACAATAAACGTGCAAACAAAATGAAATGAACATTATGCATGCTTAAATTTTGTAAGTTGTCTTTCAATCAATCATGGCAGTAATAATTGATTCGTGGTCGGCCATGGAAAACAATCACCACCAATTCAGATATGGATCATTATTTTACCTTGGAGTATTTAATCTCTATATGGTTATTTGATCATATTTATAAGTTACTTCCACATTATTTCATTGAAATTAAGAAACACCCTAAACCTTTTTAACTCTAGCTCTCAAAATTTAACAAATTTTGAACTTCACCCCTATTTAATATTGCTTTGGTCCTAAATATAAGTCCATACAATAATAAATGAAGAGTAAATTCTACTACATAAAGCATTTTAATATATGTTTTTAGGCCATTTCTACGCTCCTTTTAAGGGACGCTTATATGAGCAATGTAGTAAAGTCTAGGAACAACATCCATTAAAAATAGGGCAGACTTACGACGTCCCTTTTTTAAAAATAGATAGGGTAATTTTTTTTTTTAAAAAAATAAAATTGGAGTTTGACTTCACGCACCCTGGACTCAAAAGCCGTTGGTGCTTTTGTGGTGGTTAATTGAGTTGTTTCTGGTGAGCTTGAGGAAGCCACAAAAAAAAAAAAAAAAAAAAAAGAAAACAGAAAACAGAGGATAGTGTTGTCTGGCTATGGTGAAGACAGAAGTGAAACTCGTTGTCTCTGCAATCTCCATCGAAAATGGTGAAGGGAAGGTTGAAGGAAGATGAAGCTCGCCGGCAGCCTTGGTGGTGAGTGATGACACCAGCGAGAAAGAAGAAGACGCAAGTGTGGAGGTGATAGAGAACTACATAGAATTAATAAAGTAGAAAAAGGCTATGATATTGAAATCACAACAACCGTTAGAAAACATAGATTATTTTCGGTAAATTACAACACTCGCCAAAAACCACAGAAAAGGGCCGATGGTACTCTGGGAAGAAAAAGGGCCAACGAAGGTTGCAGCAATAGTGGAAGGCGGAGGAATGTGAAGCGAGAAAGAAGAAGAAGGTTGAAGGTCTCGTGTCAAAGCTTGCGGTGTTTTTCTTTTGTGATTTGAAACACAGAAAGAAGGCAGAGGTTGAAGGAGAGGGCATAGAAAAAGATAAAGATTGAAAGAAATGATAAAAGTTTCATGTAGGTGGGAGGGAAATGGTTGATAGGTGTGACAGGTGTGTTGGAGGGTGTAATGGGAGTGCCTTTGGCGTCCTAATTTTATATTAGGATGCCAAAAGTCTACTTTTGGCGTCCCAATTTCTATAGGGATGTCAAAAGTCTTGTTCTTGGCATCAAAAGTCCTACTTTTGACATCTCTTTTCAAATTTGGACGCTAAAAGTAGGGCTTTTGATGTTCCAATTTAAAAAGGGTCAAAAATCAAGTTTTTTTGTTTTTTATTTTGTTAAAGGGATGTGCAATATGTCAAAATTCCTAAACATAATTACAAAAATGTTACTGTCTTTATTTTTACTTCCCTTTTTAAAAAACATACGTTTTTTGAGAAATAAAATCTATTTTTTTGTAGTAGTAAAAATTATACTTTTATGTATAAAGATAACTTAGTGACTTATGAATATGACAAAAGATCTTCAATTACACATTTACAAATAAGACTAGAGAGTGCCTGTAATCAGTACGTAGTATCACCTTCTCGTGGAATTAATGAGTTTTAGAAATTTTACTTAGAAAATACTTCCTTCAATCTTTACTATAAGAGCTAGATGACTTTTTTAGAGAGATTATGTAACATCCCAATTTTCTAAAGTGTTTTCAAAATAGTTTGGTCAGAGTAGAGTAGAGTAGAGCATCGGAATAATTTAAAAGAGCGAGTATCTGATAAACCTTCACGCCGTGTGTCCGGGTTGATATTACAATGGTACAATTATTCGAATATTTAATAATACGGTGATACAATAATTCATAAGTCTTCTCCGCCTGTGTCCTCACGCGTCCGTTTACCCTCGTCCTGGTCCCGTTCCTCCGACCCGGTTATAGTGAGGATCGAGGTTCAATTACCATTGAACCTCGGGTAACGTTAACCTCATGCTCATGTAAAACAATATATGTATGACAGATATTCATGACATTACAGCAGTAATCAATACATAAGCACACAGCAGATGCAAGATTAACATATCCACAGTACATAGCACACAGCACATGTAAAGGCATCCCTGTTTGCACTAACCCGGCCACGATAGCATGTCGTGTCCTCGCGCTAGGAAAACTTCAACGGCATTATCAAGACTATAACCCGTGTAAAGCTGAATGTATAAAAGTGATCTAAGACCGAGTCTTAGTCTATGAAATCATCCATCACATATAAGCATATCATAAGCATCGAGTTAGTGTTACAAAGACGCTGCGTCACGTACCTTAGTCAATTTGGATGGCGGTACACTTGCCTGGTCGGTACGTCTTCCGATTTTTCCCGGATATCCTATAATGGTATTATCGCATTATTACCTCGTAAATAATATCTTAGGGAACATTTCAGCCACTACCGACCCTTTTTACCCCTGGTGGATTTGTTAATCTAATTATATCCCTTTATTTTCTCAAAAACGCTGTTGTAATATTTCTGGGCAGAATTTTCTGTTTAACTTTGAAAAATCATAATTAATTCCAAAAAATCGAAATGATGTTCCGTAAAATTTCCCGGAAACCTTAGCATGTCTATTTTTGAGAAAAAATATTTTTTTTTACCCAGAATTCATGAATCACTCCCAGTTTAATGATCTTCAACCTCTGGCCAGAATTTTTCCAGAAAAACGTAGCCTTATTTCCAGAATTGTTATCTCCCTCTACAGACCTCTAATTGATGCATATTTTATATCAATGGAAAGCTATACATGTCTACTATGACCATGAATTATTTCAGAATTTTTGAATATAAATTTACATATCAAACAGTGCCATCTATCTAACTGATCCCAACAAGCCCAGCAAAAACCCACAATTCCATATCTTACTCTAACTTGTTTTATTAATCCTAGAAGTCACTCCCCAATATGTTTCCACCTTGTCAGGCATCTTTCGATGCAATAAGGCTTGAAAACAATTATGGGAAATTACCTTACCTATTTCCTAGATTAAAACTAACAATTCTACTAAAGCTACTAAGAACTACTAAGAACTTGTAAGAACTAAAGACTATAAACTAAAAACTAAAGACAAGCTTACCTCTTGAAGCCTCTTGCTTGCTACCTCCTTCTTGCTTCTACTCTATTAGAAATCAACTCTTGAAGTTTGATTTGGTGTGAAGAATTATGAAGGGCAAGGCCCCTATTTATAGTAAAAGCTTATAAATTTTATCCCTTGGATCAACTTTTCTTATCAAGGGCTAATATTAATTTGTGCTTCTATGGTGATACAATTTGTGAGCAAATGCTTCCCATTGGTTAAAAACAATTACATTGGATTTAGCTAATTATCTTAATTTCCAAAATTAAATCCCACATGTGCTCTAATAAAAATCATATCTTAATCACACACACTCTCTCTCTCTCTCTTCCATCATCTTTTTCTTTGCTTTAACGAAATTCATTTTTGGTTGCTTCGATCAATCACTAATACTTTTAAATTTTGAGTATGCTTTTTGATTAGTAGTTGGATATCCAGATTTATGGTCTAATTAGATTCCCTGGTTGTACTAAGCTTATTCTTCAACGTTTGCAAAAATAGCCTTTATTAGGCTTACTTTCGAGGTTAAATTACGTGGGTTCAAGATAAGTCCTTATATTTTCTCTAGGGTTCCTACTTCTTCACAACTATTTAAATTTGTATAAATTCTCACTTTATTTGTTGTTTTGAGTTTTTACCGTGTACATCGATATTTCTTTGGATTTCAAACCATTATCCAATTTACTCTAGCATTTCAAACTTTATCAAATTTGCTTTAATTTTCTTTTTTCTCTCTCATATACTAGACACACACACACTCACAACTCTTTTTTCTTATTGGTGGATTTAATTTCACATGGATTATGCTTTATTAAATTAATTGTAAAACCCTTAGATTAGCTTTATGAGGTTTAATCTTGACCTTTAATTTATGCTAATCTCTTATTGGTCCAATTAGTTTCATGAGGATTAAGAATATTTTCTTGATTTATCATTGGCCAATTCAATTTCACAAGGATTAATATTAATTATTGGTTTAATTACAACCATTGGATTTCATTGTGTTAGTTTAGATTAAATCTTCTCCCTTGATTAATTGATTTAACTAATCATGAAAATTAGTGCTTAATTAGGAAAGTATTATTTCACCCTCATTTTATACTTTTATGTTGCCTCTTGATTATTTTGCAACTAATCCTAATTAGTGCAAGCTAACTTGTTCATTTTGTTGCTAATTCTCATTAATTAGCTTAAGTGTTTTCATTATATATATATATATATATTTTTTTTTTTTTTTGCTCATTTGTTCATATGAGAACTATAGTTTAATATGGTATTTATATCATATTTTATGATCCTTAAATATAAATTTCAAAATTGGCCCTTGTTCTTCATTAAGTTAAAATATCCCTAATTGATGACTTTTAATTGCCACTAAATTTATTATGGACATTTATAAAATTATTTTAATTAACGTAAATTTAATTGTCATTTATTTATTGGTAATTTCCTTTAATTGATTTAGGTATTTTCATAACATAAAACTATATTGTAATATAATAATCTTAGGGTATTTTATGATATCTAAACCAAATTAGAAAATTTAGGTCTTTGGTTTATTTACTTCTAGAAAAAAATTCCCTAAATTAAGCTACTAAATTTTAAGACCACATATTCACCTATTTCTAATAGATATTATTTGCCCCAAAAATATTATTTATGAGAATTATAAATTCTTGGGTATTATAGATTAAGGAAGTTAAAAAAACACTTAGTCATAGTACATATTGTGTATAATTAGATCATATATCAAATTGTAAGTTAGGTAAATTAATTTAAAGAAAAATGATAAATATAAATACTTTGATGTAACTAATTGAGCTTCCTTAACATTTTTTTCAAAAGGTCAACTGCTCTTATATTAAAAATAAAACTAGCAGTAATATCGCATGCGAGGAAAAAGCGAGACATGCGGGAAATAAAAGCAATGGTAAACATTACTATTTTTATTTATTATTATTTTTAAAAGGAAAATGGGAAGAATATTGACACTCGCGCACTTCCATAAATGGGTCCCCATCAGAGGGTAGTATTGCATGTGCTAAGGAGCAAGTGATGGTTTCGGACGTTTCGATGAATACAATGGGAGGAATCGATTAGTTAATTAGTATTAGGGCGACTGGGGAATTTACTATAGACTACTTTTGCATAGAAATAAGTAAGGAAAAATTGCAACTAGGTCTCAATTAATAGACTTATTGCAATAGATCTCTCAAGAGACTTGGATGCTATTAATTCTAAACATAAAAGTAAAATTTTGCCCATATGTTAGTAATAACAAGTTTAGAACAACTAAAGATAAGTTTAGATAATTTAATTACAATTTACACGGTAACAAGTGACTACAAAAAATATTAGTTCAAAAGGAGATACAACTTAAAGATGTTGTTCCTCTCTTTGCATAATTCTTTATTAATTGTGTATTCTCATCTACATTCTTTCCTACATACACATGACGATTTTCTCCATTGAAATAAATAAAATGTTCTACTCCTTCATCATCTACAATGTCCACAAGGTTATTGCATCAAAGGTCAATTCGAATTTCATGAAAATTTTACTATTTTCTTTGCTAACAATTGATGCAAAAATTGTTCTTAACTCCTATGTAGTACCTTCCTTTTTTGTTTTTGTTTTAACATTGCCCCCACATTTTGCAAATCATAATCTCCTCCATTTAAAAATTGTTTCCCTATATGCAAAAAATATAATATAAGCTTTATTGACGTGCTCGTCATTTTTTCTATCACCTTGCAAAACAAAGTTGTTATTAACCATACATAAGTAACATTAACAACTTTAAAGCACTGTATTCGCATAACAAATGTTATAAATGCATAAATTTTCATCCTTTCCATTTATTCCTATTAAGCACACAAAAATATAGCACAATCTTTGCAGTAGAAATCCATACCCTCTCACACACTTAATTAAACAACAACATAAATTATAAAGGCAACATATAATTAACAATCGTTGGATGCTTTAAACTTATCATTAGTTGCTCTAAACTTATTATTGGTTGCTCTAAACTTGTTATTATTAAGACTTCATTGTAACTTAATGATTTCAAGGGACTTGATTACCATTAAGCTTGCTAGTTGAGACCTTATTGCAATTTTTCCCAATAAGTAAACCCCATTCGGCTCTTTCAAAAAGGTGTGTGTGTGTATATATATCGGTCCTAAGTATAATAGTTGATAGAGAGATTGCATACTTTAAATATAAGACTACAATCTATTTTATTTATTAGGTTTATAATTTTTTCAAAATTATCCTTAGTTATTATTGGCCACATTAAGGGGGTTTTATACAAATGATTAAAAAGAGAGTATTTAAGAGACCTCAGTATTTTTTTTTAACAAATAACGAATTTCCTTAATCTTTTGCAACTTAGTTATTTAACTTCCATATTAAGGATCAGATGTAGTGTGTGTAGAGAAATATTTACATAGTCCATGAGAACCATGTTATCTAAACTCTATCCAATGAAAAGAACAACTCAAACCATTTTAATCCTAGTTAGTTGACAACTCATATGAAAAAGTTCAAATTTTATCTTGTTTTTAAGGGCAAAAAAAAAAAAAATCTTAATTTGAAAAAAAAAAAATTATGATCAACCAATATTTTTCTTAGAAACAAGATAAAATAATATTTTGTTTATTTTTTTTCAGATGACATGGTACTTCTGAAATATGTAAGTATTTCTTACACACCCATACAAATATACATATATATACATAACTACGTGTATGTATGTATGTATTTATTATGTAATTGGTGTTTTAATTTGTAGGCAGTGAAGAAAAAAATGTGGTGATCAACACAGGAGAGGAGTGGGATCGTTGAGCGTCGTTGGTGGAAGATAGAATAACCAATTGAGTTGCCTCAAAATAAATTGTTCCATCCATCATTTGCGGATTTTGATTGATAATGACACCAAATTGCCTTGTGAGAGTTACTCATACAAGATTTTGACAACATAAAATATACCTCCTCATAATTTTCATTTTCTACTTAATTAGTTGACCAAAAATCATCACATGTTCTAATTAAGACCAGTGTCTTGTTATTTGTACTCTAGTTGACTTGAAAAAAATATTAATGTCTTCACACGCACGCACGCACGAAACCTTAGCTAAATATTGCTCACACACACACACACACACGAAACCTTAACTAATATTGCAAGCAATCTGCCACGACAAGTTTCAGGAGCATAACTGTTGACTCTCATGCTAATATTGTATTTTTTAAAATCAAAGAATATTCTAACATTAATTAATAAAAGATTGAATTGGGTGAAAGTTTCAGTCATATAAAAGTACACTAGAGAGAGAGATAACGGATCAAGATGGATTTGAAGTCAGATAACGAATGAAGGCTCATCTGATGAATTATGGCAGTTTGCACTTATTTACAGTCACTTTCCCACACTAATAATAATAATCTCCCACTTTTGTCACATTTATATGTAATATGCCTCTAGGATAACCCTAAGGGTCAGATATAGGTTTTATTAACTTTTTTGTGCCTAGTTCATTAAAATCATTTCTATCTAATAAAGAACTTTTTATATCAAGTAAAACTCACTCGTATTTAACATCCTGATAAAAATATATACGTAAAGGGAGGGAGTATTGTGAAGAAACTTACATGTAAAATTGAAACTGTAAAAATGGATTGAAAAAAAAGTGTGTGTGTGGTGGGTATTCTATATGGTTTTCTAACTTTATATAAGGCCTCAGTTTGGTTTTTTTATTTGAAAGTCTTTTTTTAATCAATTAGGTAATCTAACCGTTATATTGTTAGTCTCAGATAATAATTTTTTATGTTAACCATTGTTACAACAACAATAAATTCTTATCCGACTAGTTATGTTAATCAATATTTTTGTTATTTCAAAAAATTAAACTAAACATATCAACATTTGTAAATGTTTTATTAACATTTAAAATATCAATACCAGCAATTTTTTTTTTTGTTAATAGAACTAATTATGTTATAGTCAAAAGACTAAAAATACACTTTAATTAATAAAATTAAGGGATTTTCAAATGTGTGTGTCTATTACACTAGCTAGTCTCTCGCCAAAGCTCGCTGGACGGTTTCACTCACTTGCGTCCAATCACTTATCATTGAACAAGTATTTATATGAACAAAGCTATAATTGGGGAACCAAACTGTACGGCGATGCCTGACCCACATGGGCGAATTGGAAATTGCTTACCATAACCTGCAATTTATAAGTCACTCTCTTTCAACTTGATTTGGTCCTTGAGTATTAATATTATTTCTTTATCTTTTTTCCTCCTATATACAATTAAACTTTATAAATAAATAATTAATTCATTATAATTAATGTAGTACTGACTTTTGTGATCAATGACATAAAAAGCCGCACTTTACAAATTATTTACATAGTTAATATTATAATTATTTTTTAACTAATATTTTTCGTGGACTTAAGATGGTTAAACCAAACTAATATTATAAATGGAAGGAGTACTATTTGATTTATGAAACCAAGGCCGATATTTTTTAACCAACTAAAGCCTATGATGCGCATATTATTGCTTCATTAAATTCAGTGCTTTACCTAGTCATTGTATTTTTTAATTTGTCTGTCTAGGTGAGTATCATACAAATTCTTATAGGAGTATATATATTTTATTTAGGGCAATCACACCTTCCACTGTTTTCCATGACACATTATGATCATCAATTATTATATATGTAGCAGGACATTAATTCAGCCAAAATTAATGAGGAGGCATATTTGAGCTGGTCATTAGGCATTGGTGATAAGAGAATCTAAACATGAATTTGCATGCACCTTGATTAATTAATTAAGAGAAATAATTTGAGCTGTTGGATTCTCTTTTAGCTGGGTAGTGATCGATGAGCGCAGAAACATGTAGGAAATGAGCAATGAATCGGCCACTTTAAAGGATAAGGAGGCACTTTATTGTGAAAAATGGCCATATATATATATATATATAATATCTCTCAAAGCTTTGAGGAAAAAGTGATCATGGCGGGTGAGCAAAATGGACATTTCTCATCAACATATATATAGAAACAAAAAAAGGCCATCACTGATCCTGCGCAAAGGAAACCCCACAATTATAAGACTCAAAAGCTGATCTATATATACAAATTCCAACTCTCGATTATATTCATCAGCTAGTGCTTGATGCGATGTGATGGGGAAAAGGCTTCATTTTTTAGATGATTATATGTTCTTACTTTGTGTATATTTTGTAAAGGATATGGGATGGGCCCTTCAAGCACCCAGCTTGCTTCCCACACAATTCAATTCCCTCAATAATTGAGTCTCCCATAAATTAGCAGCATTGTTCATGTATATATATGTATCAACCTTTTCTTTCCACCATCTTCCAATCAAACTCTCACATATTTCACAACTTTTTGCTCTTTTTTTTTTTTTTTTGGCCTCAACATCATCGATTATCTATACACATTTTGTCAAACACTTTACTATATATACTCTACAAATATCAAGAGTTGACTTTAATTTTGGGATATATATATATATATATATATATATGGGAGCTCCTTAATTATATAATCATATTATTATTGTTGTAGTTGAGATTGCACAGTAATTGCCATCATGTGAGACCTAGCTGACTCTATGTTTCATCTTGTTCTAGACACTGCACCTTTTGCCAATATGTTCTCTCCCCATTGGATCCCTCTTAATATATTAACATGTGCTGCTCCTCCCATTTGCACTTGGACTAATTGCTTTACTCATCTATTCTTATTTTATGGAATATTCTAGCTATACTTTCAATTTCATCTGTGTTTTGGGTTCAAGTTTTTAAATTACATGATTAATTAAACTCTCTGTTTTTAGTTTAATTACTGTGCAATCTCAACTACAACAATAAAAACAGAGAGTTTAATTAAACATGAATTTTTAAAAATTGACCCAAAAACTTGAAACCGCCCATGCACACACTCCTCTAATACTTAATATAAGACCTATTTTATCTCACTTGGGGAGATTAAAAAATTACTTAATTATAGTAACATACATGATATACCATATATAACCTCTCTAAAATATTCATGTGTAACATTACATATTACATATTTGTTTATAAATTAGGTAAATTAATTTGAAGAAAAATGATAAATATAAGAAATAAATTTTTTAAAAAAAAAAGTCTTACATTTATGATTAAAATTCACTTTCAAATTATGTCCTAGATTCATAACTGGAGGAGTATATACTAAAAATTCTATTAACTTTTCATGAGAGTAAAAAAAAAAAATTGTTTCAGACTGATCGAGATTGCTATAACTATATATACAATGATTCTTCTGCATGTTAGGGGAAAAAAATAACCATACATGAGAAGAAAGATTTTAATTTGATACAAGGAACTTCACCTTTTGATTCTTTTGAAGAGTAGTTGCATGTGTTCTGGAGATTATACAAGGAACGTCTTTTTTAAATACAACAGAACTTATTTAAGTATTGAAATTTCCTCAATACTGTAGGAGGATAGATATTTTTAAATGGGTTTTGGAGAGTCATTGAAGTGATGGTCTTTCTTGTTCTAATGGTTGTTTGCTTTCAAGTTAGCAAGGAGCATTTATTTATTTAAATTTAAAGTTTAGAATTAAAATAACTTGAATTTTAATAATTAAAACTAATATAATGAAATTATTTATTTAATTTTAATAGAAATCTAAGGCCCATATATAACATTATATTCAAAATATTTAATATCTATAAATAATTAATTCTCAAATTAATTTATTTTAATACAATGAATAAGTTTTTACATATATAAATTTAAGTATCTCATCACCCATAGTGTTAAAAAGAGGACGGTTAGAGAGCACAAAACTCCTACTAAGTAGGATCTGAAGAGATGTAGTTGTACATAGTTTTACCTTAACAATTAGAGAAGCTATTTTCAAAAATTAAACCCATAATCTCTGAATCACATAGTAGCAACCTTAGCACTGCATTATCACCAATAGTCTTAAAACCATATGTTTATAATATCTCATAAAGGAGACAACATGTTTTGGGGTTTGTTCGTTTGACGTATTGTTTCTTATTTAGGCCATACAGTGCCAAAAAAATGGCAGATATAGAGTGAATTCTGCGTTCACTTTTTTGTTTGCTTTCTAATGAAAAAGGAGATGATAGATACAGCTGCACAAAGGAGTGAAGTAAAATATTGTTGTATATTTATATACATGTCATGTAGATGGTAAACACACAGGATATATATATCATCACATTCTATATAATAGTTTTCTGAGTGAAAAGAATAAGCAGAAACCAGCTGAGCTCCGTTGCTAATTAATTAACTTTACCATAAAAAGCTACTTGCTGGTCCCCAAAGATCCTCCCACTTCAATCAGACCCCAATCAAGAAAATGAATAGAAAACAAACATGGAGGAAGAGATTCCGGGGACACACATCTATATCTCCAAGCATCCCTCTGATGCATCATCTCCTCCACTGTACTTGATTAGATATTAGTCTTAGGCCTGCTTCTGCAAATCCTTTGAGTCTATGAATGTTCCATGGAATCCATATGGAACTCTGGAAGGAAGCTTAATGGAAGCTTCTAACTTCAAATTCATGGCATTCACAATTCGCAGTTCTGACCTCCACTCCTTCTCATCATGCACAAATGTTAGGATATAGCCATCGTCTTCTCTTTCTGAATTTTGGTCCCTGGGAAGAAACAGAGGCTCTCCTCCGAATCTTTCGTCGCCATACATATACTTGTTAATCTCTCCAGTTAAAAGGTCCACTTTGGCAAAGCCTGAAACTTTAGGCCATGGTTCTGCAAGTGCCAAATACGCGTACCTTGTTTTCCTCCCGAGCTTGTTCTTATTTACCATTCCTGCTTCTAAATTCACCTGCTCTGTTTCCGATATAATGGGTCGGCGCGTCGACTTGCCGGTCTTCAAGTTCAGTCGAATTTCGCAGAGAACACTCTTCAAACTCTCGTCGCATTCATTGAAAATGGAATCTGCCGGTGTCATGCAGGACCCAATCACCACAACCTCATCACTCTCTGGCTCTTCCCACGCATTCCACAGGTGAAAACAGAAACAATCAGGAGCTTCGACCCATCTCACCCCTGAGGAATCGCTTGCATTCTTGTCCAAAATCCCAAACCGGGACATCTTTTTCTTATCATATATCACCGGAGAGCCACCCCGAATCATCTCAGAGAGCTTGAATACCACCTGCTGATCTGGGATCACCACGAACCTCTCTGTTATGGCGAAATCATGCATCATAGTGGGCTCAGAGAGATTAATAGGAATATCAGGGGATTTTTCACCGTCAGAGGAGACGCGGAAGTACTTCAAGTATGGTTTTTTGACAACATCGTAGCTGAGAGCGAAGAGTTCTCCGGTGACAGGGTCCACCTTGGGGTGCGCAATCATTGTCGATTTTAACTGCCCATCGAAATCGTAACGACCAACGGTCTCGATGTCTCCATTGGGGGTGACTCGAACATGGTAAGGGAAATCATCTTCAGACATGGCGAGAAGATGATGGTTGAAATACACCAGTCCGGCGTTTGCCACACCCATTCCATGGCTTCCATCGACGAGGCCGAACAGCCCACGAGCGTAGAACAGAAGGAGACGAGCGATGCCAGAGTGACCATGAAGCTCACCGATTGCTTTGGGGAACATGGGGCGACCCAAGGTTTTTTCTTGAACCAGACGGTGCGTTTTAGTGAATCTGCAGGCGTAGCTAGCAGAGCCGTCTTTGAATTGAACGGCGTGGACCATGCCGTCGCCGTCGAAGAAGTGGTGACCGGCGACCGGCTCGTAAAGTGGATTGGCTCCATTGCGGAGGTAAACGCCACGAATGCAAGAGGGGATAGTGCCGGATATGGGGAGGGAATGGCGGACGGGGTTCTCCGGCACAGGAGCAAAGTTGCCGGCGATTTGGATAGCTGGGTCGGCAGTTTTGGAAAGTGGGTGGAGGCGCTCGTGGGAAATCAAGGCAGATTCGACGGCGTCCAAGGCGAGAGACGCAGTCTTCTGAAGAAGGTTCCATTTTTTAGGCTGAGGAGGAAGTTGGTGGGGGTGGGGATGATAGTGGTCGGGGAATTGGAGTGTTTGGAGGGAGCAGAAAGTGGAAGAATGAGGAGAGCGTGAGTGTTGAGGGAGCTTAGGATTAATAATCCAAGAAGGAGAAGAGGAAGCAGCAAGAGAAGGAGGCATGGCTAAATTAGAAGTTGCAGAAGGAGGAGGAGGAAGGAGGAATGAGGAGGGTGGGGAGGGAGGGGAGAGGTATATATAAGGGATGGAGGAAGAAGCCCCACATGTAGGAGGAGACCACGTGTAACTCTACTCAAATGGCAGGTTAGAGAGAGAGGGAGTGTGATGCTAAAAAGGAGTTTTGATTTTCTGACTCCCAACAATTATGTAAGGAGACATAACTTATTTCATAAACTCCGAAAACATGTAATCTTGTCTAGCCTACTTTTTCCCTTTTTAATGCCACGTTCAATTCAACCACTGCTCACCCTTTGGGTATCTTCTTTAGCGTTGTTTCCCTCGGCCTCTAAATTTAGGCTTCGTTTGGTACATAGAATTGATGGGAAGGGAAAGGAATATTAGAAAGTTCCTTCATTTGGTATACATTTTGAACACATCTTCCTAAAAATCTAAATTCCCAGGCCCACCAATCTTCCCTCATATATGGGAAGATCGGATTCCACTAAAATTCACTACAAGAAAAATCAAGTTTTGCTACGGAAAAATTCCGTAGCAAAACAAAGCTTTTTTCCGTGGCAAAACGAATTTGCTACGGAATTTTTCCGTAGCAAAAACCGGCGTAGCAATTGCGACGGAAAATGAAAATCCGTCGCAATTTGCTACGGAAAAAAATTCCGTATCAAATTTGCTACGGAAAATATTCCGTAGCAAATTCGCAATTTTTGCTACTGAGAATCATTTCCGTAGCAAATTCGAAATTTTGCTACGGATTTTTTTCCGTAGCAAATTCCCAAATTTGCGAAAATTTGCTACTTTAAAAAAATTCCGTAGCAAAACTAATAAATTAAAAAAATATATTTTTTTTAATTTTTTTTAAAAGTGAGTACAAAAAGTAGTGTACCATGGATATAATAACAATTACAAAGAGTTTACATAGAGAAAACAAAATATATATAATAATGTTGCAAATAGCAAATAGTAAAAAGTATCCTAAACAGAAAGCATTGTGATCATCCATCATCACCAAGCATGGTCATCATCACCAGGAGCCGACCCGAACCCTTGTCTTTCATTAGAGACTTGAGTTGAAGCCGCATTTGTATCATCATCTCCGCTTGCCGAGTCATGAAATATTCTTCGCATCATCTCTCGTTCACGAATCGCCCGCCTTTGCATCATCTCCGCTTGTTGGGTCATTCTGCGCATCATCTGTCATTCCGAATCATCGTTGCCTCATTATCTCCTTTCGAGTCATTTGCCTCATCGCCTCCTATTCCCGAGTCATCGTGTTGCTTGCTCCCGCACCAAAGCCTTCATCTTCTTGGCTCATCTCGCAAAAACATTATGAAGTACATTTATTAGTTGAACTTCATTTGAATGGACAAAGAGAATGGAAATTATCTATATTAAATGTATTACATTTACCTGAAGAAACACCTTCAATGTCGCATAAGGAGCGCTTTGTTTGCTTCAGTCGGCTGGCAGAGGCACCGTATCCAAAGACTCTCCCTTTCTTGTTAAATCCGCCTGTAGCCTCAAAGAACAGACTCTCGTTATCGGACTGAGAGGATATGGGGTCTCTCTCCGTGACAACTTCTGAAAGGTTTCCTACATATACAAAAATACATAACAAATAAGACATGTAAAATGAAATAAATATGGTGGTGCATAAAATAAAAAGGAAATAAATGTCTAACCGCTACTTGCTGCGCCTTTGGGTTAATCCACCGCTCTCACTCCCTTCGATTTAGGGAATGGGTGCGCTCAAAGGTAACCCACTCAATCGATCCTACAGAACTTCCCAGGACTCTAACCGCAAACGCAAATGATGACATTAATTAATCACTTCAAAGTACAAAATATTGGATACCTAAATAGAAAATAACGTGTACTTACAACTTTTCGTCGATGCTCACTAATTGGAATGGAGCCGCCAACATATGACGGTCCTTCCATTTTAGCCCTATTTTCCTTATTTTTCGCACTTGTGTTATGAAACTTCGCATCGGTGGCCCAACTCTCAAATAATTCGTCTCATAGTCTTTGTGGAATCCAATCTTTCTTGCCTCTTTCCTGTCTCAATGAATAAAGCTTTTGAGACAACCAGCGACCTGCCCTGTGGTTATAAGCTTTTTTCAGATCTTCACGATGTTTAGGCAACGACATATGCTTATCCTGAAAATCAATAACGAACAATTAGTGCTCCAAATTTTAAAAGTACTTAATTAATAACCATAAAACAAATAACTTACCAAGAACTTATTGAACCAAGCATTTCGATTGTCCTTAGGAATCTCTTTCCACTTGGTCCAAGGATGATTGTAATTACGGAATAATTGGGCCGAGATGAAATCCCCAGCGGATTATGAGGCACAATCTTTGAAGACGAGAGGACATCATGCAAATATTAGCATACAAATCAATTAGAGAAGAAATTTGTAACATTATTGGTAACTTGGCATGACTTACTCATCGCCGTCGGGACAGATCCAAAGCTTCCCGTCGAAGGATCTGTTGTGCCCCATATTGGTGTATCGGAGGAACTACATTCTTCCCGACGTGGCTATGAGGCGACCCAAAGTGTGCTAAGGAAGGAATGTGAAATATTGAAGATATTTGTACATAGATGATTTCAAGAAACTAAAAATACGAAAATCAATCGAAATGGTAAAGTAAACTGTTGTCTCCCTTCTTTGTGGATCGGTGTGGGTAGACGGTGACGACGACATATGAAGCGTCGACGGTGAAGATGCATTATAACCCGACGGTGAAGATGACATATCAAATGGCACCTCGGGGGAAGTGCTGGCCCCTACCTCCGGATGGAGCAGATGGCGTCGCCTACCCCCTCTTATAGGAAAGTCGGGCTCGACCACGACCACGTCCACTACTTGAACGTCCTCCCGGATGCTCCATTTACGAACACTTATAGACATAATGTCAAAAAATATAAATAAATAAAAGATATTTGGTTAATATTATAGTAGCGAAGTAACAATGTATGTAGTATAACAGATCGTCAGAAACAAAGAACTAACACAAATCAACCGGACGATTCCTGTTCATCGACATCTGCTTGCACGGCTTCCTTTGAAGTCTCATAGTCATCGAACTCAGATTCACTATCAGAGTACATCACTTCTGCCTCATCGTCTGATTCCTGATCGTCAATTTGTATAGGAATCAATTCTTAATCCGAAGTAGAATCAAAGAGATTCCTTGGTACTTCGTCGTCGAAGATGTTTATGGGCAATACATGTTCCACATCGCTTGGAACGGTTCCTTCATGCCGTCATTTGCTTCCGACTCTTTCGACTTAGGTATAATATTCCGTGCTTTGGTTTTGATAAATCCCACCCACCCTTGGCGGGATGTGGGGTATGATGTATAGTAAACTTGTTACTGTTGAGCAAGGATGAATGGGTCATAACTAACCGTATATCTCCTTGTCGTGGATCTCAATATTTCCATGTTTGTCCACTTTTGTCCCACGCGGACTGTTATCAAACCACTCACATTTAAAAAGGGTCACCACCTTGTCCCCGGGTAACTGCTGAATTATGTCAACTAACTTCCGTAGTAGTTAGTCTCCACCCCGCCAACTTGGTCACCTCGACAACATACACCGTAATTGCAACATAGTGTACTGCGTCCGCGTCAACGGTTGAAAATCGATACCCATTGATTATATATTTGTTGCATCGGGTAACACTAATTGCAGCTCCATAAGATAAACTCCACGCAACTTTATTGGGATCCGTCGATTTTTCACGAAATATTGACGAAACCATTTTGGAAACTCGAGTTCGTGTATTGATCAACTTGTGACACCGACATTGAAGGATTGTCCGTCGGACCAAATTAGAATAGAAACTATAACAAAGAATTGAAGTTAATACTTTAATACTTACCGTAATAGTAAAAAAAAAAACTTACTTTAAGTACTGGGCGGCCTCTTCACAGTTGTTTAGAATGTACCACTATTTGCTACTTGCTTATCTCTTCCGTCAAGAGTTGACCTCCAATGTTTTCCCACGACTCGCCTTGGATAATTAAATATTGATATTTGATCACTCGTATCACCGTCGGCATCGTTGCGAGGTACCCTCTCCATCTTGTCATCATTTCGGGGGATAATAGTATGACACAAATTTTGCGGCCTCTTCGACTAGATATGCTTCGGCGATAGATCCTTCAACGTACCTTGGATTTTTGATCTTGTGTTTAAGTGTGCGTAAAAACCTACAATGGAATATCGAGGGTATTTATAAATTAAAGCACCATGTCGGTCAATTAATAAACGCGAAAGACATATATGTATTACCTCTCAAACGGATACATCCACCTATATTGTTGTGGCCCTCTACCCTTGCTTCGTAGGCCAAGTGACAGGCAAGTGTTCCATTGAGTCAAACATGCTAGGAGGAAACACCATCTCTAACTTGCATAGCATTATGGGCATGCTCGTCTCCGGGTGTCGTAACTTTTCAACATTAAGCTCGAAGCACATATTTCTCTAAAGAACATGGAAAATTCGGTCGAGAATAGACCATATATGATTCGGTAGTGCTTTGAAGGCCCACGGCAACAATCTCGGAAAAAAACATGACAATCATGACTCTTCATCTCGAATAACTTCCCTCGTGCATGTTGACACATCTTTTCAAGTTTGACGCATAACCGTCCGGGAGTTTCAGATCTTTAACCCATTGCAACAATTCTAAATTCTGCTCTTTGTTGAATGTGTAAGGCGCTCTAGGTTTGGAAATCCGTCCGTGCCGTGCGGCAAATGCAAAGCAGGCCTTTTGCAAATCGCTTCTATGTCTAGTCTTGCGTTGACTGTGTCCTTCGTCTTGCCCTTGGTATCCATCACAGTGTATAGAATATTGCAAAACACATTCCTCTCGATATGCATGACATCGAGGTTGTGTCTTAACAATTGATATTTCCAATATGGTAGTTCCCAGAAGATGCTGCGTTTATTCCAATGATGATCAACGCCATATCCCTCGGGTCCGGAAGCGCCCCTCTTCGACACTTTGAATGTACTTGACCCTGTCCCATATTTCTTGGCCACTTAAACGACGAGGTTGATCTGCTTGTTCGACAACATTTCGCGTAAAGTCTTTTCTATTTCTCCGAACGGATGATCGGGGTAGGAATCGCCGGTGCTGTCAAACCAACGAGACTTTGTGAGCGTGTTGCAAGCTAAAACCCATGTTGTTCAAGACATACCGGGCATGCCAGACTTTCGGACGTTTGCCGACCACTCAACATACCATATGCGGGAAGTCATTAATCGTCCACATTAAGGCGCACGCATTGTGAAATTCGGCTCAATGATATATCATACGTCAGAACCCCTTCACTCCACAACATCTTCAACTCGTCTATCAAAGGCCCGAGGACACATCTATCTTCTTTTTGGGTTGGATGGCCCGGGGATTAACGCGTTAAGGAACAAAAACTCTCTTCTCATGCACATAGAAGGTGGGAGGTTGTACGGTGTCACAATGACGGCCAACAGGAATAATTCCCGCCCGTATTGTCAAAAGGAGCGAACCCATCCGAACATAGACCAAGACGGACATTACGGGGATCCATAGCAAAGGAAGGATTCACCTCGTCAAATTTACGCCATACTTCGGCCTCGGATGGATGCGTCACAAATTTTCATCCTGTGATGCTCCCGATGCCATCTGTGAGTAGTAGGTTTGTTCCGATGCATACAATCTCGAAGTCGGTAACCGGAGGAAAGTACCACATCTTGCTTAATGCTTGACGGGTCATTTTCCTTCCTTTCCCACAACTTTATATCTATCATGTCCACGGAGAATTTACAACCGGTCACCAAAGATCATCCTTGTAATACAACATACATCCTCTAGGGCAGCAATGGATTTTTTCACATCCAAGCCCAAGCTCTTTCACCTTTTTTTTTTTGCTTGGTAAAAATCCTTGAGCAAATTATTGTCTTTGGGAACAACCTTGCTTATGATCTGCATCATTTCGTTGTAGTTCCTCTCACTCATATGGTGATCAGTCTTCAAGCTTAGTGTTGCTAGGGTAGCCGATAGCGATGAATATTCACTATTTTCAAAGTGTTCGCAACCTTCCCATAATGGACGTTGCGCTTCTTGGAGCATTGTATAGAACCTATCGGCTTCCGGATGAGGATCCTCTCCCATGTATGATGGTTGACTATGTGTATTGGTCTCCTCTCCCATGTATGATGGTTCATCATGAGTAAAGGGATCGAAATATCGGCCGATCGACGGTCCGCCGGCGTCCATAACCAACTGCTCATATTGATTAAGGTTGTCTCGATGACTACTGTCCCGTAATAACCACTCGGTGTCGGTGTCTATCGGACTTCGCCATGACATTCCCAACACTCATAATCTTTCATGAAGCCCTTTTTACACAAATGGATTTTAACCTCCTCAAAATCTTGAAATCTTAAACACCTACATTTGACACACGGACACTGATCTCCCTACTTGAATTAGGTGAATGTGCCAAAGCAAATTCGATGAACTCTTTCAAACCCGCCAAGAATGCTAGAGTTAGTTGTCTTCTCTCAGTTAGACGATTGTACATCCAACTTCTATCATGGTTGCCTTCCATATTTCCTAGCTAGTTCAGTTACTAAATTAATTAACATCTCAACATGCAACAAATATATAAAAGTGGTCAATTCAACGGAATAAGTATTTAATATAAAATTTATCAATTTACAAATTATTTTTATAAATAAACCATTGATTTGAAATTTTAAAGTGCAATTGGTATTTTTTTCCATGTATACTTTTTTAGAAATATTTATAAGATATTTTTAAAAAGAATAAAGAATATTTTTTAGAATAAATTTTTTTTTTCCAATTTTCGTTTTACGACTTCTAATGTTTATTGCAATTTTTTGCTCTTTTTTTCATTTAAGCATGAGTTTATGTTGCAAACTTAAAATTCCAAAAAAAAATTAGTAAATTAATAAATTTTTAATATTGAAAATACTAAAATTGCCTTGAAAGTACAAACTTTCTATAAAAATATTTTTTAAAAAAAGTATACTTTCACCTAACATAAAAAGTGCTAGATAAATTAATATCCTATACATTTGGGAATATTTTATTTTAAAGGGAACAAAAAAAAAAACAAATAACATGTACACAAAGTAAACTAATTAAAATAAAATATTATTACCAACATAGGGTTGGTTTAGCGGTATAAGGCTTTGATTACTTTTGTAATTTATTTTCGTCCCAAAAAACAATGCAAGATTAAAAAAATCAAAATTATTAAAACTCAATAATTAAAAAAATCATGAAATCTTCTACACACTATAACTATAATCCAAATTAATAAACACATTGCGTATAGAGATTTTTATGTAATTAATAGATTGACCAAAGAAGATACTAAAACAAAAAAAAAAATCTAAACTCATATAATTGATAATCTTCTCGCAACATACATATTTCCACTATGTAACAAAGCAAATCTAACATAGATATCATATAACTATAAGCAAAAAATATACTTCAAGCTAACTTTGTAAAATTATAAGTGTTAGGATTTGTTTGATAATTCCCTTGTGAAGATCTTAATACTAAGTGCTGGAAGTACCTACAATAATTTTTTTATCTCGTAATAAAATTATTTAGAAGTGTTAAAAAAAAAACTGCGGATCGGAGGAGCCGAACGTTGTCGGGGGGAGGAGAGGGGGGCGCGAGATGGTGGCGGCGGCGGCGCGGCGAGCCGAGGTGGGGAGGAGCCGAGGGCGCCGGAGGGGGAGCCGAGGGCGGAGGAGCGAAGGAGGAGGAGCGGCGCGAGCCGAGGGCGCGAGCCGAGGAGTGGGGGGAGGAGCTAAGGGCGCCGGAGGGGGAGCCGAGGGCGGCCCGGGGGAGCCGAGGGCGGGGGAGGCGGGGAGCCGAGGGGCGCGCGGGGGTGGGGAGTTGAGGAAAATGGCGTCGGGGAAGGGGGAGAGGAAGACGACCTCGTCTTTACGACGGACTCTTGGTCCGTCGCAAAAATGCATTTTGCGACGGAAATCGATCCGCAAAATGCTTTTTGCGACGGACCATGAGTCCGTCGCAAAATGCTTTTTGCGACGGACCATGAGTCCGTCATAAAAAGCAACAAAAGGGCGGCATTTATGCCGCCCTTTTGCGACGGAAAAAGGGTTTGCGACGGACTTCTTGTCGTCGCAAATTTCTGCGGACGGACAACAAGTCCGTCGCAAAAAGCCAAAAAAAAATGGCCGCCCTTTTTGCGACGGATTACGTATCCGTCGCAAAAATTGCGACAGATATAGAATCCGTCGCAATATCTTGAGTATGGGCGGCCATTTTGGCGCCCATTTGCGACGGATCACTAAATTCGTCGCAAAATTTGCGACGGAATTAAAATCCGTCGCAAAATTTGCGACGGAATTAAAATCCGTCGCAAATTTTTTACTTTGCGACGGAAAAACAATTCCGTCGCAAAGTTTCAAGAATTTGCTACGGAATAAATTCCGTCGCTATCCGTAGATTTTCTAGTAGTGATTGATGGAATCTCAAGTTCCTCGTCATTGTTTACATTTTTTTGACAAATTTACCCTTCAAATTTAAAGTTGGCTGAAACGTTTGAATTTGACAGGAAAGTTCCAACTTGGCTGGCAAGTTCGAATTTGGAGGAAATTTTTTTTTACACAAATTTGAACTTAATAGGAGCATATTTTTTTTAAAATATCTTTTAGCAAAAAAGATTATTTTTCTTTTTTATTTTGAATTAATTACTTTTGAGGGTAAAATAGACATTTCTTGATTCTTTCCAACTACCGCCCCTTCATTTTCTTCCTATTAAACAACTCATCTTCCATCATCTTTTAAAATCTTCCCTTCCAATTCCTTTCCTTTCTCTAAGTTCCTTTCCTTCTTCAAATTTTCCCCGTACCAAACGGGGCCTTATTTTTTCATATCCTACAATTAACTTTCAATAGTTCGGATTTAACATTTTATAATAATATATTATAATCTTAAATAACAAAAACTAATTAAGATATACTCTCTCGGGTTGATAATATAAGGCATTTTAACTAGGAAAATAAAAAGTGATAGTTAACTCATTAAATATATTCTTAGTTGAAAAATTTTTTCCAAGTAAACCTTTTTAAAAAATATGTTTTTAATGATCGGCGAATTGAAAATGAGAAATAATTACAAAAACAAACTGAAAAATGAGATTATGAAGGAAAAAAATGAGAAAGAGAATAATGAGAGAAACCCAAGTCATACTATTCTTTTTCCATTTTATATACTATAATTTTGTTTACATTATGCATTTTAAAATCAAAAAGTCTTGCCTATTTCTCTTTTTAATTTATTGAAATTATACACACACACATCAGAAAATTTTGAATCTTGTGCCAGTCAGCTTATATATATGATCATGAAACGATAACCTAATACATTTGTTATTTTTGATATTACAACTAATATATTCTTTCCTGATTCTTGATATAAAATATAGTTAACTTTAGTTTTTAAAAAGATTAAGGAAGATAAATAAGTAAATTAATCCTAGTATATGCCATGTATCATTTAATTATATATTAGTTCATAATTTAGATAACAATTTAGTATAAAATAATAAATATCAATAATTTAAAGTAGTTATTTAACTAGCTTCCTTAACTTCTCTAAAAAGTTCAACTATCTTATATTAGGAACCCAAGGAATATTTCTAATATAAAATCCTTCAATGTTTCATATAATACGTATCTTTTGATGATATTTTAATATCATGTTAAAAAAAAAAAAAAAAAGTGACATTGGAGCTCATTGTGTTTATTTTGATATAAAGTTAGTGAAATGGATGTATCATGCATATTGTGATTAATTAAACACATAAACTAAAATAAATCACATTGTTCAGAACTTTACTTAAAGTATGACCAAAATTGCTAATAGCTTGTAGTCTAGTGATACATGAAAGCTTCTCTATAAGTAGGAAAGAGTTTGCAAGTTTCATATCCGTAATTTTATGCCATTAACACCTACTTCGTTTTAAAAAAAGTTAAACCAAAATTTGAAAGACATATGCGTGAGAGATTGTACTGGTTGGTAGGTTTGTAAGGGACAGATTCTATTTGTGAACCATATAAAATATTCATTCAATTCTTAATATAAAATATATTTGAGAAGTTGATTTTGGTCCTAAATTTTCATATTTATCCTTATTTTCTTAATTTACCCATATTCATGTCCCCTCAACAATAATCAAGGAGGTGAGGGAATAAGGGAATCAACTAAAATGATTAGGGTGTTTTGGTAAATACATATAATATTAACTAATTTAACAAACTTCCTTAATCTAATCAAATTAAGTAAATATATATTATATTAAGGACATGAGGGGTAAGTCATAGTTTATTAGTTTTATTTTGGTGTAGTAAACATGGTAAAGTGATTGTTGGATTTATTAATAAAAAAGAGTGACATGGCGTGATGTTTGGTGAAATTAAAATAGGTCTCTTGGTAGTCATGATAGTTTTGGGGATAAAATTAAACCAATGACTTTGTCGCTTAATTGTATGAAAGCTCGTCAATAGAGGGAGATTGTGAGTTTGATCCAATTTATATATAATCTCAGGTTATTAGTATCTGCCTTACCTATGTAATTAAAAATATTATAAAAAAACGTAGAATAAAAGGAGGATGATAATCATATATATTTGGGCTGTATTTGTAGTTTGTGAATATTGAAATGAAACACGCGGCACCAATAACATTTGTACGTGTGGTGGGAGTGATATTGCCAATCTCTGTCTTGAGCGTCTACCTTAATTCCTTTATGTTCATGAATTAATGCAGAGATGATCACTGAGATGAGTTATTATATTCTATTAACACACTATTAAGAAATAAGCTAAGGTAGCTAACAAAGAGAACCATTATTAGTATCGATTGGTCGTGTCATGTTGTCATATGCACACGTACCTGTCCAATGAATCCCGCGTCTCTTCCTCTTCTTTTAAATATTCATATAGTACTATGTCTCCCCATTTACTATCCCAAGCTTATATTCATTACTTTCATAAATGATGTAAGGCATGATGCAACCATTCCATCTCATATTACTCCTTCAATTCTTTCTGTTATTATCTAATTATGCTATGTTTGGCATGGCTTTTAGAAGCTCAAAAACCAGGTTAAGAATCCTTTAAAGCCAATTTTCTTGTTCGGATTAGTGGCAACTTGAAAAAGTTATTTTGTCCCCTAATGCACATCGAATTTGAAGCCACTTTTCTTGGCTTATTGGGTTGGGTTGCATTGCGTGTCCTCTCCTCCTTCTCTTCTTCATGCTTCGGCAACCCATCATCTATGTTTTCCATTGATACCATTTCTCCTTTCTCTTTTTCATATGTTATGTGGTTTTTATTATGTATGTTTTTTTTTTTTATTAAATGGAATTTTTAATTACATATTTCCCCTACCTTTAATCCTTTAATATTTTTAGGGAGAATCTCATATAAAGACAGTTGAAATAAGAAAATCTTATATAAAATTGGGAAATTCCACAAATCTTAAATTGGGTCATAACCCAATCTAAAATATTTAAATATTGGTTATTTTATAATAATACATTTAACATATAGTCCAAAGAAAAGAGAAAGCCTCCAGAGATTAGCTCCAGTGTGGGAAAGAATTAGAATGCCCCTGAGAGATCAGCCTTAATGAAAGCCTTTTGGCCATGGCAAAGATGGAGAAGCAGAGGGCAAGGGCGGCTGATGACATCTTGGATTTTACTTATTTTTGCACGAATCCCAACCTATTCTTGAGCCGAAACAAATATCCTTTTGACGATGTGGTTTGTGGACAATTAAAGAGCAAGGGAGCATTGTTGATGATTTTTATAAGAATTCTAGTGAGATTCGTGTACGCCGCAAGAATATACAGAAGGTAAGGGTCAAGTCAGTAAGATTCAGAAGGCAGGCGGTAAAATAAATATTCGTTTACTTCAACCGCAGATGCATATTCAAACATATGTCGTTTGTATCTAGTTTTAGTTTACGATTTGGAGAGCGATGATGAGTACCGGAACATATTTAGCGTCATAATTCGCTAGTGAGATAACTTTGCCCTCTAAAAACATTAGCGATTAAAATACATAGTAAAAACCGATGGACGATTCTCTTGTAGAACACATTGGCACTTTTCTAATACAACTAAATTAAGTCATGGCATTCTTTTCTTTAGGGACTCATTATAAGTGTCAGGTTTCAACCAAAACGATCGATTAAAAAAATGTTAAAAATAATCTCAGATCCATGTATAAAGACCAAATTTTGGCTCAACAACGCAAAAGAAGCAAAGAACACGTTGAATTTCTTGTAAGCGTGTAAACAATATTATTTTATCTCCTATTTTATTTTTTTAATAATTAGGGGATATAAAGGTAATTTGACTCAAATTCTAAATCCCCAGTTAATTGTGTCACATAACCTAATTAATAATTTGTTAAATATAGCAACCCAAATTAAAATTTGGGTAATTCAATCGTCTTTATATTAGATTTTTCCTATTTTTTAACCACATGTTTAATGATTTATTTTTAAAATCCCATTGAGAATATATCTAATTAAGTGTTTTTTTAGTAATTGATTTTAAAAAAAAAAATTTAATACATTAACTCTTTATTTTAATTTTAGTATTTTTCATAAAGTCATCAAAATATTTTTAGCCAGCAAGTTATCAAATTATACTCATATATATATGTATATCATATAAATCTCATGTTCTTTTTAATAATTTTACATCTAAATATGCTTTTAAATTATATCATTCAAACGAGTTTTAATTTGTCAAACTAACTTTTTTTTTTTTGTTTACTAAAGCGCGCATATTTAAATATAAATCAAATTATGCCAATTGATTTTCACTGGAATTTCAATTTTTAAAAGTCAATTAAAATACAAATCTTTTTTACAAATGTTAATCCAAACAAGCCCTTCATAGCCATCTACCTATTGCCAGTTGTTTTTACAATGTTGTCACGACTCCATTCGCAAACAAATCAAGTAAATTATATAAGCATCATCCTCATATATATATATATATATACACACACATATAAGCATCATTATGCTAATTTGTATTCGTTCTCAAGCCACCAACTAAAATAAAAAAAAAAAAAATTCACCCACCACGCGAGATATCCACAAATTAGAAATGTTTCTAATTGAAAGATAGGGTTAAATACTAATTTTGCCACGAAAGTATTAGCTAGGGAAAGCATTGATCGGAAGTTTTTTGGTATCATTTTTACCCCGAAAGTTTAAAAACATAGCAATCTTGCCCATCGGTGGATCTTGACTTTTGAATTGTTGCTCTTCTTTGTAAACTTCCAAAGTAAATTTACTCCAAAAAAAACTTCTGGGGTAAATTTGCTTCTAAAAAAACTTTTGTGACATATTTGCTCCTTTTTGTAAATTTTTGGGGCAAAAACGATACCAAAAAAACTTCCTGATGCTGAATGCTCCATAACCAATACTTCCATAGCAAAAATGGTATTTAACCCTAAAAAATATGATAACTAAGAAGGGTCCCGCACATATAACAAACAACAATTCTTCTCTTGCATGCGCATGCATATACCTCACATGCATAGATATCATTCACGTTAATTGTCCCACATAACAAAATAATTACATCCAATTCTTCTCATACAAAGTAGATATCATCCTCTCTGTTCAAGAATCATAGCGTACGTTGTTCCTTTTTCTTCACTTCCCTCTTAGCTTCTACGTGCTCATGAGAACTAGCTAGTGAGCACATATATTCAAGCCAAAGATTAATGATAGTAAAACAATATTATAATTATAACCATAGCATTTCGCGTTAACACTTTATTGCTTTTAATTAACGAACTAATTCTGATTGTATATGATAAACCATACAATAAATCTTTAGTAAATGGTCAACCAAGCTTGGGTTTAACTAATCTATATATATATATATATATATATATGTAGGTTTTATCGTTTGTCATGTCACCTGACATAAGATTATGTCAAGTCAACCCAAAACTACGTCGTTTTGGGAGTAAAGGGAATTAATAAGGGGTGTTTTTGTATTTTTATTTTTGTATTTATTATATGAATTTTACCAAAAGATCCTTCATTAATTCCCTAACCCCAAAATTACATTGTTTTGAGAGTTCATTAATTTCTCTAACCCTAAAACGATGTAGTTTTGAGGTGACTTGACATAACCTTATGTTAAGTGACATGACAAACGATAACCCCATATATGTACACACACACACACACATATATATATATATATATATATATATATATATGTGTATATATGTATACATGTATATATATATATCTATATCTATAGCGTTTTACCTGATTATAGAGGAATTCTGTCATAAAGTATCCTTGCTTTCATGATAACTGGGATTTTATTTGCATCTTTTAATCCAGATTGCCGGATTCGTATTGCCCCCAATCCAAGGTGTCATGAAAGAATAGAATACAAACGGATTCCATTTGCCTATGTCGCTGACATCATGACATAAGGTTGCCATTTCCCGCGTACTGACCACTTTTGTCGTCTTTGAATTATGTGTGCCTTAAATGTTCACGCCGTTTCATAGCGGTCATCATCCAGGGTGTCACAACTTTATTTCCCGTCCCAAAAAAAACTTCTTATTTCCACAAAGCTCTCTTCTCGCAAAGTTTTTCTTCCACCTTGCACTTCTTAGCCTTCTTCAACCTTTCTATCACCAGGTACTTTCACTGCTTCCCTTGCTTCTTTTATTTCCACTTCACTTTGTGTATCATCTCCCTCTTTCTTCAACTATACTCGCCAGAAATCATTAATCTGGCCTCCTACGTTCCCTACGTATACATTTAGGGTTCCTGGGCTTTCTGGGTTTCATACTGCCAGTATAGTAACTCCCCTTCTCAAACCCAAAATATTCCCTTCTTTTGTCTTGACTCTTTTCTCTAAAGTGTTCATGGATAAAGATAGTCCTCCGCCTTTAGATATGTATGGTAAAGCGATTCCGGAAGAAGATAGGGAGGTTGTTAAAGTACTCTCTTCCGAAAAGAAATTCTGGTTCTAGGAAATACCTCATACTAAGGAAGAGAAACAAGAAGCTCTGCTTCGCAAACCTCGGGGGAGTGGTAGTAGGAAGAGAAACCAAACATCTTCACCGGACAATCGAGATTCAAACGTCTCTAACCCGGGATCCCTTCCTAACCAACCTAGATCTCTAAACTGGGGTGGTAACTCAACTAACCCGGCTTCTCCCCTTGCACGACTTTAAACAATGTTCCTAGCTAGACCGAGGTCCCATCCAAGCGGCCTCTCCGACCCATGCAACGAGTGCTGCTATCTAAGCATCACTTTAATCAACAGTGGTCTCAATTCAAAAGCCAAGTCGATTTTGACCTCTTGCCGGCATAAATTGATCTCCAATGCTATCCTAGCCTCTATCAGCCAAACTCATTTCGGCCAAGCACCTTTTACTTTCCCGCACAATACAGGTTTTGACTCAGGTATCTTTTCAGCTTATGATGCTTACTTTTTTATTTATAGGTATAGATGGGTTCATCGTCGAGTCATACTGAGCTATCTGCAACTGGGGAATCAAGTTCTACTGGTCCTTTCGCAAACTTCAAAATCCTCGGACCCATGGGTTATCGAGGAAGTGCTACGTATCAAGAGCACAATGACCGCCAAAGAACTCACCAGGCTAGGTTTTCGTGATAGAGAAGACTATGTCCTTCGAATGCCCATCCTTTCTGAATCCATATCCGACTGTCGGGCAAGAGATGATGACCCCCATTTCTTTTACTTCTACCAAGATTGCATATCTCAGCTAGGTATTCGCTTTCCGTTTACCGAGTTCCAAATCAACCTTCTAAACCACTTAGGTCTTGCTCCCTCCCAACTTCATCCCCACAGACGACACCAATGTTCTGTTGTAGAACACAGATGTCTAGCCTCAAAGGACTAATGGATTGTCTATATAGGATTAGCTATACTCTCCGGGATATATATATATATATATATATATATGCACAGATACCGAAGAGAATATGATTGTTCTAGGATGTCTATTAGGAAGACACCGAAGAATATCAAATAATCACTGTGTAACACGAGTATGACGTTTAGCCAAAAGGGGTGGGGTATATGCATAGTAAGGCTGAATAGTAAAATAAGATGAATAGAGAATGTGCACCTATTAGATTAACCTCCTACTTATAGAGATTACCTCTAGAGTTTTGGTCCTTGGGCTTTGTGCGCCTCCAGGCCCGTGTCTCTACTCCACTACCTGTACGTGTCTCTGCTCCACTACCTGTACTATCGTGATTATAGCCTTGATTGTAGGGCAATTAGCGTTTTACCTGATTATGGAGGGATTCTGTCATAAAGTATCCTTGCTGGGCCGCATAACAATTGGGCCTAATACACGAGTCCATAACAATATATATGTATGTATATACATGTATATATATATATATATATTTATGTATGTATGTGTGTGTGTGTGTGTCTGTGTATATATATATATATATATGAGCCCTCCACAACTTTATATATTACTACGGCATCCATTTTTTAATATAAGAGCTAATTAACTAATTTTGAAAGATTAAGGAAATGAAATAAATTGGTTATTTTGAACAAATATATAACATGATCATTCCAAAACATTTAAATGTAATACCAGATTTTATACATCAAGTTAATTATAAGTTAGGTAATAACTTAGTTTAGAGGAAAATAAAATAGATAAACTGAATGAAGATCTTATATTTAGAACTAAATATAATCCCTAATTAGATTTTATATCATGGACTAGCAGAGGGAGTACTCCAACTCTTCCTTTATCCTTACAACTTTGAAAACCCATCTAGCATAGATTTCTATTGTTAGATTCTCTCTTAACCTGGTTAATTTATGACATGAGCATTAAAACATTGACCTACTCACGTTCTCCGTAAAAATGAAGCAACTGCAGTACTTTTTTTTCTCTTTGCCTAATTATTGGTTTATATATGCATGTGTGTTTGGGTGTGAAATGAGCCTTATTAGTCATACCAAACTACATAAGTATTTTTTTAGAGATTAAGACATGGGGGTAAAGCTAGCTAGGGGTGGGCAAGTCTTCAAATAGTTTCGACAGAGCCACATATAGTAATATAATAATATTAATTAATATGCGTGGTCAGGAGTGAAAGACTAATTAACAAAATA
The DNA here is from genome assembly GCA_019022655.1 of Acacia acuminata. Classification (NCBI taxonomy): domain Eukaryota; kingdom Viridiplantae; phylum Streptophyta; class Magnoliopsida; order Fabales; family Fabaceae; genus Acacia; species Acacia acuminata. The sequence goes on from JAFJYI010000294.1 coordinate 640,159, forward strand.
ATAATATACCTAATCAAATATAATACTTGATTAGCTAGAAATGGCACACTTCCGCCCCACATACATACATACATAATAGTTTACGCGTATATCTCAACCAGTCACAATTAAACACTTAATTAACAATATTCTCACATTGTTGTCGTAGTGAGATTCTTACTCATGATTTGCTCTTCTTACATGCTCACTACTGGCCAAGGTCACCCCACTCTGGATGCTTTGATATGCATTATGTATATTTTATCTCTTAAATCCACTAAAAACCTTAATATAAATTCACATCCACTGCATCCATAATAATTTTCAAATATAAATTCACATCCACTTCAAATTAAAATTACATATTTTACTTTGATTTGAAATATAATATTTCATTCTATTTTATCTCTCAAATGTATAAAAAAATTTTTTTCCTGAACTATTCCTATTAATTGTAGATAGTATGAGTTGGGTTTCCATCAGAGTTTTTTCAATGCACATGATTAAATGTGTTAGAGCCAATATTCAAACAAATGTGTGCGTACGTAGGATTCTTAAAGGTTAATTTCGTTATAAAATTTGAAAAGAAAATAACATAAATAAGGAAACTATTTATAAATTTGTTTTCTTTTTTCAAAAATTGAAAATGCAAAAGAACTTAATAATAATTATTGATCAAACTGTGAGTGTTCTTACAAGTGGGGCTCCAGATTCAAGACACACAAATCACCCGCAACTAGTACACGGCGATTTTGACAATGAAGACCATATGCATGCTATTGTTCCTCAAGATTGATGAGTAATTAATTTAACCTTTATTAAATTATATTAAGTTAAGTATATAAAACATAATGTAATTGGGCACTGATCATATCGAATAGCATCTGCATGCACATGAAATGAACTGGTATTAGCTATAGGGTAATCAAAATTAAGACAACGAAAGAAACATTGATGTGTTCTTGAAGATTTTGAGTATAATGTATGGAAAAGAGAATCCAATGATTGAACTTGGAAGGCAGGAAATGAATGTCCTAATATATTGTGAATGTTTCAGATTAAGTAAACATTCAATGTAGGAATATAATATTATGGGTCAAGAGAGGAGTTAAATCACTTTAATTGGGCACTGATCATATAGAATAGAGATCCATTAATTTTGTGCCATGGAATCGGATTGACTCACACATGGTGGGGAGGGACCATTCAGAATTATCATTTTCGTTTTGCAATTATCAATATCATATTATAAAATTTCCATGTGTTCACATGGTAGAACATGCTTAAAAATTTCTTTTGTTTTTCCTCATTTGTTCCACCAACAACAATATTCATCTCTAATAATTCATAGCCCTCCGGAACAGCCAAAAATTAAAATGATCAATGAATGATATGTCTATATATATATATATATATATATAAATGAATATTATGAATTAACTAATCCACTGTAATAAGCTAGAAGGATTCAAGCTAATTAGTTGCGTTCCAATAAATAGGCCCTATTCAGTGAATAGTAGCGATCAATCCCGTAGGATCCTCGTAGCCAGAAGAATATTTCACAAGCACACGCGCATACATGCACACAAATTATGCTAATAACGTATATACAAAAACTAATTAATGTCAACTCTTGGAGCTAGCTTGTAAGTAATAGTCTTTGAAATTTGAATTTCTTAAAATTATTAGTTGATGAGACACATGATTAATTCGATCTCTCTATGATAGAAAAGCAATCACAAATGTAAGGGGGGGGGGGGGGGCTTAGGATTATTATATTCATGGCGTCATTCTTGTTTTGAAATCATTCTTTCTTGAAGTTAGTACATGACTATATTAACTGTAAGATTAAATGGAAATTAATGATGTAATTTATGAAGATGACAGTTTTAATTCGAAAGTGGTGTGTCTAATCTCTAGCTCTTCAATGAGTGCGAGCGCTCCATGTGCTCTTGTTAGATTGGTTGTCTCGGGAGAAAGTGGACCATTATCAGCGTCGAGTTATTTAATTTGAATAAATTTAAATACAGGTTCTGTCAAGGACTAGATTTAGTTCTACAACTAAATAATATTTCATCACCATATATTATATTCTTAGTGGGGTGATGATAAATCATTTTGTCTATATATAATTTGGTTACTCATCAAACTTATTATCCCATGGACCTGGAGATATTTCAGGATTCATTGGTCCTTTTTTCTTTATTGATAAAAGATATTATATGTATGTATATACTGCTCAAATAAAAGACTGTGGATCTATTATGAGGATGTGCTTATGCATAATTTCACAGCCTATAAAGCAATTAATAGCAAAAGCTTAATCCCCACACCAATTTCAGATCATTCGATCACCTAATTAGTAATGGTCTTCATCAGACTAAACATGTCTGATAATTAATTAGTGCTCTTCAAACCAAGTTTTTCTCGTATTTAGAAATGGTTTCCCTTTCGGTACTGCTTGCGCAACTAGAAATAAATTATAAAGATACAAATAGCTTTGTTCGTTTCAATAAAAAAAGGATACAAAAACCATATATATATATATATATAGTGGCCTGCGCCTAGGATTAACTACTTTTGTTTTGGAAGAAAGTAAATATACATATCAACGTTTGAAAGCAGATAACACGTAGGTACGCGAATAAATTTTGTGCTCCACTAGCTACTTGTGTGGAAAAATTAATTATTTTGAGGAAATAATTGATGGGCATAAATGAATTAATATATTGCAGATCCAAAAGGACACCGACTTTACCAGAAAAAACTACTAACGGTCCCAGGCCAACTGACTTATTTGTGACCAATCCATTGGGATCATTATTAGGATAAATTTTAGAGATGATGCTGGCGCATTAGTACAGAGAAAGGATTTAGCATCTGTCTTTAATGTCCATTTTCAAAAAAAATGTTGTTAAAAAAGTAGGCGGCAACATTTTTACAATTTTTTATTCGAATTTTGAATCTTTGATGTCCTTTTTCTCAAAAGGGACGCCTAAAGCTTTGGTACAAATGCTTTGGGCAACCCTTTTTTTTAAGAAAAAAAAAGATACAAAAAGGATTTGACACCTTAGCCTTGGTGTCCCTTCTTAAAAAAGGATGCCCAAAGCCTTTGGCACAGAAGCTTTAAGCGTCCCTTTTTAAATAGGGACGCCAAATGTTGTTTTTGGCATCTCATTTTTAAAAAAGGACACCTAAAACAACTTTAAAAAATTCAGTTTCGACAACTCCCTCATCCATCCAAAAGTCTCAAGCCTTTATTGTGTTCTCTACGTCGTTGCTTATCATCCTTTGTCGTTGCTCGTCATCCTCCATCGCTCCTCGTCGTGCTTTGTTGCTGCTGGTCCTTCTTTGCTTGTCTACATTCAAGGCAACTTGTCGTCTATCACGATTCGTCCATCCAAAAGCTCTATGCCTCCATCGTGTTCCCCTTTGTCACTACTCGATGTCGCCATTACTACTACTCCTCATTCGCGGGTTGTCATTTGTTGCAGCTCCTCCTTCTATTGTCATTTGGTCCACACTCCTCCCTCCTCTCTTCCTTCATCGCTAGTCAGCTATCACTCCTCCCTCTTCTCTTTCACCGTCAAACACTACTACTCCCACTCCTTAGTGGCAGATTAAACCTTAGTTTGTGGCATTTTTAAAAAACAAATACAATGCTTTGCATATGTTGGGACTTATTCTAATGTTCTCTTTGTTGTTATTGTTGATGTTAAGGTTGAGTAGATAAAAGAAATTTCAAGCATCTGAATTTAAAGTTGAGGTAATTATAGTTAAACATTGTTGTTGTTGTTGTTGATGTTGATGATGATGACTTGTATTGATCTTGAGATTTTGTATTTTTGGATGTAGGAAATATAAGAGGCATGATCTAGAGTTGAATGTAAAGCATGATTTAAAAATTAATAAAGGTTAAATAGTTTATTAAAAGTTGGAATATATATAGTTTCTAATGACATAATGCGTGTAATATATGGCTAGTATGTTTATATGCATTGAATTAGATAATTTTATAAACTTGTATGAATGTGGATGCTTAGAAATCCATGATTTCTAGTTTATGATCGAATTAGACAACTTAGCTATATTTTTTATATTATGTATTGATGAAATTGCTGATATTGTTCTGAATTGCTTCAATTAGTTAGTTAATTTATTTGAAATGAGCTGAAATGGATTATTATTGAAATATTTGGATGTCTTACTAATAAGGGGATATGCTGCCAAAATTGTTTTAAAAATGAGTAAAAGGCCATCACTTTCTTGACAATTGTTTTAAACTTGATTGTTGTTTGAAATGGCTTAGCCAGGTGATAATAAAATGGATCATAGTTGGATGAATGCTTTGAGAACTAGTAAAGAATATGAGAATGGGGTGGAAGGGTTTAGTGATTTTTTTTAGAAGGAACGCCCCTACAAAAAATGGGATCTATTTTTGTCCTTGTGTCAATTGTTTAAATGAGAGTTGACAGTATCTTGATGATATAAGGTATCACCTATTTTGTAACGGAATAAACCTTCTATACATAAGGTAGATATGGCATGGTAAGGAAGTAATTGCTTGTGTGTCGCACAAAAAGGAAGTTGTGGATGTCATACATGAATATAGAATGGAGAAAATGATTCATGATGTTAAGGTAGAATCCTTTGCACAATCACATGTATATGACAACGTGCAGAGTGATGTAGAGACATCGTTGTACCCTAGGGCAAGGAGGAATCAGGATCCATGTCAAAGATATTCCTATATTTCTTCAGATGATTGGAGGTTGTATGTGGTATCACGACAAGATCCTAAATTTCTGGTAAATTTTCTTTCATCATAGTATAGAACTTTTTATTTAAATCTATTTGACATCATTGACTCAGTTTTCTTTGTTTTCCTTTCACAAGAAGTAAGTGAAGCAAATAAAGAGAGGCAAGCAAGAAATGAGTATATCATTACATGTCTCGTGGTGGTTATCAGAAGCTTGAACAAAGGATGATGGAAGAGGAGTTGGAGAAAATGAAGGAAGTTGTCAAATTAGATCCTGACATTATTGTCTAGTCCCCAGCTCCTCTTCTGCATCACAAAAAATGGAAAGTATATAGGCTTAAGGGTGGCAAATACATAAATCCAATTGTTGCTGAGGTTGCCGAAAAGATCGTAAGTAGTTAAATTGGAAATATTTAATTTTCATTTATGATGAATTGTATGCTACAATATGAACTTGAAGAGTATAGCCAAGATTCCTTCACTCAAAGTGGATAGATGGACATCTTATCAATGGCAATTGAGAAGGCACATCACCCCGATCATGTTCGAGGGGAGCCAAGGGGAGTTGGTCTTACAAAGTATTTTGGATGACCTTCATAATATTCATCACAAGATGAACCCAATAGGGCTTGTGGCCAAGGTTCGAGAGGAAGTCTGTAATCACTCTGAGAGGAAGTCTGACAAGAGCTCGAGGTGCAACTTCATCAATCACTCCGACAAGAGCTGTTGAATGAGCTACGCGATGAAATGAGTTCTATCATTCAATAAAAGAGGGAACATGAGGAACACAGAACTCAGGATTTGCCAACCTTCCCCAACACCAAAGGAAGTTATAACTCACCAAAGGTACCACTTGGCAACCCTTTTCCCACTCCAAAGGCTAGAGAACTTTGCACTCTCTATTTAGATGTCTCACTATTGCATGTTGTCACTACTACAAAAAATGGTTACAACGTCTTTTTTTGTTGTTGCACTTTTGACATCCTTTTTTGGGGGTAAGAATATCTGGGAGGTGTAGTAAGTGGAGCTTACGACGTCCCCAAAAAAATGGGATGCTATAAGCTCCATTTACTACATCCTAAAATTATATTTAGGACACCATCCTTTGAAAAAAAAAACAACAAATCTAAGCACCATCACAAAAAAGGATTCAAAACCTTGAAGAAATATAGAAACACTTAAAAGCTACGGTAAGGGAAAATTAAAACGTAGGAGTAGATATTAAAGAAAATGCTAGAATAAAACCGACAAATCAAAGTACAATAACAACATAATTTGAATATGGATCAATAGTTCAATACTATGTCGGTGGAAGAAATATAAGGAAGATTTGGAACCTTCATTAGAAAAAGAACAGAGCAATTTATTGCCTTTGCCTGAACAAGAAGAATACATATACATCAGCATCAAAGTTAATCATAATTTTGCATCAAAAAAAAAAAATTTACCATTAACACATCGATACCATTATGATAGATCGAGAGACAGATCTAGCAACCCAAAAATTTCTACAGTGCTTCACTGCTGCTTTCTTCTGGTGAGGCCCCTTCCTGCCTTTGTGCTTGTGTGTCCCATACTTTTAGAGATAGATTGAGAGAGAGCTCAAGGACCACAGTGCCATTTCTCACGTCGACGAGCCTCAGTTTAGATCGGAGAGATAGAGGGGAGCAGATTTGTGGAAGAGATTGACCTAGATTTCCAGCGGCTGATCTGCGACGAAGTAGAGGGAAGTAGATCTACAAGAGGAAATTGAAGAGACGAAATCAACGAAGGAAAAAACAAGAGCGAGAGGAAATCAACTGAAGGGCATAGAGACAAGAGTGAGAGGATGAAGGAAATCGACGGGCGTAGAGACGAGAGGAGAGGATAAAAACACGTGACTCGATGTAGCTCTTTTCAAAAATGAGGAAGCTTTTTTTTTTCGACTCCGCCTTTTTTCTCAGATCTTTAGGTGTCCTAAATGTCTTTTAAGACACTAAAAATATTCCTTTTGGCATCCTAAATAATATTTCAGGCGTAAAAAATACTTCTTTTGGCATCCTAAATGTATTTTAGGACGCCAAAAATATTACTTTTGGCGTTCTAAATTGAATTTAGGATGCCAAAAATACTCTTTTTCCTGCTAGTGTTGCCAAATTTCCCTTCTTTCATCCTAAATTATTTTGGGATGCCTAAAGCATCCATTTAGGCATCCCAACATTGAATTAGGATGCCAAAAGCCTCCACATAATTACAAAAATGCCACCGCATGGATGTCTTTTGGGGACGCCATATCTGTTCTGTGTAGTAGTGTGTTGTCGATGCTCTCGTTCACACACAAGCTACCACTCACTATCATAAGCAAATTCTAGACATTTTACATAGGGTTACTGTGACATGTGTTGGAGAGGGGGAAGAAGCTGTAGACGTCCTAGTTCTTAATGAAGAGATTGCCACACTAGGTCAAGTGATAGGATCTTTCATCCTTTGGTTGAAATCTCTTATCCACATGGTGGCAAAACCTCCAATGTTTGGAAATATTTTACTATTACTTGAGTTTTCTTGGTATCCTACTTATAATGTGTATTTTATATTTTAATAGGATCAAGAAGATGTGACAAAATTTTCCTTCTTAGCATGACTACAACAAATCCACATGGACATTGGCTAGATCGACTTGCTAATGCCTTAAGGGATTGTGGCCAAGAGACAATCATATGCCTTTACAATTGACAGGAAAGATCTCAAAGGGAATTCAAAAATTTAGATGATATAGATATAGGATGGGTTCACCTTGAAATCATGTAAGTTTTTAAAAAAAATAATAATAATGCTTAGCTATTATATATTCAATAATTCATTTATCATTTTAATTCTATTATAGCTTCCTCCACAGCATATGCGTAGGAAGAGGAAGAAATAGTTTATATGGATTCTTATGTCCTACAAATATGACAAAGAAGAATTATAAGTTGGAATTACGGACAACCTATGTGGGCTAACAATGTGATAGACTAAATTACCTTGTTATCTAGCACTATTTCTTGAAGAGTATATATTTTAGTTTTGTCTATTTAAAATATTTAAGAATTAGTTGCTTTATTATCTAATTTCATTTCAATATGTACATGTTGTTATAGTTACCATTGGAGTCTGTGTTGTTTCTCCCGTCATGAACACCTCTTATTGGCTTAATTCCTTGGGTCACAAGCCAAACAAAAAAAATAAAAAATCCATATTCAGCACTTAAGTTAATTTGTTTGTAAATCATTAATTCCGACTTAAATGAATTGTTTTAATGTCTATTGATTTTTATTTTAATGATAGTGCACTCAAGACATATAGACTACAAGGAGGGACACCTAAAGGTAAAAGTAGATAGCCGAAGAAGTTTTATCTGAGAGTAAGTAGTTTGAATTCACATTCTTTTATGGAGAGTCAATTTAGATACGCCTTTATTCATTTTAACCATTTGCCTATGATTTATAGTACCCTTGACAACATGGGAGAACTGAGTGGATACTATGTAACACTTTATATATATAACATCATTCAGAGTGAAGTTACTATATATGTTGAAAAAGTAATCATTTCTTCATTCTCAAAAGATAATATTTTTGGTATTTTAATTGAATTGTTAATTCATTTATTCACTTGATTTATCTTATTTTATTTTCCAATTTACAGATTTTTGGTAATGACAATGCCTACTTAGACGAAGACATTAATTTGATCTAAGACCTTTTGGCTAGACATTTTTTTTCTAAGACCTTTTGGCTAGACATTTTTTTCAACACATAGATGAGTAAATTTTATTTTTATATTAGGTGGTAGTAGTAGTAGTAGTAGTTAACACTTTCATTAACTAGTATTGGATGTTTCTGTACTATTTGTAAGGACATTTTGGTTTATGAAGAAGTGTTGGAAGATGTTTCTATAGGGTAGTTAACACTTTCATTAACTAGTATTGGATGTTTCTGTACTATTTGTAAGGACATTTTGGTTTATGAAGAAGTGTTGGATGATGTTTCTGTAGGGTTTAATTGTTGGGCAGTGAAAAATATAAAGCATATTTTTTTATTAAAAAAAATTCCTTTCAGCGTCCGTTATTAAAAAAGGGATGCCTTAAAAGACATATGGCATCCTTTTTTCCCCCAAAAGGGATGCTATAAGTAAGCAACTTACATCATCACTTTTGTAAAAAAAGAATGCCCTAAGTTACATACTTACCGCGTCTGTTTTAAAAAAGGAACGTTGTAAGTCTCTTATAGCATCCTTTTTCAAAAAACGTTGTTCTCAGATTTTCTTATTTCGCTCACACAAGTGTCCCCTTGAAAATAGATGTAGAAAGGGGCTACAAATAGACGTTAAAAGTACTTTCTATAATAGCACGGTCTTCATGTCTCACACGCACTTGTGGACGGTCACAAAGCTTCAGGAGAGAAAAATTTTAATTATCTGATGTCCTGGTTAAGCTGTTGCCTAGACTGTTCAACATTCATATTTCTACATAAAAGGAAATAGGATTATTTTATAAATCTGCATCAATACATATATAGAGAGAGAGAGGAGGGGGGCCGCTGGGAGCATGCATGGCATATACATAAATAGCAGGCACATGGAGAGCACAATGGGGGAAAGTGGGGTAGTCTACAACGCAACCGTGTATTTGTGTAACGTAAGGGGAAAATATATAATAATAACAACAACAACAATACAAGAACGTGAGGTGTCTTTCTTTTGTTAGGATTGGATGAATATGGAGCCTGTCTGATTTAAATAAAATATACATGTGATGGAGATCAAGTTGAGGTGGACACCTGAGTATCTGATCTAGAATATACACAATCAATCAACAATCGTTGTATTGTGTGTCTTTTGATAAATCAATGTTAACGCTAAAGGAAATAGAAACAAGAAAGTTTTGGTTGATGGATGAAAATTGATGAGAGGTTTTGATGATTATATACCACTCTGGTTATTATTATAAGTCCAGTTGGACCAAATCTCATATACTAAGAAATGAAAGTTAAAATATTTAATGTCTTAAATTAATTAGTTTTTCCAAATTTGCTCTTATTTAATAATGAGTATTGAAAAAAGAAGATATTATACATTTTCTCGCGCCTATATTTTAATAAGGATAAAATTTTAAAACAATCATCAATGGAGGTGGACTTATATTTAGAACAAAAAGTTTTAACAAATTGAGCTTATAATAGGACTAGAGTGATATATTTTCTACTGAAATTCAAGGTGTGTTATGGATGGACAATACGTCCAAAAGCATCATCATCCTTTCAAATGGGTATCCAGCTAGAGCTAGCTACCACAGCCAAATGAAGCCCTTTTACAAATTTTATTTTTATTACAATAATTCGTAGTTGATAACTCAGCCTATTAATCTCATAATTATATGAGTATAAGTTGTATGTAAAAATAAGAAATGATGAGATAAAGAGAAGATGCTAGCTATATGTGTGTGTGTAATATATGTATGTACGTATGTATGTGTGTGTGTTTGTCTACACACATATATACGTATACATATAGATACACACATATAGATATGCATACATATACATATATACACACACTCACACATATACTCACCTATATATATATATATATGAGGGAAGACATGCGTAGGTTGTGTGTGTGTGAAGTACACATACGTTCTTAATTGTCAAAGTAAAAGAATGTTTTAAATTAATTCAAGGAACATGTATTATAATAGCATGAGGCTATACATGTCACTAGGTTACAAGACATTAAGCAAAAGCAAAGCGATTAAAGTGTTCAAGATCAGAAGTTAGGATAAAAGGTGGGGGACAAAATGACAATGGCTCAAATTAAGTAACAAGAATGAATGCAATTAATCAGAATGATGATGATGATGATGATGATACACATCTATAACTATGTATGCTGGGGGACAATAATCACAAATGAAATGTTGGGTTGGATGCATGAGTCTCATAAATTTTTGGATAATTAATGTCCCCACAGAACATATATGTTATAAATGATTTATGTGCCTTGGGCCTATTCCCAGATCATGCATCTCCTTCGCTTCTTGCATGTGTCATCCAAAATGCCCCACTTACTAGCCACTGCTAATACATACATCTTCATGATTAATATTATCTTTGATTTTTAATATAAGACATAGTTAACTAATTTATGTAGTTTAAGAAAATTAGTTATGTTAATCCTTTGTAATAAATATAGATTGGTTTTCCTAAAATACCATATTTCATCATGACTATCATTAATAGAAATTCCTTAATGTATGCAATTGGACTTATATTTAGGCTCAAATCTAATCCCCACTATTATTATAATTAGCCCGGCTCTTATGTTTTAACTCTTCAAATGAACAAGCAGATCGTAACTACCTCCGTTTGTCCTCAAAATGTCATGATTCTTGCTAAATTGGCACCCTTATTTTTCAACTCTCTCCCTCTCTCTCTCTCTCTCTCGGTTTTGATTTGTAAGGTCGTCAAGTTATATATATATATATACATATATATGATTTGAGTGCATTGGAATGAACACGAGCACCGCACCAATGGTTTTTTGTGGGCCTAACTCACATATGCATTAGTCAATCCCTACCTGCACTCGTTTGCTCTCTTCTTCCGGAAGACCATAACCATACCACCAAATAATGTGGGCGTATATATATCGATCTTTCCTTTCTGCCGGTTCTTAACTAGTTTATTATTTTTATATGTTTCATACTGATGTGTGTGTATTATACATTGACTCCTTTAATCATTAACAAATAAGACTCATCTTTAATGTCTCCTTTCTTTATTGAATATATATAATCACTGTTTGGGGGGCATAATCATGAAGACATGAACCTTCTCACAATCCTGAATTCACGCTTGACAGGTTTCTTGTGCTTCGATTTTTTGAACGTTCAGTGGTAGGTTTTTTGCGTTTGATTGAGAAATTGTAGAAACTCCAAGGGTATATATAATTAACTAAGTGGAAAGCATGAGTGCAAAGCAAACGTGTATAAAATTAAGCTTAATTAAAGTCGCTACCTACCATCACACTTTTGACCCCTACGTGTGAAATAAGTTTTTTTTTTTTTTTTTTTTTTTTTTTTTTTTTTTTTTTTTTTTTGGGAAGAGAAAATATTAGTGAAATTAATTTGGAAAACAAAATATTTTTATCCCTCTTTGGTTTGATTCTTTAATTTTATAAAGTATTTCTTACTCCTCTAACTCCTAACATTGTTGCTCTCAAATAATAACTTTTTGCAACAACTATTGTTATTTTGAAAATTTTTGAAAAAGTGGTCAATATTTAAAAATTTTATTGTTAGCTTTTTGTTGTTAACAGCATTACGTTGAAAATATTGAAAATGTACTCTATAAAATCAAGGGACAAATCTAAAATTAAAGGACTAAAAAATAATTTTTCTAATTACTTTTTATATACGAATATGATGCTTGGTCAAAATGCATGAGCTGTAGAAGATTTAGTTTGAAACTCAACACCATAATTAAATAATTACTCCATTTAGAAACCTATTGCCTACCAATTTTTTTTTTTTTTTTTTTTATAGTATAAGAGCCTAATCTGTTTTTATAAGTTAAGCTTGTAAAGCTTCCATGGAAGGTTTCAAAAATGAGCATTGCGTATCTAAAAGTTTTTTGTGATACTGTGGAAGGAGGTTAACTTTGATTATTAAATGAATTTGTTTGACTGTATGCACTCCCACATGACAACAAGCTATTATCATCTCACGCTATTAAAATTATTAATCTGTCATAAAAACACCGAACAAATTGCAAGTCAGATTTATTATTAATAAGAACCATAACATCATTTCTTCCGAAAAAGGAAAACTCTTCCTACGCGTTTGTTGGTTTGATAACTGTTAGGGCTAGTTACTTTAGCACTACCTGTTAAATGTAATGGGAATATGTATTAAACGGACGATAAATGAAAATACATTTATGCGGGGTGTTGGATTTAGATGAAGAAGTTCATATGAATATTTCTCAAGGGTTCAACAAATTGGGAATAAAAGAGTTTTATAAATTTGTTGAATCATTATATAGGCTTAAACAAGCTGCAAGACAAAGAAACACCAAGTTGATCAAAGGCATTGATTAATTAAGGGGGTTACGTGAAAAGCAAATGTGATTATTCTTTTTTTACCAAACAGCAAGGAAAACATTTTGTGGTAATATTAGCACATGTAGATGACGTAGTTAAATCACCAAGACACAAAAGGGAGTCAAGGAAGCCAAAGAAACTTTAGAATTAAGATCAAATAAGGATCTAGCATTATATCAAAGAAAATACGCATTAGATTTGATTGCTACCGTGGGTTTAGGAGCTGAAAACCTAGGGATGTACGTAAGCTAAGTAGTGAACATAGGAAGTGGGAGAAAGACGAGTTGTTAGGAAATCCAACAAGATGCAGAACTTTGATTGGGAAAGTGTTGTGTTTAACAGCAACTCACCTTGATATTAGTTATTCAGTGCAGCGGCAGTGAATGTGGTGAAATATTTGAAAGAAGACCTGGGGAGAGGAATATTCTTTTCCTTCAATTGCAGATTCAAGTTTGGAATGTTTTGGTGATTCTGATTGGACTACTTGTTCTAATTCAAGAAGTTATGTTATAGATTACCGTATAAAGCTCAGAGGAGCATTGATAACATGGAAATCAATGAAACAAACAACTCCTTCTTGTCCTTGGTATAAAGTTAGAAAAAGATTTTAAATTTAGGAGACAAAGTGGATTGAGATTTTATATTTAAAATTATAATAAATTGACCAATAATAATACTGTTTCCAGATCTTCAACTCGGGCTAAACAGAGGGAATTATGAAGCATTGTCTCTAATGGTACTCTCAAGCCAGCTGAGAATTCTCCATTTAAAAGTACCTGCTAATTAATGTAGAAAAATTAATCTACTTGAATGTTTTATAAACCTCACTTCATATTACTCAGCAATGGAAAACAGGACATCTTATATATTACTCCTGTATTTTGGTTTGTGTCAGACTATTATTGAATTAACATAGCATATTCAAGTCTTGAGGAAAATGAACCAGAGAAACCACGCCAATACGATATAATTGAGGTGGGACTGTCTTGAGGGGAATGGGATTTAAATTGAAACGATCGAACCCATCCCAAAGACATAGTTAAGGACACCGTAATATTCAATTCAATCAACACACAACAAGAGCCCACCTATTTTCTCTCATTTGATTGAACTTGCAATCAATTTAGTTAATGCCCTGCCCTACCCAGCAGTCTTCAGAATGCAAAGTTCCTCAAATTTAATCTTCACTCCGGTCCTAAATACATAAGAGCTGACAGAGGACGCTAGAGTTGTTTAGCCCCTCACCTCAGAGCCTTACGCCCTAAACCGACTTCCAGTACCTTACACTACCCGATGGTTGATAACAAGTACAACAGAAAATGCAAGCAACTAAAGCCAGGACGAAAGGAAACACTGGCAAAGAGTCCTACACAGTAAATTCCTAGAAACATTTTGATATTGTATCGGCTTCAATTCTCACTATATACAAACAGCCGTTAACTGTGCATATTTTGAAACCAAAAACCTAATACAAAACATGTATCAAAACAAAAGTGAAAAACTTATTAAATCTTGCCGGTAAATATTATCATACACAATGGGTTGTAGGCTATAGCTGGAACGCAGCATCTAGGGAGGGGTAATGTACATGATTAAATTACCAGCAGATTCATTTTTCCGCAAATCTCCCATAAAGAAGCAACGAAGTATTCACATGGCGTCCATCAGGCAAAACCTGCTCTGCTTTTGAAACAGTTTTAACGCGTTCTTTGTTTGATGATGGAAATGATAACGAGAGAGAGAGAGATGCTGCAACACCATCATCCTCATGCTCATCTGCCAAGCAATCTTGAGGCTTTTCCCGACAATGCTTCTTCTCTATTTCCCCAACAAAGAAAGGCAGCATTCCCTTGTGTGGTGGTTTCATTTCACCCCCTAAACCGAGTTCCAAATTTGGTATCTCATCATGAAATTGATTATCATACACATGAGGTCCTTTCAACGACAAGCTATTTGGACCCAAATGAGGCGAGCTATTTGAACCCAAATGAGAATCATTTATGTTATGCGCATCAACAGGAAAGAAAGTTCTTTCCATTGTTCCCAAGTCTTCCAGGATGATTTTCTCATCACAGATATCACCACATCCTTCGTCCTTGATTGAAGAACCGGTACCAAGACCATTTCTATGTGATGTAAAATTGGTCCTATAAGAATCTCTACCTCCAGAACTGCTACATCCAAAAGCTCCACAGTCATCTGTTTTCAGCTTTTTGCTAGAATTTTCTCCATTTTCTAATTTGACATCAGCCTCGCCCCAATGTCTCTTGCATGTAACTTCAGAAGTCTGCATGGCAGTGTCCATCAGATCAATATGCTGAAACCTTCTATCACTTAGTTGCTGAAGCTTCACCACTTCTGCAGTTAGCTCTCCCTGAAAAGCCGTCTCAATGTCAATATATTGATCATCTTTCTGTTGCTTTATATGCCTTTGTTGATTAATATCACCTGCCATTCTCTCAGAAAATTTGTCCTCACTGGCAGTGCTTGCAACACATATCTCTTGAGAGCCAAGAGGAGGGATCTCAGAAGGCAAAGACTTCTCTTCTTTAACGGACATATTAGGATCAACTTTTGTTTCTATAATCCTACTAGTAACATTTGTTCCCATTCCTCCAGGAGAAGGTGCGGACTCTTTCGCTGGTCCATGTTCCAGGGGGCTACCATTCTGCATTAAGTGATATTTCAAAATTTTAAAAAAATACAACATATATAACAACTTACATTTTGACCCCTGAAAAAACATCACCGGCTTGAGCTTTGTCCCATGACACAAATAATGCACAAGTAAGCCCAGCCCTCATTTTACTTCATTTAGGCTCACTTTAGTCCTTAGGTTGGCTCAAAAATGGGCTAATATTATTACAAAATATATAAATTCAGGGCCCAACTATATGTTCTTTCTTTCTTTCTTTTTTCAGGACAGCATTAGATCAGCTACATTTTTTAGGGAACGAAGTTTTAATCTAGTCTATAAAGGAAGAATTTTGATTACTTGTGACCTCAATGAAACAAGCACTGACAAAGTCAAGAAATAAAACATGCCCACATAGCAAAAACCAATTTCGCCCTGAAAAATCCTGCAGTAGGCATATAACAACAAAAATTATTGTATTTATTTGCTTTTCTCTTCATAGAAATTATTAGATTTTTCATACCATTCCCACAGCCCTCTTTTTATATTTCTCTTGATTAATTCATTATGAATAGGTAGTTTCAACCAAACCTCTGACTGAAGTGCACTTTTAGACCAGCAAGTTCGGCAAAGAAATCTCGTTTCAAGACCATAGAACCAAACAAAAATTATGGAAAGCTATCTTCACAATAGTCTTAATCTGGCATACCAAATTAGCAGACCATGTTCTTCACAATATTTCACAGGAATAAATAAATTAGGAACATAGACCATATTAAAACTTTAACACCATTACTAAGTGCACCTAACAAAATTTATATCAAGCACAAAGAAGAAACTCTAATTTACTGTACCATTCATATAAGGATAGGAACATTACCATAGATGAACCAGCAGATTTCAACTCTTGACATAACTGTGCACCACTAGCCAGACTGCATGATGTTGGTTTGGTGTCAATTTTACTATCTTGCTCCTCTAAGTTTACTTGTGAGCCTGACTGTATCTGGTCCAGATTAGATTCTTTGCCATCAAAATTCTTACTTACTGTAGCTTGATCCAGGTCTGGGGAAGTAGATGGGAGAACCGTACATGTCCTATCACCAGCAATTGACTCTTCATCCATTTGCTTTGGTGAGCAGTGGATCTCAGACAAAGTCACAATGGCAGTGGAAAAATCCTTCTTAACCGGCATCATATTCAAGCTAGGAATACATGTCTTTTCTGCAGAGTCTGAATGATTTATCCTTCTCCCCCTAAACACACCCCATAAGAAAAACAACATATTCCAACCTGCAATAACGATAAGATTGTTTAGCAATCCTGAAACATGTTGCTGCAAGTGAATTTAAGTACATTTTCTATTTGAATAACAGTCATGTATAGATGGAAATTTTACTTCTCACAGACTTAAAAGCCACATTGGACACATCTACAATACTTTAGAGGAAAAATGATCGTCAAGATGCATAGCCAAACTATTTCTAGTGCCTAAACTAGATGAAGCGATCATATTCTTAATGGTCTTCATGAACAAGAGTAATCTCATTCTCAAAACCTGAGGATCTGATAATAAAAAAATTCCACATCATAGTATTAGTAACAATTTCTTAAATTAACAGCTTGTAATTGAATACAATTTAGTACAGCTACTATTTGTGAAACAGAATATCCAGGCTATATCATCTCTCAAAACATTACAAAGTTGCACATTAATCAATTTTTTACAAAGAATTAATATAGGCATAAACTTCACCATAGACCTCAAAGACATAAGAATCCATCAGCAAGTTGTCTGCCATGGGAGGAAGGAGTGATTTAGCAGAAAAGTCAGAATTATTCCTTACGCTGTGATTTTTCAGGAAGCTGATTGGATGGGAATATGAGTAGTTCAACACCATGAAAGATTCCTTTAAGAGCTAAATCATTCCTCATCATGTGATCCAATAGAGCCCCATAGTGTTTCTCATGACTATCAAAAAATCATTAAGAACATAAAGTTATATAAGCTGTAAAATTCATGAAAACTGCTAAAAACAATTAGCCAAACTAAAGATTAATTAGGCCATTCCTTTAAGTTCCATCTTCCAAGAACAATATCCATATGCTTACCTTTCAATATCTTGGGCAAAGAAGTAAAGTGCAATATTATTTTCTTTAGCACCACCTTGATTAAACTGTGAAGGCCATGTGCTTGAGCGAGAAACTTCACTGACAGAAATTTTGGATGGTAATTTATTCACCACTTCAAGAACCTTTGGGGAAGCAAAAGTTGACAAATGCGCTTGAATTCCAGGACACAAGTCAGGAGGCTTTCCGCTCCTATGTAGCTCAAAGATACCCCTGAATGCCAATAACAGATCTCATAAAACTCCTTGACAGTACCATAGAGCAATACGATATAAAACAATCTAAAAGTAGAAGACAGAGAAGCTCAGGGAAAATGTTTCATACTTCCAGATGCATTCATATTCAGGAACAGCCATCTTTGGAAGCACGCGTGAGATTGCCAAAGGTTGATTTGGAAAGTCTCTCACAGCAATCTTTCCAATGGAAGGATCAACCACACCTGAGATTCCTAATTGAGAACAAGAATCACTTCGGCTTAAGTCAAGCTGTTTTTCACCAGATGAAAATTTCAAAGATGCAGCGGCAGAGCTCTCGATTGTGTCCTTCCCATCAAGAATTTCTTCCGCAGATATATTATTCTTTGGCGTGCCAGAACCAAGTACTTGGTCTTGAGCTGTGGCTTCACATTTCACGTCTGTGCCAAGCTCATCCATTTGAGCCACTTCTTTCTTTTTGTACATTTCAGGCATTCTAAGCAAAGCTGCTTGGAGAGCTGCTTTCACATTATCACTTTTATGCATCTCCTCTATAGAACTACTTGCGGTAGCAACATTAATTTCACTACCAGATTCTTGGATTTTACCAATTGTGCAACATTCTGTAGCATGACCAAACTCCTTAGCAATGGCATCTGTCCTCACACGATCACTAGAGCTATCTCTGGTTTTCTCAACAGGATTGGCTGTTTCTCGAGGCTGCAAATCTTGTACAGATTCATCACCGCTGGTATATATCCTCCCTACAAAGTTGAAAAAATAACTAAATAAGAAAATACCCTTGGGGATGATTCATGATATATTTCAAATTTTATTCCAAGGACACAATCAAACTGTGCAGACTGCTCTCCGACTGATTCTAAAGCGAAGCTACAGCTCACATATTGAATAGAAACCAAAATATCAGCAGCAGCAGCACATTGACACAGGAAGAAGAAAGATACAACATGGACGGTGAAATATTTTAAAAAAAAACATACATGTTTTCAATCAAGATCTTACCTGAACAGACAGGTTCTACACCCTTACGGCCTACATTACTAGTAGACTTTGATAAGGTACTTAATTTCCCATCTTGATTCACCTTCAAGTCTCGGTTGTTGCCAACTGATGAAGGTTTAATAGTTTCACTAAGAGTTGTGCTCTTCTGATCACCTTTGGGTGTTGAAACAACAGGGGTAGCCATTGTCGAGCAAGCCGCCGATCGATCTACCCTAGAGAGACTTTTCCTGTCAAATGCACTGGAGTCTTTTGCAAGCCTTGTTCCTTTCAAATCCTGAGCAGGTATAGATTTTGATGAAAGCGGTTTAACTTTTGATGCAGTTGTACTTGACCGACCCAAATTCATGGATTTGAATGACATAGATTTGCCTATCATCCGGGCAGGTGTCTCCAAATTCTTAGAAGTATTTTCACTAGACCCTTTCAGCTTTTGGGCGATAACTTCATCAACAGGTTTGACCCGAGGCTTTGAATTTAATGTGTTGAATGAATTAGATTTCAGCAGACCTATTCATAGAAGCAAATATGATGCTGGAAATAATTAAACATTGCAAGTGGAAGACACTGTTTTGGAACATCTAGTCACTTATAAATGATTTAAATAAATACAAACAATAAAAATCAAGCACAACATAGGATAGGTAAATCCATACCCTTTCGAAGTAGACTCCGAGGGCCAGAAGGAGAACAAACTGTTTCCATGTTATCACTGCCAGACTGATTCCGTATAGGCATCTGATTATCAGGCTTCACTTTACCTTTATCTAAGCTCTTCCATGAAGATTCTTGAGGAAGTGCAACAGCTCTTTTGGGACTTGATGACTTCGGTGAGCCAGAGATTGATTCAAGAGCCTGCCTTTTTGGTGTAGGAGCCAGTTCTATATTCTCAGACAGCCTCTTGCCAGAATGTTGTGGTGTTGAACTAAATTTTGGAATTTTTCGTTCTTCAACATCTGAACCATGAAATTTATCCACATAAATACAGCATATAACCATAGACCCAAAGCTAGCAAGGGCACTTGTATACTTTACTACCCTCATCAAAACTGAAGCCATGCATACTCCAGATCAAGAAAGAGATCAATATGTCAGACACCATAACTATATCTTCTTGAGTTTTATGCGCAACTCAACTCTTACCTGGCCTCTGATTTTCTGTCTCTTTGCATTCTTCACAAAGCCAATCTCCTTCAGGGACTTTCTGAAGCATTTCTCGCATGCAATAACTGGTTGGAAAAAATAAGACTGTCAACACTTTCTTTGCTTAACACCCCCAAAAAAAACAAAAAAACCCTTTCTTGATAGATTAGCACTAACAAATGAAAGCAAACAAAAGATATGGTTAAAAATGTTAAGCTTACATGTGTTCCGCACCATCACTGCACCTACTACATATGGCGAGTTGATCTTCCCGACCAGCATCTCCACAGATATCACAAACTTTTACCTATTTTCCAATCAATGAACAGAACGTTTAATATTTTCCCCCTCTTTAGCAAAGGCCAGGACAAAAAATTATGATATGAAATGAAAGCAGTACTAGAGATGGATGGAGAGAATTCATGTAGAAAATTAGTAACATTCAAGTTAAGTATACAGAAATGCTGACGGACTGATACAGTACTAGAAAAGATTAATATATTATTTAGAATAATGCATGATGAAGTTGTAATTTTCAATTATGTAATTAGGGAATCAAAGATTAACTGTTTATCTAGTAGTTAGGTCTTTGAACATTTCTCCCTTTAACAATTAACGTTTCATTTCCTAATTAAAATTTAGTATTTCAGCTCAAGATAAGGTCGCTTGTCTATATTGTGATTGTTTCAATTTCATAAGAACAATTTAAGTAATTTCAGAATTGTTTATTGGTTCTGGTTCCCTGTATACATCAATCAATTAAACTATAACTCAGTATCATACAGAGCTATGTGCATCCATGTTTCTTCATATTTATATCAATTTACGTTGCTACTTTATGCAGCCAGTGTATAAGCAAGCACATACTTGGTCAGCTAATCAGATAAAATGGAACTTCACATGGTTATTGACTTATTGCAATTCTGTTTTTGAAGTGTCACATCAGATGGCACGTCAAAATATGTCATCAATTTCTATAAATATAAAACTAAAGATAAAACGTTTTTAGGAATCATGTATAACTAAAACTGCCAGCGACCCTAAAATCACACCTTTCTGAAGTAGAAATAAAATTACAGAATTGTGCCATACAGCTCATAGCACTTTAATCTTTTCGCAATTATATGTACCATGAGACATCTATGTTCATGGCAACTTAAACGTTTAATGTTAATGGCTTTTACCCCACAAGAAAGGACAATATATCAGTTTTGTACAGGGATTTAAATGCTTTTATGAGCTGGAGAATTCCAACTCCTGTTTTATTCTTAATTAATTAGCTGTCTAATCACGTTCTTGGACTCCACAACATCCTCTCCTCTTCTAATAGAAACTTCATTTTAAAATGGCAAGACTGACCCTTCGTTTGGATGGAGAGAAAATGGGAGTGAAAAGAAAACTATAAAGGAAAGTGGGGAGAGAATCAAGTTTTCCCCTGTTTGTCAATTATAAGTGACAAAAAACTATAATTGACAAAAAACTAAGTTTAGAAACTAAATCACATGGAAATATTGAAGCTTATCAATGGGTCCCACATGACATTTTCCCTCCCCACATGGAGGGATATGGGGAGGAAAATGCCATTTCCACATCTGCACCCTCAGCACAGTGCATCGCCTGTTCTGATGTCCCTCACTTGCCTCTACATATATAGTTGTGGTTTTTTTATTCATAAGGTATAAAATGATTTTATAAGTGAGAGGGAGAGGCTTTTTTGGCAACAGGTTTTTTCTGCATATTTATTCTTTTAATTTGATACTAATTTTTTCCGTATATTTGCTCATTTTCTTTCCTCCCTGTTTTCTCTCGTCCATCCAAACGAGAGGGATGATAATATTATCACTCCAGTTTTCTCCTCTCCATTTTCTCTCCTCCCAATTTTTCCTCCTCCAAACGGAGGGTAAGCAATTTAAGAATTTAAAGAACATAAAGAAAAGGGTGAGAACACAATGAAGACAAAATTTAACTGCTTCTGTGTCCAATAAAGGAGAGGCAGTGAAACCATTCCATCAGAGCATTACCAATAAACCACAGTAGTTTCAGCATGTATGGACGTCAATTTGTATAGAAATCCAATTAAATATTAGGAATACGACCTTTCTAATAGTGTATTATTCCTAACTCAATTGAGCATAGAGAAAACAAACGAACAAACATGTAAGTATAAGAAGGGTACTCACATCATGCTCAACAACATCTGATTCGTCACTCTGATCTTCAGACTGAGGCTCCTCCTTGCCAGTTGATCTGAGGGGTTGCTCAGTTTTATCCCGCTCATCTTGGACTGCAGCATTATGAGATTCATCTGGGGCACCCCCAACTTCATTGACAGCATCAACTTCTGACTTGGAATATATTTTACGTGAAGCCGTGTTGCTACCATCAATAGGATTATCCTTAACAGCAATAGGGTTCTCACCAGAAACAACCGAAGTTGCTATCACTTTTCTCAATGATGGATCAGCGTTTTCAGTGGAGCATTCAGGTTTTTCTGGAATAAGAGAATCTTCATCTCTTTCCGCATCCATTAACCTAGGAATAGTCGAATGCGACTTAACACTCTGAGACTTTGCATCTTGGCTGTGTACCTTAGGTGAGCTCTCATTGGTATCCACATCTTTGGAAGGAGGAGTCTCAGGTAAGCCAGACATGTCAAATGATCGTGCACTTACAGATCCTTCTGCCCCTAAAATATTAACCGAAGCTGAACTACAAGATACATTTCTTTTGTCTACAATCTTGGGATGACTACTGTTTGCTAAATTAGCATCACTCGCTCTACTAATACAAGAACTGTTATCATCAAGACCTTCTAGGTACTTAGACTCCTGACACTTACTTGACAAAGTCTGTTTACTATCCACATTTTCAGATAGAGAATCATGGCTGGAATTGACACTGTGCATGTCAGCATGCTGAATACTTTCATGAGCCCTGCTCCTGAGAGAAGATACATCACCTTCATCCATAGAATAATGATTACTCCCCGCTAAACGGCAATTTTCATCAGAGAACTCAACCTTTGACCCCATGCAAACACGGTTAAAATGCATACAAGATGAACAAGGAGCTGAACACACATTACAAGTCCCTGATTCACGTCTCATATCAGCGTTCTGAGTAATGGGATATCTGACGGTTATATTTCCAGATCCAGGTGATACCTGTTGTGAAAAAATAATAAGTAAGAAGAAAGGTGAAACCTTTGATTCAAACCCCAAATCAACAGAATTTATCTCTCAATTATCCTTTTTGCAAGGTTAAGACTTCCCCCAATGTGAAAAGCTGAAACTTTAGATTGAATAGAAAATAGGGACTAACACTAATGATATGGTGGAAGCACAAAAGCCACATCAAACTTAACAATATTTGTGCATGTATTTGTAAGTTCAACAAATACCAGTTACATAGGCCTGCCTAGCATGGATGACTAGTAGCAGTTTATCCAACTAAGTTTGAGAGATTCCCAAATCATTTTAAACGTTTTGGCCAAAGTAATGCTAAAATTATTAGACATAAATTGTTACCCAGGCTACTTTTGTAGGGTAGACAGGGTTAGTAATCGCAGGATAATTTAAAGTTCTCAACTGATACATTCTTTAAAAGGCTTCTTTGACATAAATGGAGAAATTGAATAGCTCCCTTGAGCTAATGCCAACTATTTTTTTTGTTTTATTCCTCTAGTAATGCCCTCTTAAGAAGGAATCAATATGCTCAATAACTTTATTTTTCACTGATAAATAATATTCAATAAAAACACAAATGAAACAAAAAAGACAGAAGTCAGAATCGAAGTCTTATCCCGGTAGAATTCAGCATAGATAAGCCCCCATAGCAACATGGCCAAAATCAATAAACGAGAACTCTTAATATATAAATGTAAATAATGATACACATGAAGGCTAATCTGAGCTCGACACAAGGAAAGTACGAGACATATAATCTTAGCCACCATGTTATCTCACCATACACTCCTAAATATGATCTCTTCATCCACAGGTCCTTGCATACAGAAACTCCGTCTCAGTATTGCTTAGCCACCATGTTATCTCACCATACGCTCCTAAATATGATCTCTTCATCCACAGGTCTTTGCATACAGAAACTCCGTCTCAGTATTGCTGTCATCTAGAAAGTAAGATTCAAACATCATCAACAACAATTGCCCAACTAAGAAGAATAACACTGATAATAATCTTTCTAACACACTAGCAACCGAAACAATCTCGTAAACATTATCAATCATTACAAACAGTAAAAGGGCACCTAGTGGACTAACAAACCCATAGAAGAAAATTCCATCAAAACACCAACACTCGATTAAAGGGATTAAAACCTTAAACCCGCCAACAGGGAATCAGTTAATCCTATCTGAACAAGTACCCAGCTTCCCCAACATATTCGAATCAAAACCATAAGGAAAGACCTTCATATGAATTATAAATAATCAACGAATAGCTAATAACAACTGGGAAATAATTGACATATACATATAACAACTAATAACGAGTACACAGATACATATAACAACTAGTTTGGCACAATCAGAATGAAACCCTATCCGGGAGATAATTGACATGCCTCTTGCTTCAAAACCATTTCAGTCGCATTGCAAATATACTCCAAGCTTTCGGTCATTGCCGACGGCAATCAGAGGCACAGTGACTCCGATGTCGATAACAGTCGAAGAAATCTCTGCCCTAGAAGTTGTAGGATATCAGGGTTTTCACTATCTGTGACGACCACCGAACACGGATTCAAAGTAAAAGGTACAGAACAGAAGACAACACCCAGAAGAACATGTACTTAGATATGCATATAACAGAGGATCTGATGCAATCGTTATGAATTTATATATAACAATTACCATACCAATAAATAGGTGGATTTTCTTTCTCTGCCTTCCCCCGCCTCTGATCTGAAGGTGAAAAAAAAAATCTCGCAACTGTATTTTAATTAAAGAGAAGAAGAATCCATCTAATAAAGCTGGCTTAAACCGCCCCCTTCTCCCTTTATCTTTCAAAAATTTATGGATCCGGATACGTTTTACTTCTCTGGAAATTTTTCTTTTTAACTCACTAAATTTTCTAAAATGGACAAGAAATGAAAGTAAATCTGAACCTACAAATTTTCTTGCTTGTGGAATTTATGCGAGTCTTTCCGTTTAAGATGCTTTTTATTTTTTATTTTCTTGATTTATTATTATTAATAAGTCAAGGCGAATGAAGGGGACGCTCCGCACGTGTAAGGTTCCTGAAACGTGTCGCGTCAGTTGCGTGTGAATTTGAAGTGAACACGTGAGAAAGGTGCGCGTGAGGGTTACGTGGGTCAGCAGTAACGCCCCTGTGGCGTGCGTCTCTCCCTCACATTTCCGTTTACCCCATATCTAATTTTTGGCCAAACAAAATTAACCCCTGTTCGTCCTCCAAGTCGGTCATATGATTGCCATGCACAACGTTATTACAATATTCTTTTTTTATTTATATGACTAATAGTTCAAGTTCCACTAGGCATGTGACATAAAATTCATATTAAACATACTATTTATTCATAATTATTAGAGTTTATAACTCCAGTCTCCAGCTACACGTGACAATGATTGTAAACCCGCGTCAAAAATGAAATTCATTAGACTTTATCCATAGCCACGTTACCGGATGTTACCACTACAATTTGTTTTTTGGTAACCTACACAAAAAACTCTCAGCAATTTATTTTTGCTGACACAAAAAGAACTAAAAAAATCTAAATATTAATATTTTTTATTATGCGACAATATTTTTTAAAAAAATATTTCACTTTTCAAATGCCTATATAAATAAAATGCAAAATACAAATTAAATTAACAATTTTGGAGCAAAATTGGAGATACTGCCAACCCCAACAATGAGGAGGAAACATAATAGATGTCATTCTGGTACAAGGGTAGTTGTCCCTGTGAAATTATAATCAGTATTCTCCAAGAAAAAGCACAATGGTTTAAATTCCAAATAATGGTGAGCTAGCACTTTCCTTGGTCATTCTATACCCATCAGCATCCAAAAACACAACACATACGCAAATTCTCTGCCAACTGAACGATAATTGAGTACTCGACCATTTTTCTTTACATTCTATCATAAAGCTTGTATACTAGGATGATATGCCATCATTTTCGGGGACAGCCATCAAGCATGGTCTAGAAGCAGTCATCCATCCAACATATGCGAGCTTTAACGAGTCACCTTCCACAGAGCTGAAACATTCCTTTTACCCATATAGAAACTACAGATTCAATATCCTCTGTTGCTATTCTTGCTACCAAAGAATCTTCATATATCATCCTCACTGAAGATAGCATCATTCCACGTAAAAAATAAATGTTATTATAAAACATGTTCCCTCAAAACAAAAATAAACAAGTGGTACTCCGATTTAAAATTATAACAAAAGCAATTAGTTACATATTCACATTAACATCTAATGTACATATCATGAAAATGGCTCACCCCACAAATGAAACTCTAAGGTCACTTAAGCTACATGATGTGTTTAGACCGACTTTATATATTTGTAAAACATTAAGATTATTTATCTGTTTTTTAGGGTGAAGATATCGAGAAGGATATTAGAGTATCTTAGCATTCATTTTCTGAGGTCACTCTATTTTCTTGTACAGATTGTGAATAATGCATCGAAGAGCTCTTGATCCACATATGAATATGTTTCGTCGTGTTACCACACCTTTATCTTTGTTTAGGCAGCATATTTGTCAATTACTTTCAATGAGATCCCATCCGCTTTCTAATTAGTTTCTAAAACAAAGTCACATAATTCTTGATAGTAAACAAAGATTAATTATTTTAGGTGGACACGACAGTTTAACTGATGGATTGGAGCCAAGGAAGAATTTAGAGAAGAATGTAAGATGGCAGCATTACAATCAATTACAAAGATGCCACTCAAACTGATAGGAAAGGCAAGTGATAACACTATCATAACAGTACAGAGGCCTGTAGAGAAGGCCATACAGATTTAATAATTAATGAAAGCAACCATGGTTAAGGACTCTCAAATGGTTCAGAAATTTGGACGGCCAAGGGAGAAATTAGTAGGAATTTGGAATACCATGGTCAAAATAAGTAGGTCGTGTGCAATCAGATTTTTCTTCACTTACTAAGAAGTTTTGGTACAGAGGGAAGACGGTGAAGATGCGTCTTGTTTCCAATTAGGTTTTTAATAAATGTGTAGTACCAAAACAAAAAAGATTTTCAATGGATGTATTATAATTTTCTTGTACTTTATCTGTGAGGGCAAGGGACCTTTTATGGGTGGGAGGGTGTACTGATAAGATAATTATGAATAAATAAGATGGTTAAGGTAATTATAGGGTTATTAGCAGTTTACCAACAAACAAACAAAATATATATGTGTATATATAGGGGTATTAGCAATCGTTGAAGCCTTCTGTTTTTAAAAGGAAGGAGGGGCTTTGAATGTGTTAATTCTGTTCTACTGCCCCCCACACAGCCACCCAAAAAAAAAAACACATAAAAACCATAAAAACTATCTATCTAAGTATCTCTCTTCTTCCATTCTGCCTTTTTCCTCTGTCTCCCCTTCCATCCCCTTTTTCATCACACCCCATCACTTACAAAATAAATTGAACGTGTTAATGCCCCCCACACACCCCCAAAAAAAAAAAAAAAACACATAAAAACCATCTCACACACAACTATCTATCTAAGTATCTCTCTTCTTCCATTCTGCCTTTTTCCTTCTGTCTCCCCTTCCATCCCCTTTTTCATCACACCCCATCACTTACAAAATAAATTGAATGTGTTAATTCTGTTCTACTGCTCCCCACACAGCCACCCCCAAAAAAAAAACACATAAAAACCATCCTCCTCTCTCACACACAACTATCTATCTAACTATCTCTCTTCTTCCATTCTGCCTTTTTCCTTCTGTCTCCCCTTCCATCCCCTTTTTCATCACACCCCATCACTTACAAAATAAATTCAAGTTCACCAACATAATTAGATGTCAACCTAAAAGTTTAGTGGCCTAGCATTGTACCTTCATTGGTCTTCGAAACTATACAAGCATATAGGTTGTATGCTTCCTGTCCAAAGACAAATAAGAGAGCAATCAATGAGCAATGAATTGCTTTAGGAACTGATACTTAACGTGTGCAAAAATGAAATCAGAAAATTATCTGATAGCTCAAATAATAAATGAGAAATTACTCACAGTCAATTGGGTGTTTATCAGTTTGGCGGGATGTATAATGCGCAGACAGTAAAAGCAGTGAAAGGAATGCACTGGCAACAAAAATGGCATCAAACCACCGGTGGTAAAAGTCAAATTGAATATCACCACCTAATACCTCTGTTATAATAATCCTGCCAATAAAGTCAGAACAGACATTAAAATGGTTAAGACTTTAGAGATAATAATTCTGGGCATACCAGAATTCCAGTTCAATAGCTTCATTTACTAGTATTCTAATACCGACCAAGGTTTTCCAACAACATAACATCAATTCAGTTTCACATGATTAAAACATTCTGCTGAGTGTACAATAAAATATGGAAAAATCGTCATACCATCAACTTAAAGGAATACACAATCTGAAGGAGAAGAAAACTCAGAATTTAAAAATAAACATTAAAAAAAAAAAAAAACAAACAAAAAAACAGAGAGGGAGAGAGAGAGGAAAACCAGCAGAAATGCAGCAGCCATCATGTTTTATGTTTTACAAGTTGTAGTTTGTACAAACTCGCTAATGAATGGACCTATCAGTCAAAGCTTAAAACTACTAAAAACGCTTCTTGTAGAGTAGAGCTAAGGGTAAGACTAACAACAAACAGAATGATTAATAGATACAAAATTATAAAATATTACATTACACAGAATTGAGACTGGCTCAGGGGATAAAGGTGAAGTGATGTGTGAGTAAGGGGGTGTTTGGTATGAGGGATTTGGAGGGGAGGGAAAAATATTTTGTCTTGGGTTTAAAAAAATTAGAAAAGTGGGGTTGAAAGTTTTTAATTAATTTTTCTTACTCTTTTATTTTGCATCTTATCTTCATTAAAATTATATAATTCCACTTCTTCAATTTTTCTAGATCCAACTCTTAAGAATTTTCCGTCCCCTCCCTTTCCCTCCTGCCAAACCACCCTAAGGGCTCATTTAGTATGAGGAATTTGGAGGAGAGAGGAGGGGAGGGAAATTTTTTTATGAGTTGGATCTAGAAAAATTGGAGAAGTGGGGTTAAAAGTTTTTAATTAATTTTTCTTACCCTTTGATCTCACATCTTCTCCTTATTAAAATTTTATAACCCCACTTCTCCAATTTTTTTTAAATCCAACTCAAAAAATTTCCCTCTGCCCACTTCCCTCCCCTCCCCTCATACCAAACAACCCCTAAAGGTCTAAGTTCAAAACCTCTAGTAATAATAATGAAATTATTATATTGTATAATATATAAAATATAGTTCATTGAAATATTTATTGTTTTTAATTATATTTTTACTTCTCTTTATCTTTATTGATTTTAATTTTTATCATTTATTGTTGATCTTTTTTAAAATTTATTTTTGAAATTTTTGTTATTACTTTTATCTTTCTAATTAAAAATATATAATTTAATTATGATTAGTTTAATATAACGAGAGAACCATAAACCAATACCTCAATTCAGTTTCCATAACATTGCTTTTATATTAGGGCACGAAATAAACAGACATAAATGCCTTAATACAGAATTCAAATATGCAAATCATATTCTAACAAAGATTTCTACAAATACCTGTATTCAGTTGCTAAGCTTTTCCTGATTAAAAGAATAGATGATATAAAATACATTCCCATTATCTCAGACAGAAATAGTACTACGTTGCTTGAAGATCCACTTCCAACTCGGGAAACAGCAAAAAAGAACTGCATGCGGAAAAAAAATACACAAATAAATGAACAAACTCACATAAGAAGTCAGCACAACAAACTATTACTTCACTGTTATTTTGGTTTTCCAATAGCATTTTTAAAATGTTTTTGGGGTGCAGAAGTCCTTTGCGAAAGGTTGCTAATGAAAAGACAAAACAATGCAATAACAGAAGACAAGTGATCCTCCCGAGAAAAAGAAAAATCTGCATCATGAATGTTTTTTCCGAATGCTACAAAATGATTTTCTAGTCAGAGCTTAAATTTCATTATAAGACCAAACAAAACCCTTACTTAATCCCTTTCTTTTAACAAATTGTGTCACTCCTTTGACAATAAATTAGCTTTTAATTGTTGAATCTCCACCCTGTTTCAAGATAAAATGATGTTGCCGCCTAAGGCTAGCTCAGGGAGTTGGAAAGGAGGGAATCTCAATAATGAATTGCAAGCATCATGTACCACAAAAGATAGGTTAGGAAAATAGTTCATGCAGTATCCCAAACGTAAAGGGTATGAGCTCACTGGGTAAGATATTTGAGTGAACATCGGATTAATACAGAGGTTGATGAGTCTACGTCATACACCATAACCTAGCCTCAATTACGTGCATTTGCATGAAAATAAAGCGTTGATCATATCAAAATTAAAAATAAATAATAATAATAATTTTTCAAATAAAAAGATAACGCATCAATTAGTACAGTTACAATATCTACTTTTTGTACTTTTATGTAATCTATTGAGTCTTTCAATAATATTTACTTAGTCCTTTTTTTTAAAGTAAAATACTCAAACTTCTTGTATTTAGCCTTAATTACATATATTTCCCCTCTATTTTGAAAACATAAACTTAAGTCCAAATTGTTAACTCCATTAAGAATACTCTAACAATATGTTTTTTAATTAAAAATTTATATTAAAATATAATTTCTTTTATTAGTTTACCCATCGTCATATTAAATTCCTAATTTTGGCAAAACATATTTATTAGATGTTTGAAGCAAAAAAATATGTTTAAAAATTTAAATTATTTATATAGCCTCTCAAACTTTTATCATTTATACCGTTTAATAAACAAAAAATACTACTAAAAGGTTTTTTGGAATCTCCAATTTGCAAGCAAGTCCCGTGAGACTTTTGGGTAGTATAATCGAAATGTCAATAGACCAAATTCCCTTAGTGTTAGCTACCTCACTCGTCAACACAGACACATGGACTTGTCAATAGCCGCCCATGGACTCGTTAATGGAAAAAATCATTACCAAGTCCATGAGCGTCCATTGACAGGTTAAGCAACTGACAACAAGGGTACTTGGGTCTTTTAATATTTCGATTATAATACCCAAAAGTCCCACAGGACTTGCCTGAAAATTGGAGATTTCAAGGGATCCTTTTGTAGTATTTTTCCTAGTTTGGGACTTTAGTGCAATTTTCCCTGAAGGAAGGGTCCTGTAATTTATGTCAAACAGAGGGGTACTTAATGTATTTTACTCTTCTTTTTATCCTTGACTTGTCTCCCTGTATGAATGAGACAGAGAATTATATTCATGAATCACCTCACCAGAACAGAAATCAAAACATCCTTGGATAACTTATCTAAGCAAAAAATCAAAGGGAAAAAAAAACAAAGGCAATTTAATGCTACAGGAATACCTTCATTAGATTTGTTAAGAATCCACGCACTGATATCACAATCAGCATTCCAATGAACAGTAAGGAAATGTACTGTAAAAGAAAAGCAAAATTACTAAATTGTAGCCTCAAGCCACGTAAAAAATACAAACTTGACAAGTTGACATTACACAGGCACAAAAGGGCAAACAATGAAGAAACTAGAAATTTTTACAATGTCAGCTTTTGAGAACCTGCCAGAGTTCCAAATCTTATGAGATGTAAAACTAAAACATTCACGATAGATTTAAGAAGTGGTATATGATTG
The DNA here is from genome assembly GCA_019022655.1 of Acacia acuminata. NCBI lineage: Eukaryota > Viridiplantae > Streptophyta > Magnoliopsida > Fabales > Fabaceae > Acacia > Acacia acuminata. Next base: position 672,002 of record JAFJYI010000294.1, read on the forward strand.
AACAACTTATAAAATAAAAGTAAATCGTAAAATATTTATTATTAAATTAAGCATTAGCACCAGTGAAACAAACAACTAGAGCAGTATTCATATACAGATTGGCAAAACTATCAAGCATTATTTTGATTTATGAATTTCCTAGTCATCCAGGAGGTCTAGTACGTGAATTAAAAGGTGAAAAGCAAACCTTCCCCATCATTTAAGAGGTCTAGTACTTGCAAAAGCTCTGTGAAGGTCAACTGACAGTGAACACTGAACACAGAAAGTTCAAAAACTACAACAAATAGGTTCACAACAAACTTTCGAATCGTATAACTACCAGAACCTTATCTCAACATGACTTTTCATAGATGCTTTATAAAACAAAAGTGACCAGGTTTTATCTTTAATGTAAACATGCATTAGGTGTCAGCGACAGATCAAGAAGAAGACCACTAACTGATTCAAGAAAAACGAAAAAGTATGGCATGCAACAGGACTCTAACCTGTGATAATAAGGCAGCATTGATTCCAATGTCAAAGAACTGTAAGAATATAGTAATTGTTCTTGTTACAGGATCAACAGAACCATCCTGCCATAAAATCAGATTATTATAAATGATGTCAATTAGAGAATCTTAGCAACATCTAAAAAAGGTTAAATCTAAAGAATTATTGAGGGAAAAGCAATACCTGTTTGAAAACAACACTTTGCAATGACTGCAAAAAAGAGATTCAATCAATTAGCAAAGTCAATGCGAACTACGATGAAAGAAAACAAAAAATCTCAAGCTCGGAAAAAAATCAACCAACTAAAACCATTATTATCATCACCAGATAGATTTTATCAACAGAAAACACTTTGATAAAACCAGAATGCTTAGCCATCCTCTGTCCATCCTTTCTAGATCATGAATACCACTTAACAGGGGAACTCTTCTTTAGCTTTCAATACCTCTTATGACAAGTCATAAAGTTTATTAGGGCTTCAACTCATGTTATTTAGCAATAAGAGGGTATTATCCTAACACCTGACATCTCCTTGTAGAATTAATAACAGTAGAGAGTCTCAATCTTACATGGATTAGGAATTTGTCCCAAACCGTGGCGTATAAGCTACAGGATGTCTAATTAAAGGAATGTAAAGCTTTCTTTCCCATGAATGGCAAGTTATATGCGTGCTATTAACAAATTACTATCTGACTTAGCCCATCAGACCACATCATATTGCTAACATACCAATATCTACCAATTATCAATCATTACTCGCTCCAAGAAACCCTAAACTTAGCCAATAGATAACAATTACTCCAGCCATCCTATGTTACAATACCTTGATCATTTTATACACACAATAGACAGAACAAACATAGCCAAGTAGATTCTGCATGTGCCCCCACCAAGTTCGAGAATAAGCAGCAGCTTCCTGCGAAATAACAAGTTTTTCTAATAAGCAGACTTGAGAAAGAAATACAAGTTTAACAATGTCAGCCACCTGCAACATTCCATCAACTGGAGAATTGGATTTCTTCACATTTCCACATCAAATAACAACAAAAAAGCCTTATCCCACTAGCTAGGGTTAGCTATATAGACCACATGGCCCCATTGTGCTTTGCCAAAAACCAAATCTTTGGATAGATCTATGAAAGTGGCTGAGTTCAAGTCTACCTCCTAGCCTAAAGGATAATAAAATCTAGGTCAAATCCAGTCAATCCCTTAAAGGATAAAAAGGACAAAACAAGGATAAATAAACAGACTTCATAATACATGGATAAAAACATACTCCTATAATTAAAATAAAATTGATAGGACCCTCTCCTAAACAGGGCTAATAACAAATTGAAACTAGAAATAAACAACAGATACTGGCCGATAGCTTGAAAGTGATAAGAGTACTACTGCCAAACTCAACTAGATTACAAGTAATAATAAACTTAATACAACACAACACTGAGACACATGAACAACAATTAAAATAACGATTACAAACTGAAAATAACTGAACACAGATAGACAATGACACACAGACACAACTTTCACACAATTCCCACACAAATCTCACAGCAGGAATTACACTCTAACAAACACACAGGTTGCCAACAAACACATGGGTCGCCAATCTTTTGAGAGGAATGGCACTCTCCACCCAAAGGGCCAAGACCAATTTTGAATTCTTCTCTGCCCTTTCTCTGAATCACTATGAGAATTTAAAGGCCCCAAAAGTAACTTCTCCAGCCCTCTTCCTACAGACTTAGACCATAGCAATCCTATAGCCACTCTACCTCTCTATTTCTTTCTCCTAAATAGCAAGTCAAAGTTCTGTACAACAAAAGTAACTTCCCCCTTTTTCATGTATTTTCCTAAGTTTCCATGTGGTCCTAACAAAAAAAAAACAATAAATAATGAGTAGATGTGCTAGAAGACAAAGCTGACTCCTTTTCTGTTTGAGACGCACCATTCAACAAAATTGACGGTATTGTCGAGAACCAATTCAACCTAATCCATAATGTGCAGGACCGAAAATGGCTTTGCTAGCATTTCCAACAAGTTCAATGCTGCCTAGAACATTGCCACAGTAACTGAAGCCAATTTGCTGCATAGCAACATTACTCTGCCACGTACATAATATACATAATCCAAAATACAATACACAGATAGAACAAAGTGTGCGTATGTCTATGTGTGTGAAAAATTCCACTCATAATAACTCCAAAAATCATCAAACCACAACAACAAGCCTTATCCCACTATGTGAAGTTGGCTACATCAATCGCATGACGCCATTGTGCTCTATCAACGACAACCGAATCCTTAGGTAGATTGTTAACTGAAATGTCCCGTTCAATGACTTCATTTTTTAGTCGCCTTCTGCCCCTTTTCACAGGACATCATATTGTCTAAGCGGTGCCTCCAATGACCTTCTTTGTACATGTCTAAACCACATCAAAAGTTTTTTAACCATTTCTCTTCAATAGGCGCCACAACTACTCTTCCTTTGATATGATCATTTCGAATTTAAAAATCATCACATAAAAATATCAAATTTAAGGCATAACATCAACCACATAAATGGTTAACATGTCAAAGTTAAAGGATTTCAGATTCCAAATTCATTTGATCTTGGAACTAATCAAACATATCATATAATTTGTTCTCTAACATGCTGAAGGCATGATTCCCATTACATAGGAGTTCTATACCCTTCAACAATGAGTTGTCACTCATAAAGTCGTAATAACACCAATTATAACTACAAGAGAAACTTCAAACCAAGTGTCCCTATTACTAAGATCTTAATCATTAAGTGACAAGACATCTAAGTTTCAAGTAGGATTAGTTTGAAATTCATTCAGGAATGGGAATGAAATTGAAATTTGAGCTTGTTACATTAAAGTAGAAATTAGTTAGGGATGGTTAAGATGACGAGTTAGTTAAGAAGCAAGATAATGATCAGCAAGAAGGAAGAACTAAGAAGAAGACACAGATCTTCCTTAAAGAGGAGGAGGAAAACAATGTGATTAAGGAGGCAAAGAGTGAACATGATGATTGAGGAGAAAGAGAGCGCAACAGGGACAGATGAGATCAAATATTGATTTGATAGCAAGGAATATTTTCCAATCATTCCGATTGTTATATCTATTGCTTTTGAAGGAAGCTATGCGGTCAAAGCTGGTGACAAGGCCTACACGATTCTAACACTAGTGGAATATGTGATTGAAGGAGAACACAAGGAAGGGAAAGAAGACAAAATTCCTCAAGAGCTTGGAGCAATCACAAAAAAGTTTAAAAGATGATGAAGGAATTTTCAACCCAAAAGGCACCTAACAGAGGCCACAAGATTGCTTTACCCACCGGCTCTAGCTCGTCATCACGTCAACCCAAGCTTCAGTAACATTCGAAAGAGTGCTGAGTACAACAGGATAATGGATGACATGGGGAGTTAGAAAAATATTAGGAATAAATATTCTTATGTTCTTCTAGATATTTTCTATTTTATTTAGGTTATTTTTCTGGTTTGTTGAGTGGTCCTCAAGTTTAGGAGTAGTGGGTTATGATACTTGCAGATTCAGTAATTTTTATTTAGTTAGTTAGTTATTAGATAGTTATCCCCCATCATCCGAGTTGTGGATTAAAGGAAATATTTTAAGGAGTCTTCAAATAATTTTTTTCTATAAATATTATGTGTCACATCATGTAGAAATCATCTGGAAATTAATTCAATATTTGTATTTATCATTGGAGATTCTCCTTGAGCTTTATTAGTTGGATGAGTTTAAGATCCTTGCTCATCTCCTACTAAGACTTTTCCTCGTCTTTCTTTACTTAAGAAGTTCGATTCTGACTTCTTAATTTAATTAAGACTTTTCCTCCTTATTTCTCTCTATCCAATCTTGGGTTCTATCAACATTCTTAGAGTTGCATCAACAAACAATCGCTCTTTTAGACAATTCAAAGAGGAGAGCATCCAGGGCTCATTGCTCTTCAATAGCTATCGCACCACCAAGAAGCAGCGCTTACAGGCAGCTCCGGCATTTCAGCTAAGACTAGTTCAACAACATGAACCCAAAACTTTCTCAAGTCACCTCAAGGCCAGACCTTCACCAACAAAGCTTCAACTAAAGAAAGACAAACATCAATAGGAAGCCATCAAAGTTTCAAATTAGTGAACAGCAAAATATGGTGTTAGTTTTCCACCACTGCTGCTTCTTTGAGGGTCTTTTGAATGCTAGCAAGCCACCAAATTTTGAAGGGGGCGATGGGAGACCACCAAAAGCTTCAAGCCAGCAAGCCACTTCACAGCATGCACAATGGGTACTTTCTAATCAAATCCAACACAGTCATTGGAAGGACAAGCCAATCCTCTAACTATGTGGGTTATGAGCCTCAGTTCAGTTACAGAACTAGGTCAAGGAAGCCATTGCATGATTGGGTCCATACATGAGGCTAGCTACCTCAACTTCAAGCACCCACATGATTTAGAAATGAAGGACGCCCATTGCAGCTCTAAAGAAGTGAGGCCTATTAGGAGGATTAGAACCCTAACCTCTACCCAATCAAGGGAGACCTGAACAGATTTACAAAAGTGGAAAAATGGAAATTAGAGAGGCCATCATGCAACAACAACAAAATCTTTTTGGAAGTTCACTACTGCTGCTTCTTCAAGGAGGTACTAAACGTTGCCCCCCATTTCTTGCCTTTCTCCTAATATCGATATGACCAGACTACGAACCATCACAATTAGGCAACCTCAAAGTAGCGTTGGGTTAGAGGAAAAGACAACTGGCTCAACAGGGGAAGCAAGGCATGAAAGTATGAAACCAATTATCACCAAAAGTATCGCCTATGATGTTTTATACTTGTAAAGGGCCCTAGAAGATACTAAAGGCCATGTACAACAACAACGTGGGCAGGGACAGGCAGATGGAACCAGCCTAGTACACTAGGCACCCCAGATTCAAGAAGGCAAAGAGGCCCTTTCTTATTCTAGTAGCTCACAAATATCAGAAAGCCCAATTTTTTACCAACGTAAAGTGAAATTAGAGGATCAGTGATGCAACTCGTAAGGTTCATCAAAAGCCAAATAACAGAAAAACAAGAACTACAAGCATAACTATTATATTTCAGAGGTATAAACACACTCTGTTTCAGTATATTATTCAAGGTAGAAAGGTTACAATATATAGGCTCATAGGGAAAAAGCCGTTACAATGAAATCACACAAAAATAGGCAATACAATAACTCATAATAAATTATCATAAAAGGAAAATATTTCCTAAACTAGATGCAACTAGAATCAAGGAATATGATGGAGCTAGGATCAAGGGATATGATGGAGCTAGGATCATGGCTAATATCAATCTGATTTCTTTCCTATTCTAACACTCCCCTCAATTTGGAGAGTATATGTCGAGCAATCCCATCTTGCCACGAAATCCTTCAAACTTTGTTCGACCAAGTGGTTTAGTCAAGATGTCCGCAATTTGTTCTTCGGATCTTATGTGAGACAGGTCATAATGCCCGCTTCAATCTTTTCTTTAATGAAATGTCTATCTATATCAACATGCTTGGTTCGATCATGATATCTTGGGTTCTTGACCATTTCAATCTTGGCCTTATTGTCACACCGAGTTGCATTGGTCCTTCATGTTGAATCCCTAACTCCTTGATGTCGATGATCCACATTCCTTCACAAACTCCTTTGTTAACGGCTCTCGGTTACGCTTCGCACCGCTTGGTGACACCACCGTCATGCGTTTCTTGCTTCTCCATGTAACCGATTTCCCCACACATGTACAGTACCCTGAGGTTGACCTCCTGGTCTCTCTATCTCTTGCATGGTCTGCATCAGTGTAGATTTCAATGTTTCTGGTAGTACCTTTCCTAAAGAATATTCCTCTTCCAGGATTAAGCTTTAGGTAGCTCAAGATTTTGTATACAGCCTTCATGTGCTCTTCTTGTGGTTGATGCATAAATTGACTTACTATTCCAACTGCATAGCTAATGTCAGGACGAGTGTGGGTTAAGTATATCAACTTCCCCACAAGTCTTCGTATCTTTCGAATTAGCCGGAACACCTTTTGGTTTGATCGTAAGTGACATCCCTCTTCCATTGGTGTCCCTTCTAGTTGAGTACCCAACATACCTGTCTCATGCAACAGGTCTAGTGTATACTTGCGCTGAGATACATTGATGCCCTTCTTAGTTCTTGCCACTTCCATGCCTAAGAAGTACCTCATTTGGCCAAGGTCTTTTACCTATGGAATTGATCGACAAGTCACTTTTAAGTTGAGCAATGGACTCTTCATCATTTCTTGTAATGATTATGTCATCAACATAAACAATCAATATGGTGATTTTGTCATTAACACATTTGGTAAACAACGTGTCATCTACTCGTCCCTGAGTATACCCAAGCCCTTTTACTGCTTTGGTGAATCTACCGAACCATGCCCTCGGAGATTGTTTCAAGCCGTACAATGACTTGCTTAGCTTACACACAACGTTATTAGGAGCTAAGACCCCATCTGGAATCTCCATGTACACCTCTTCCTCTAGATTGCCATTCAGGAATGCATTTTTCACGTCCAGTTGGTATAGAGACCAATTCAAGTTTGCAAGTGATAATAGTACTTGGATGGTATTGAACTTGACCCTTTGGGGCAAATGTCTCTTGATAGTCGATTCCATACGTCTGAGTGTATCCTTTTGCAACAAGTCTCGCCTTGTATTTGTTGATACTACCATCGGGATTGAATTTCGGAGTGAAGATCCACTTGCATCCTACTGGTTTCTTTCCTTTAGGAAGAGTCGTGATCTCCCAAGTTTTATTTTCTTTGAGTGCCCTCAATTCCTCTTCAGCAGCTTGTTTCCAATTTGGATCAGCCATAGCTTGTTGAAATGTGTTTGGAATGGTTATCGTGCACTTGTTTACAACAAAACTTTGCATTTTTGCGAGAAAAATTACCATAAGAGACAAATCTTTGAATTGGATGATGAGTACACAATCTTACCCCTTTTCTCAAGGCAATAGGCCAAACCGATTCTTCAAGATTTAATCCCGGATTGGATTCATGGTCGTTCCTTTGAATGGGAGAGATAGTTCTACCAGTGTCTGGTTCAGTTTGAACTTGTGGGCTGGACTCTGTCTCCTGTCGTGATTCTCGCATCCATCCTCGAATTGATCTCAACATGTGTTTCAGTTCATTGGGTTCAGGTTGAGGTGGAATGTATGGATTAGGCTGATTTGTGGGAGCAAGTGAGTCAATAGAGACTATAAGGTTAGGTGGCACAGATAAAGTGTCAGGTGAGTTTGAGGTGTTGGAACTAGTAGTTTCCAAGATTAGCCATTCAATATCAGAATACTCCCCCTGAATGGGTAATTTGGGATAATAAGCCTCAGCTTCCGAGAACACTGTATCCCGAGAGATAATAAGTTTCTTGGAAGAGGGCGAGTAGCATTTGTACCCTTTTTGAGTAGAGGAGTAGCCAAGGAAGATACACTTGTCTGCTCGAGCACTGAATTTGTTGCCTTCTCTTTGGTGAACAAAGACCACACAGCCAAACACCTTGGGAGGCAAGGAATTGATGAGGGGGCAATTGGGAAAGAGTTCTAGAAGTTTTTGAATCGGAGTATCATATTTGAGAACTTTAGAAGGCATGAGGTTAATTAGATAGGCCGCGGTGAGGATGGCATCGCCCCGAGAAGATGGTGGGAACATTGCGTTCCATTAGCAAGGCACGGGTTACTTCCAACGGGTGACGGTTTTTCCGTTCGGCTACCCCATTTTGTTGAGGGGTGTAAGGGCAAGAAGTTTGGTGATGAATTCCTTGGTGATCAAGAAACTCTTTGAAGGTTGTGCTCATATATTCCTTGGCATTATCACTTCGAAGGACTTTAATGGATGTGTTGAACTGGGTGCGGACAAAGGTGTAGAAGTTCTGAAAGACTTTGGCAACATCAGACTTGTCTTTCATCAAGTAAACCCATGTGGTTCGAGTGTGATCATCAATGAAAGTAACAAACCACCTGGTATGAGTGAGGGTAGTTATTCGGGCAGGGCCCCAAATATCGCTGTTTATCAGTGTGAATGGGGAGGATGGAGTATAGGGATGTTTGGGATATGAAGATCGTGTCTGTTTGGCAAATTGGCAAGTTTCACAATGAAAAGGAACAGACCTTTTATTGAATAAACTGGGAAACACATGTTTCATATAATCAAAACTAGGGTGACCTGATCGACAGTGCCACAACAATACATCATTATTCTGTGAATTCGAGCTAACTAGTGCTCGTCTTTCCTTCCACATATCTTTATTCTTCGAATTTGATCCTTCAAGGTAGAACAATCCATCTCATTCTCTAGAAGTCCCAATCGTCCTCCTCGTTCTTAAATCCTGAAAAACACATACACCATCATCAAAAATCACTCGACATATTTGACCTCTAGTCAACTTGCTTACGAATATCGATTACAAGTAAGTTCCGGTACAAATAGAACATTATGTATTGCCAAGTGATCAGATAATGTAATAGTGCCAATACCCTCAACCTGTGTGAATACACCATTAGCTACCTTTACTTTGAGATTTTCAGGACAAAGTTTAAGGTTGTGGAACAGTGTTTTGTTACCGGTCATGTGATCCGTAGCTCCTGAGTCAACAATCCAGGTATCGTCACTAGTCATCACAGCGTTGAGAGCGATAATAGATTTACCTGATTGTACGAGGTTTACGTTGGGAATAGAACTAGACTTATTCTGTTTATCAAGCATTCTACGAAACATTTGTAGTTCCTTCGTACTTAGGCGATCGTCATTCTCCACCTTTGGGTCAGATGTGGTGAGGTGACTTTGGAAGTTCGATTTCCCCCCGGAAGGTTTGCCATGGAGTTTCCAGCATTCTTCCCTATTATGGCCCTTCCTCTTACAATAGTTGCACCATTTACTAGCTTTTCGTTCCCCGTGTGGTCCCTGAACTGCGAGTGCGAAGCTTTCAACGTGGCTTGGTCCACTTCGGTTCAAGAGCTTCCTACTTTCTTCAAATTGCACAAAGTTGACCACCTCAAAGAGTAGTGGAAGTGGCTTCAGCCCCATGATTCTGCCCCTTATCTCTTCGAAAGCGTCGTTTAGCCCTAACAGGAAGTCATGTATCCTTCCTTCTTCCACAATTTGCTTGTACAGTTGTGCATCTTTGAGACTTTCCCAGGGATGAACCTCAAACAAGTTTTGTTGCTGCCACAATTTTAGCAATGCATTATAATATTCTGTGACTGACATATTACCTTGTCGTAAATCCCGGAGTTGTCTCTTCAGATGAATCAAAGCAGCGGTGTTTTCAAGAGAAGAGTAGGTCCTCCTGGCGGCATCCCATATTTCCTTTGCCGTGTGTGCGAGTAGATATCCCTCACTGATCTCCAAGGTCATTGAATTACACAACCACGTCATGACTTGGTTGTTTTCAGCAAACCATGTATCAAAATGAGGGTCATCGGGGGCTGGTTGAGGGGCTGCCCCATTAATGTATTTTTCCTTTCTTTTACCTCGAATATACCTCAGCACGCTTTGTGACCATTGGAGATAGTTTCTACCATTAAACTTATGGCTAATGGCCATAACGTGAAGGTCTGAAAATTCTGAAGCCATCTCTGAGGTTCTGGTTGCTACTGGGTTGCTGGTTAGAGGGGAAGAAGATGAGGAACTTTGAGTTTGAGAATCGGTACCGGACATAAAAACCATGGGAGATGTTCTGGTTGATTGTCCTGGAATTGATCCGAACAAAGGAGGGAACTGAGGAGAATCCATTTTTCTGGAAGAAAAAATAGTCGCCTGAATCTGGAAAACTTCACCGGAGAGTCGCCGGAAAATCTAAAAGTTCACCGGAGAATGCAATGAGTACTGGGTTTGGCCGGAAATCAGAGGAGAAGACGAACCAGGAAGTCGCCGTCGAAAAACAACGTCTCACGCGCCTCCACGCGCCGCCACAAGGGCGCTGTCTGTCGGGCGCGTGCACACCACGCGCCGCCGTGGAGACTCCGGTTGACCAAGGGCTTCTGGGCGTTCGCCGATCGGAGCCTCCTGGTTCTCCTGGGCTGGGCGGTGTCGTGTAACTCGTCGGCGACAGTGAACCCTAGACTCGCCGGAACCTCCACTTCGCTGTTTCTCTCTGCCTCACAGACACTCACTGTTTCTCTCGCCTTTCTTGGCCTTGGACAGATGTCCTTGGCTCTGATACCATATTATATTTCAGAGGTATAAACACACTCTGTTTCAGTATATTATTCAAGGTAGAAAGGTTACAATATATAGGCTCATAGGGAAAAAGCCGTTACAATGAAATCACACAGAAATAGGCAATACAATAACTCATAATAAATTATCATAAAAGGAAAATATTTCCTAAACTAGATACAACTAGAATCAAGGAATATGATGGAGCTGGGATCAAGGGATATGATGGAGCTAGGATCATGGCTAATATCAATCTGATTTCTTTCCTATTCTAACAATAACATTCAAACATAATTAACAAACATGCTTTAAAAGTGCTTATTGAAAGTGAAAGAAGAATGCATAATACTGAAAGCAAACCTTGGCTTGGCGAAGCTCATAAATCTCCAAGAACAATTGCTTTGAAAGCTCCTCTAGAGCTTGTACCTCTGCTTCCATGCCTTTGATATCTTCACATATAACAAAATTAAAAGAAATCGTAGGGTAAAATACATACATACATATATTACTCAATGACATCAAAATAGACCATAAAATTAGATATACCAATTCAAGGAAATTTCTCAACAAGAAGAGTCAGTTAAAAAACGAGTAACCATCAAATATTCATAATTCAAAAATCTATCCTAAATGATTCCCACTTTTTCAAAGAAAGTGGAACTGAAGACCCTCTGCAGATCTATTGTAGAAGAAAATATGTTTCAAGAGAGAGGCAAAAAGCATCAGCTGTGCCACTTCTTGGCTCAGACCAAGAAACATGCACACGTCCTCAATCTGACCAGGGAGAGGGCTTTCTTAGTGGGAGAAGCTACAACAACGTGGCTGTCATGGAATATGGCTAATAGCCACTAACAAATTAATGGAGTAGTGGGGAATTAGTCCTGCAAATTTAGCAAGCAGTGTTTCTTTTTGTCTCTTATAAATGGCAGATCTCAGATAGCGGGAAGACATGGTTGATTAAATATCTTTTAATGTAATTCATTATATTGCAGCATAAGTGTTTAAAATTCTTCCACACACATCTCTAGAAAACATTGAATCTCTCTTTTCTCAACAGGAACTCTTCCCCAACAAATCATAGAGTATAGAAACAACAATAATGCTAGATCAAGTTCCAGGGTGCAGGCTCACCATTACTGCAGAAAAATGGTTTGATCTAGTTCAATAATAAAGGAATTAATCAAATGCTTGAAAATGCATAAGAAAAGGAAAAGATCAAAATGAACCCAAGAAACAGTAGCATAACATATGCTTCACGGATGGCAATGAAATTTCTACCCAATGACGTTCACTGCCAAGCATCCAAACAAAGAAAGCGGGAGTTGTTAAAAACAGGCTTGGAGACAAAATGCAGAGCCACTTGCTTGACACACCATAACTTTGCAAGTAATGTGAAAGAGCCCTATTCGCTGGTCAAACACACACTAGAAAACAAGGGAGGGCACAGACAGCCAAGGATGACACAACAAATGTTTTAAGGTTGAAGAGTTGACCTTTTATGTTTCTATCATATTTTGGGTAAGTTTAGGACCTATAGCTGTTATTTAGGGTGGCGTATGGGGTACTGTGAAAGCCACTTTCTGTAGTTATATTAGCCGTTAGGGTGAGTGTGATGGTAAGGAATATTTTGTGTGTGTTGTAATAGGAGGAGGAATCAGGGACAACCTGGACCTTTTCTGGGCTGATAGGGAGTAGTTTTGCTTCTATCAGATTGGTTGTACCCTTTTGTTATCAATATTATCTGTTATATCAACATCTTTCGCTGGTATTTTGGGTGAGTCCTAACAATTTGGTATCAGAGCGGTTGGATCTTTTGGGCAATGGTGAACGAAATCAGGGAGTTAAGGGAGACTGTGGCTAGCTTAGCAAGGAGAGTGGATGAACTCTCCGGCATAGCGAAGCAGGTAACCGAACTTACAGAAGGAATGAGCTTAATGAGGGAGATATTATTGCGAATGGAGAGTGACACAGGGAAGAAGGACAAGGATAAGAAGGAGATGGCGGAGTCACAGTCAGAGGCAGAAACAGAAAGCCACGGATATGCAGAGAAGGAAGTAACAAAATTCGAAAACTGGAATTACCGGTGTTCGAAGGTGAAGACCCCATCGGTTGGTTTTGTCGGGTGGAAAGATATTTCCACATCAACGAAGTACCAAAGGCCGAGAAACTGGAGGCTGCCGTGGTATGCCTCGAAAACAGAGCACTCCATTGGTACCAATGGCAAGAAACTCGAAGGGCGTTGCAAAACTGGTCGGAGTTCAAGGAGAAAGCCCTAGAATGATTCCACACATTTCAGCGAGGAGGCGATTACAAGATGTTATTCTCAAACAGGCAAGAAGGCTCGATTCTTGAATATGTTGAAGTATTCGAGCGGCTGTCCTTCCCATTAAAGGGTGCATCGAAAGAGTGCCTCATGGGGGCTTTTGTGTACGGATTACGAACTGAGATACAGGCGGAGCTTGAGATCGTCGATGAGAACAACCTAGAAGGGTTAATCAGGATGGCGTTGAGAGTGGATGGGAGAAATCGATTACTCAACTCGGACAGAGAACACAGGGCGATTAGGTCGATATTCAATCCAGGAATTAAGAAGGACCCGACCCAGTCTCAGTCTTCTTGGGTAACCCAGTACCCCGACCCGACCCGTAACTTACCCGCCCAGAACACTTCGGCCCAAGTCCCAAAAAATGACCCAAAAACGCACTACTCTCGAACTGGCAGTGCATCGAAGATGACCTCAACGTTGCGCAAACCTGGCTGGAGCAGACGACTTCCCGACTCGAAGATGGCTCGCCGGAGGGAATTAGGACTCTGTTTCAAGTGCGGAGAAAAATATAGCCCTACCCACACATGTAAGGAGAAGCATCTGCAAGTGTTTCTTTTAGACGTCGAGGCCGACCATGGCGGAATGCAGTCAGACAAAAAACAAGAAAGGGTGGCAGAGTACCTTAACGTCGAAGAGGAGGCAACCAGAACAGAAATGTACACAGTTCCTAGACTTTCACCTTGAGGACAAGGTGAAGCTTTTAGGGGAAGGTAATGAAAGAGCCCTATTCGCTGGTCAAACACACTAGAAAACAAGGGAGGGCACAGACAGCCAAGGATGACACAACAAATAGGCAGGAGGTGTTTTAAGGTTGAAGAGTTGACCTTTTATGTTTCTATCATATTTTGGGTAAGTTTAGGACCTATAGCTGTTATTTAGGGTGGCGTACGGGGTACTGTGAAAGCCACTTTCTGTAGTTATATTAGCCGTTAGGGTGAGTGTGATGGTAAGGAATATTTTGTGAGAGTTGTAATAGGAGGAGGAATCAGGGACAACCTGAACCTTTTCTGGGCTGATAGGGAGTAGTTTTGCTTCTATCAGAATGGTTGTACCCTTTTGTTATCAACATTATCTATTATATCAGCATCTTTCGCTGGTATTTTGGGTGAGTCCTAACATAATGAGGTTTTAAGACCAGACTTACTTGACAACTGATATATCCATAAAACTTCACAAACGAAGTGTGTCATAGCCCTGTATTCCAATTCTACACTCGATCCAGACACTCACTTTGCTGTAATGCTTTTTACTTCACTGCAATACTAAGTTTCCAACCACAAAAACACAATACCATATAGTAGACCTTTTATCCAACCATAGATCCTGCCCAAACTACACCAAAAGACATTCGATATCACTGATTTCCATACAATAATAAACTACAACCAGGAGCTCCTTACAGATAAAAAAGGATTTATTCTAAAGCTGCCCTGTGAGTGATTGTTAGAGAAGACATGAATAGATAACCACCCTAACAGAGTATGCTATATCAGAATAAGTCACAACAAGATAGTTTAATTTTCCTGCTAGTCTTCCACACTTCTCAAAATCCTCAATGGCTCACCATCAAAACATTAGATGCACCATCATGTAATACAGAATAGGGTACTATAAATGATTGTAAGTCTCCAAGACTTAAATAGAAACAACAGGTAATTACATTTAAAAATAAAGGTATTTGTATGACTTTAAAAGAACACACACACATGGGGTTATGAAAACCATGACTTGGTCATAATCTAATTCCAAGCTGTCAATCATAGTAATATAGATTTAAAAGAGGAAAGCTTCAAAATGCAGTTTAAAGAGTAAAAAACACTGACCTTGCTCCTTTTGGTCCTCCTGCACAGATCGAATGACTGTGCCAACTATGCGTTTTACAAAAGATCTGGCATTTAACTTCTGAAACAAACAAGTTGAGATCAGTTATGAAGAATAAGATTAAAAGAAACGGAATTAATAAAGGTTTTCAAACAGAGATAAATAGTAAAACGCAGGAGAAAAAGAAACATTTAAAATTTCAATGGTTGACCAAAAAAGACACACATAAAAACATGATGCTAGCAGAAAGAATATAAACCTCCTCAGATCCTTGGCTGCTCTCCATCTCCATTTGACAAAGTATAATTTTCTTTTTCTTTAAAATAGAAGTCTCAATTGACTGCATCAATTGTCTCTCCAAACCTTTAATCTCTGCTTCCTCAATCTCTCGATTAATAAAAATATGTAAAGTCAATAAGCAAATGAACATATAATCGTTAAGAATACCATAATAACATTGTGAATCTGTGAATCTTACTAATTTTTTTTTTTTTTTTTTTTTTTTTTTGGAGAGAACTTCTACAGAATATCCTCTAAGACCTAATGTTAAGAATGATGATAATGATTGGGTCTAGAAGCCCTCCAAAAACCACAGAAAAATCAGAAATATACTACTTTGAGTATTCACAGGAGAAATATCACCGAATGAATTATGAAACCATAGCCCAAAGCGAGAAAAGCAGAAAATGATAGGAACAGGATAGGTCTAAAACCAAAACATCTCAATACATTGGTACAATTTTACAATGAAGCTGATTTCATTTTTTTTAATAAAAGAATAATTATTGGGAGGAAGTAAGGAAAACAAATAAGTAAAATGAGACACCAAAGTAACTACCTGATGAAAAGTGATAAATAACTGTAAGGTAAGTTCACAGCACCAAAACCAGATAGAACAGCCATAACTGTAACACCAATCACCCCAATTCTACTGACCAGCTGAGGCATATTGAAGAAACCTAACAATTAAAAACGATCAGCATCCAGCATAGACTCAAAATATCTTAATCAAAAATAGGAAATATCCAAAAACTCTAACCAAAAATTCCCAGTATATACATAATCTTAAAAGCCAAATTAAAGTCACAACATAAATCAATTCAGATAGCATAATTGATATTCTCTCAGAGCATGAGTATGTACATCTAAAAGAATATTTCAAATTTTTTATGAAGTTGCAACAAGGAATAAGAGAGTGAGAGACAATGCAGAGACATAATCCTGATAGAGTAAATCAGTACCTTTATCAGGTGATGGCATTGGAAAGTGAATGCCCATGCGCCAAAAGGCGTACAGAAATGCCAGCAAGAATAATATAGCTCCAAGAGCTGCCCGTTCCTTCCTTACACCTGAAAAGAAAATAAAGAAATAGTCACTGACAAGAAAATGGCTCTTAAACACTTTATAAACAGCATTCCATTGCGCAAATGCTACAACTTACAAACCATAAGTACCCGTGCCTAAACAATTCAGTCCTCTATTATTTTGTATATGAAAGAAAGAAGAAACCATCAAAACAAACAGGAAGAGGAAACAGGTCCCCGCCCCGGGGGCAATATTTTATTAAAAATAACATGGGTAAAAAGGCACAAGCCACAAGTATCATAACCAAAGCACATAATAAGTAAACCCCTGCCATCTCTGTTGTGTGATTTCCTTGAAAACCTTGACAGCAGAGGATCTTAAGGATGTCAAATGATTACAACAAAGGGAAATTAAATAAGACGTGCTTCAATTCAGCCTCCTAGACTTCAAAATGGAAATGCCTCTCAAATCCACAATGTTCCACCTTCTTGTAGTGTTTAGCAGTGAAGACCTAATAAATCTATCAAAATGTTGGAACAGTCAATAACATAACTACTTCATGCATACTGATTGAAAAAAGAGGGAAAAAATGGTTTTGAACCAATTGGTTATACGGAAAGGATCTTTCATTTAATTGGGTGGTGTTTATTAAAGTATAGAAAGTGAAATATCCAAGAAAATCCAAGGACTGAACTAAACAAGTCAAATGTCCAAAAAAATCAAAAACTATCCTATCTTATTAGAAAGTGAAAAGAATTCAATAGTTCCAACCGAAATGCATCAGGAATGCCACTATTATGGGTTCTAAAGAAAATGAAGATTCCAAGAGAGATAGGAGCCTGGCAGAATAAAAATGTTAGGGATGGAACATGAAGAATGGAAGAAAGCCAGCATCATTAAGGATTAAAACATCAAAAGTCGATCACCTGCCCAATCAAGCAACGTCCTAGAAGTGTAAAGTTCATACGAAACCAATCGAAGGAAAGAAATAGCCAAATAATAGACAAGCAATTGCAAAAGGTCACTAGTAATTGAGCATGGTAAAACAAGAAAAAGCTACATGAATGTTAGTAAAGAAAGTGAAGATTGGCTTACCACTGTTGCAGAGCATCAAATAACAATGATAATAGGGCAGCATGAAGACAAGTAATAAGATCAAACAAAATAAGTCCACCTTCCAGTTCAAAACTCTAGCCCTACATTCATAAAGAAATTAAATTTCCATTAGACTATGGAAATTGTATGGTCATGTATCATTTTCAATAAATCAAGCCTATACAGAAAGGCCAATATGACCAGCAAATGAAAGTTAACTAATTATGCAGAAGAGCAAAAAATGTGGAATAAAGGATAAACATATTACAAGATTCAAAAGAACAACCGATTTGAGAAAAATGTGAATCCAATTGGACAGAATAGGGATTCTAACCATTTTTGTATTCTCTGTAGTTCTCTAATTATACGAGGCCTAAAAGAAAATCAGCGCACTAACCCACGCTCACATGTGCATCCAAAATCCTTTCTTTACCTAAAGTCATTTCCAAGGAAACTTAACATACATTTGATCCGATGAAAGTAGCGCTAAAGATGAACAAAAAGCATAAATCTCAGAATTCATGAAATGGGCAGATTCTAAAAAGGAACAAAAAGTGGAATTTGAGAAGCTTACTCTTTGGAAAGGATGGGAATGATCTCGAAGAGGACGAGCTGGAGGAGATTGCAGGAGAAGGCGAAGACAACGCTGAAAATGATCTGCACCAGCGCGCGTTTCTCTTCGTACTCTTTGTAGAGACGACGATTCAAGAACCAGAGACCAGCCCAACCGAGTAAACAAAGAGATCCCAGCACCACACCTCCTTCATACATTGCCCTTCCCCAACCCATCTTTGATATTTTTTTGCGTCTCTGTGCGGTTTGGATTCAAAACTACTCTTAAACGTCTAATCAAAAGCAACTATCACACATAGGAGTAAACTGTTGGAGTTTCAGAGTCGAAGCACAGGGATTTCGATTTGGGAGGGACTATCTGAGAAGACTAATTCTATCATTCATTAAAATTGTCGCTACTTTGCGTATGGGTTCGACTTTATCATAAACAAAACTTTTTTTTTATAGGATAAACAAGATAATTGGCCTGAAACTGGGACACTCATTTGGTTTTTTTTTTTTTTTTTGTAAGGTCATTTTGGTTTTTTATCAACGTATCTCCTAATACTAATGACTAATCCACTCAAGCCAAATGCTAGATGTCGGCTCATTGTGGCTCCTGACTGAAAACACTGTTCACTAGAGGTAAAGGGCTTCCCTTAAAAAAAGGGAAAATATAAGTGAGGTTCTAAGAAAGAGAAAAAATATCAAAAAGTCTCAACCTCAAATTTCCTATCAAGAAAGTTCCTAGAGACTTTTTTTGTATTAATTACGGAATTCCAATATCAAAAAATTCTCATTATCAAAATGGTCTTTCATGTTGTTAAAATGGTTTTTCTTGTTGTTAAAATTTCCCCATGAAAATATTGTTGTCAAAATAGCTTTTCATGTTGTCATAATGACTTTTCCTGTTGCCAAAAATTTTCTAGGTTTCTAAAATTCTACACGTTAGAGGAAAAACTCAAAAGAGCTCTGATAATAGAAAAAACCATTTTGATTTGATGAAATTTCTTACTATCTAAATTGTAGATACGTATCTTCATGTGAGGCATCGTGGAGAATTCCACCTGTGGAGCAACTAAGTTTTCATCTTCCTCATCAGCAATCAATTTGCTACACTCAAACGCAGAGGATGTCATTGCTTATGAACAATCCTAGAGTTAAAGAATCAATATTCCTTGTTTGGTTGGAAAAGAATAAAGATGACACGTACACTTATTTATTCTCAATTCCCCAACTACCTTACGTTTGTCAGGGAGAAAAAGTTTTGGAAAATTCGTGAGCGTGGTTTTTCAATTGGAAGGTTGGGTCATTATACACCTAATCAAGGAGAACTATACTATCTTCATTTGTTGTTGATAAAGGTTGGAGGGTGAAAGAGTTATAAAGATATAAGGACTGTGAATAATGTTGTTTATCCAACATTTAGGGAAGCATGTTACACACTTCGATTTTTAGATGATGACAATGAGTATATTAATGCAATGAAAGAAGCATCATTATGGGCATCAGGAAATTACTTTGTCAATTTTTCACCAGCATGTTATTAAGCCATTCCGTATCATAGCCCGCTATTGTTTGGGAATAGACCAAAGAGATTATTTGTGAAGATTTGTTACATATTACACATGGCGACCAATGTTTTTCAAGTATGTGACTATCTGCAATTTACAATTTCATGTCAATCATTTATTACGACATTGTAACATTTCCTCATTGTATGAAATTGCAATTAAAACCATGTGATAGTCACATCATGTTGTATATATAAAGTTTCATATTGATATTATTAATATTCATGCATAAATAGTTAGAGGATTACCTTCCTACACTAAGCTGTATATAATTTGGATTTATTAAACAATTTTGTACTTCTGAGAAATTTTTGATACATTTTCTTATACACAAAGATTTGTAGTTTCCATCTGCCGATAAAGAAACTGCAGGGCTAGCTCAAATTCAACAACTCTTGCTACGCAACGGTAGAAGCTTAGGCGACTATCTATCGCTACTTAGACCAGATGAAGTTAGAGTAATTGACATATCGACCAGCTAATACTTTAGGAGTTAAATTACAACAAACAAAAAGAGAATGAGGAATAAAAAAGATTGCAATATTTGATGGCTGATGAGCAAAAGGAGGCATTTGATAAGATAATGTGTTATGTTGAAAAGGTGGTTTCTTCTTTTTGCATGGATTTGGCGGAATTGGAAAAACCTTTATATGGAATGCATCGACAGCTTTCATAAGAGCTAATAGGGGAATCATACTTAACACAACATCCAGTGGAATAGCAGCAACTCTACTACTATCAGGTAGAATTGCGCATTCAATTTTTTGTACACCTATCGACTTCAATGAAGATTTTGTGCGTTCAATTACTTATAAATCACCAATAGCAACCTTTATCAAGGTTGCTAACCTTATTGTTTGGGATGAAGCGCCAATGGTGAAGAGACATTGTGTCGAGGCTTTTGACTGAACGTTGAAGGACTTAATGAAGAGCAACTACATTACTGGAGGGAAATGTGTCGTCATAGGGGCTGATTTTAGACAAATCCTTCCAGTCATACTAAGAGTGGACAAGCTGAGATCGTAGATGCATCTATCAACACTTCTCATATCTAGAATGAATGCAAATTACCACGATTAACAAAAAGTATGAGACTGAATTCTTCCAGCGATCCAATTGAGCAGGAAAAATAAAATCTTTTTCGGAATGGTTGCTACTTGTAGAAGATGGAGACATTAGATTACCACATGATGGTATTGCAAACATTACATTACCCTCAAATTTGTTGCTTTACAATGATTCTAATCCAATTAGGTGCATCATTGAGTCTACTTACCCAAATTTAATAGAGCATACATTTGATGAAGATTACCTGATCAATAGGTTCATTCTTTGTAACACCCCCAAATTTCCAACAATTATAATAACATAAAATTGCAATGATTTTTATGAATAATTACTGAATTCAAAATAACCAAATTTGGGAAGTATTACCGCCGTACTTGTACTGGGACAAGTGCAAGGCTAACTTATTACATTAACATAAATCCAAAACTTAAATAAATATGTTTTATTCAGAGCATAAAAAAATTTAAAAAAAAAAACTAGCTAGAATTAATTTAATGTTCTTCCTCATTTCTCACTACTAGCCCTAACCTTTGGAATCTGTTTCACTGAGAATCTACTTCCCTAAAGGATTATCGCAACCACATAAACACAAAAATCAGCAAAGCTGGTAATCCTAATCAAGACAAATATAACATAGTGAAAATAAAATATTTACATAAAAATATCATTCATATATAACCAAAAGAAAAATGTCAATTTCGTTATTCTTTATTAAGTTTAATTAGTGGGAAGAGAATCATGGTAGACCCGGAAAATCCTATCAGTCTACCATGTGACCTGAGAAACCCTGCAAGTCACAAATAATCAAATTGACCATAAAACATCTCTTCCTAGTGTGCACATTGTTACACTCCCACCGGCCTCGCCTTTTCAAGTGGTGGGTAGAGTGACTTTTACTTCCAAATGAATAAATAAGCATTGCAGCAGAGCAAGGAAAATATTTTGGATTATATACTACCGGTAAAGTAAATACCTGGACAAAAAGTATCTCCAAGGGTTATTATACAATCATCCAGATAATATGTCCCAAAATAACGATTAATATACAGTCATCCGAAACTAAAGATGCAATAACATAAAGCTTCCTCCACACTCTACAAATTCTCAATCAAGCGCTCTGTCTTACCTCCAGATTCCTACTTCGTTCTTGACGCACTCCCTGTATTCTTATAATAGATTGGGATTCATTTATGAATCCCAAAGTAACCGTTAATTTCATATGCAATGCATGTACAAAGTATGTAAGAAAAACCATAAAAACATATAGCATTCAACAGGTCGCACACAGTGGGGCATACAACCTAAACCGGAACAAGCAGCCACATATAACATGTATTGCTCAAATAAGGCACACAACCATACCGGGGTCGCACATAGCGGTTCCGGTATCCAAAGCGCTTGAAACACTTAACACCGAATACATAACCAATCACGGTAGATCATATATACAAAGTCACACAAAGTACATGAAATTAAGGTTACTTACCTGCAAGTAGTTGATCAGTAAAATGGATAACACCCAACTACTAGATAAGAGTGATAAACCTAAAATAAAATAATATAACAGTGTCACTGCTAGTATAACTTCTTCCTCATAATTATACATTTGCAAAAAGGGTCTTCCTACTTTATAAATCATTAATTTCCTTTATTAATGAGTATTTCTTTCTTGGTGAATATTTTCTTATTTTCGCACGTAGTGCAGAAAAATTCTTGAAATTGACCCAACTTCAAAATTTCATAACTAATTGTAGAAAAATCCGATTGAGGTGTTCTAAAAAATCTACATAATACTTGACATGTCTATTTTTGTCTAAAAATACTTGCTTAGTTCAGAAACATGTGAAAAATTCCCAGTTTCTGAAAATACCCTTATTGGTTTTTCTACCTCTTTATTTGCATATATTCATGCTTTATGTTTTCTAAATTATTCTCCATCCCCTTTTCTATATAAAATTCCATTTTAACCACTTTTAAACCATCAAAATTAACAAAATAAAGTCATAACCCCATGATTCAGCTGCTGACCAAAAATACTCTTTAAAATAAATATACCCAACTTTCATTCTCACAACGCATATGCCTTATTTTATGCTTATCTTTCCTTTCTAGTCCATGAATATTAACTTTAATATTCTTTTTATACTTTTATTTATTCAAACAGAATCTTCACCAAGCATCCAACTCAAGATAATAATTATATTTAAATCATATAACCATATGAATCATAAGGAAGCCATGAAAGCTACTTACTTGACTTGTGCTTTAATTTTATGGAAATCTCTTCCTCCTTGTGCTTCCTTATTAGCTTCAGTCTAGGCTTCTAAAAATCATACAAACACTGTTTACTAATACCCCATGTATATCTTTAAAGATTGTAGGGATTAGGACAAGAATCATTAGCTCCTTATCTCGTATTTGCTCCTTTGCTACTTCACACTCCTTTCTCTATTCTTTTGATATGCTTCGTATCTTGCCAAAAGTATGAGGGGTTTTAGTCCTTAAATAGCAATTAGAAAGTATACGAGATATCCTCTTTTGGTATTTTACCAAAATACCCTTGGATTTATCTCTTTTATTCTTGTTTTTTCTCCAACCTTGTAGAGAAAATTTGACCCTTCCTTGTCTCTCCTTGGGTTGTCCGAGATGTGTCTGCTTTTGGACACCAAAATAATCTCAATTAAATGTTCCCCAATTCCAATCTTAAGCTTTCCTCATGTCTCTATTTAATTGGTCTAAAAATTCTCATTCATTGATTTATTCCTTCTACTTAATGCCTGACATATATTCCTTTGGTCCTTTCACTCCAGCTAGCCGAGACTTGGGTATAGGAATAAAGACTTTTGATCTTCTCCTATACTTGCTAAGTATGCTAAATCATCATCTTAGGTTCCACCTTTATTCCTAAGATGACATTTGTCACCCTAGGCCTTTACCCTTTTGATTTTATGCCTTATTGTGTATCACATTTACTCCTCCTTTCTTATCTCTAGATTGACCGAAATGTTTGGTGCATGTGGAGTAGAATTTGATTTTCCATCTTGCATTAAATTCATGTAGGTAAAGGTCCCTTTCATGAAGTTAAATAACTTCATTTATTCACACTTGTATATTTGAGCTTTATTACCTTGTACTTGCCTTGTCCATGCATTAAACAACTTGTATTCCTCCTCATAATTTTCTTGGTCGAAAATGCTTGGGGGTTGGGATAATCTGATGCTTTTAATTACTTTTGAACACACATGTATAAATTGACTTGTGATATCACCAATGGCTTAAGCATATTATCAATTCATTCCCAAAAGTCCAAGGTCATTTATTTTATGCTCTTCTTAACTTGCCATGTTTGTTTCTTGAATTATCTATTGTCTTCTCATGCTACTTTAATAATAATCCCTTATTGGCCAATTAGATACAAATAAATATCTCTTGCCTTAGATTTAATGAAAATTCAATATATCTCAATAATATAATATTAATTAACTTTATACAATAATTTACATAAAAGTGGGGTTATTACACACACCTCTTCCCAAAGTTGCTACTAGTGTCTCAGAAAACCCTGCCAGACACCACTTTGAGAAAAACGGATAATATTTGTTCACATCATCTAATATATCAGAGGCATAAAGCTTAAGGGTTGTGTTCATTACTTTAGGAGGTACCATCCCAAAGCTATCTTCCCATTGTTAAATTATTTCAAATACACACATAATAAAATTCCCAGACTATTTCCAATATGTGTAATCAAATATATATAATAATAAGAATCCATAACTCCTACACGAGAACATTGATCTTAATTTCATAAACCCAAGAGCTATAAGCGCTCGTTAGTTTTCCCAAATATAATCATTGAAATTTTGTCTCTATTTTATCATGAGATTTGCCAAATTAAACTATAAAGTAAATACTCATAGGTTCCTATAAGGTTGTCATGAAAAATTCTCATGACCATCATTTAAACCCCTGGCTCTACTCATCATCCCTTATACTCATGGGTTCTTATAAGGTTGTCATGAAAAATTCTCATTACCATCATTTAAACCCCTGGCTCTACTCATTATCCCTTTTTGGCTTTACTAGGCTTGACATAAATATGAAAGACATGATCATGGTGGGAAATAGAACTGCCAATATGAGGAGCGAGAAGCAATTTTGACATTATCATAATCGTCATGGCTAATTCAAAAGCTCAAAATAAGAGATTAAGACAAACTCAGATATCATTGATTATGTATCATTCAGATGTTCATGGGAAATTCCCACGATCTACTTATTAAAATACATTAGTGGTTTTAGGATTACTTGGTCTCCGTTTTTGTTAATCTCCTTGAAGAATAATTTGATGCAGAGTAAGAATAGAGGAAGTAGTAGAGGAGAACATGAGTATTGAGAGTTAGCTAGGTTTAGGCTAGGCCTCTATTTATAATTTTAAATTAGGGTTTAGCTATGGGCCTGGCTCTTTAACTATTGCCAACTCATTAATAGGTTATATAACAATACCAATATTATTAAAGTTCTAAATTTTATTATTATTTTTATTATTATTAATCTGGGATATTACAATTCTTACCCCAACAACGGAAAATGTTGACACATTGAATGGGTATATTTGTTCTTTGTTGCTAGAAGCTGCGGTAGAGTACTTTAGTTTTGACTCTATAAGTCATACAGACAATGCTAATGAAAGTTTTGAGGATCTATATGACGCAGAATATCTAAATACAATTAAATGCTTAGGAATACCTCATCATAAATTGGTATTGAAAGTTGGTGTACCAGTCATGTTAATAAGGAACATTGATCAGGTAGCAGGGTTGTGCAACAGTACAAAGCTTCAAATTACACTTGGCAAGAACATCATTAAGGCAAAGGCATTGAATGGCACAAGCGTTGGCGAAGAGATTTTGATACACAGAATAGATATGAACCCATCTAAATCTAAACTGTCTTTCAATATGACAAGAAGGCAATTTCCAATCATTACTTCATTTGAAATGACGATTAACAAAAGCTAGGGTCAATTGATGTCAAATGTAGGTCTTTACCCCGCCTAGTTTTCTCACACGGGAAACTATATGTTGCACTAACTAGGGTAAAGAGTTTCAATGGTTTGAAAATACTTATATTAAATGAGTTCGATAAGTGCTATAACACTATAGTAAATTTTGTCTACATAGAAGTTTTCCAGAACCTTTTGTTACAAGGTTGCCTCTTGTATGAATATTTCACATGTTGTTTGTACTTTGTCTTGGAAGTAATGAAATGGGGAAGTAATTTCATTCTAGTATATATTCTTTGGTTTGAAACACGAGTAGTATTATAATATCCGTGCAATGCGTGGATTGAAAGTCTTATTAAGTACTACATAAAACATAAAACTTGGTATGTTATAGGGTCATTAACCACTGGATAACATCACAACACCTCAACCTTGTATTCAGGATCCAACTAAGTATAATCACATACACTTATTTGAATGACCAGGCAGTATAAAAGCAACTAACCTAGAAACACCAATTACTCAGTTGAATCTTGCCTTGGCAAGGTCTTTCCCTGATACATAATCAACGATGAGTGGCTTCTAAACATTCTCTCAAAATGATTTATACATGATGTTATGTTCTTGGAGGGAAAGTGGGGTTAGCTCACTTAACATCACTTGCGGTCCTCCCATTGTCTTTGCCAGCTATGACTTTGGTGAGGAAATATGGCGTGTTCATTGCATCCCCAGAGGCATAATCATGCCAGGATTAGTGAGTTTCTATTCATCAAATTATTCCCTTTTTCGTTGCTTGTATGTGATAATCACTTTGTTTGGGAAAGCATTTCCATCGGAAAAAAGCATAGTTGATGTGGAAAAAAGACAAGTAGAAAAAAAAAGCATAGTGAAGTAAAAGCTCTAAGGCATTTTGGTAAGCGTTTTTGTCATCGAGCTTCGAAAAAAAAAAGCCCATTGAAGCAAAAGCTCTGAGACCAAGTGTTGAAGGCTGCTACTAGGGGTGAGCATGGTGCCCAGATGCCCAATACGCCCGCCCAAGCCCAGCAAAAAATTGCCCAGCCTTGCCCTAAAAAAGTGGCCTAAAAAATTTGGGCAATTTTGGGCTGGGCCAATAACTGGGTAAGGCTAGGCATCGGGTAGGGGTCCTGCCCTGCCCATTTGGCCCTACCCGGAAAATTAAATATATTTAAATAAATATTGTTCTACATATGTTATTTTATTTACAATATATTATATTATACTTTAGCTATCTCCAAAGCTTTGAAATTCTATGAACTGTGAACTAAAATCTTCAAGGAGGAGGAGAAGGCGTCATTACTTGGGCAAGGGAAGCCCGCCCTGCCCTGCCCGCCTTTGCCCATCCCAAAAATGGTTAGGGCTTTTATCGAGCAGGGCTAGGTATCGGGCTGCAAAATGCAACCTATTCATTCTTCGGGCTGGGCATCGGGCAGGGGTCTCGCCCTGCCTATGCCCACCCCGAGCTGCTACACATTGGGTAATTTCGCACCTTTCACGATTACTGTGAAAAAGAAGAAGAAGAAGACGCCGGAAGATGAGAAAATGAGGAAGGGAGAGGTGATGCATGGATTTTAAAAATGGTGTTCGCATCTTATCTGCGCTTTTTTTTTCCGGTGGGAACGCTTACGCAAACAGAGTAAATGAGAACACAGGGCTTGGAAAGTGCTGAATGGGAAATGTATAATCCTCATAGCTTCAAGTACCACACAAAGTATCTGAATCTCATCTTAAACTTCATCCCGTACATGAGAGTTAAGATGCAAAGGGGAACAAACGAGGCCATTTTCATTTAGAATCTCCTTAGTCACGCCTATATGAGGATCACACCTGTCCATCCAAATCTTAGAAGAACTAATGAAGCAAGTTTATACCAACGACGTGGAACCACTGATGACTGATGAGAATGAATCAGATGCTAGCTTGCCTTTAGCTAATGCAACTGCACTGGGAATGCAACTGGGGTTCGTGAGTGAGGCCGAAGAAGACTCAAACTAAGTCATAACATGTCCCAACACCTCCTACGTACTTGTGTTCTTTAAGTTAAGAATTTTTTTTTTGTTTACCTAAGCATCAGTTCTTAGTTGCAGCAAGTATCTTTAAGTTTCAACTACATGTTTTCTGTAGTCCAGGTTCAAATTTATGTTTCCTTTTCTTAATTTTAATACTAGGTTTTTTGTTATTTGTTGCGGAAGCACTTTTTTACCTAAAACCATGGTTTGGGGAATTGAAACCATGGTTTTTGGGAACCCAAATTTTTCCTCTTCAAAATGACTTTTGTTAGTTCTCTATGTGTTTTGATGATAACTGACAATTGTAGACACAAGTTGAAGTTTATCTTTGATAAGTTGAAAAACTTACTGTCAAAGGAAAGCTCGAGTTTCAGTTTCAAAACTCAAGTTTTGACTTGACAGAGAGTAGCTCAATTTTAATGAACTCAGCAAAACTCCAGTTTCCATGGGAAACTCGAGTTTTGGTCTTACTGAAGAGCACTCTAAGTTTTTCATCTTGAGACAAACTCGAGTTTTGACTTGCAAACTCGAGTTTACATCATCTGAGAGACTCTTCAATATTTCCGAAGATACAAAACTCCAGTTTTCATTTGGAAACTCGAGTTTTGGTCATGCAAAAAGCCTCCAACATTTTGAGCTTATGCAAACTCCGGTTTTTGATATGGAAACTCCGGCTTTCGGTTTGCCATGAGTTTTCTAAGTTTTCCAAAGTTTTGAGAAAACTTCGAGTTTTGGTTTGGAAACTCGAGTTTGCACTTGGCATAGAGTTTTTCAAGTTTTTACCCGAGTTTTGAAACTCCGGTTTTCATAGAAAACTCCAGTTTTGACTTGGCATAGATTTCTCAAGATTTTCATACTTAAATGAAAACTCGAGTTTGACTTTGAAAACTCGAGTTTTGGTCAAGCCAAGAGCTTTGCTCTTTTTAGTGTTTTTGAAAACTCCAGTTTTGAAGTTTTGGACTAAAACTCATTTTACATGTCAAGAGTCCAAAACTCGAGTTTGGAAATGGAAACTCGAGTTTTGAGTTCCATTAAAAAATATGTCTCAAAGCTCAAATCGGGACGTTCCTCTCTCGGAAGAAGGAAACTCGAGTTTTGCTATTAGTGCACATTGACAAACTCCAGTTTTGCTGAACAAACTCGAGTTTACGTCACAGAGTTTGAAATTCAAATCTGACAAATTTGTGAAACTTTCTTGTTTAATCTTAATACTACCTATCATCACTCACTAATGTTCCTAGCTATGTTTAACCATTTTGTTAGTGAGTTTCAGATTGTTTTGATGATACTAAATGAAGATTTGAACAAAAGTAAAAAGTGATGTCAGCACAATAAATGCAAAGTTCATAAAACTTGCATTCTTTTGGACAATCATTCTTCACACGTTGCAAAGGGATTAATGTTTTCTTTCCACATCCAGTATCTGCTCTTCTAACGGATTAAAAGTCAAGAAGTCAAGCACAAACATATGTGCAACTGGATTAAGCAAAGTGTAGAGAGAGAAGAAGACCTAAGCTCACCCTAATCCTTGCTGAATGTCTCCAACGGTTACATTAGGGATTTTAACGGTCATTTAATGCTCTCTTTGTATAAATAGAGCTGCATTCAATTCTTCTCAACAACTAATTTGCTGAAAACGAATTGCATTCAAGTTTACCAACTACTCTTTCATTTTTCACTTGTAAAGTATCTTTTGATACATTGATCTTCAGTATTCATTTTTATCTACTCTTAGAGAGAGCCCATTGATTGTAAATAATTTATTGTGAGTATCTCAAGTCTGGGGACTTGGATATTGGGATATTGATTGTAATTTGTAAGGGGGAGTAAGTTCTAGTGAGAGAATTACTCTTGAGTTACAGAGTGTGTAATCAATTGATATAGTGAAATCCCAGAGTGTCTGGGGACTGGACGTAGGTCAAGTTGTTAGACCGAACTAGTATAAATCCCTTGTGTCTTACTCTTCTTCCCAAACTCTGCTTAGCTCTGTGTTAGTGTTCATAAATAGAGCAGTTCGAAAAGAATTTTTAAATCTCCAATTCACCCCCTCTTGGTGATTTGCTCCACTTTCAACTTTTTTCTCTCAAAGCTATTCTCCAAACTAATAGATTTTGTGAAAAAAAAATGATTTTGATAAGAGTGCTTGTGGATGGTTTCAAATAGTTTTTTTTTTTTTCGAAAAAAAGATGAAAATAGTGGAAAAAACATAGTTTTTATGAAACCATGGTTGTAAAAGCCCAAAACATTGGTAATGGCGAAACGAATGAATCAGAAATTAATAGACCCGTAATTGATCATATCTCATGTTTTGAAGCTTTTATTGACAAAAATGAACAAGTCACAGCTTATGGTGACCCTTGGGAAGAGTGGGATAGAGAAAAATTGAGTTGGTGGGTTCAGCCGCGGATTGTTGATGGGAATAGTAGGTTGTTTTTTTCTTTATTTTGTATTTTCTTTTTTGAGTTACTAGTGAAATCAAGTTTTCATTAAAAAAAAAAAAAAAAAAATAAGACCCAAACCATAGTTTTGAATAGAAAGCACTTTTCCTTATCTGTTTGGCTATCCTAGACTTTTTTTTTTGGAAAATGACAAATAAATATTGTTTGAATTTGTAAAACCCCCAGAAGCCCACTGAATTTATAAAAGGACTAGGAGGTGACAAAGACTTTTGAAGGTTATGCAAATTCATGCAAAATGACCATTTTGCCCTGCCTTGTCCGTCTGTGTTTGTCAGAGAGAGAGAGAGAGAGAGAGAGAGAGAGAGAGAGAGAGAGAGAGAGAGGTGAACATGATTCATTCTCCTCCGCTCCATTTGCCGCCATGACTGTCGTTCGTCGTCTTCGTCTTGACCCTCCGCCGTCGATGCCGTACCCGCCGCCTTGGACGCCGCACCGACGGATGACGGTGAAAAAGAAAAAATGAACCCCTAAATTTTTTTCCGATCGCGATTGGAAGAAGATAATGAGAGGGCGTGAAGGAAGAAGAAGGAAGAGGCTCGGCGTGAAGGAAGAAGAGAAGGAAAAAAAAAAACAGTGCACTTTCAGTGCATTGAAAGTGCACATGAAAGTGCACACTTTCACTTTCAGTGCACATTATTCATATGAATTTTGTAAAGTGTACACCTAAAAAAAAGTTGTAAATTGCATTATGAGATTTGTAAATTGCGTTATGACTTTTGTAAATTATGTTATGAATTTTGTAAAAGTGCCTTTGTTGAAAAGTGTAAACCTAAAAAACAAAGTTGTAAATTGCGTTATGAGATTTGTAAATTGCGTTATGGATTTTGTAAAAGTGCTTTTTTTTTTTTTTTTTCATTCAGACATCAAAGAGTTAAAAAGTGTAAACCTAAAAAAAAAGTTGTAAATTGCGTTATGAGATTTGTAAATTGCGTTATGACTTTTGTAAATTACGTTATGAATTTTGTAAAAGTGTCACAAAGGAGGAGAATGAATCTTGTTCACCCCTCTCTCTCTGACAGACACAGACAGATAAGGCAGGGCAAAATGGTCATTTTGCATGATTTGCATAACCCTTAAAAGCTTTTGTCACCTCTTAGTCCTTTTATAAATTCAGTGGGCTTCTGGAGTTTTTACAAATTCAAACGGTATTTATTTATTTATTTTTTGGTCAAATGCTATCCTTAGAGGCGTCAAAAACGGTCGGCCTCGAAAATAGAAGAAAGAGATTAAGTCGGGCCCGTAGGGGCCGCAGCCCCTAGGAGCCACTGGGGCGCGGCCGTTTTAGCCCGTCATTTTTTTTTTTAAATGTTGAGTCTTAAAAAAATTCCTTTAATATATTTTCCTAATAAAATCCTGAATTGAGTTGGAATATAATGTTTGTCTTATAACAATGTAGAGTCTTAAAAATTTTAAACTAATATATTAATATTGTTATTGATTACTCTATGATCCTTACACTATAAACTATGTTCATGTGCCTTCCATCCTCGTCTCCTCCTCGATCGCAACTCTTCTCAGCTCTCGCATCTCACTGATCATAATTTATGTATATTAGTGGTATCCTTACACTATACATTATAAACTATGTTCATGTCCCTTCCACTCCTCGTCTCCTCCTCGATCGTGAATGCTTATTTGTTGGATGATTATGTTTTTTGGATATAAATGTTGACAACATTTATTTGATAAATTAGATGATTTATGTTGTAATTTAGAGTTTTAATTGTTGTAATTTACTAATTATATTTGTGTGAAAAACACGGAGAAAAAATAATTAAAATTTGGAATAATAATTTAGAGGCACGCGGGGCGGCCGGCAGTGTTCTCGGGTCGAGGGCTGAAAAAACAGTGTTTTTTATTAGAGGCTACGGAGGCCGATCCCGATGGGCACAGGGGGCGGCCTTGATGGGCCGGGGCGGCCCTGATTGACGGCTCTAGCCATCCTACACCCAAACCATGGTTTTAGGGAAAACTCGGCTTTTTTCAGCATTCCTATTGGTGGAAGTGCTTTTGCATTCGTAACCGTAACGTTATCACTTGTGTTGTGCCCCGGGATCCTATATAAGTTATTTCGTTTTTTCCCGATGGATCCTCGTTGTATCGGCTTGGTAAGTTCAAGCCCTGGTGCCCCGGGCAGTCCTTGTCTCCTCTGCTCCTTGTTTTCTAACTCATAAAACACGGAGTTTGGCTGTCCTTCCATTTGATGTAGAATGGGAGCTGTTAGCTTTGAAATTAGTAGGAATTCAGCTTTTCCTTTGCATTGTTATGGAAATTCGTTTTCTTCCGGGATTACTATATCTTGGAGACCCTCTCTTGGTAGATGTTTGAACACGAGAAATGCAAGTAAAGGTCAAGTTTTTCATGCCCAAAAGCTCAATTACGAACCAGTTTGTGCTTCGTTGAAGAGTGGCTTCAAAGCTGGGTTGACAAATGATGGTCTGCTTTCGAATAAATTAGAGTTTAAGCCATCATTCGATGATTATTTGAAGGAAATGGAGTCTTCTAGAAATGTCAAGGAAATGGAGTCCTCTCGAAATGTTAGGGTAAAGAAGCATGCTACCAGTACTGAAAAACAGAAGAGGGAAAAGGTTATGCCGAGGAAACCGAGGTTGGAAGGAGTTGAAAGAAGTACAAAATTTGGAAAGCTTGCAGGGCGCGTTGATAAAGCAAATGAATTGGGAATTGCTGAAACAGTCATGGGCAAAGAAAGCTCCTCCTTAGGTCATATCAAGCTCAGATCACGAGGAGCTAAAAGATTTGACCTTGAGTGTGATGGGAAAGAAAGCAGGCTTGAGGTAATGGAAGACAAGTACCGGATTGATAGATCAAAACCTGATTCTGACAGAAATGTGATTAGAAGGGAAGGAAGAAAGACAGGCAACAGCAAGGCTTCAGTAAATTGGAATAGTAACTGTGGCAACACCACAAAAGTGGAAGTCGGCCATGAAGTACATACACAAAAGACGGCAGGAGGAAAGGATGTTAAAACCAGTCAAGTATACTGCAACTCAAAAGGGAAAATGCCTATCATAAACAAAACTGTTGTTAGCAACAATGTCGAGCATACTGGACTTGAGAACAGCTACACAAAAACTGAAAACGTGGGGAAAGAAAATGGACCGGAAAACCTCAACTTGATTGGAAGCAGTAGATGTTATGATTATGACAACTTGGAGGTGGAAAGAGCAGCATTTAGGACTTTTGAAGAGTACAATGGTGTCGTCAACAAGCCACAAGTTTCACACAAGGAAATGGAGGATAGAATCCAAAGGCTGGCAAATTCGTATGGAGTCATTTCCTTCTTCTTTGCTTATGAAATGCATAGAAATAAAAAATATTTGGTCAGAAGTTTAATGTATTATTGATTTTTATTGCACTATTACTTTTCATTTATTAACTTGGAAATTGAAGCAGTGTGAATTAAGCCGTATACTGCAGAAAGGAAGGAAAAATGGATACAAATATGATACAAATAGAATTAAAGATCATTAGTTGGATGTCTCAATAGCCACTGAAGTATTCTTGGCTTAAAGATTAAATTAATAGTAAAGCTTATCTCCCAAAGATGAACTTCTGCGATTTTAAATTTATTATCTCCTTCTTACATTTCGGAAATGGACATTCTCTTGCTTCCATCACTGTAACTGATAACTTGAGAATAAATTTTGTTATAGTGTGATGTATTCATCTTTTCCTTTCATTTTGTGCTCTTCCATACTTGATAAATATATGATTCTAGGGTTTTTTTTTTAGCTAGTTCAATCATACTAAATTGTGTCTTTTTGTATCCCCTTGATCATTTTCCCAAACAGGCTGAATGGTGCTGATATAAATATTCCTGAATGGATCTTTTCTAAGATGATGAGAAGTGCAAAGATAAAATTTAATGATTATTCTATTGTGAGGGTTATCCAAAGATTGGGAAAACTAGGAAACTGGCAGCGGGTGATACAGGTCATTGAATGGCTTCAAAGGCGTGAGCGTTTCAAATCCCATAAACTAAGGTACTTATATCCTTCTGTGAATCAACAGGTCTTGTGCTTGACATTGTAGTTAACATTGTGTGATGTATTATCTTGGGCATGTAGCTCAGTTTGTATGATAAACTTATTTTAATTTGTATTAGTAGCAAGTGAAAAGCTTTGTTACTGCTGGCTCTTTTGAAAGGGCCCGTCATGCTTTCAGGCTAAATTGGAAACTTTATGTCATTGCACTTTGTTCTTATGTGTTGCCGTTTTCTTTTCTTCTTGTTACTAGAGGTTCAGTTTTTCATCCTTCATGCATTTCACCCTTTTTTTCGCATTAAAATTTGTTTTCTGCATGTATGTAAATGGAACTTGAAGTTTAGACTTTTTTTTTTGGCTAGTCCGTGGCTTTGTTTTCTGAGTATCTTTTAATGCGTGGATCTTCAACATCAGGCATATATACACTGCCGCTCTTGATGCACTTGGAAAGGCAAGGAGACCCATAGAGGCACTAAATGTATTTCATGCCATGCTGGTAATGCATGTGATTCATGCATCGTGCTCTTTTGTTGGGAAATGTGTTTTTATTGATATTGAGGTTAGAATATGGAGTTTGCATTACTTTCCTAACTCACTTTCCTTTTCTTCCAGCAACAAATCTCCACATATCCTGATTTGGTAGCTTACCATAGTATTGCTGTCACTCTTGGACAAGCAGGACGCATGAAGGAACTCTTTGATGTGATTGATATTATGCAGTTGCCACCTAAGAAGAAGTTTAAAGTAGGAGCACTTGGGAACTGGGACCCTAGGCTAGAACCGGATGTCATAGTTTATAATGCCGTAAGTTGTAGTTAGTGAATAATTTGTGCATGAGATGGCAGTTTTACCTCTTGCAATTCTTTGAAGGTTTATCTTAGATTGAATTGAATGGACTTTGGTTCAAATTCTTAATTTCTTTAGATTAGAAGTTGAAACTTTGATTGAAACTTGGATATACTTGTTTATATAGGAAGAATCACACCTCTTCAATGGGACATAGAAGAGGAAAATATTGCGGAATGTAGAGGAGAAGATGTAGAGAAAACACTCTATGTTTCAGTATTTTATTCAAGGTAGAAAGGTTACAATATATAGGCTCATAGGAAAGAGCCGTTACAATGAAATAGGCAATACAATAAAATAGGCAATACAATAACTCATAATAAATTATCATAACTCATAATAAATTATCATAAAAGGAAAATATTTCCTAAACTAGATGCAACTAGAATCAAGGAATATGATGGAGCTAGGATCAAGGGATATGATACGCGTGAAATAAATAACAATAAAGTAGACGCGTAAAGTAGACGCGTAGATCCCTATGAATCAGGTAATAATTATGGTGATTAATGAGAAGGATTCTAACAGAAAATTAATATCTCATAAGAAATGCCCTCCTATTACTGAAGCTAATCAATCTCAAAAACCAGAGAAATTGTGAGAAACTAGAATGAACCATGCGTTGACCGGAATGAAATATTTGAGATGGACAAATGTTGTACCATTTAACTTCAAATAATTCAAATTTAGATGTCCCAATCACTTATAAACACAAACAGCTAAATCATGGAGTCCAAGAAACATTATTCACCGGTCAAGACATACCATTTGTCTTCGTATAGAATATATATATTAGTAGATAAAAGCAGAGAGATAGAGCAAGCAAATCAAATGACAGAGCTCC
The DNA here is from genome assembly GCA_019022655.1 of Acacia acuminata. Lineage (NCBI taxonomy): Eukaryota > Viridiplantae > Streptophyta > Magnoliopsida > Fabales > Fabaceae > Acacia > Acacia acuminata. Next base: position 707,638 of record JAFJYI010000294.1, read on the forward strand.
CTTGACTTTCAAGAGGTCAGTTATCTCTCAACAACACTAAAATTCTTGCTTGCCTCACCTCTGCAAAACTACAGCGTCTAAACATGTAGACACACTCACACTCCCACAAACAATCAAAATACAGATGCATCAGCTTAGTGACCACTCCCTATCCCCTCCTGGCTCCTCTTTCTGAGTCTGAGCATACACATTTCCCCACTTCATAACAGATGGGTCTTTGGTCTATCCTCTTACGTAGACTTGGCCCGATACACTATTAGGGTTTCCTTCAAGTCTCACCTTGTCCTCAATGCGTAATTCAGGAAATTGCTTTGCTATAACTCCAGTATTCTCTCAAGTGCTATCCCAGTCAGGAAGATTCTTCCATTTTTTGAGAGCTTGAGTTCTGCTATCCAACATCTTCTCACTCTTCAGCCACTCCCTGGCTGAACTTGCAGTTCCAGCTCCTCAGGTAGGAGTGGAGGGAGTTTTTGGGCTATAATTGAGGGAAAAAAGATTTTTTTGTAGGGATGGGACACATGAAAAGTGGGGTGAATTTAAGCTCCTGCAGGTAACTCCAGCTTGTATGTTACCTTTCCCACACTCTTCCAGCACTCTGAAAGTTCTGTAAAAGAGCCACCTAGATGGTGTATTGATTCTTGAGTTGGGCAGAGCAAGTGTGATTTACCTGCACCGTATAATTTGCTGGGTTTCATCTGTAATAATAATAATAATAAATAAAAAAAGATCAATAAAATTGAGGGAAAATCTACTCATTGACCTTGTTAGCCAATGTCTCTAGTTTGGAAGGCTTAAGTTTGAGATAAGACATATTTGGAAGGCTTAAGTTTGAGATAAACTATGTCTCCCACTTCAAACTCATCCTCGCTCCCCTTCTTATCAGCTTGTTCTTTCATACACTTCTGTGCTTTCTCCAAATGGGGCTTGAGTTGATCTAAGATCTGTTTCTTTTCTTTCATATGTTAATTCACCTCTTCGATTAGTTGTGTTGAGAATATCAAGTTTAGAAATATTAATTAATTATTGTTACTAGGGATATCGTTTAGTATTTATTAGGATTAGATATTAATATTATATTTTTGGAATATATCTTTAAGATATTATGATTTGATTTAATTTGATTGGATTGGATTGGATTATGATAGATTTTAGGGTTAGAGTTAGTCTATTCTTGCCTATATAAAGGACTCCTTGTACTCTCTTTTATTCTCAAGAATCAATAATATTCAGATTATTTCTCTCGTGCTTCAATGTAATCCTTCAATCTCAACAAGTTCGATAGAGAAAATAGTGTAGCTTTTGTATATATTTGTTTATATAGGAAGAATTACACCTCATTAACGATAATGGAAGAGGAAAATCAGTGTATCACAAGCAAATTCTTACTATAACAGCAGCTTAACTCACTGGAAAACTAGAGAAATTATGAGAAAATAAAATAGAAGAGATAGAGAAATGCAAATGAGAGAACTAAGTTTTGAGAGGTCAGGGTCTCTCCCAATAAAACCAAAATGCTAAAACGCACACCCTAATCCATTCAAACACCCATACCACGAACAGATAAAAGTTACACGTGCTACCTTAATGGCCATTTTCCACGCACTGTTTCAAAGGTATTCTTTGTAATGCAGTACTTTAGGGTTGATAAGGAGGTGCTCAAATAAAATGATGAACTGAAATAGTTTTTTGAATTTATCCTGCATGAGGTAGCATCTAGCTTGCTGAGTCACTCTGGCTTCTTTTGTACTTTGTGTTGCATTTTGAAAAAATAGATGGCTTCTTTAAATGAATGTTCATGGCAAAATGCATCATGCTTGCATTTCCATACATCATGTTTGCATGCCCTTTTCTTTTGTAGGGTGTCTGATTGTGTCTTGATTATACTAGTTGGAGTGGATTTATTTATACTAGTAGTTATTTTGTTTCTATGATTTAGTGTTTAATTCACATCCCTTGGTAAGTAATGCTATGTTGTGAAAAGTTGACTTTTGTTTTATTAATTTGGAGTTGATTTAGTATTTCCATATGTCAATTGAGCATGCAGGTCCTCAATGCTTGTGTCCAGCAGAAACAGTGGGAAGGGGCTTTCTGGGTTTTACAGCAATTAAAGAAGCAACGTCAACAACCTTCTGCTACAACTTATGGCCTTGTCATGGAGGTAATTGTAGCCTCTAGTTTCTTTAGGTTTCATATTATTGCACAACCGTCCCCTGTCTTAGTAATCAATTTGTAAATTGAAATTTGGAAATCAATTTTGTGGTAGATAAAGTAGATTATTTAGGGAGAGAACCCAAGCAGGGTGTATAAAAAGTATTCTCTAAGATTAGCAAAAGATGTAGCAGGAGGAAAAACGACAAAAAATGGGGGACAACTATATCAGCAAAGAGCAAAAGTCTAACCCAAGGGAATAGCTGGAAGTATCGTCTAAAACATCTTGCATCATGCTTTTGCCAATTACTATACTATTTCTCAACTCCTCACACATTTCTTTATCGTTGCCTATAAATTGATAGTGACTTGTAATGAAGTTCTCAATGTAGTTGGGCTGACTCAAAAGTCAAGACAGAGAAGAGCTTGTTCCAAAGCTGCTAAGCCACTTCCCAAAGTAAAAAAGTGGCTGTTAAAATCCCGACTTTCAAAATAGGTCACAAATGCACTAGTTATATTTCTTTTGCATTAATATCATATTAAGGCTACGCTGATGGTAAAGCAAAAGGAATGGGATGATGTTGTGCAATGTCTATTATATCCTTATATTTATTTGTAGAGAGGAGTCAAAAAATTTCTTGTGTATTTCGCTGATTCTGAACAAGGGGATATATATAGCAGATTAGCAGAGGCTAATCAATCTTGGCCAAAAAATGGGGATACTCTGAGATGCAAGGAATAAAAATAAAATCTACAAAATCTCTAATAAATTTAAATGTTTGCTTATTATATGTTGGATTTCCACGCTCCTAAAGTTGGATCATAGATGGCCAACTTGCCAACAAAATTCTCAAATTTGTCTCGAGCTAGCCCTTTGGTGAGAATATGTGCAGTTTGGTGTCTGGTAGGAATGCAAGTTAGGTGGATAATTCCGCCAGCTGTCTTCTCTTTGATGAAGTGCCTATCTATCAAAAAATTGCTTGGATTTGTTGTTATGCACTGGGTTATATGACATGTTGATGGCTGCCATACTGTCTGAAGAGAGTGTAATTGGGAAAATTTGCGCTCTTCTAGAACCCATTTGAGCCATAAGCCTTCTCAAATTCCAAGTGCAAATACTCTAAACTCTGCTTCAGCCCTACTTCTTGCAACTACACTTTGCCTTTTGTTCCTCCAAGTACCAAAATTGCCCCAAACAAATGTGCAATAGCTGGATGTAGATTTTCTATCATATGGCCACCCTGCCCGGTTCGCATTTGTTAAATCTGCACATTTTTTCTATTACTCCCTCCAGTCCTTAATACAAGACATATTTACCTAATTTAACAAGATTAAGAAAGTTAGTTAAGTTAGTTCATGTAGAACAAGAGAAAGAGAGAGAGAAATATAATCTGAGAAGCTTGTATATTCATGTACATAGTATGAGGTATTTATGCACAAGAGAGAGAATAAGAGAGTTAATGAGAGTTAATGACTCATTATGTAGATTGATTCCCTAATCTCTATAATCCCTGATTATATGCTATAATATCTTTCCTAATATAATATATTTCCTAACACTCCCCCCTCAAGTTGGAGCATAGATATTAATCAAGCCCAACTTGTTACAAAGATATTCAACCCGAGTCCCATTTAAAGCCTTCGTTAGAAGGTCACCCAATTGGTCACTAGATCGCACATGCCCGGTGGAAACAAAGTTCTCCTTGATCTTATCGCGTACAAAGTGACAATCAATCTCAATGTGTTTCGTACGTTCATGAAACACGGAGTTGGAGGCTATGTGTAGAGCGGCTTTATTATCACACCACAACTTCGCGGGTAATGACGTGGCAAGACCAACCTCCTTCATTAACTGGTGAATCCACACAATTTCTTGTGTAGATTGAGACATGGCTCTATACTCAGCTTTTGCACTCGACTTAGAAACCACATCTTGCTTCTTACTCCTCCACGATACTAAATTTCCACCAACAAACACAATATCTTGTGGTGGATCTTCTGGTAGCCTTTGACCCTGCATGATCTGCATCACAAAAACATTCAATCTTGTTGTGGCCATGATTTGTATAGAGAATACCACAACTTGGTGAACCCTTCAAATAATGTAAGACATGTTCCAAAGCTTCCCACTGAGCAACGGTTGGTGCAGTCATGAATTGACTAAGCACACTAATGGGAAAGGTCACATCAGGGCGGGTTATCGTAAGATAGTTCAATTTCTCAATTAACCTACGGTATCTCTCAGGATAAGCAAATGACTTGATCTTTTCTAGATCAACTTTCTTTCGTACATCCTCCGGTAGCTCATCAAACGGTATGCGGTCATTATTGTCCAAGAAGGGATTAGGAATCATGGGAACGCTACTCGGTGCTGCTCTGAGTTTCCCAGTTTCTTTTAACAGATCAAGAACATACTTCCTCTCGTGTCAAAAGGATGCCTTTCTTACTTCTCATAACTTCTATCCCAAGAAAGTACTTCAAAGGACCCAAATCCTTTGTTTGGAAATGAGAATTGAGAAAGGCCTTAAGTGATGAGATTCCCAAAGCATTGCTACCCATAACAACAATATCATCAACATATACCACCAACAAAATCATCCCAGCATCTGTCTGCTGATAAAACACAGAATGGTCGCACTTACTCTCACTCAGATCAAATTTCTTAACCACAGAGCTAAACCTATCAAACCAAGCACGAGGGCTCTACTTCAAGCCATATAAAGACCGTTGAAGGTGGCATACTTTCCCACGCTCCCCCTGAGCAACAAAACCATGTGGTTGCTCCATGTATACTTCCTCAAGAAGATCACCATTTAAGAAGGCATTCTTAACATCCAGCTGATGAAGATCCCAACCATAATTGGCAGCCATAGAGATGAAGAGGCGAACAGAGGACAATTTTGCCACGGAGAAAAGGTTTCCGAGTAATCAACACCATAGGTCTGAGCATAACCCTTGGCAACCAGTCGAGCTTTCAAACGTTCCAAGGTGCCATCAACTTTTGTTTTGATCGTGAACACCCACTTACATCCAATAGCCTTCTTTCCAAGAGGTAAATCAACGAGAGTCCAGGTACCGGCCTTATCAAGGGCCATCAATTCTTCTTTCATAGCAGCACACCAACCGGGATGGGCTAAGGCTTGGTGGAGATTAGTGGGGACAGTAATAGAATCTAAGGAGGCTATGAAAGAACAAGATGTAGGGGAAAGATGATTGTAGGAAGCAAAAGAAGAAATAGGGTAGGTGCAAGATCGCTGACCTTTACGGAGGGCAATGGGCAAGTCAATATTAGTAGGAGAGTTAGGCACGGGGCTTTCCGGTGAGGGAGAGTCAGGCACAGGCACTAGGTCTGGTGTAGAGGCAGGAGAAGGGGCAACTACCATTTGGATCGGACTCCAAAGGCGCATGCTTGGTGGGGCTGGAACCTGTTCAATGCCATTACTTGCCTTGGGATGATTTTGATAAACATGATAGACAAGTGGTTTACCAGGTTCCGGGTCTAACGCTTGCACTGGTGGTAACTGAACCGTATAGATCAATATATCATCAAGACTATCGGTGATGTCAGGGGATAGAGAAGGGGCAGAGACAGGAAAGAACGGAGTCGACTCATGGAAGGTAACATCTGTGGACACAAGATAACGCCGAAGAGTGGGGGAATAGCACCTATAACCCTTTTGAACCCTAGAATACCCCAGGAAGACACATTTAAGGGACTTGGGATCAAGTTTGGTAGTAGTAGGGCGAACATCACGAACAAAGCAAACACAGGATTAGAAGGAAACAAGGTGGTGTAGGGAGTGGCTCCACTAAGAACAAGAGAGGGCATACGATTAATGAGAAAACAAGCAGTGGACACAGCATCAGCCCAAAAAGGTTTGGGAACTTTCATTTGAAACATGAGAGCTCGGGCCACTTCTAATAAGTGCCGGTTCTTTCTTTTGGCAACACCATTTTGAGTTGGTGTATCTGCACACGAGGACTGATGAATCATGCCATTTTGGAGCATATAGTTTTGAAATTGGGAAGACAAATATTCTTTAGCGTTATCACTTCGTAAAGTTTTCACATAAACACTAAATTGAGTGTTGATTTCAGCACAGAAATGGCACAAATAAGAAAATACCTCAGAACGATTTTTCATTAGATAAAGCCAGGTGGTTCGAGAGAAATCATCCACAAAAGTAGCAAAGTACCGAAAACCAGACTTGGACTCAACAGAACACGGACCCCAAATATCTGAATGAACCAAATCAAAAAGGGACGCCGCCCGTTTATTGACGCGAGGTGTCAGATGAACACGGTGATGTTTAGCAAACTGACACGACTCACACTCTAAAGAAGACACATGCTGAAATTGAGGATACAACCTCTTTAAAGACGACAAAGACACATGACCTAACCGACAATGAATGTCAAGAGGAGAGGAACCACCAGAGCAAGCAATGGAACGCGGCACCCGATTATCAAGAAAGTAATGGCCGTCGGATTCATACCCCCTACTAATAGTCCGCTTCGTCGTAAGATCCTGAATTAAGCAATGGTCAGGAAAAAGTGTAATGAAACACTTTAACTGACGAGTAAGCTTACTAGGAGATAAAAGGCTAAAGGCAAGATTGGGAACATTAAGAACGGATGATAAGGAAACAGACGGAGTAGGTGTAACATTGCCAGATCCAAGAACATGGGTGTAAGAACCATTGGCAATTGTGATTGAAGAAGGGTTGGCATAAGGTGCATAAGAAGAGAACAAATGATGGTTACCTGTCATATGGTCAGTAGCCCCGGAATCGATGATTCATTTCGAAGAAGTAGCAAGGCACGAATCAAAGTTACCTGTAGCAAGTGCAGTTGGTGCAGAGAGGGCAGGATCAGAGATATCAGAGGATTGAGCCATATGAGCAGACCTGCGTTGCTTCTGGTGCAACTGTTGCAACTTACGACAGTAGCGTGTCATATGACCGGGTTCCTTACAATAATAGCAGACAATCCCACTAGCACCAAAATTAGGAGGATTGTTACCGAACCTCTGGGGGCTGACTCCTAGGACACCAGGCATGTGGGGGCCGGGGTTCCTAGGAGCCGGAGCAGCAAAAACAGGATTCGGTGTATCATGTCCTTGGCGCGAGGAAACTTGGTTCCAAGCGTCAGTTGGACCTCGACCAGCTAGAGCACTAGCATTAGGATTAGAAGCCGGGTAGGCTAAACTGTCGGCACGCAACACACGAGAATACACATCCTGAAGCGAAGGAATCTCGGAGCTAGATAATATCTGAGATCGAACAATCTCATAAGCTGGGTCGAGAGCTGTAAGAAAACTGATAATCGCCTGTTTCTCCATATTATCGATCTATGCCTGGAGGTCAGTCGTTGGTGGCATTAACCGCCGCATTTCCTCATACATCTTGTTGAACTCCATGAAGAAATTCTTCAGGGGACGACCCTGCTGCTCAACCCAATAGAACCCTTTACAAACCTCATGAATGCGAGTAATGTTCCCTTTCCCAGAATACAAGAACTCCAGATAATCAATAAGTTCTTTAACAGTGTTGCAATGACTAACCGAAAGAAGGATATCACCCTCAATGGAATTTTGAATCTGTAAGAAGAGCCTGGCATCCGCCCGAGCCCATGCCATCTTAGTATCATCCTTAGGAGGCACCTCAGTTAAATGGCCCTCTTTCTCAATATTGAGTAAGTGCATGCGAATGGTCTTGCTCCAGTCCGAATAATTAGTCCAATTCAATTTGTGATCATTAATTTTGTTGGAAACGGGAACCATCTCAGCCGTAACATTTTGTTTAGAATCAGCCATAAGGAATTACCACAAATACACAAGGTAAATACTTGCAAATGTTACTCAAACAGCAACTAGAGGCAATCCCAATACCGAAGGCAGCCACAAAAGAAGCAAAACCAAGAAGAAAATGAGACTACAAACACACAAAGGGCCAAACCGAGAAGAACTACCAAGAAAGAACCAGAAACCATCTACACAAGGGCCAAACCGAGAAGAACCACGAAGATATAACCAGAAACCACCAAGAAAGAACCAGAAACCAGCCACACAAGGGCCAAACCGAGACTATAAACAGAGTCTCCCAAAAAGAAAAAGGAAAAAAGCAACAATAGGTCACATATAACTGAGCATAGGGTGAGATGACAATGGATGAGCACGAAACAACCTGGGTTATGACGGGGAGAGAGTCGATCCCAGAAAGGTAAACGGCGTCGAAAAAATCTCCGGAAAATGACGTCATGCGCCGGCGCGTGCAACTGACGGCGGAGCTCCGGGAGGCGCGTGGACGGCCACGTGCAGTCGGAACGGCGAGTTGCTGACTGGGTTCCGCCGATCAGGACCGCCTGAGCACAGTGGGGCAGCGCGTGGCAGCTGAAACGGCCCAGAACAGTAAACGAACACTCCCTCATCCTCTCTCTCTGTCGCCAAACAGAAACAGGAATAGCAGCGGAAGAAAAAAAAAAGGAACCTAAAGCTCTGATACCATGTAGAACAAGAGAAAGAGAGAGAGATATAATCTGAGAAGCTTGTATATTCATGTACATAGTATGAGGTATTTATACACGAGAGGGAATAAGAGAGTTAATGACTCATTATGTAGATTGATTCCCTAATCTCTATAATCCCTGATTGTATGCTATTATATCTTTCCTAATATAATATATTTCCTAACAGTTAATATGACTTGTATTTTCTAAAAGGGTTAAGTACCATTTTTGCCCTTGAAGTACACACCAGGAGCAATGTTGCCCCTTAAGTCTTCGAAGGAGCAATGTTGTCCTTGAAGTATCAAAACGGAGCAATGTTGTCCCTCCGTTAGAAACCCTAACGGTTAACTAACGTTGACCGTTAGGGTTTCTAACGGAGGGGCAACATTGCTCCGTTTTGATACTTCAAGGGCAACATTGCTTCGCCGAAACATAGCAATGTTGCCCCTCAAGTATCAAAATGGAGCAATGTTGCCCCTCCGTTAGAAACCCTAATGGTCAACTAACGGTCGACTAATGTTGACTGTTAGGGTTTCTAATGGAGGGGTAACATTGCTCCGTTTTAATACTTCAGGGGCAACATTGCTCCTTTGAAAACTTAAGGGGCAAAATTGTTTCTGGGCGCGTACTTCAGGAGCAAAATTGGTATTTAACCCTTTCTAAAACACTCTAGTAATTTTTCTTGATTCTCTCATTCCTTCTCCTACTTGATTATTGTTGAGGAAGCATCAATAGGAGTAAATTAGGAAAAGATTGACAATGTGAAAACTATATCATATATTTAGGACTAAGATCAACTCACTAAATTTATCTTATATTAAAGACGGAGGAGTAGTTTTATTAGTTTTCTGATGAAAAGTCTGCAAACATCATCATGTCCCGGGTCCTTAATGTAGAGTGTCATCAAAGAGAACAGAGAAATTCTCTTATGTCAAAGCCTTAAATTAGAACCTTCCAAACATTAAATGAAAGTAAAGGACAGAAGTGACATTATACATGAGTTATTTTTAATGGGCTAGCATCATTGGTCCTAATGTTATCAACTTATCATGATGTCCGGCATGACAAATACCATGTCTAACCTTAGGCAGGAATTTGATGGAACTGCCAATAGCGCTTTGCCACTGACCTGGGTCCTTTCTTAGGTTACCTCACATTTCCCAACTGTTAAACTTTTTGGTGAAAACAGACTCATGGTCATATATTGTTAGAAAATGAAAAAAAAAAAAAAATAAAAAAAAAAAAAAAAAAATTCATATAAACCTGAAGCTAATGCTATATTTTTACTAGAAACCATTGTGATTGCATGAGTTAATGTTGGCTTGGCTGTCTTTGATAATAAATTTTGTCTTCAATTTGTGTATGCATGAGCAGGTGATGTTTACATGTGGCAAGTACAATCTAGTTCATGAATTTTTCATGAAAGTTCAGAAGTTTTCTATTCCCAATTCGTTGACATATAGAGGTACGGTCATGTATTATCAATATAAATATGAAATCATGTATTTTTTAGATGATTTTGATCTTGACCATGATGTTTCATCCAGTTCTTGTGAATACACTATGGAAAGAGGGCAATACTGATGAGGCTATATTGGCTGTGCAAGATATGGAAAGACGTGGAATTGTAGGCTCTGCTTCTCTTTATTATGACCTTGCTCGATGTCTTTGTGCAGCTGGAAGATGTAGCGAGGCACTGATGCAGGTAGATTTTATACAGTCTAATTTCTCAGTTACAGTTTTAGTTTTTTTTTTTTTTTTCTTCCTTTTTGGGGATCTGGTAGTTGGGAGGGGCTGAAGGTTTTTATGTTTCTTTGGAAATAACGAGTGCGTTTAAGGGGCATGATGTATACAAATACTCGCACCACCTGGGCAGAAAAAGACTTCTATTTGTTGAAATCTGAGGAAAAACTGGAAGTTGTGTGTTTTTTTTCCTTTTTTTTTTTTTTTTTTTTTTTTTTTTTTTTTTTTTTTTTTTTGGGGGGGGGTTTAACAGGGGGAACTCAGGATTTTTTTGGCTAAGAATAGTCAAGTTCAAGATGTTTAAATTTTGGCCCCTAAACTTCTTATTATACTTCTAGATGAGGGCCAAAATAGAGAAAAAAAAAACTTAGTTCTTATTGCTCAGTTAACCTCAATCATGGGTGTTGTAATATTGATAAATATTCTTCAACTTTTACAAACCAATTTCTTTCTCTTCTCAACCACTTTTCCAAATGTTAATTGAATTATGGAATTTAATGAGTTCTTGTAAGCAATAATATATATACATGACAAGGCTTGATCACAGAAAGTGTTGCTCATCCTGTGGCAGATAGAGAAGATATGTAAGGTTGCAAACAAGCCACTTGTAGTGACATACACGGGCTTAATTCAAGCATGTCTGGAATCTGGAAACATCCAAGATGGGGCATACATTTTTGGAAAAATGAAGGATATTTGCTCCCCAAATCTTGTTACCTGTAACATGATGCTTAAAGCTTACCTAGAACATGGGATGTTTGAGGAAGGAAAAGAATTGCTTGAGAAGATGTCAGAAAGCACAAATCATGTAAAGAGAAATTCTGATTACAAAATTGTGGTGATACCGGATATTTACACATTCAACACCATGTTAGATGCATGTATAGTAGAGAAGAGATGGAATTACTTTAACTACGTCTACCAAAAGATGCTAGACCATGGATACCACTTCAATCCAAAACGTCATCTTCGAATGATACTGGAGGCATCAAGAGCTGGAAAGGTGATTTTTCTTTTGACTGCTTTGTGTGCATGTGTGTGCTTGTGTGGTTCATTTATGATTCTTGGACGAGTGAATATGTGCGCTAGGTCATGTGGGTAGTTGAGGGTGTATGCTTGGTAGTTAAGAGTTACAGTAATTGAAAATAGACATGGTATATTCAGCAGGCCTACTTGGTAAGCCAACAAAGAGGAGCAATACTATGTGCTTCAGAATGTGTGTTCTTTTGTGGTGATGAGCTCTTTTTTGCAGAATAGGTCCTGTGTGACATATTTTATGCTTCTAAACTTTGATTATTCAATAACTTATCCTGCTAACAAAGAGGAACTCTGGCCAATTTGAAATTATTTTTTGTCACAATATTTGATGTTGCTAAATATATTGATTAACAAGAAATATTTGATTTTAAATTGTAATTACTCAAGTAAATAAAATGCTTGTTATCATGTTCGCCATGTTACTTTCACCTTTTTATCCCGTTCATCTCATTAATTAGATAGAAGCTGCAAACGGGGTGAAACCCGTTAGACATTCCATCAACTCACGATAACTTTGAATGTTTGTCAGGAAGAGCCTATTGAAACAACGTGGAAGCACTTGATCCAAACAGATCGTATTATTCCAGCTACTCTGATAAAGGAAAGATTCTGTATGAAGCTTGAGAAGGATGATCATGTTGAAGCTCTTGGATGTATCACCAATGATCTCTCCAAAGACTTGCGGGCATTTTCTAAGCTGTCTTGGTTGAATCTATTGAACGAAAATGCCCAACGCTTTCAGAAGGAAACTCTAGTTAGGCTAATGAATGATGTAAACACCCTAGTTTCCAAAAGTACCCTGCCACTTCCAGCACTTGAAGCACTTGAAAAGCTGATGCTATCTTTGAAAGAATTTTGTTCCCCCGACCTTAGTATGACCGACAGCAAACAGTTGGTTAACTCTAGATGAACTTGTGTGTAAAGAGCACTATAACTGTAATAGTATATGCCAAGCTCTTAACACCACGGGCTACAATTTAGATGCCAATGGGCACTGTCCCTTTTTTTTTTTACTTGGGTGTTTTGGGCAGTCCCTTTTGTAGAGTAATAAAAACAGCAAAAAGCAAGGTATTTATTTATCGGGGGAAAAAAATGGTTCTATTTTTTTTTATATATAGGAAAAAAAAAAGGGTTCTATTCATCATAAGATTGAAATTTGTAAGAAAAGCTCATGTGAAAAAACAAATGTTTGGAGATGCTTATTATAAAAGTCTTTTACCTCGAACTCAAATAAGCCCAAATACTAGGACATGATGATAATTAGATTAGATTGTGTGTGGGCTAAAAAGTGAGCTGAGCCCGTTGACAAAAAACAAGAAGGAGTTGAACCCCTTAAGGTGGCCCAATAAGGGACCCTGTTCCAGGCAGTGGAAGAATCAGGCCGCGGAGAGCCACGAACGATTACAGGAAGCCACAACTGGATAGATACCCACCCGGTCGAGAGGACGGAGTGAAGCAACGTGTCAGGTTTGAGCTCAATTTCAAGGGATATGTGACGTGGCGGCATCCACAGATGACCATGACTTGCGTCTTTCCGCTTCATTTATACAGCTAGCTGCTCCCACTTCCAGACGCCTCTTTGATACTCCTCCGGTTTTAAATTGTACTATAAATTATATCTTATATTTAAAAACAATATATTGCCTCGAAGCAACATTTATAATACTTCATTTGATTAGGATTCAGGACCATACTCTTGAGACTTTTTTTATTTTTTTCCCTTTTTTGGCAACAGATTATAAAATAAAAAACCATAATCAGATAATTGCAAAACGTGTGGAAGCATGTAGAACGCGCGTATGCATCGGTCCTTTGCATGCAGAAGCGTGTGAAACTGCAAATGTCTTATTTAGAGCCGGGAAATCGAGCAAGGCTTGTCGGTACATCAAGCCGGCTTTTGCCTCGACCAGAGGCCAAGCTTGAAAAATAAGCATGAAATTTGAAATTCGCCTGGCAGGCCGGGCCCCAGAGGGCCTCTATTAATCGGGTTTTACCAGATCGAAGATTTTCATTTTTTAAAAAAATAGTCAAAAGTGAAGGATACTTTCCTGGCTAAAGTCGAAGACAATTAAATATCTATGAAATTGATAATAATGATGAAGAAGGTGACAATTGACAATGATAAGAGTATGCTTTTATATTTTATGGAGTTATTTAACGCATGCTACTTTAACGCTTCTTACGTTTTATATGGCGCAATTATGACAAATATTGTTTTTTTATTACTTAATTAATGAACGTGTTTATTTGTTGGATGATTTGTATTGTTTAGATATTAATGTTGATAATATTTATTTGATAGATTAGAACTTTAATAGTTGCAATTTACTAATTATATTTCTTTAAAAACCTTTAAAAAAATAGTTAAAATTTGGAATAAGAATTTTCGCGCTCGTAGGCCGGCCTTGGCCACACATCGGGTTATCGCTTTAAAAAACAAATGTTTTCTTTATCTCGCCCGTAGGGCCGCCCGGGAGGGACGGGCCCTCTACCTAATTCCCAGCTCTAGTCTTATAAATTCTTCTTCCCCTGGCAAGTGGAACCGCGTTTTCACGTTCGGTTAATTTTGGGTCGAGACGAGATAATTAAATATTTTTAAAAATCAATTTCTAAGGAATTTTTTTAAAATCAAATTATTAAATTAAGGGAAAATTCCATTTAAATACCAAATGAATTTGTAAAACCCGAGAAGGTGACGCGAATTTGCAAAAAGACTTAGAGGTGACAAGGACCTTTGGGGGTTTTTGCAAATTCGCGCCAAATGACTATTTTGCCCTTAGGGTTAAATAATTTTAAAAAAAAAAGAAAATACCTTCGCGGTGGGCCCCACGCTACACCCACGGTGGTTACGGCGATCATCGGGGTCGCGCCACCGCCCACCATCGTGGTCGCCTGGCGACCACCGCGGCCGTTTGGTGGGTCGGATCACGGTGGTGGACGGTGGCCGCCGGCCATCGGCGGATCATGGTAGAATGGGCATGCGCCATCCGGGCTATGTGAAATGGCCCACCGGGGTATTTTCTTTTTTTAAAAAAAAAAAAATTATTTAACCCTAAGGGCAAAATGGTCATTTGGCGCGAATTTACAAAACCCCCAAAGGTCCTCTAGTACCTCTAAGTTCTTTTTTGCAAATTCCACCTCTCTTTTTTACAAATTCATTTGGAATTTAAATCAAATTTTCCCTTAATTTAATATCTGATTATTTATTTATTTATTTATCCATCTTAAAAGCATTCGAGGTTTTTATTTTACAAAAATTATTAATAAAGTCCTTCCGATATCATCATAAAAAAATTAATCGAAAAAAATTACTATTGAAATGGTTAAATAAGTTTTTAACTACAATAACTTCTTCCAAAAAATAAATGTGAAAATTTTATTTATTGAAGTTTATTGAATCAAAATATGAAAATGTTAAATTATGTATATGTTTGAAGAATTAAATTAAATGTAAAATATCAATCTGCTAACTGACTGCTCGAGTAACAATATTCTGATATGTGAGTGGTCGTCTGGTTTTTTTGGGCGATGTGAGTGTTCAAACTTCAAATGTAAAAGAATATTAAATGATTAGTTGGGAAAAACGGAGGCGGCAAATCAACGGGTATCCTATTACTGCTATTTGATTTGGAGGCTGTTTAGAGCTTTTTAGTAATTATTATATGTTCCGCGTTTTCTTATGTACCCACATAAATAGATTGATCCACGCCCTACCCCTCTTCATTGCTCATGATTTCTGCTTTTCGTTCTTTGGTTCCGCTTCTCTATGCATTAATTGCATTCTCAATTACGCTTCTGGTTTGAATTCAACACACTTCGTTTGACTCCCTATTTCCACCAATTTCTTAAATCCTCGATTTGTACAGGGAGCAGCCACATGAGTTCAAGTAATGGAAAAGCCGCGGATCAGAAGCCCTTCAGGATCTTCGTGGGTTATGATCCTCGCGAAGAAGATGCCTACCAGGTCTGTCGCCACTCAATCCTCAAGAGGTCCTCCATTCCCGTGGAGATCGTACCAATCAGGCAGTCCGATCTGAGGAGCAACGGCTTGTATTGGCGCAAAAGAGGAGAGCTTGAGAGCACCGAGTTCTCCTTTTCCAGATTCTTGACCCCGTGCTTGGCCGGTTATGAGGGCTGGGCAATGTTTGTGGACTGCGATTTCCTGTACTTGGCAGATATTAAGGAACTAAGGGACCTGATCGATGATAAGTATGCTGTGATGTGTGTTCAACATGACCATGCTCCCAAGGAGACCACAAAAATGGACGGGGCAGTTCAGACCGTGTATCCGAGGAAGAATTGGTCTTCCATGGTGCTGTACAATTGTGGGCATCCCAAGAACCGTGTTCTCACTCCTGATGCAGTGAGCACACAGACGGGTGCTTTCCTTCATAGGTTTCAATGGCTTGAGGACTCTGAGATTGGGTCCGTCCCATTTGTGTGGAATTTTCTTGAGGGTCATAACAAGGTTGCAGAGAAAGATCCAACCACATCCCTTAAGGCCATCCACTATACTCGCGGAGGCCCGTGGTTTGAAGCTTGGAAGAATTGCGAATTCGCTGATCTCTGGCTCAAAGAAAGGGAAGACTACCTTTTGCAACCAAAGCCGACCACAAATTAGACGGAAATTGAATTGTTGGTACGTTTTTCCCTTATTACGAGCTTGATACTTTTCTTAGCCTTTTGGCTAAGATCAAGTGTAGCATCTGTGGTCATTATATTTTTGACCAACTAATACCTAAGAGTAAAATGTTTTGAGACCGTTAGTCCCAATTTTATTTGCAGCATAGTGGATTGTAATAAAGGTAAAGGTTTGAAAGTCTGTCCCGGCATGGGGATGACGAATGAGCACCATGTATTTAACTATTTTATAGTTTTCAATGGTCCCAGTTTAAATTTTTTAACTACTTATTTTTAAATAAAGTAATATTTTTTAAGAAAAGTAAAGAGTGAAGAGATTATTTTTATTTTAAATTTTATACCAATTAAAATATTTTTTAAGACATCTAAAAAAGAACATTAGAGAGTAGGGTTGGAGGAAGGAGATGTAGAGAAAAATGACTGGAAAAATTTTCTTTGGGTGTTTTTTCGAGTTTGTTCCCCCCTTTTCGTACATCATTACAGTTTACTGTGAAATTTTAATTATTTAAATACAATAAATTTAGGGAAAATTCGTTAAAAAGAATTTCAAAAATGTAAAAACACATATACAATCTAAAGGATATGCATATTCCCAAATAGGTGTTAGCATTTGATAAGTCCTTTAAAAAATTAAAATAAAATTACGGAATTGTCCCTCATCTACATATCCCTTACCTCTCCTTTCTTCCTCATTCCGCACGGATTGTCTCTTACTTTCTAATCTTCTTCCTCCTTCTACTTTCATATTTTCATCCTCTTTTTGCTTCCCTCCTCCTTTACTTCAATGGCGAAGGCTAGAACAATCTCTGCTTTAGTTATCACTAGAAAATGTCGTCGCTCCAGTGGGATGGGGTTTCTCTAAAACCGCGCAAGGCTTTTAGGACTGAGGAAGGATGGAATTCAAAGGAGAGAAGATACCAGAATTTGAAGAAATAGGAGGTAAAATTGAAAAGAGAAAATGGGTTTTGGACTTCTACAAGTTCTATGATTTCTAGTACTTTCAAGGTGGGCTCAAAATCAGTGGATGATTATCGGCTAGCTATGGCCAAGGTGGGCTTCAATTAGGCCAGCTTTGCTTAAGCCAAGGACGTGGACTTGTTCCTCAAATCCTTTAGAAACAATGCCTCGAAGACGCTCTCAGCTCCTCAAGAAGTTCGAGCACTCCAATTTTCTGGTCATGTGTGTCATTTACTACTCGTTCTTGCTGTGAAGATGAAGGACCTGCCCTTGTCCATTCCGATTCTTCCTTCGTTGAACTGTTTGGATCTTCCTTAAATTTGTGAAATTCTTCTGAGAACTTGTCAAAATCTTATATGAACTTGTGAAAACCTTATCTAAACTCATAAAACCTTTCTTAGAATTAAATTTTAATTTGTAAGTTGTGAAATTTTTATAAGAACTTGTAAAAACTTTATCCAAACTTGTGAACCCTTTATCACATCTTGTAAAACCCGATCAAAATTGAATATTGATTTGTAAGTTATGAAAACATAATCCAAACTTGTAAAATTTCTATTAGAACAGTTGAAAACCCTTATCAAATATTGTGAATTTTGATTTGTAACTTGTAAAATTATTTAAGGAAGTTGTGAAATCCTTTTAACAACTTTCAAAAAACCTTACTCGAATATGTCAAACATTTATTAGAACTTGTGAAACCCTTATCAAATATTGTGAATTTTGATTTGCAACTTGTAAAATTCTTTAAGGAAGTTGTGAAATTCTTTTGAAAACTTGTAAAAACTTTATTCAAACTTTTGAAACCTCCATCAGAACTTGTGAAACCATTATTAAATATTGACAAGATCTCGCAATTTGTGAGATCATAAGTAGAAAGAATCATCTTCTTGAAAATCTAGAGCTTCCTCAGGGATTGTATTAAGCTTGAGAGTACCAAAAGACCTCCGAAGGAATTCCAAAAGTGGAAGGCCGGTACCACCTCCACCCACTTCATGCCCCTTCTTCTTCTTCTTCTTCATTACTAGAGGAGGCTGCTCTTGCCTTTCATCGTTGGTAGAGGAGGTTGAGGTCGTTATCTCTGTTGTTGGAGGAGGTTGTCTCAACCACCGTTGCTAGACCCTCTCGGCATGGAATCCGAAGAAGAAGAAAAAGAGAGAGGACAAATAAAAGTAAAAATAAGATATAATGAGGGCATTTGTATCATTTCTTTTAAATTTCAAAAAAATAAATAAATCACGTACTAACACTTCTCCAAAATTATGAATATTTGAAACATATTTTTTTTTTTTAAGATTGGTAAAGTTCTATATTAGAGATTTTCTCATAAATTTATTTGCAATAACCTACATTTTAGGTTATTTCATTTTGTCCTAGTAAGGTTCATATTTCGTCGTCATTCTTACCAATACTACTCCGCTACGGATGGTCAGAAAGCAACGTGAGAGTAAAGTCTTATTTAATGCAAACCCCACCCAAAAAAAAAAAAAAAAAAAAAAAAAACGATAACTTTTTTAGGTAAAAGGACACATAAAGCACCTGAAAATTGCTAAATGTCAAAAAGGGTACTGAAAATATCAATCGTCACCCTGTAGTGAGACAATCCAAAATGAGATTTTTGAAATTTAAGCAAAAACAAATGTCCCTATATTTTTCTTGGAAAAAAGTTGAGACCACTGCCAGTAGGTGACCAAGCCGGAGGGATGATCTTATTTTGGTAAAGTGGTGAAAGTGGGATTTGATCCGACCACCACTTGAATGCCAACATTAAAGGTGACCATTGAGCTAATGATACGTTGAAATCATTATGCAAAAAATATATAAGCTAACTCCTTATTTTTGACTGAAACCCATCAACAACTTTTATATAACTATTCATTACATTTAATTAGTGATTAAGAACTTTTGTTTAGCAAGTAATAATATCATCCTTTCAAGTTATTCACAACTTTTTGTTTAGCTATTTACTTCATTTTATTGATTAGCTATCAATAACTTTCAATTTAGCAAGTAACAAGGAAACAATTTCAAAATGAGATTTTTGAAATTTAAGTAAAAAAGACACAAATGTCCCTATATTTTTCTTGGAAAAAAGTTGAGACCTTCTCTTTCTTTGATAGGTGACCAAGCCGAAGGGATGATCTTATTTTAGTAAAGTGGTAAAAGTGGGATTTGATCCGATCACCACTTGGATAGTTGGATGCCAAAATTAAAGATGACCATTGAGTGACGATACGTTGAAATCATTATGCAAAAAATATATAAGTTAACTCCTTAATTTTGACTGCAACTCATGAACAACTTTTATATAGTTATTCACTACATTTCATTTGTGATTAATAACTTTTGTTTAGCAAGTAATAATATCATTCTTTCAAGTTATTTACAACTTTTGTTTAGCTATTTACTTCATTTTATTAATTAGCTATGAATAACTTTCAATTTAGCAAGTAACAAGGCACCAATTTCAAAATGAGACTTTTGAAATTTAAGCAAAAATGTCCTTGTATTTTTCTTAGTAAAAAGTGGAGACCTCGTTTGTCAGTAGGCGACCAAGCCAGAGGGATGATCTTTTTTTTGAGTAAAGGGGTGAAAGTGGGATTTGATCCAACCACCACTTGGATGCCAAAATTAAATGTGACCATTGAGCTAACAATACGTTGAAATCATTATGCAAAAAATATACAAGCTAATAACTCCTTAGTTTTGATTGCAACTCATCAACAACTTTTATATATCTATTCACTACATTTCATTAGTGATTAATAACTTTTGTTTAGCAAGTAATGATATCATTCTTTCAAGTTATTCACAACTTTTTTTAGCTATTTACTTCATTTTATTAATTAGCTATCAATAACTTTCAATTTAGCAAGTAACAAGGTAACTCTATCCTGTGATTCACAACTTGTGTTTAAATATTCATTATGGAAGCTTATCAAACTACTTAATTATATCATATAGAGTATATAATTAAATAATATATCAGTTTTCAAATATAAAGCTAATAATAAAGTATATAAAATGTCTTGAATGTGCCGAGGTTGGTTAACTTCAATATAGGTAACAGTGGACAAGATGATCACCGTACACTGTGAGGTGTGGGGTGTGTGCACGAGTGGGACGATATCTCAAGAGTAGGGGAGAATACGTGTGTACCGCTCACCGGGTATGCCCCTATTTATAACCAAGCCGGTTGGTCCGACTCTCTAGGTAGCACATTCCCATGATGTCGTGCGCCGTGCCCCCACTTCCGCACTACTAAGGTAGTGGGGATAACCGTGGGGTAGTTGGCCTTCTAGTTGGCTTGACTTGGTCCTGGCCCATTTCCGAGGTCCATAACAGTATACTTTTGAATCTTTAAGTTTTGCACGAGGTTAAGTTTTAGTTTCTTAAGTTAATAACATTGATAATGATATTAACGGAAAATGCTGACCAAACAAAATTTAATCCTCATTGGCAAATCAATTTAGTATCTAGAGAAAAAATTAAAAGAAAAATAAATAAGTTAGTAATCATGGTTTGAAATAACGATTGGAGCCTTCAAAAATATCTTTTAAATCATGATTCACAATATACGAGATAAGTATGTGAAATGAATTTTGTTTTGACTTAGATAAATAACCACTTTTGAACCCAAAAGTCATCAACTCCAATATAGATCACCTCATCACCATTCAATTTCAGGCTCTTCTTCGCATAATCCCTTTGCTTCGTTAGATACCGTTTCGAGATCAATAGCATATCCCCACACATCATTTAGTCCTTCACATATTCCGTACATTATCGCAGAATCATAAGAAAAGCAAAGTGGGCAAAAAAATCCCTTTCTTCTTCTTCTTTTCTTCTCCAAAAACTTAAAAGGCATTGATATGAAGAAAGAAGCCCTATGAAATAGTAATATTCTTTCTACGAGGAGGATGATTGTTCTGTCATAAGAACACAGATATCTAGCCCTAGGTGGGCTAGTATGTTTATGTTGGATCGAATAACTCCCTCTTAGGTATCTATGAATGAGATACCTTTGAGAATAGAAGATCACTGTACACAACCAAATGGGGTGGGGTGTGTGCATAGTGTAGGCAAAATCGTAGATGAGAGAGTGCTTAGAGATCGTGTACCTTAGGGTTAGGGTTTGGACTGTTGGGCCTCTTGTGCCTCCAAGCCCAAATGTTGTGCCATCACATCTGTGCAATATTGGTTGCCTCCTGTTGGGCCACACCTTAGTTGGGCCTATTATTTGAATCCATAACGCTTGCCCCCAAGCTCGGTAGTTCAGTTTTCGAGCCGCCGGATGTATTTTGCCCTGATCGGCTTTACTAGCCGAGCTTCTTTGTCGTGAGCCTTACATTGCCGAGCTGAATTATGTTGATCCTGGCTATCAAGGCCGCTTACCTTGAAGATCCGAGGTCTTGTCTCAAAGATCCCGAATAGTGTGGAGATGATTCGCCCGCATTTGAATCCGTGTGTTGATCTTGGCTATTGAAGTTGTCTTCTCAAAGATCCGAGGTAATGTCTCTAGGATCCGAGATAATGTCGAGGCGGTTTGCCTGATTTTAAGGTTGGGATCGTTCTTTAGGTTATTCGGGCTAGATTGCTGTGAATCTTACCCTCTTGCGTATCTACCGCGCATTGCCGGGTTGTGTCATATTGACCCCGGTTACCGATGTCATTTGCTCAAAGATCCGAGGTAATGTCTCAAGGATCCGAGGTAATATCAAGGAGTTCGCTCGACTTCGAGGTCGGGACCCTTATGCGTTCGCATCGTTGCCCACCGACACCGGCGGCTCGTACTCGTGCGGGGTTTCAACCACCACACCTGGTCACCTACGGTTTCCGTGTGCATTTAATTCATCCGTCGTGTCACATGCGTCGGCCCCCGCTTTTGGGCTTAGAGGTCACTAGGCCGCGAGGCGCCTTTTTGTTTGATCCGGATTCTGTATTCGGATTGTTCCATCTTGATTTGCTTTTGTCCGAGTCTTTGACGAGTTTGGACTCGTATTCTGCTACCAATGTGCCTGTTTAGGCGATAAGTTTTCTCCAAGGCGGGATCTATTCGCCTTTCCTTCGTTCTTTGTTTTTGCTTGTCTCGTCCTCGGTTGATGGTGAACTCGCATTTGAAAATTTAAATAACCCCATGAGGGCTTCCGTTAGTTCTTCTCACACCATTGACAACTGTATAGTAGTTGCCCCCAGCCTGGTAGTCACGGGCTCTGGGTTGTCGAGGTGGATTTGTTATTGAACCCGAACATCGTATTCGAGTTGCTGCAACTTGTTGGATTTTGATGAAGTTTCTATCCGAGTTTCAACGAACCCCGGATTTACTTGGTCGGGTTGAATTGCCTTTGAAACATGTTCGGGTTAATTGAAGTTTGAAACTTTGTCAATCTCTTCTTCTTCAATCATCCGAGTATCCGGATTTGTTTGTTGATTCGGGTTTGTTTGCTATAATACCGAATTGCCCCAATCGAATTACCTTGAAGAGGAAACGGACCGGGCTTCCGAGTTTGTTTAGGTGCATTTGCTTATATATCGCCGATAGCTTTTAAGTGTCACCCTTGTCTTGTTGCCCCCACTGGCGGTCGAGGGCTGGGCTGCCGGGGTGCCTTGACTATTTAACCCGGATCTCATGTCCGAGGTTAATCTTCATTCCCTCCAAACGAGGTGGTTCCCTCGATGATGCCGCTCCTCCGAGTTGAGGGTCGAGGCTTTAGTTTTGTTTTTCTTTTAACCGGTTGGGCATCGTGCCCTTTTGAAGAAAGGGCTGGATGTTGCCGAGGCCAAGATGAAGGCCTTGGAAGAGGAGCGCGACGTCGCCAAGGCAGCTGCGAGAAAAGCGAGCGAGGAGCAGTTACTCGTCAAAGAGGCATTGGAGACGACGACCTCCGAGTGTTCATGTTGAAAGCCCGGATCCGTGAAGTCACCGAGCGGCGCGCCGATCGGCCTCCGAGCCGGACTCGACCAAGGATGCTCTTCTGGCGGAGCAGCAAACCCATTTGGACACCACCGACTCATTGAAGGAGACTGCCTCCGACTGCTTCGACGTGGCCTTAGAACAAATCAAGCACTTGAATCCGAACGTATCCTCGAAACTCGCCGGTATGACTACCGGGCTTATGTGAAGGATAGTTCCGGATCCGCCCTCCGACGCCCGATGGCGGGTCCATGTCTTTGAGGAGGATGAACTGGAAGAGCAAGGCGATGATAAGGCCGGGCAAGGAGCTCCGGAGGCCGGCGATCGGTCCAACGACATGGTACCTTTTAGTGATGTTGCTCCCCGAGCTAGGGGTCGAGTTCTTAGCTTTATCCTTTTTTTGCTTTTTGACTTTGAGTTTTCCGGCGTCTATGCCGGTTTGACTTTAAATACCCGGCGCCCTTATGCCGTTTTGACTTTGAATTTTCCGCGTCTATGCCGGCGGTTGTAAGTTATGACAATCTCTCGATTATATAACCAATTAATTGCCATACCATTTTTGAACTCTAACCGTAGTTAGAAATTCATCGACCGTAGTAGGTACGGGTCTTTTATACTCGACAAGAACTTAATTCGGGAGTGATGGGCAAGGTTGTCTGTTTTAACCTCATTGGGTGTTAACTTAACCGCACTACCTCGTTCCGCTTGACTAGTAGGAAAAGTTAATGGTAACCGAAATAAGGGCGAGGTAGTCACTTGTTCAACCGAGGTGTCCATTACCTCTAATCAAACATTTTGACCCGATCGGGATCGAATGACAACCCGCTTTCTTAAATCGGGCGAGCGTTGACGCGTCAATTTCGCGAAGGCCACGTATGGCATTTTCGCCGAGCTCGACCAATGCACGTCGGAGTACAACGGCGGTGTCATACATCTAGATGGTTTTGTTTGTGACCGGGTTTTGGGGACCACGGTGTCATGCCGGGTTTAGAGACCTCGGCTTCATGCCGGGTTTAGGGACCTCGGCGTCATGTTTATTACCGGGCGTAATGACCTCGGTGTTTCTGACCGGGTGTATTGACCTCGGTGTTTTTGACCGGGTGTATAGACCTCAGTGTAATGCCGGGTTTAAGGACCTCGGCTTCATGGTTATTCCCCGGTGTAATGACCTCGGTGTATCTCTTTGACTATCGATAGTAAAACAGATGAATTTTCATTGAGGAATTCTTTATCCGGGGTCCTTTTAAGGAGCGCTCGCGGAGTCAATTGTACTTTACACGGAGCCCGGATTTTAACTGGAATTCAGTGTAACCGGGGTCCATTCAAGAATTTATGTGGATCCCGAACGTTAACTAGATTTAGTTAACCGGGTCCGACTTCAAAACTTCACACGGAGCCGGGAGTCGGGATTTTAACTTCAACAATTCACACGGAGCTCGGGCTTTAACCGGTGTAGCCGGGGTCCATTCAAGAATCTATGCAGATCCCGAACGTTAACTAGATTTAGTTAACCGGGTCCGACTTCAAAATTTCACACAGAGCCGGGATTTTAACCAGATTCGGTGTAACCGGTCCGCCTTCGAGAATTCACGCGGAGCCCGTGCTTTAACCAGATTCGGCGTAGCCGGGGTCCGTCTTCAAAAATTCATAGGGATCCCGAATTTTAACCAGATTCGACGTAACCGGGATCGCCTTGAAAAATTCACACGGAGCCCGGGCTTTAACCAGATTCGGCGTAGCCGGGGTCCGTCTTCAAAAATTCACAGGGATCCCGGATTTTAACCAGATTCGGTGTAACCGGGACCGCCTTGAAAAATTCACACGGAGCCGGGATTTTAACCAGATTCGGTGTAACCGGTCCGCCTTCGAGAATTCACGCGGAGCCCGGGCTTTAACCAGATTCGGCGTAGCTGGGGTCCGCCTTCAACAATTCACATGGAGCCCAGGCTTTAACCACATTCGGCGTAGCCGGGGTCCGTCTTCAAAAATTCACAGGGATCCCGGATTTTAACCAGATTCGGCGTAGCCGGGATCCGCCTTCAACAATTCACACGGAGCCAAGCTTTAACCAGATTTGGTGTAACCGGGTCCAACTTCTTTAAAGAATCTGCATATTTCTATCTGGAGAGCAACCCCTCAATAATGGACTTAATCACATTGCCGGAAAATGATGAATAAGCCGTTACTAAGGATAAAATGATGAATAAGACAAAGCTCCTTGATCTTGTTACTAAGGATAAATCATTTGAATGAAGCAAAGTCAAATGTAATTTTCCGACAAATCATTTGAATGAAGCAAAGTCAAATGTTGAAGTTGGTGTTCGAGATAATTCTACTCATTTAGCAGAAAAGAATCAGTGACTTAACTAGCATGCACATATTCCCCCCGAAGAAAAAATTCCATCGAGTGAAGAGAAAATAAATTGACCCATTAAGCTGATTGCTATATTTGCATCCGATATGGGAGGAAGAATAATAATTGAGAAGAAAAAGCTTTGTCTGCAAGAGAAGGTTAATGTTTGGAATTATCCAATCAAAAACATTAATCAACTAGAAACAATGCGCATGCTTCAATGAATCTCCCAAGTCTCTTTTCTCATCTGAACAATCAAGCCCGAATTGATCGATTCCCGCTCCTTGCTTGATATAAAAGTAAACTGCTCCATGTTCTGCATGGTAGAAAAATTGCTGGATGCGTGTGAAGGAATATGACCATAGCACTTCCTCCATTATTGGAACTACCTTCTCTATTGATTCTTGGTTGGGGAGAATCATGAACTTTCTTATCTCCACAACAAAACCAATCCACAAGTAATAAATTATAGTGCACATACCAAGCAAAAGAATATATGCATGCTTTATCTTCGAGACAACTAATTCTTGCAATTAGCTATTGTAGGAGATTATACAACTTCTTGAATTGATGTGTTTCTGGGATTTGGTTTTCTTTCAGCTTGGACTAGTGTAAACCTGTCAGGATTTTGTTTAAATCCATTGAAGCCCATCATCACACATCAGGTATCCTGATTGACTTGAACCATGCAAAATACCAAAATAGGATTTAAACTCCCTTCAAGCACCTACACAACATGCAAAGGTAATGGATATTGCAACGCCTTGAAATCCGGAGAACAACAAAATGAGAATTATTTTGTGAACCAATAAACATGAGCATCTCTTATATCCTTCCAATTAAATTTCATGGTAGAAACTTCTAGAGCCCATGGAAATCGGCGCACAAGAACCGCAAAGTGACTTGGATTTGGAGGTGAACCACTAATATGCACCAGCCTCAAATTATTAATGGCCTTGAATTCGAAGTAATTGAACCCGCAAGCAAAGCAATCACTATGAAATATAAAGCCGACAATGAGCCCAAAGCCATCTTGAGTTTTCTTTAACATTTTCCATGAAAAATACTTCCAAAGTGGCTTAAAAGAAATATCCTCATGCTTCCTATCATGACCATTTGTTGCCCAAAAGTATCATCAAGGTGGATCTAATTAGAAAGAAAACTCACTCCAAGGAGCAGATTAGATAATATGGAAGCCCGAGTTAAAGGAATATGATATTTCTCTCTTCCTATTAACGCTTTAAAAGAATTATTGCAAACCACATGAATAAAGGCCTAATATGACGACTTGAAAGATGTGAAACAAGAAGCATCTCCAATTTATCAATTGAATTCATCTTATTCCTGCACCCCAAGCTTTGAAAAGATATATTTCAAGATGGAAGATACCAAGAATTATTGCATCAACCAGAATCTAGTTATGCATAGGCCTCAATTCAGGTGCAATATGTTCAATAGGCAAGATATCAAGAATTATTGCATCAACCAGAATCTAGTTATGCATAGGCCTCAATTCAGGTGCAACATGTTCAATAGGCATATCTCGAGGCTACCGCTAAGAGCGTACATTCCAATCATCTTCATGTTAAGACTAATATTCCTTATTCGATTGATAATCATCAGCGTATGGAATTATTTACCTTGGCGAAATACACAAGTGTCATAAGAAATAAAAGCACCATATAATGTGTACCTTTCACCGATATAAACGATTCTCTTGAAGAGATGGAGGAGTCCTCCAAAGATGGTGTTCCTAGATGTGGTACCGCGCCATAAATGCAACTAAAAACGCATTGCCAGGTAGATAAATTTGAGTTTTGCTGATAAGAACATCCAGAACAGTAACCGTGCCCCTTTACCGCGATTCGAGTTGCCGGTTTAGTTCAGATTGACGGTGAGAGTAGGTGGCACAATATTCTGCAGACAAATCTATGCGATCGTATCCTCAGTCAAACGCCACAATGATCAATCTCTTCAAACTCGCTTCCTTTTAAGCTTCATTTGGAACTAAATCATCGGAGGAATCAGGAAGATCATTAAAGTCGATTAATCCCCAACTGTCGAGAATTGATCGAAACACTCGGCACTTTGACATTTTATCTCAGTAGGACATTGAAGGATTTGAAGGGTGACCTCGGTCTCGGCATTCGTCCTTCTCCGACTTCACCATCTCGGTGTCTCAGGCATGTCGACATCTTATCTTGGTTGGACATTAGAAGGTCCGAAATAGTGACGTCGGCCTCGGCATTGAATACATCACGGACTAGAGCAAGCATCATCTCGGCATTCAGGATTCCTCAGGAATCTACATCTCGGCAACTCCAATCTCAGAATCTTGGACTTTGACCATCTCGGCGTCCAAGTGTGATACCGGCTTTCACGAAGGCATCCAACTCGGGGCTTGAGGAATTTTGGATTAGGAAGTTTCCTTGCCGGTGAATATTTCCGCCCCACATTTTGAAAGTTGAATCAGTCGTAGGTGGGTCACGTTATTGATTCTCTAAGGAGAGAAAATTCAGACGCTGCATTAATGAGCAAAAAGGAAATCCAAGGATTCCCACCTTGTAGTGGCGCTTGCTTTAATGAGCAAAAGGCGATTTGGTCAAGCAATCTATTAAGGCTTCGAAGAAAGGAGAATGCAGCCAATCTGTGGACGTCTTAGCGAGCGCGGCCATGCGATTCTTGTTGGATCAGGCATTTAGGGCTTATGATGCTTGAAAATAAACCCTCGATTCTTGCCACCTCCTCCAAAAACTCACATTAAACCTTCGATGTATGGAGAGCGCGAGGAAACTCTCTACTCGACCTGGATTTTCGCGCAAAGGGATTTAACTGACTGCTTCTGGTATTCATGGTCATGGGAATCGAAATTTACGGATACCCAC
Source organism: Acacia acuminata (assembly GCA_019022655.1). NCBI lineage: Eukaryota > Viridiplantae > Streptophyta > Magnoliopsida > Fabales > Fabaceae > Acacia > Acacia acuminata. The sequence goes on from JAFJYI010000294.1 coordinate 735,824, forward strand.
GGTCGGCGCCAATGTTCTGTCATAAGAACACAGATGTTTAGTCCTAGGTGGGATAGTATGTTTATGTTGGATCGAATAACTCCCTCTTAGGTATCTATGGATGAGATACCTTTGAGAATAGAAGATCACTGTACACAACCAAATGGGGTGGGGTGTGTGCACAGTGTAGGCAGAATCGTAGATGAGAGAGTGCTTAGAGATCGTGTACCTTAGGGTTTACCATCTATTTATAGGGTACCTTAGGGTTAGGGTTTGACTGTTGGGCCTCTTGTGCCTCCAAGCCCAAATGTTGTGCCATCACATCTGTGCAATATTGGTTACCTCCTGTTGGGCCACACCTTAGTTGGGCCTATTATTTGAATCCATAACAATGATGATGGCAAGGAAATGTGGAGCTAAACAAAGACAGGGCTTCTATTGTGCGTGAACGAATCGGATTCCTTGTAGATATTGGGTTTGAGATTTGATAACAGGAATGAGTTAGTGGGTTCCCATTTTTATACAAAGAAAAAAACCATTATGAGACATGTATCATCCTGGTTGCGATCTCAAAAGGCCTTCTTTATCTTTATTCTTTGGGCCCTTTTGGATGGGCTTTTAAAAAAATGTTTTTTTTGTAGTATTTTCTTTTTAAGCTCTAAATTGGAGCTTAAAGAAAAGTAGCATTTTGCTTTTTTTTTAAAAAAAAAAAAAAAATTTATATAAATACATAAATTAATAAAAAAAACATTTTTTTCCATTAAAAAAGTGCTTTTTTATATTTTTTTTAAAAAAAATCCAAACGGGATCTTTGTCGCCTACTACGGGGGACGTCGAAAAGGAGTTATGGTTGTTGAGATCCCCTTTTTCATTTTTGAAGTTAATTTATTTTTCTTTTAATTTTTCCCTCGAGAGATTGAATTAGGGAAAATATCACTCAGTTTTAAGGAAGAGAAAAAAATATAAAAAAAGTCTCAACCCCAAATCCCCTATCAAGGGACTTTTTTTATGTTAATTACGAAAAAAAAAAACCAAAAAAGTCTAGTTGTCAAAATAGCTTTTATGTTGTTAAAATTGCTTTTCTTGTTGTTAAAAATTAAAATTTCTCTGTGAAAAAAATTGTTGTTAAAATGACTTTTCATATTGTTAAAATAGTTTGTTCTCATTGTTAACAATTTTTCGAAGTTTTTCCTCAACCTGGAAAATTTTTGACAAAAAAAAACTATTTCAACAACATGAAAAGTTATTTTGACAACAATTTTTTATAGGAAAATTTAAACAATAAGAAAAACTCTTTTAACAACATGAAAAACTATTTAGACAATGAGACTTTTTATATATTGGAATTCCGTTATTAATGTCAAAAAAGTCCCTAGAGACTTTTTTGATAGGAGATTTGGGGTTGAGACTTTTTTGATATTTTTTTCTCTTCCTTGGGACCTAAGTGATATTTTCCCTTGAATTTTGTTTTGCTAGCTAGGAGTAGAAGATGATAACCATAATTTAAAAAAGAAATACAAAAAGGAAATACATGTCATAGGGAAGGATTTTTTCCTCTTCACTCTTGTAAGAGAAGTGACCATCCAAATCGTGATCCAACGGTCCCATTAAAAAAATTTTTTTTTTGAAGTTTTGTCTTTTCTAAAAAAGACAAAAGTAAATTTTTTTTTTTTTTTAACTGGACCGTTGGATCACGATTTGGACGGTCCCGACATGCGATTCGAGGGATTCGAGGGAGAGTGAAGAGGAGAGAAGCCGACCCCATGTCATAGATATAAAAAGATGTGGGTCCCACAATTTCATGTGTGTATAAGAATCTTTTTCTTCTCATACAACATGAGAAGTGTAAACCTTTAAAAAAAATTAAGCTTGCTTCACAGTCACCATTGAATTTATTTGCCAGCTAGGAGTAGAAGATGATAACGTAATCAAAAAAATTTACGCTTGCTTCACCGTCACCATTTAATTATGCTTGGTCAGCATTTTCTGTTACTATTTATGAATACTGTCATATTTTAAAAATTAAAAATACACTTTATAAACTTGAAGGATTAAACTTAACTTTATGCAAACTTAAAAAACCAAAAGTATAATTTATTCTAAATATAAATATAAATAATTTAACTAGATCTTATATTTAGAATCAAAGAAAATATAATTTTCTGCATTCTTCTAATTACAAAGCATGGTGACCTCATGGTCACCTTTAATTTTGGTATCCAAGCGTGATGGGACCAAATAGCACCTTCACCCTTTTGCCAAAACCAAAAATGGGTGCCTACATTTTTTTAAAATTTGGGGCATTTGTGTCTTTGCTTGGATTTCAAAATCTCATTTTGAGATTTCACATTTCACAGAGAATGTGGAAATTCAGGTACCCTTTCTGCCATTTATAAATTCACAGGTTATTTGTGTCATTTTGCCCATTATTTAAACAAGTTTTTTTTTTTTTTTTTGGAAAATCTATATGGGGCCCTTTTAATATAAAAAATTCTCAAAAAAGACCTAAAGATTTTCAAAATCCCAAAAAAGGCCACAGTTTCTGGTATAAATTCATTAAAACTTTAACAACTAAATTCTTATTAACAACTAAATCAATACCCATTAACAACTAAATCAGTCGCATTAACAATAATATTTTAATAACTAAATCAGTCACATTAACAATTATATCAGCCCCGGTTAAAAACTATATCAGCTCGTTAATATTAACGTTTTAATGAATTTATACCAGAAAAGATTCTGGGACTTTTTTTTTGATTTTTAATTTTCAGATTTTTTTTTAGGATGACCTTGATATGCATTTTTTTTTTTGGGCTAGAATACCAAAAAAAAAAAAAAAAAAAAAAAAAAAAGGATATCTATAAAAAGAAGCAATCTGGAAATAGAATTCACATGGTAGATTCGCAGTTCTTAATTCAGAAATCAGAAGTCATTTCGTGAGACATGAGCGCTACCCCCACGTCGTTCTTATATCACAGTTCTTTATCCTATTCACCTTTTCCATCAGTGGCGACATCGAGTAAAACGCCAGTGAATGTGCCCCTCAGGTTCAGGTCTTGTCGCTCCACTCGCTTTGCAGCAAGAGCAAGCAGCCGCCCTATGGAGCCTGAGGTCCTGCAAAAGGGTATTGCTGAGTTCTACGATGAGTCTTCTGGCATTTGGGAAGACATCTGGGGCGACCATATGCACCACGGCTTTTACGACCCCGATTCCATCGTTTCCGTTTCCGACCACCGCGCTGCTCAGATCCGGATGATTGAGGAGGCCCTTCGTTTCGCTGCTGTTTCTGGTACTCCCCTCTACCCTATTTAGCTTAAAGCCACTGTCGTTTTAAGTTTCTAATATCATCCTTACAGTGGGACCCCGCAAGTATTCGGAAGTCTGAATCTGAAGCTGTATTCTTTTTTCCCCCTTTTATGATCAAGTTTCATTATAAAACTCTAAAATTCAGATATACAAGTCAGTCCTTAAAAAAGAGCGTGAAGAAAATAAACTAGAGGATTTATGCTTTTGAAAGTTAAAACAAACGACCTTAAAGCTAACAAAGGACAAAAGATCCAAAATATCCTTGTGAATGAGCGCTTTACAATTTCTGCCAAGAGGTTGAAGTGGGCCTTGGTGGTTCAGATATCCGAAGACATTAAGTGAGGGGAGAAAAGGGGGTCTATGTCATCCAGTAAAGAGACGGTCTTAAGCATTTGAGAATAAATGAGACATGCTTCAACTTGCTGAGATCTTTTGTAGTGGAATATCTTCACAGACTGGCATCGCAGGATGGACCTTGAGGGTGTTTGTTCATGATAATGCACCATCCAAGGTCCGAAATGTTTAAGAGAGCCGTAGAATTGTGAGAGAAATCTGAAGCTGCATTAAATGAAAACTTGCTGGCAAAATGGAGCAGAAGCTTTTTAAATATTGCTTTTAATTAATTCAGGTTATAAAAAAGTTGGGAATATATAACAAGATTGAAAACTTTTGCATGAAACGGTCATGTCTCATGTGAGATCTTTTGTAGTGGAATATCTTCACAGACTGGCATCGCAGGATGGACCTTGAGGGTGTTTGTTCATGATAATGCACCATCCGAGGTCCAAAATGTTTAAGAGCCGTAGAATTGTGAGAGAAACCTGAAGCTGCATTCAATGAAAACCTGCTGGCAAAATGGAGCAGAAGCTATTTAAATATCTGTTAATTAATTCAGGTTATAAGAAATTTGGGAATATATAACAAGATTGAAAACTTTTGCATGAAACGGTCATGTCTCATGTGAAGTTTAGGGGCTTGTTTTCAGCAACTAATTTTTTTGTTAAACTTTGATGTTTAACCCGTTTCATAAACTCTTGATCATTTCTAAAAGTGATCCTGTCAATCTTATTTTTTGTTTTCTTAAAAAAAAAGAAGATCCATAGCCGTAAATTTCACCACAAATTAAAAGGAGTTGCAACTGGATCCATACTCCTTAGTCCTGATTTCTCTTGACATAATGTTGTGCGTTGGAGCTGAAAAGGCACTGACTCCTAATTTTATCTCTGGACGGCTAGAGGACCCAACCAAGTGGCCCAAGGATATTGTTGATGTTGGATGTGGCATAGGTGGCAGTTCAAGATACATGGCAAAGAAATTTGGGGCAAAGAGCATAGGCATAACTCTAAGCCCTGTTCAAGCTGCTAGAGCAAATGCTCTTTCTGCTTCCCAAGGATTAGCTGACCAGGTCTCTGTTGATCTTTTCGTTTTTTTCCCTTATCTTTTCTTTTTTCCCCTATGTTTTCTGCCTAAAATTGATATTGAAAGAAAAATGAAGAAACCAATGTTCTTGAATTTTTTATAGGATATATTAATGTAGCTCCTCTATTTGTACCTTCCTATTTCTGCGATAGCAGGTTTCTTTCCAAGTTGCAGATGCTTTAAAGCAACCATTCCTTGATGGGCAGTTTGATCTGGTATGGTCCATGGAGAGTGGAGAACATATGCCTGACAAAGCAAAGGTCTCTTTCTCTCTTTTAGTATTAAGCATTAATTGCGACGGACTGATCTTTATGAAATTCTTTAGTTCCACCTGACAATAGCATGCAAGTATGCTTGAACATCCATTTTCGTTCCAAGTGCTGGTAAGTGGTAATCTTATCGCAGTTGCTTCATGTAACACTCTACTGGCAGTTTGTTGGTGAGTTAGCTCGAGTGGCAGCACCGGGTGGCACAATAATTATCGTAACATGGTGCCACAGGGATCTTGGCCCTTCTGAAGAATCTCTGAAGCCGTGGGAGGAAGATCTCCTGAAGAAGATATGTGATTCATATTATCTCCCAGCCTGGTGCTCAACTGCGGATTATGTCGGATTGCTTGAGTCTCTGTCACTCCAGGTAGTTAACTGAGAAGGCTGGAACTCAGTTATTGAGCAGAGTCATGTGGTTACTTAGTCTTCTGTGTTCAAGAAAGTCTTGGACATGTCCTATCTTGTGCTTAGTCTATATATAGAGAGCATGGACGATATTCTGTGTGCCCTGTGCGTATCTGACATGGTTGCTTGCTGTTGCAGAACATCAAATCGGCAGATTGGTCTCCCTTTGTGGCTCCATTTTGGCCAGCAGTCATCCGCTCAGCTTTGACATGGAAAGGTCTTTCATCACTCTTTCGCAGCGGTAAGAACTCCCCTGCCTTGTCGCCTCTTAAATCTGGCCTGTTTAACAGTTATTTTCTTGAGTTGCCTTCGATAAATTCGTCCACAAACACATGTCAAACATGCTTTGTGCCACAACATCTATCATTCATATATTATAGTCTATTCATGACTAACTTCATCCATATAGTTTAGCTCATGTTTTGAAACATTTGGTGGATCATCTGAATGTGGTTGCTCTTTTGGGGCAGGATTGAAAACCATAAAAGGAGCGCTGGCTATGCCATTGATGATAGAAGGATACAAGAAAGGTCTAATTAAATTTGCGGTCATTACATGTCAAAAGCCTAAATGAATGAGGGCGAAAATTTATAATTATTTAGCATCAGATGGACATTCGCGATTCCTTGCAATAATGGGGTGCCACAAGTCACGGCCATTGGAACCTGATAAAACGAAGATGATTTACATGGATAGTTGGCTACAACAAAAAATTGCTTGTCTTGTAAACCTGAAATGTTCGATCCTTTGTGGGAGTTTATTGTAGAAACATACAATTGTTTCTATTTAGTTTATATGATATTGTTAAAGAATTACATATTCATTCTATTTTGATTAGAAGATTTGACAATAAAAATAAATAATTTTATTTAATCTTTTTCTTGTAGAAACTTATGGGAAAATAATTGTTGCTCAACAACCGTGGAGTTCTAACCTTGTCCCCTAATTAATTCAATTCAACGAAAACAAGCATTCAATCCTTCGTTCTATTGAAAATAACCGAACTTTCGGAGGCGGAGTGTACTAATTACTGCAAGGTCAAATATTTCTGAAGGGAAAAAACCTATTATATCTATTGACATTTCAAGTTCTTCAATTAAACATGACCATGTGTCTTATTTATTTAATGTAGATATATAGTTAAATGGCAATATTTTAGGATTTAGAGCTTAGAGCACATAATTGTGTGTAACTGATGAACTTGATATAATAAATATAAAGAATTTTACTTAAGTATTGTCCTTACTAGTGATTTGATGAAGATAATTTTTTTAAGCAAATGAATAATTTTTGGGGGAAAATTGTAAATTTATTACTAAAAAAGTTGTCAATTTTAATGGGATAGTTATAAGTGAAGTTGTGAACTTAACTCTAATAAATGGATCTCCATTTATAATCATCTTGTTAAAATTGACAATTTCAATATAACCCTTTTGTAACTTCCTTGAAATTTGTCATTCATGTTGGCAGCCGGTGCCAAAGATTTGTCAAACGATGGGCGCGAGCAATGATTTAACCAAGGATTCTTGGGAGTGGCTTTCTCTCCCATACCTTTTCCCTCATTTGAGCACATGATGTTGGTCCTTTATACTTGTCATCCGCTGCAATCCTTTGTAACCAAAACGATGCTGTTTTGGTGTAAAGGAGGCAGCTGTGTCCTTTTTCCTTTTTAAAAAATTATTTTAGAGTATTTATTGGTATTAAAAAGATATTTGAGGATCTTGAATGTAACATCTGAATTTTTATATTAGGATTTGATTACAAATAAAAAAAATTAATTAATCATGATACATGAATTTATTATTGTCAAAATAAAGATTCTCATATAAAATGTCATTTATGATAGTAAAAAAAATTAATGGAATAAAGATGTAAAAGTAATATTATTTTATTATTAGAGAGAGAGAGAGAGGTGTAAAAGCGTTCAAAAGAGGGGAAAAAAAGAAAAGAAAAGAAAAGTAACCATCATAATAATAATGATGAATAAATTAATATAATAAGTTAATATTTTTTAAAAAAAACTATAGCTGCCACCTAATCTATATACGTGGGGAATGATTATGTAATACCCCGGATTTTTTGAAATAATAATAATAATAATAGATTAATAATGATGATGATAATTGGTTAAAATAATAATAATAGTAATAATAATAACAATAATATATTAAATAAATATTTAGAATTTAATAATGTTTGTATTATTTTACAATTTATTAATTGATAATAATTATATTAATAATAGAAATTTAAAAATTTAATTGTATTATTTTATAACTGAAAATAGCTAAAAGCGCAAACCCATACTTATACCCTAAGTTTTAATTATAAACTTAGGTCTAGCCGTAAAACCTTAAAACGCTCGATACTTTTCTTCTCCATTGTTTTTCTTCTCAAATCCTCCTTCTATACTTTCATCACATTATATTAAAATTAGGTCGCTAGCAAAAACGGAGACCAGGTAATTCTAATCCCCATGTGTAATTCTAATCCCCATGAGTCTTAGGTCAGTTATATAAATTTTGATAGGCAATCTTAATTCCTAGAACAATAAGAATTAACATTGAATATGTGTACAAATATATTTTCCTTCTCTTTGATTTGTGTGAATAGCCTTCGCAAAGTGGTTTAATATTGAATATAAGATGCCTTGCGTTGCTTTGACAATCGCCGGGTTTTTGATTTAGGTGAATGAATTCAATATATATAGGTTTCTTCTTCTCGGCTTGTGTGCTTGAACCTATGTAATATGGTCTGTGCGTTTTTCTTGATGGATTGAACACAATTCTTGCCTCGGCTGCGTGCTTCAATTCCATGAATATGCCTATGCGTTTTTTTCCTGTGTTTGTAATTGAAAACCATTGCTCGCCTCGGAATATAAATATAAACATATATATATATATACACACATTAAATACATTTACTCTTTAAATGTGGTTAATGTTGCATATTTCAGCACATAGCTAATCTCCACAATAAGAGGGATTAAGTATTTAGTTTTTTTTTTAATGTTTATTGTGTGCTGATTTTTTTTATAATATCATAAGCATGTGGTTAGCTATCTTTTTGGGAGTAGTGGAGTCATTTTAATTTACCTTACCGAGTCTGTTGGGCGGTGATATTAGTGATCCTAGATATTAACCATGATCCTAGATTTTAGCTAGAATAAATAGAAATATAAAATGTAATTGAAATGTTAAATATATTGTATCGTAATAAATTGTAATAGGAATATATTAATTAGATTATATAATATAATCCATTTCTATTAAATATATAATTGAGTCATTTTAATTTACCCGAGTCATGTTGGGTAGTGATATTAGTGACCCTAGATATTAGCTATGATCCTAGACTTTAGCTAGAATAAATAGAAATATAAAATGTAATTGAAATATTATATATATTGTATCGTAATAAATTGTAATAGGAATATATTATTATTAATTAGATTGTATAATATAATATATTTCTATTTGTATTAATTATATTAATATTTCATATTATATATATTTTTTATTTATTTATATTAGAAAATCTTATTATATATTCTATTTATTAGATAGAATATATATCTGTTTATTTTATATTTTATATATTTCACCTTTCTATGCTAACTATGTTAAAAGAATCATGCTATTACAATGCAATGTTTATATATTATTTATTATTTATCAATAAAGTAAGCACGTTAATTCTAATGTTTATGTTAGCTATGTCGATGCTATATTGTTTGATATTTTTCCTTCTTTATATAATATTCGTTGCATAATGAAATAGGACATGATTAGATTTTATATCAAAGTATCCTTGTGTTCCATATTTAATTAAATAATATAAATAATTTAGGAATTTTATTATGAGTGTGTTTTAAAATAACTTAACAGTGGGAAGATAGCTTTGGGATGGTACCTCCCAAGGTGATGAGCACAATCTAAGCTTTATGCCCTCAAAATATTATTTGATGTGAACCGACGATATCCGTTCTTCCCAAAGTGGTGTCTCCGGGGTTTCTTGGGACACTAGTAGCAACTTTGGGAAGAGGTGTGCACATTAGGAAGAAATACTTGATGGCCAAATTTGATTAATTGTGTGGCGGGGTTTTCACGGGGTCTACCAGGGTTTCGGGTTCTGGTTCTCTTCCCACTAAATAGACGCGGGGTTTCCTGGTCTAAATAAATTAAAAAGATGACGAATAATGTTTGATGTAATTACTTTATGATTTATATATATATTCGCTCGATTAACATATCTGTGCCATTTGAATTGTGTTTTATTAGAATTACCAGCAATTGCTGATTTTTGTATTCATGGGCTGCAATGATCCTTCGGGGGAGCAGAATTTTAGTGAAACAGGTGCAAGAGTTGGGGCTAGCAGTGGGAAGTGAGGAAGAATCTTCAATGAATCTAGCTAGTTTTATTTTATTTTTATTTCTATTTCTTTTTTGAATAAAACACATTTATTTAAGTTCACATTTCTGTTATTGTAATAAGTAGCCTTGCACTTGTTCCAGTACAAGTGTGGCGGTAGCACTCCCCAAGGTTGTTTATTTTGAATTTCAGTAAAATTTTAGGTTATTATAATGTTAGAAATTGGGGGTGTTACAAATTATTTAAATGAATCCACCGCCTTTCTTTTTAATTAATCAATCCACCGCTTCTATTAGTGTATTTATATGTGTCTGATGGTGTGTAATGGTGTGGTGTGTGTGTGTGTGTTGAGAGGAGCTGGAGGGTCGGAGAGTGATTGCATATTTGCATGCGCTGAGTGACTGTTAGATGAGAGTGAGACAAGAGTAGGAGAAGAAGAGGGAGAAGAAAAGAGGAGTATAGAGGATATTTTTAAGGTATGTTATTTATTTTATAGGATCATTTAAATAGTTAAATTAATTTCTTTTCAATAAACTTTTTTCATGAAAGTTATTCTACACATTTTTCTCTTTCTAACGAGAGTAATATAATACCGATTAGTGAAAATTGTAGGATTTGAATATAGGTGAAGTTTTGAGTTTTGATAATAGAAGATTGTATATATGTAGAGCATGATTAACAAATAACTTTTTTTTTTTTATACACATAGTAGGGGAGGGGGCAGGGTTCAAACCCTGGACATGGGTAGGGGAGCCAAGCTCCCATGCCACTGCGCTACTAAGGCGCTGGCAACAAATAACTTTAATCGATTTAGATTTGTTAATTGGTTGTTGTGGAAATTTATATTTATTTTCTATTTAAAATAATTTAGGATTTATGTCATATAGTATATTTTTTACCGATTAAATGAGGATTTAAGCATTTAGTTGGATTACTAGAGATATTGTTAAATATTTAATCGGTTAGTTTTGCTAAATTTTGAACTATATGAAATTATGAATTAGGATTTTAAATTAGAGTTTATATGATTTTGATTATGTGGAAGTTTGAGGATTATATAAAATTGAGTTATACTTATAAAAGTTAGTATTAAGTTAAAAATTGAGGAATAGATAAACTGTCATTTTTCTAGGAAAACTAAAGTGAGATAATAGTTTAATTAATTAATTATTGATATATTAGTGATTATTCTTGTTAATTCTATTAACGTATAATTATATATTTATTTTTAGAATGGACTTGATCTATCTCAAGTTTAGTTATTGTGTCAAGAATTTGAGGTAACCACTTTCCACTCATTGTACTTGTTTGTATGATGTTTGTGAGTGATTTTTAATATATGAAAATTATATTTTTTTAATGAAGTTGCCTTGTGGGATTTTATTTTAAAATGTGATTGGTGAGATTGTATTATTGATGTAATATATCAATAAATACTTTGTTTTAATATCACATGTTTTGGATAATGCACTTTTATTATGATTTTGTGAGTTAAAATAGCATTGCCATCTAAATGATTATTGAGACGATGTGTTATTTTATAAATTATGTTTGGAATTTTATATATACATGCCAAGAGTATGATGATTTGGAGCTGTGATGGTCAGTGGCGGACCTACATAAGTGCCAATGTGGGCAAGTGCAGACACAAAATATATATAATTTGAAAGAAATTAGTGACAATATGTATAGGTGGTGTAGATGGTTAATACTCAAGTCTCTACTCTTAATCCACAGGTCACCGGTTCGAACTTTTGCCAAGTCCCTTTCACCCTTTTTTTCCCCACTTTCCCATTTCCATCGTTCTCATTCTCATTCTCGTTCTCGGTCTCTCACCTCACCAATTCCTTTTCCCCCATTTCCGTCATTCTCGTTCTCTAGCCTCTCTCGTCACCAATTCTCCAATTCGTGCAGCCACGCTCTCTGCCTCATCCGTCGTTGCTCAACCGTCGAACGGCCCTCTCTCGTCACCAACTTCCCCCCATTTCCGTTGTTCTCGTTCTCTGCCCTCTCTCGTCTCCGATTCTCCAAATCAGCAGCCACACTCTCTGCCTCGTCCGCCGTTGCTCAACCGTCGAACGGCCCTCTCTCGTCTCAAGGTGATTTTCTAGATCCCCCTCCTCAACGGTAATTTTCCTTTGCTAATTCTGAATTCCTTTGGTCAATCGATTGGTTATAATCAATTGGTAATTCTGACTTCAACCCATTCAAAGTAATTATTATAATTGATTGGTTATGATAATTCATATTTATTTACTAGATTCATGAGGATTTCCTGTTATGTAAGCAGTCCGCAATTGATATGTTTGAATAATTTGAGTATAATGGGAAACCACAACCAATTATCAATGTTAACTAGATTGCATTAATTTAATTACAGTACTAATAATTTGCCATCATTTTGCTGCAAAAGAGGAAGCAATATACCTTCACAGCCTCTTGAATGAAAAGAACAGTAATCAACATGCCGAATAGCTCCCCTACAATTCTTGTAAATTTGTTTAGTTTGATTAGCTTTCTTTAAATTTCATTGATTAGATTTCTTTAAATTTCATTGATTAGTTTGATTAGCTTTCTTTAAATTTCATTGTATAGCTCCCCTGTGATGTTTAAGTTCAATTGTCAAATGATTCTCGCTACAAGGAGAAATATGAATCGAGAACCCCCAAATTGCAATGCCTTTGCTCATTTCTCAAGTTTATTTACCATTGTCAACACTAACACTACAATATGATTGATTTTGTTCTCACTATATAAACCTTATCCTGTATGTTTCATTGCAGTATTATGTCTAGCATTTGCATCTATCTGCTTTAATTTCTTTAATTAGTAGTGAAATGTAAATGCTATTTTGAGATAATATTTTGATTCATAGACATTTTATTGATGGAAAACGTGTCCCGTTATCTCTCCTTCATCGACTCCTTCCAGAATCATCAATTGGAAAAAGGGTGGAGCACTAGTTTCTCGCGCCTTTGCATAATTCATCAAAGCACTTCCAGCTTTAATACATCCCCATTTCCTTAAGGTATGCAAGACCTTTGGAACAACTTTTCATGAGGAGCATGTGCTTTATTGTTTGGTTATAAGAAAGTGGTGAAGCCCAAAATACAAAATGGGTCATAAATTATAGAATACAAAATTCTATTGCATCCTCAGTAGCCAAGTTTCTGCATAAATTCTCTAAATTAAAATTTCTGCACATGTTGGGCATTATGTCTTAGGCTTAAAATCACTGCAAATGATGATGATGCTGTGCAAATATTTCTTTGATAAATTTATGTACTTTTTGTGACCTTTTGGGATAGAAGAAGTACTCCAAATATTTCTTTTCCAATGAATGTTTATAAGGTCAACCTAGAATGTTTCAGGATTCTTTTGATGTCTTAATTTTTAAATTGACTCAAAGCTCCAAATCAATATGCCTTGATTTTGATGCCCCCAACCCCAAAGCTCCAAATATTTCTTTTGAGGTCTTAATACATTTAAAACTTTGCTTAAAAAAATTTTCGAGGGCGTTGCCCCCATTTCCCCGAATCCCACAACTAATTGTGCACTCACAAACCTAAATTCCTAGGTCCGCCACTAGTATTGGTTGTGGAGTGATGAGAGAAGTTATTGTGTATATAATACCACGTGGTATGCTACCACTCGATGCACAGTGGATAGCTTTGATATTTTCAAGGCCCTTGGTATCACTCTTTTCCTTTGGCCGGGTTAAGGGTCAGCCCTTGGGACAGTGACACCTTCCATATTCAAAGGAAAGGGAACCCATGGTCCGATATGAGTTATGTAGTCTTTGGTCGGGCTAAACCTCATCATCGGAGAGCTTGATGCAGTCTTGTCATAGAGACTAAACCTATTACGTTATAGCCCATGGGGTTCTGTCAGTGGAAATAAGGGTGGGGGTGATAAGGATTGTCAAGGTATCGATCTGTTGCTTGGCATGTTATGGGTGTGCATGGTAACACTCCTAGGATGAGTTTTTTTTTTTTTTTTTTTTTTAAATTTATGTTCCCAGGAACAAAAATAGATGAGAATTGTGTTTAGTAAATCCGGTTTTTTTTTTTTGTTCCCGGGATGAACTGGTTTATTTTTTGTGCTGGGGAATAATAATAAAAAAGAAGCAGAAAATTTCCGCTTCTCCTCAAAATCATTTTTCTCTCAACAACCTCTATTTCTCTAATCCGCCACCAGCTTCTTCTCCAAAGCTCCTAAAGAAGCCTTCCTCCGTGTCTCCGACTCCTAAAGTTTCCGAAGTCTAGGACCTCGAGGACAACGCCGTGAGGCTAATGCTGTTGCTGAGTCTTGCTCTAACAACACCGCCCCTGCCGTGATTTCGTCATCGAGCAACCGGTTCCTAGATTGATGGTGGATCCCGATCCTTTGGTTTCGTCTATACTATTAGCCTTTCTTTCAATTTGGATAATTGCGTGGGCGAACTGTTTAATCTGAGATTAAATGTTCGCAGTGAGTTTGATGGTGTTTTGGTTTGACTTGGGATTCACGGATCTGAATGCTCAGTACCAATCGTCCTAGCCTCTTGGGAACCAATTCCTTAATTTGATTTCTCTTTCTGACATGGCGGGATAAAAATTCATGCTTGCGCCACTGCAGTTTTGCTTAAATTGTACTAGCTTCTTAACTAACTAAACTCCTCAAATGAAACTAAATTCTTTCACATTGTTGAATTATATTCCGCTACAGCTCTCCAACGCTCATTGAATTTCAATTGATTCCTTATTGGTGGATTTATGCAATTCTAGTTCTCTCATATTCAGATTGATCCTATAAATGATGTTGTAGCTTGACATATGAGCAAGAAATTGTAGAAAAGATCTTGCACTGATATAGAAAATTGTATTTGGTTTGTTAATCATTGATCATTACCTAAAGGTACTCTCATCATCATCCTGTGCTATCAAATTATTTCAACTAGTAAAATTGGGGAATTGTATATGATCTTGAACTATGATTGGTCTGAGCTGGATTTGTTCAAGAGGATGAAAATTACTGTCATCTTGTCATGAAACTTTTGTGCTCAGTACATTAAGAATTGGTCTAATTGATAAATTGGAATGGCGTTTATGAAAGAAAAAATCCTCATCCTTCTAGAAAGTCAGTGAACCAAAGGAAAAAAAGTTTGTCACTTGCAGATGTGAAGATGATGATATATGAATTTTGAAGTTGGGAAAAAATTGACTGCAAAACTGTCAGTAAATCAAGAAAATTTCACCTGTCACTTGCAGATGTGAAGATGATAATATAGAATTTTAAGTTTGAAAAAAATTGACTATCTAAAAATTGATTCTCATAATGAAAAAAAAAAGTGTCAACAAATGTAATTTTGATTCTTGGTGTAAAAATAAAATGAGTTAACAAACGTAATTCTGATTTTCAGAACTCTTCCAAGGCACAGAATCAAAAAAAACTGTTTTATCTGAGAAACAGTGTTGGGGAACAGAATGGTTGCCACGCACACCTATATATGTGATTCATGATATGAAATTTGATATAGAAATTTTATTACAGAAGTTGTGATCTAATATATTTGTAAATTATATATATCGAGTACTTTGTTATATAAAATGTTCCACTGGGCACCTCACAAGCACATATTAACATTTATAATGAGCTGGATTGATGGTTACAAATATTTTTCAGGTATGGGTCAATCAGGGAAGGCTTCAGAAGCTAAGTTACTTTTGCTAACGGTAGTGCCTTCCACCTTTTTGATACATGTTGAATTATTGTATATTGTCACGTCATTAGGGCTCACTTGGCATATTCTAGTATATTTTGGATATTCTGACAAATTCTAAAGCAATATTTAGTTTTAAAATATGGGTCTAGTAAAATCCAAAGGTGAAATGTGTGCATAAAACATTTTAATAAATGGTTTAATCAAGTTAATAATTGATAATTGTCCTTTAAAATGGAGGATGTTACATTGAACGATACTGAAAAAATACTTCATAATATTGAAAATTTATTTTATCATCTAAAAAAAAATATTTTAGGGTATTGACTGGTACTAAAAAATACTTCAGGATACTGAACGGTAATATTTTTTCAAGTATCTTTTTAGTACCATTCAAGACACTAAAATATTTTTTCAAAATTATGAAGTATTTTTTTAAGTACTTGTTTAGTATCTGAAGTATCTTTTTAGTATCGGTAAGTACTCGAAATATTTTTTCAAAAAAAAAAGGAGGACACAGCTGCCTCAAAACGACACGTTTTGGTTGCATAGGATTGCAGCGGATGGCAAGTGCAAAGGACCAAAGCCAGTCCCCTCATTTTACCCTCCTCTACTTTTATTTTCCCATCTCCACTATTGTTTGAAAATTTCAATAGTCCAAATTTAACAATTTATAAAAAATATTATTTTTTGTTAAAAATATATGTATATATAAATTTAAATTGTTAAAATTTAACCTGAATGGATGTTGGTTATTATTATAGAGTATATTTTATAATATTTTAGAGGAAAGGAGCGGAAATGGAAAAGAAGAGTATGTGAGAGAAGTTAGAGGACAATTATTAATTACTAACTTGATTAAACCATTAATTAAAATGGTTTATACACACAGTTAAGCTTTAGATTTTACTAGGCTCATATTTAATAAACTAAATATTGCTTTAGAATTTGCCAAAATATCCAAAGTATATTAGAGTATGTTAAGTGAGCCATAATGTGACAATATACAATAATTCAACATGTACTATAAAGGTGGAAGCACAGCCGTTAGCAAAAGTATTTTAAACTTCCGAAGCCTTCCCTGATTGACCCTCACAAGAACTATCACCTGAAAAAAAATGTTTGTAACCATAAATTCAGCTTATTATAAATGCTAATATGTGCCCGTGAGGTGTCAAGTAGAACATTTTATATAACAAAGTATTAGACATGTAATTTTACAAATTTCCAAATCAAACAATTCTATATCATATCATGAATCACATATATACCATGTCAAGCAACAGGTCGATACCCTGACAATCCTTGTCACCCCCACTCTTCTTTCCCCTGACAGAACCCATGGGCTATAATGTAATAAGTTTAGTCTCTATGACAAGACTGCACCAAGCTCTCCAATAATGAGGGATGGCCTGGCCAAAGACTATAAAACTCATATCGGACCATGGGTTCCCTTTCCTTCGAATATAGAAGGGTGTCACTGTCCCAAGGGCTGACCCTTAACTCTGCCAAAGGAAAAGGGTGATACCAAGAGCGCTGAAAATATCAAGCCACCCACTGTGCACCGAGTGGTGGCATACCACGTGGTATTATATATATAATAACCCTCATCATCACTCCACAACTATCACAGCTCCACAACATCATAATTTTGACATGAATATATGAGACTCCAAACAAGATTTATGACAGTAATACATCATCACAATAATCATTAAGATAATAATATTATTTCAGCTCAAGAAATCATAAAAGTACATTTTTCATAACATATAATATCACTAATCATTCCAAATTAAATCCTACAAGGCAACTTCATCAAAACATAGCTTTCATAGATTAAAAATTACTCACAAATCATCATACAAGCAAGTACAATGAGTGGAAAGTGATTACCTCCAGCTCTTGACACAAAAACTAAACTTGAGAGAGATCAAGTCCACTCTAAAAATATATATAATTATACGTTAATAGCATTAAC
Organism: Acacia acuminata; assembly: GCA_019022655.1. Classification (NCBI taxonomy): domain Eukaryota; kingdom Viridiplantae; phylum Streptophyta; class Magnoliopsida; order Fabales; family Fabaceae; genus Acacia; species Acacia acuminata. Next base: position 753,258 of record JAFJYI010000294.1, read on the forward strand.
AAGAATAATCACCAATATAATAATAATTAAGTAATTAAACTATTATCTCACTTTAGTTTTTCTAAAAAATGATAGTTTATCTATTCCTCAATTTTTAACTTAATACTAACTCTTATAAGTATAGCCCAATTTATTAAATAATCTCTAAACCTCCCATAATCAAAATCATATCAAGTTTGATTCAAAATCTCAATTCATAATTTCATATAGTTCAAGATTTAGCCAAACTAACCGATTAAATCTTTAATAATACCTCTAGTAATCCAACTAAATGCTTAAATCCTCATTTAATCGGTAAAAATATACTATATCACATAAATTCTAAATTCTTTTAAATAGAAAATAAATTCAAATTCCCACAGCAACTTGAGCTAACAAATTTAAACCGATTAAAGTTATTTATTAATCATGCTCCTCATATATACAGTCATCTATTATCAAAATTCAAAACTTTATCATAATTCTAATCCCAAAATTTTCACTAATCAATATTATATTATCCTCATTAGAAAGAGAAAAAATACATAGAACAACTTTCATGAAGAAACTTTATTGAAAATAAATTAATTTAACTACCTAAATGATTTTATAAAATAAACAATGTACCTTAAAATATCTCATAAACTCTTATTTTCTTCCTTACCCTTCTCTCATGCTACTTCCTGCTCTCCAGACTCTCTCACGCACACACATAAACACTAATTCACTGAACACACCTATATATATACTTACAAAAGGTGGTGGATTGTGGCGGTGAAATGGGATTATTATTTTTTATTTTTATATATATATATCATAATCATACTCTCTCTGCCACATTAGCTGGCAGTAATTGCCGCCAAATTTTCATATCCTGTTTTTATTATTATTAATTTATTAATTTTATTATTATTATTATTATTCCATTTCTTCTCCAACACGTTTTTCCACCCTTTTTTTAAACTAAATATTAATTTATTTTTTCACTAATTTCTTTTACTACTATAAATGATATTTTATATACAAATCTTTATTTTGATAATTACGCAATAAATTTATGTATCATAATTATTTATTTATTATTTTTTAATTTGTAATTTAATCCTAATATAAAAATTTGTATGTTACAGAAGCCATTCCGGATTGTGACTTCATGTTCACTTCCTAGGTTGCCATGACTCTGTGGGCGTCTGGGCGACAACCACAGTAAAGAGATATTTTTGAAAAAGGTTGAGACAAATTTACCTATGAATTTTTTTAATGGGCACTTAGCACCCTAAACTTTACATGGGTGCAAAAATACCATTGGAATATGAAGATTTCCAGCTAAGCTAAAGCAATTTACAACTAAATGTTTTGGTGATCCCGTGTTGGTTTCTTTGCTCGAAGGTTGATGTTTTGGCCAAATGGCCAACGAAGCTCGTCGATCGCGACCCTCTTATTTTAAAAATAAAGTAAGGGCAATTATCTTTTTACCCACAAATTTTAATTTGATTTTCCTATTTGAGTACATCGAGGTTTCAACAAGTTCTAGGGGTTCTTGGTTATTAATTCTCTATAGTATGATAAAGTGAAATTTTCCCATTATCTCTGAATAGCTATATATGTCCATATGCGCATAATGTTTAACAAGTATAGGTTTTAAAAACTCACATAAATTTATAATTTTCTCGGGGTTAAGATGCAAGAATATATAAGTGGTTTTTCTAAAAATGCATATAACATTAAATGTTTTTGTGTGTGTAAAAGTAACTATGTGGTTACAAAAATGAAGCAAAAATACTCATTTACAATTAGTTTGATTTTTTTGTATTTTTAAGGTTGACATAGACGATGACTCAATTAAATTTCATCCTAACTGGTAATAAAGAAAGAGGAAAAAGTATACAAAGTGGCATATATATTTTAGAAATTACAGTTCATCCCTTCTCTCTCCAATTCCCCTTTCCTCTTCCAATCTCAATCTTACCCATTGCAACCCATCTCTGCCTCATCATTGTCATTGCCACCTTTTCGTAATTTTCAAAACTATCTCGGGCCATTTTCTATATTTTTCTTCAATTATCCACTGCTAGCTAGGATCAAATTTAAATAAGTCAATCTCAACCTTAAAAATACAAAAAAGTCAAACTAACGGTCAATAGGTATTTTTGCTTCACTTTTATAACCACAGTCACTTTTAAACAACAACAAAAAAACATGGTATTAGGTGCACTTTTGAGAAAACCATACATGTATTTTTGCACCTTAACCCACTTTTTTATTTGATCATGGGTTCCCCTTAATGCTTAAAGGACAAAAGGTTGTCACCTCTCCTAACAAGTGCACCTCTCCCAACAAGTGCGCTTCCTAAGATTAAAACTTTTGTTTTTCTTTTTACTAGGGTGAGGACTATTACTACGTTAATCAACATCAGCTTGTGGCTCATTTAAATTCATTATTAAATTTAAGGATTAAGGTGCAGATTGACCAACGAACTTTGTGAAGTATTTAGAGTCTGATAATTGAGTTTGATACCTCTGCCTTGCTCATTCATGAAAATATATAGATTACAAAGTAGTGCAATCTGTTGTAACAGATTTAGGACTTCTAGGGAATTCAAAATTCAAAACATAGAATCTAATCTAACTTACTCCTAGATTATTTCACTGATCTAACTTCCTCCTATATTTTCTCACTAATAATACTATTTACAAAATAATACAATTACCACACTCTCCCTCAAGTTGGATCATAGATACTTATCATGACCAACTTGCATACAAAACCTTCAAATATGTCCTCGGGTAGACCTTTTGTGAGTATATCTGCAAGCTGTAATTTTGTAGGTATATAGGAGAGACAAATAATTCCATCCTCAACCTTTTCCCTGATAAAGTGACGATCAACATTAACATGCTTAGTTCTACTATGTTGTACTGGGTTCAATGCCATGCTTAAGGCTGCCTCATTATCACAGTAAAGTTTTAATGGAGATTCTATTTTGGTGTAGGTCTCGTTAGTGACCCTTTTTATCCATATTCCTCCTTGACTCCTTCAGATAATGATCTTAATTCTGATTCTCCACTACTTGTGGATACCACTCGTTGCTTGTGACTCTGCCACGTTACTAGATTTCCCTATACAAGCGTGCAATAGCCTGAAGTAGACCTATTGTTCTCTTGGTCTCCTGCTCAATCTGCATCTGTGTATATCTCAATAGTCCTCAGATTAGTTTTTCTGAAGAAGAGACCTCGGCCATGAGTTCCTTTGAGGTATTTCAGGATTTTATATGCTGCATTCAAGTGTTTCTACTTTAAGGAGTGCATATGTTGACTTGCAGTACTTAGTGCAAAGGCAATGTCGGGACGTATGTGAGAAAGATAGATGAGCTTTCCAACCAATCTCTGGTAGCGCCCTATGTTTGCTTATTTTTCTTATGCTTCTTGTTTCTTCTTTTCTGCCTCCTTTTATTCGGTTGTTGGCTGTTCTACTTTCTTCTTCTTCTTTTTGACACTAATAGGAGTCTTGCTCGGCTTACACCCAAACATGCCAATTTCATTTGGTAGATCAAGGACATACTTCCTTTGTGAAATGTGAATTCCTTCTTTTGACCTAGCTACTTCCATTCCAAGGAAATATTTTAAGTTACCAAGGTCTTTGACCTCAAACTCCTGGTTTAGCGCCAATTTGATTCTGTTCATTTCTTGAGGATTGTTCCTGTAAGTATTATGTCATCCACATATACTATTAGGATGGTAATCATACCTTCATGGTTTATAGTGAACATAGTGTGATCAAAGAGGCATTGGTTATATCTTTCAGCCTTTAGAACCTGTGAGAATCTATCAAACCAAGCTGTAGGGGACTGCTTCAGTCCATGAATGAACTTGTCAGCTTGCATACCTGTTTGCCGTGACCATTCTCAAAACTAGGTGGAAGTGTCATATAAACTTCTTCTTTTAGGTCCCCGTTTAGGAAGGCATTTTTGATGTGTAGCTGTTGTAAAGGCTAGTCGAGATTGACATCAATGGAAATAAGGATTCTGACTGTGTTTAGCTTTGCTACAGGGGCAAAAGTTTCATTGTAGTCCAAGCCATAAGTTTGAGTAAAACCCTTAGCAACTAGTCTGGCTTTGTACTTGTTCAAAGTACCATCAGCATTGTACTTGGGGGTAAATACCCATTTACACCCTACTGCCTTTTTGCCTTGGGGTAAGTTAGTGACATTCCAAGTTTGATTTTTCTCAAGAGCATTCATCTCATCCAACACAACATCTTTCCATTCAGGAATTTCAAGTGCCTCATGTACATTTGTGGGAACCTGAACGAACCGATCAAGGTTAGTGACAAAATGACAGTATTTCTGTGAGAGATTACCATATGACATGTGGTTTTGAATAGAATATTGAGTACAGGAACATGTCTTCTTTCTCAATACAATGGGCACGTTTAGGTCCTTATTGGCGTCAGGAGTCTCTCTCGGTTGGGAGAGTGGCTGAGTCGCAGGCATAATGGACTCTACTATCTTTTTGTTCCTCCTGGAGTAAACCTTGTCATATTGTTTGGCATATTTGTCTCCCCCTATTTGTGATGGCATTGTGAGGGAATCAGGTGTGGAGGCTATGATCACAGGATCAGAAGGAGGTATAGGTTTAGGTATAGGAGGCTGAGAGGCACTCCAATTCTCCCACTGACTCGAAGGTTGTGGATAGAAAGGAATGGCTTCAGCAAATGTGACATCTCAGCTGACAAAGATTCGTTGGGATTTGGGGTCATAATAATGATAACTTTTTTGGCAATTGGAATAGCCAAGAAAGATGCATGGAATGGACATAGGGTCAAATTTGGAAGGAGGATGGTGAATATGGACATATACTATACATCTAAAGACACAGAGAGGAAGAGAGTGATCAAGGTGTGAAATCACATGAGTCTCACGGATTTTATCAAGAGGGGACATATGGGAAAGGACACGAGTAGGTAGTCTATTGATAAGGTGAGTTGCAATAAGGATCTCATCTCCCTAGAAATATTTAAGAACATTGCAGGTGTATATAAGGTCACGGGCAATGTCAAGAAGATGGCAATTTTTACGTTTGGCAATTCTATTTTGCTGAGGTGTGTTAGGATAGCTACTTTTATGAATGATTCTGTGAGACTTTAAAAAGTGGCTGAAGGTATGATTGAAATATTCGGTGCCATTGTCAGAGTGTAAGACTGTAATGGTAGAATTAAATTGTGTTTAACATAGTGGAAGAATTCAACAAAGATATTGAACGCATCAGATTTGTCTTTTAGGAGGTACACCCAACACATGCAAGAGCGATCGTCTATGAAAGTGACAAAGTGTTTCAAACATGTCCGGTTAGGTACTCTAGAGGGACCCCATACGTCACTATGGATCATGGAGAAGGGACGAGTAGAGTGATAGACAGTGGGAGGGAAGGTAGTGTGATGATGTTTTGCTAGTTCACACGTTTCACAATGGAAATTGAGGAAACAATTTTTGTAAATACTGAAAATTAGGATGACCCATCCTTCTATGCCATAACATCAAATTATTATCTAAAGTAAGGGAGACATAGGTCTTTATTTGTGATGACAAGTCACTTGCAGAGGAATCATCAAGGTAGTAAAGGCCATTATGCTCCTTAGCTATGCCAATCGTCTTCCCCGAGGAGAGATCCTGAAATATACAATGAGTGGCAAAAAAGTTTTAAGTGGACCAAAAATACCAAAAAACATTTAAAAATGTAAAGTCAACACAAAAAAATTTTAAAAATGTAAAGTCAACACAACGCGGTTAAAAAAAATCAACGTTCTTTAAAATATAAACTTTTAAGGGTTAAGATGCTAATTGGCATAAAAAGTTTTACTCCAGGAGCGTCGTGCACAAAAAAGTTTTACTTCAAGAGTGCCCAGCACCAAAAAATCCATGTGCAATCAACCCAAAATCTGACTGTTGCAAATTCTTGCCCAGACCTCCAACCATGTGCATTGAGGTTAGGAAGAGTGGATGCAACAAAAAAATCACAAATATAGCAAAGATATTTTAGGTCTACTAAAAAATCACAACTACACCTACACCGTGCAAGTTCGAAAACTTACCACCCTTACTTAAAATGAAATTTAATCGATACATTTATGATTTTTTTTATTGCATTCACTCTTCCTAACCCTAATGCATATGGTTGGGGTGTCGGGCAAGGATTTGCAACAGTCAGATTTTGGTGGATTGCATATGGACTTTTTTATGTTGGGCGCTTCTGGAGTAAAACTTTTTTGGCCAATCTGCACCTTAACCCTTAAAAGTTTATATTTTAACGAACGTAGATTTTTTTTTTCTAACGGCATTGTGCTAACTTTACATTTTTAAAAGTTTTTTGTGCTGATTTTACATTTTAAAATTTTGTGTGTGCTAACTTTACATTTTTTTTAAATTTTTTTGTCTTGACTTTACATTTTTAAAAATTTTTTTTTTGTATTTTTGGTCTACTTAAAAGTTTTTTGTACAGGGCGTTCCTGGAGTAAAAGTTCGTTGGTCAATCTACACTTTAACTCTTAAATTTAAAGAGTAAGAGAGTTATTTATAAGGAAAATTAAAATAAAGGACATAGAGAAAATAATATTTATCATAAAGGACCATAAAATTGTAATTATTTAAAAGGAACGAATATCATAATAAAATTTAAAATCACGAAATTGCCCCAAATCAAACCTCCATATATTATCTTTTGTATTCATAATTAAAAAAATAACTTAAAACTAAAACCGTCAGCCATGATATCATTGTATCTTTTTTTCCTATATATTATTTAATTAACAACGAATAAAGTCATATTCTTTTAATTTTTATCTTTCATCAATTTATATCGTCAAGTTGCCAATTTATATCATCAATGTTGATATCAATTAACATCTTTTTATAAAATAAAAACTAAACTCATTTCATATATTTTTCAAGATATAATACATTACTTATATATTTTTAAAAAAATTTATTAACATTAAATGAATTTTTTCAACTCACATAAATTTCTTCCAAAATAAAACTAAATCATATAAACTTTCTTAGTTTAACATATATGATAAATTATAAAAGACTTTTTATAATTATATTTTTAATTAATTTTTTTTCATTTAAAAAAATTATAATTTATATGAAATTGAAGAATGTGAATCTTTTTTTCTTATAGATCTTTGTGCAAGTTGTGAAAAATTAAAAAAAAAAATTTAAGAAAGTTGTTGTTTAATTGAAGGAAACTTAAAATTTTGTATTAATTTTAAAAATAGAATGTGAGAAAAATGTAGGAAAAATGTAAAAAAATTTAGAATTATTCTAGTATTTTTAATTTTATATTTTCATACTTGATCATTCTAAATAATCACAATTTTTAAGGTGGTCATGAGTATCTTTTACTCCTACTTTTTCATTCCAATTTTCCCTTATTTCTACATTTGCGCGCCAAAAAAGAGAGTTATTTATACATTGTCTAAAGTTTAGGGTAGTTTGTGTAATTTAGTCTTTTCCTTTTGTAAAATCAAAATGTTTCCTGGTTGTGTGGTTAGCCACAGGTCTTCCCCTCTGAACTTTCCGTCGGCCTCTCTCGAGCCGCCGTTCTCTTCAGTCAGTACCTCAACTCTCACTCCACAAAATCCCTTCCTATTTACTCACGGCATCATCTTCCTCTTCCACCACCAGGTTTTCATGGTCGACCACGATGAGCCTTACATTCTTCCAGGTTTTCCTCTCTCCTGGATTTCTTTTACTTTTCTTCTCACTCTTTTCCTGCGAGTGATTATTCCTCTGGAAGCCACAATGATTGAACCAATTTAGTGATATTTTCTTCATGGTATAAGATGAGATAAAAGGAAGTAAGGACTTAATGGAAGCAAGTAATCGGGATCTTTCAAGGGCTATCATATTGGAAATATTTTTTTTCCCCTTTAAAAGAGTTTGATAGTGCCAATGTTGAAGCTTGTTATGAAGATTGGGGACATATAAAACAAAACCGAAAGAAAATTGATAGAAAGATTTTAGAAGTTTTTATATATTGAGCAGCTGGAAATTTTAGGGAAAAAGCTAAGTAAGTTGTTCTAGAAAAAGGTGGGGATGGAGGTAGCCTTCGGGTTGGGAAAGCGGAAGATTTCATACATTAAAGGAGAGGGGAAACACCAAAAATATAATGCCCAAATAATGCTACGATTTTGCTGAATTATATTTATAATAGTTCTGACGAGTCAATGGTCCAGAGTATATGCTAGCGTCTTTCTTCTATATCTTTGAAATTACACGAGGGCATCTTGGTTCAGATAAGTTCATGTAGAATATGACTTTTATGCGTTAAGTTTTACTTAGTTCGGACTTCTAGGTTTTTGAAAGCCGCATTTGCGGTTAGTGTGTTGATTAAGCATTCATACATGATCTTTGTGGAATCCACTTCCTCTTCCATTTCCATTCACCAAATTCCAACGTGTCAAATGGGCCTTAATCTCTAAGCATTTTGAGACTTGTTCCTTGATACTGGTAAAGTTCTTAAAAACTCATACATGATCTTTGACTTTATGTTCACTAAGCTGATTACTTTTTCTTTTAAGGATCAGTTAGCAATTTGCGAGTAAGTTGGGTGATAGACTATTTTAATAACGCTGGCAGTTCATCCTTTTGATTGATAACATATCCATTATACTTCCAAAGATATCAGTAGCTTTCTGATCGTAAATATTACTACCTCCTAATTATAGGAACACTTTTGTAGTACAATTTATACTACAAAAGTGTTCTTATAATTAGGACTGGAAGGAGTATAATTTTATGGTTAACTTGATGAGTTGTTCTATATTATTATTCACTGGTCAGATATATCCTGACAAGTGTCACTTTAATAAAATAATATTTCACAGTATTTTTTTTTTTGGGGGAGGGGGTGTTAATATCTCCACTTTTTATGCTTTGAGACTTGAGTAGTTGAGTCCAGTATTTTGAGGAGATGATCCAGATCCATACTATATTGGGCTGTTTGCTTTTCAGTTTATGTTTGTTTTTTGTTACGCAGTTGAAGAGTCGTCAACTTCTACGAAGAAATTTTGTTAATTTGTTTGGCATGATACAACAACGAAAAAGCTTAATCCCATTAGGTGGGGTCGGCTACATAGATTACATGACACCATTGAGCTTTATCAAAAACCAAATCTCTGGATAAATCATTAACTAAGAGGTCTCATTGAGCGTTTATCTCCGGTCTTCCTTTGCCCTTTTTTTCTTGGCTCCAAACTACTTCGCTAAGAAATTTTGTTTGGCATGATCTACTAAGATTTTTTTTTTTATTATTATTTGTTTGGCATGATTATCTAAAGTGGAACCCATCTAGTATTGATCAAATGTTGCTGACTATCTGTGTAGGCTGTTCCTGAATAAGTGAGAATATTATATTCCATTATTTTAGCTCTTAAAATGAGACCAATTACCAATGGGATGCCTAGAGTTCAAAGGGAGAGCAAGGTTCAAGGTGAAGGACCCAATTGGCTTCTTATTGCTGCTGGTGCTTTGTTAAGTACATTATCGTTCCGCCTTGGTTACAAGCTGAAGCAGGCACTTGACTCAAAACAGCTTGAAAGTGCTAGTAATTTTCCACCATTTTCCTTAGTTTGACTGGTTTCACTGTAATGACTTTTATCATATATGTCCGATCATAACCTTATTTTTCTTTTGAAAAATTAGGGACTGTAAAGTCCTCCAGAACAAGGAAACCTGCGGAAAGTGATTTTCAGGCTAATGGATATTCCCTAGCACAAGATAATAATGGTTGCTTCAGCTGCATTTCAGGTTTAACTTGTTCCTTTGTGGTTGCTTTTGTAGTTTCACCTGTTGCAGAATGTTTTCCTAGTAAACTCTCCTATTACCCCCTTTTTCTTTTTATTGCCCAAAAATTGTTTCCTTGTGGAGTAAATTGCTTTGAATTTTTAATTATGCTTCAGTTCTGTAAAAAATTTCTCCATCTCTCTGTTTGTCTCTAGCTTCTTTCTTGTTTCCACCTAATTTGAATACTGTTACCATATTGAGTTCTATGGAAGTCTGATTCGATCTAGTCTCCTGTTAGCCAACAATGTCTGCGCTCCTATAATTTGTAAAGTGTTTCAGACACCTCTAGGCTTTTGTATCATTTTTGTTCCATTCTTGTACTTTTCCATCATCTATCTCTGCTTCTGATTCTTGTACACCGTTTGAAGCCATTGCATGCATCATTGTTAACTTAAAAAACAAGTAAAAGTAATATATGAGAATTCCACTTATTTTTTGAGATGTAGGAAGTGATGTGCAGCTTTATTTGATTTGTGATGGTGGGGGAAGTTGGAATGAAGAAGTGTTCTAATCAAGAAGACCATCTAGACATTATGAATCTAATTATAGCTCAACTTATCACACCTTACTGATATTTTTCCGTGATAGTAAGCAACTCCATGGTCAGTTGGCAAAGTGCAAAGTTAAAGCAACCGGAGTTTACTTGGACCTATGCAAGGTCATTCTAGAGAAACTGCAATTATGGTGATCAACTTTTGTGTTGAGCAGCTTCAGATGTGGTATATTTTGGTTAAAAGGAAAAGAGTCACAGGGTGCTTTCTGCTGGTTAACTTGATCTAAAATACTTTTCAGTTGATGGACCCCTTTTGAAGTTGACTGCTTTCTGGGAGAAGATAGTCAACTTTGGATATAAACCACTTCACAAATAATTGGAACTCATAGTTGATGAAATTAATTCCTTGCTGGTTACTTGTGGTAATATTATTCCTGTACATTTTGCTCTTGCTTAGCATCCTTTTTTGATATGTTTCTTTTTAACAGGATAGCTTCGCCCAGCCCCAACTATAGAAACTCGTTTATCTGATAGTTTTTGCACCTAACATGAAATTTTCTCTCTGTGTTGATGTTTCTTACAGGAATTGGAGATGCAACAGAACTAAAGTGCCAGTCAAATGGTCAGATGCTGAGGGAATCTGATGGGGCCCTCCCTTTGGTTACTGTTTCTGGTGCTGAATTTAGCAAGGATAATGGTGTTCTTTGGGCTTCCTCTCCTGATCAGCTTGAATTGCCTTCAAAGTCATTCCATCATTCAAACTGCTCCGACTCACCATGTGTGTCAGAGTCTGGGTATGATATCTTTAGCAAGCGGGAAGTTATACAGAAGCTGCGGCAACAATTGAAGAGAAGAGATGATATGATACTGGAGATGCAAGATCAAATGGCTGAATTGCAAAGTTCACTTAATGCTCAATTAGGACTGTCTTCTCATTTACAATTGCAACTTGATGCTGCAAACAGGGATTTGTTTGACTCTGAGAGGGAGATTCAACAGCTAAGAAAGGCAATTTCAGATCATTGTGTTGCACATGCTTCCCATGAGAAATCTTCTACCACTACAGCCAATAGCGACAGCCATGCAAATGGACTTGCTGAAGGGGATAATAATTTGGAGCTCCCTGAAAAAGAAAGGGATGATGAAGAGAGAATAGAGCTTCTAAGGAGGCAAGTAGGCGAGTTGAAAGAGGTAATAGAAGGAAAAGAATACTTGCTCCAGAGCTACAAGGAACATAAAGAGGAACTTTCTCTGAAGATTAACGAATTGCAGCAAAGATTGGATTCTCAGCTGCCAAATTTTTTGTAGGGTTGTCAGTTTGTGAATTCCTTGCTTTACCTTCTTATGGGTTGCAATTTTCGGGGAAGGCCTCTCTTCCTCATTCTTTATTTTATAATTGTAATTAGCTAATCTTGACTGTTGGTGATATATCATGTGTTTGTGCAATATGTGCAAAAGATGAATGGAGCAAATTTGAAAATTGGTGAAAAGAATGATGAGCTGTTTTCGAATATAATTGACTTTTTAAGGCTTTTGGAGTAAAAATTAATTTTATGAGAGGGAAAAATTACTGCGAGCAATTTGTCTGTTATGAGATTTCCGTGTGCATCATCTATCTTGGAATACTACAGTTATAGTTTGTGCTACTATTGGTCTATTGTTTTTAACTACCAACTACCAGTGTTTTGTTTGCAGTGTTACCTAATGCTACTGCACCACCATTTACCCGTCGTGAGTGCCATTCTAAGGAACATAGAAGTGGGTAAATTCTCCGTAGGATTTGAGAAAATTACGACTAGTGACTTGGAAAGTTGAAAGATATGAATGGGTAAAGACCAACCGAGAAGGTGTTTCTTATGGAAAGCAAATTGTATGGTCTTATGAATTTTTACAATATTTGTTTTGTTTGATCAATAACTTTTAGATTTTTATTGGCCATATAAAATATAAAAAGATAAAAAATCATACTCCCGGTCCTAATTAGAGGATAACATTTGGGAGTTAGTTTTGGTTCTAATTATAAAACACAATTTTAACTTTTGTCAATTTCTTCTTAAAATACCCTTATTTTATTCTTTCAAGTGTGTTTGATTTTTGATGAGTATATGTATGTAAGTGCGTAAACTCTTCTAATCTGTAAAACTTTTAAATCATTGGATTTTAATTTTATGTGTGTGTGTGTGTGTCTATATATGTTGTGTCTGTGCATATATGTTGTGGGCGCACGCACAAATATATAGACACACACACACATATATCCATATATACAGACACAACATATAGACACACACACACATGTGTGTGTGTATACATATATGTATATCTGTGTGTGTCCGTCAATATATATGTGTGTAGATATATATAACTATGTGAGTCACACACACGCACACATATCTATCTGTGTTGTGTGTGTGTGTGTACATATCTATATCTCTCTGTGTGTGTTTCTATGTTTGAGTCTATATATATGTAATTAAGTGTGTGTGTGTGTGTGTGTGTGTATGCATATATGTATGTGTGTGTCTATATGTACACATATATGTATATATAGTAAGACTATTATTTCAATTAGAAAGCATATGGAAAAGAAAATTTTAGGTCAAAGAGGTATGTGACAGGGGCTATTGATTCACTTTTACTTATGTCATTTTAAATTCAAATAAAGGCATTTTAGGAAAATGAATAAAATTAACTAATTTAACTTCTTTCCTTAATCTCTCCAAAATTATTTAAATATGTCCTATAATTAGGACTGAAGGAGTATTATTTACAAGCATGTGGAAACTAAACACATAAAAGACAATAAGTAGAGTTATGATTCAAGGGTCCAGCAATTGACCTGGAAAAATAATGCTTCTCCAAATTTTCGTTTCATATGCACATGTGCCTTTGTTTTTATTAAAGCTTTATTAGTTGGAGACTTGGAATTAAAGCATGTTTGAGTAGGCATTGAAAAAATATGTATATGCAAGTCGAGATACAAATTTTTCTTACAAACTTATTTTGTATCGTAAATAAATGTTAAAAAATTAGTTTTTACTGTAAATCTAAACATGCAATAATATTAGGTGCCGGGGAAAGCCCTCCCTCCCTCCCTCTTCCTTGGTTGAAAAAGGGGAAGCTCTTTGCCGAACTTGAAAGCATTCTTTTACCAGAAGTCACTTGGTTTCATGTTTTAACGGATTATTAGATGCAAATAGCTACAACTAGTAGTCTTCTCATGCAACCGCTATTGTGTGAACAAGTACCGCGAAATGCGGAAGGAGAGGTGCTGATTCATGATCGGAATATGAGAACCATGGAAATAAAAAGTCAAAGTGATATGTAAATATAATAAATAAATAATAAGATAGATAAATGACAGAAAGTTAGAATTAATGAATAAGACAATTCAATGGCGGATCTTGATAGGGCCGATAGGGCCATCCCCCCCCCAAATGTTTAGTCTTTTTTTTTTTTTTTTTAAAAAATGTTTTTTTTAAGGATGAAGGAGTAATTTTACGTGAGAACTTTTTTAGGGGGCGCAAGACTACATAAACTTTTTCCGGAGCAAAAGTACACACGTGGTTACTTTTTTGGAGCAAAAATACCACGGGCCGTTAGTTGATCGTCAACTTGGATAGAGTGAAACGATCTGCAGCGGGTGAAATTACCCTTTTGCCCTTAGTTTTAAATTTTTTTTTTTAAAAAAAAAAACTAAAATACCCCCCGCTAGTGGGCCTCACCACCGGCCACCCCACCGCCGTGTGGCCGACCACCACCTCGACGGCCACCACCGACGGTGGGGTGGCGGAGGGTATTTTAGTTTTTTCATTTATTTAAAACTAAGGGCAAAATGGTAATTTCACCTTCGTTACTGGTCACTCCATCCAAGTTGACGGTCAACGTCAGTTAACTAACGCCGTGGTATTTTTGCTCCCAAAATGTAACCACATGTGTACTTTTGCTCTAGAAAAAAGCTCGTGGTCCATGCAAGACTTCACGAGGAAAAGCTCATGTGTAAAATTGCTCTTTCACCTTTTTTTTTTAAATGGACTAATGTACAAATCTTTGAAAACTTTGTAGAGAGTGCTATAATTTCTGAAAAATATGGATACTTTTCTGTAATTTTCCTTGGTCCCTTTTCTTCATTGATTGCAATTTCCAGAAATTAGGAACTTTTCTATAACTTAGCCCAGTCCTCAAAACATTAATTCTAACCTCCAAAATCTCAAATTTTCTTCTTAAATACCTACAATGCAAAAATAAGAACAAGTAGTATCAAAAGTCCAAGAAATAATTTGTATGAATAATTAACAAATTATGATCATTTAACCCATAATATCAAAAATCCAAGAAATCATGAGAAACCTCAGAATATTTTTTTTTTTTATAAAAAAATTAATATAATATTTTTAAAATGTTATATAATCATCAAATTTCTTAATTAATTAATGAGGATACATTTGGTCCCCAAATATTTTCTCCAAGACCTGCGACTGAGACCATTAAAAGAGTAATTAGGAGTTGGTTGGGTCTAAGGGGAGAGATACGGCTTTACTCCGATTTTTTTACCATCTGCTCACTTCTTTATCACCAAATGATGCGGTTTTAGTGCCAAAACATATTGTTCCCCTCTTTTTTCTTTTTTGAGTTTTTTTTGGTACTGATTGGTGTCAAAAAAAATATTTAAGATACTGACTAGTACAAAAAATACTTTAGGATACTAATTTTTTTTTTTAGAATCTTAAAAAATCATTTCAGGGTACTTATTAGTACTAAAAATATATTTCAGGATACTAACTGGTATTGAAAAATACTTCATGGCCTTGAAAAATTATTTCAATGTATTTATTAGTACTAAAAAGATAGTTCAAAATACTAATTAGTACTGAAAAATATTTCATATTCTTAAAAAAAAATTAACATCTTGAAAATTTTTTCAAAATATTGAATGGTACTAAAAAATACTTCAAGATTTTCAAAGCTACTTTTCAAAAAACAAAAGATGGAAACAGTGTGTTTTGGCACCAAAAGAGCGCCCTTTGGTGGAAAAGGAGCACAGTAGATGGTAAAAGAATAGGAAAGCTGCGTCCACCATTCTCATTGTATCGAGTCTCATTTTATCAATTATGTTTTGCCTAATAGAATTTGGAATTCCTAAGTCTCTCTCTTTCTCTGTTTCTTCTCTCCTTCTTCTTCCTGTTCCCTCTCATTTCATTCTCTTCTTCTATATTCTTCTGTTCCCCCTCGTTTCATTCTCTTCTTCTATATTCTTCTATAATAACCACATTAGTGGTATCAAAGCCACTCCATCCTAGGCTCCAAGAACAGCTCTCCATGTAATTTCTTGGGGACAAGCAGACAACGACCGCCACCGAAGAAGAGTTTGTCAAAATGCAAGAACCCTTGGTATATGGGGATGATGTCAGGACAATATTTTTGACAAATGGAAGTTGGGTGCGACACCAAGAACTGAAACTGCGAGACACGTCCGAAAGTGTTACAGTGAAGAAGACAACATATTTGGCTTCTATGCGAGGTCCGTTGGGGCATTCTCTAGCTTCGGTCAAAGAGTCAAACAACAAGAGGGCATCTTTATCCAATGAGTTCCATCAAACAAGAAGTGATGAGGTGACAAAAGTACCCTCCAAATGTGCCAAGAAACTTCTGCCAAGGCCTTGTTTGGTCTATCCCAGCTCTTTCTAATTTGAAACTAAGGCTATGTTTGGTTGGAGGTGAGGGAGGGAGGTGTCCATCTCTATTGTGAAAAGTCAGATATGACCATGATGTAACATACTTCAAAGTTAATGTGCGGAAAACGATGCAAAAAGCTATATAATTTTTAAAATTTACCATGGGTAATTTGGCCAAAATTTTATCTCCCCTCCCCTACCCTCCAACCAAACAAAGCCTAAAATAGTATTTGAAGATGACATATTTGATGAGCTAGACTGCCAAAGGAAGGAAAGTGAAGGGGCACAAATGTTTCCCATTTTCTTGGGAAAATCCCCCTCAGGGCCCAAATAACCCAAAAAAAAAAATTTGTTAAAAAAACCCAAAAAAAAGTCACATGTCAAAAAGACCAAGGGCCTTTTCTAGTATTATTTCATAATGTTAACAACTATATCAATATAACATTAATAACTAAATCAATAGACATTAACAACAATATCCTAATAGCTAAATTAGTACCCGTTAACAACTATATTAGTATATGTTAACAACTAAAATTTTATAAAATAATACCAGAAAAGGCCTAGGCCTTTTTTGATATGTGATTTTTTCTTGAGTTTTTTTTTTTTTGGATAATTTTTAATTATTTAGGCCCTGAGGTGAATTTTCCCCTTAGGTGGCAGAAATAGAAATAACGGGCCAATCCAGCTGGCTTGCATTTTTTCGAAACGGTAGAAGTGTCTTGAGGATCCACTAGGTTTGGTAATGTCTGATGAGCATATGGACTTTGCTCCTCAAGAATTAGGTCCAAATTTTTTTTTTTTTTTTTGCTAATAAAATTTTTGCTAATAAAAGGTGTTGGGCTCACCCACAGTCTAAGGGCGCTTAGAGCCCAATCCGTCGAGAATACTGGTGCTATTTCTGCAATATTTTTTCCTACGCATTGGGCTTTTCAACTTCAATATTCACCAACAAGATGCTTAGTACAGACCCTTGTCTTTGAATTCAACTGGTCAAGGAGTTGGACTTTCTTAAAAAGGGAGGGGGTTCGATTTTAGAGTTGGTCAAGGCATTGGGGGAGGCATCATAAGGGTCTATGAGACAACGGTAACTCAGGCTAAGGTGGAGGCATGTGTACTTTTAGTCCTGAATTTCTTACGGAGTGGGCTCTAAACACCCTACCCTTGAACTATTGGTGAGTTTAACCCCTCTCCTAAAATTTTACTATATAAGAAAAAAAAAGATGCTTAGTACAGATTTGGTTTGAAGGGGAGTCATCTTTGATAACTTTTCGACTCTTGTTCGGTGCAATATCCAGGGGAAATGATGACAAGAGAAAATGAGTATTGAGTGTACTGTACATCATGGGCTACTGTCAATTGCAGAGAAAAATAGAAGAGCCAAGAAAAGGGACAATGTGTAAATAGTGGAAAGTACAGAGTTACAATAGCTTTAAAAATCAATATCTTTATACGCTTTTTTATATCAAAAAAAAAAAAAAAAAAAATCTTTATACGCTTTTGTTATAGGACTTGACCCTTTGGTAAGGATATCTTTGAGAAGGGGTATTGATATGTTATATAAATATAATAAAGGATTAAGGTGTAAAATTGCATTTGAGCTTTTATTTAAAGTGCACCCACTACCTAATATTTTTTAGAGGTATAAAAATACTCATGAACTCTTAAAATATGAACAAAAATAACATGACTATTATATCTAATTTAATACCATTACTTTTTGTGGTGCATCCCACACTATTTTCATGGAAATACTAAAATGCCCTGGTTCAAAAAAAAAAAAAAAAAGCTCATCCATCAAATGCCCGTGTTTGAGCACCTAACTAATCAATTCATCGCCATCGAATCCTCTCTCTCCTCTACTCTTTTCAAGTCTCAGCCCTTCCAATCTATCACCATCTTCATGTTCGAAGTTTCCCCTAACCTCTTTCCTGAATTGAACTTCAATCCCTTGCACAAACCGAAGGTCCAAATCTTGAATCTGGACTATCTGATTGACGATCCAGAGAAAGAGATGTTCAAATCGGAGGGCGATAATGTTGTGGTTGTTGGATTTTCCCTCTTCGTTCTGAAGTACTCAACATTTTTGGGTAAGGCACGGTTCTTTGTGGAGTATATTCTTGTGAGAGAGTGTTATAGAAGGAAAGGGTTCAAGAAAATGTTGCTTACAACGATGGTGAAGTAGGCAGAGGAGATGGTTTACGGGAGAGTGGAGTGAATGGTGCTTGATTGGAACGTGAATGCGATCAAGTTTTAGCAAGAATTGAGGATTTGTATGTTAACTAGTGATCAAAGCTTACGGCAACCTATGTTGCACTGATTCTGGTACGGCGTTTTCGAGACGTTACCGATACGTGACATCGAAACGTTACTTTAAAAATACTGATATTTCGAGACGTTCCGAAACGTTTTAGTATTAAATAATATTTTAATATAAATGGTGTATTTTACATTAACAAAACATTATAAATATAATAAAAGAATATTACATAACACAAACATAATAAATATCACACCCTAGTTTTTCCCCTAATTTAATTAACATGTAAATATTGATCCCAAATAAATGGAATTGAAGTTTATTTCAATTCCTTCATTAATATATCAGCTATGTACGGTACAGTGGTACACTAATACCTTAGCAAGAAAGGAATTGAGAGACAAACGAAGTCAAAGAGACCTAATCAATGAGTTGGAGTCTTAGACGCACGAAGAAACCGCAGAATAGAGACGGAGAACGGAGGCTACAAAGAAACAGAGGCACCGGAGACTCGGAGGCGCCGGAGAGACAGAGAGACGGAGGGGGAGGGATTCGATTTGAAAAACTCAGTCGATTAGGTCAGTTTAGTTGCCAAAAATCCTCAGTTACAAAATGCCCTCCACTTTTTGAAAAATTACAGAAATGCTATTCTAACCATTTGAGCCACCCGATTCGTGAATTTCACGTCTCCCAACGTCTCCGGCCGAAACGTGAATCGGAAACGTTCTCATTTGGAAAATTAACGTTTCGTGCTACATAGACGGCAACTGATGACTTAGATTTTTCATCATCTTGTTCATTGAGCTCTTTGTTTTTGTTTTCTCTTCGTTCTGGTTTGTGTTCTTCTGTTGTGATCTCTCTGATATAATTCGTTAGTTATTATTTGTGTTTGTGTATTTTCACAAAAGAAATCTCCCATTTTACTGTCTAGAACTGTTTCTGAGTTATTCCCCATTGAATGCGATGTTGGAAAATGATAATCAAATTTGAATGTGTGTCTTTAGTTGAGAAAATTGTTCTTAAAAATTATATTGTAAACGTGCCTTGCGTTCGGTGTTCTAGGTTTGTTTGTTTTTTCTGAATTAGGTTCATTTTGGTATTTTCATGAAATAGTGTGGGACCCACCACAAAAAATGATGGTATGAAATTAGATTTAACGGTCATGTTATTTTTACACCCATTTGAGAGTTCATGGGTACTTTTACACCTCTAAAAAGCATTTAGTGGTGGGTGCCTTTTGAGTAAAAGCTCATGTACATTTTTACACATTAATTCTATAATAAATAAATAATAAGATAGATAAATGAATAGAATCATTAAGGGTAGTTACGAGTTAATTGGGTCTAAGGAATGAGAGATACTTGCCTATATAAGGCATATCAATTTCAATCTCACTGTATCATCTATGTTTTGCTTGAATAGAATTTGCAATTCCTCAATCTATCTCTTTCTCTAATTCTTTTCTCATCCTCCTCCTCTTCCCTCTTCCCTCTTCCCTCTTCCCTTTTCCTCTCTCTCTCTCTCTCCTTTTATATTCTTCTACAATAACCACATCAGAGTGCTCTTACCATCTTCTTGTTCAAAACAGCCTTTCTTCTTTTAGTCTCCAAATCTTTCCATAAGGTTGTTGCCTCCTGCTTTGATACATCTAAAACTGAAGGGAGGCTTTTGTCCAAAATTGCTGAGACCCATTTTAATAGTTGAGCAATGTTGTGGAGTTCATCTTAATAAAAAGTCATCTTGGTGTAGGAAACTGATCAGAAACGCGGAAGCGTATCGTACCACGCGATGTAGGAAAAGATAAAACCTTTCATCGTTTTGCTTACCTGGATATTGAAGAGTTATATGAAAGATTCTCCACGAACAATCCTTGTCTACGAACAGTCCTCGTATACGAACAGTCCTCGTGCGATCTATGATTGATCTTCTAGACTATCTCTCGAGGGGAATGAGATGGTTATGTAGGCAACCGTTCAGATGATGAACGTCTGCCTCTAGGTTTTTGTTTCTGATGAGAGCCTCCTAACTATTTGTGCGGCCGTATCTTTTCAAGCGACTGAAAGTTAGTTTATATGCTACTACACCCAAGACCTAACCCTAATCCACATGGGCCTTAGAGTTCTTGGCCGTAGTCTCAATTAAGCCTTATTGGGCTTAAGTGACCAAAGAGCACATTAACCCAACAATCTCCCACTTGCTCTTTAAGATACTAACTTGAGTTCGTAAACCTAAGACCATGTAGCCCATAAGCCATCATCATCGATAATATACCCCATCCCTTGTCTCAAGCTAGCACGGGGACCTACCATTTGTCATTCATCAAGGCTCATGATAATCTACGAGAAGATTATCTAGTTCGGTGCTACTCCACTAAAAGCCCGAACGTGATCTCCAAGAACAATGACACTTATAACAAGAATATGCACGCCCCTTTATAGAATGTCTATAATTTGATTGACTAGTTTTACGTAACACAATCAATTATTTATTCCCTTGACTTTGATAGTTTCTCTAATGGATTACATGCACTTTGGCCGGTGTCTTCAATATCCAGTACCGAAACATATCAAGGGGACATTTCCTATAAATTCCATGTTGTTTATCTCATAAACACCGATAACCAAATAGTCTCAATCCCAAAATACCGAGTTGTTGGCCGTCATATAGATCAAACCTCACCGTTGGTAAATCAAAGAATGAAAACTATTCGACTACTGTTTAAAATAAACTCAGGATTAAGAGCAACTACATAACTATAGTTATCTGGAGATTTGATTCCTTATGACAGAAAGAACAACCTTAATCAAATCTCTCCTTGATCCATTCAATGTGAGCATTAACTCACACCAATGTTTTATAATGATTCGGACAAAACCATTTCATAAAACATTGTAGCCTAAATAAAGTGCCCAACTTAATTTAATAGTGTGAACCATTTCATCAATTGTGAGAACCTATGACCATGTCCTCTATGAACGTATTCATATGATCATATACTCCACAATTGATCCGGACCTTAGAGTTTGTAAATAGTGTGCGAAATAAATGAAAAAAAATTCTCCATTTCTTAACATTCAGAAAAGAAATACAATGTCATAATGTCATGCTCAAAAGCACAAAATAACAAAGTGAAATAACAACTGTCTAAAGCTACAGCAAATCTGGAATCCTCCTAAGACCCATAGATGAAACATGCCTCTCTAACACACACTCAGGCAAACTCTTAGTAAAAGGGTCAGCGAGATTCTCGTTTGATGCTATCTTTGCTACCACTGTATCTCCTCTTTTAATTATTTCTAGGATCAAGTGGTATTTCCTCTCTATGTGCTTCTGTCTCTTATGACACCTTGGTTCCTTGGACTGCGCTACCGCCCCACTTGTTGTCAAAGTAGAGTGTGATAGGACAATTTACACTCGGTATCATCGAAGATCCGTTAGGAACTTCTTTAACCATGCAGCTTCCTTTGCGGCCTCGAATCGCTACATACTCGGCCACGTGGCGAGTCGGCCACACATGTTTGTTTTACACTTCTCCAACAAATGGCACCGCCATTAAGGGTGTACACATATCCCGATGTGGATTTTCTTGAGTCAATATCTCCTTGGAAATCTCGAGTCCGTATAACCAATGGTTTCAAGACTCCACTTGAGTAGACCAACATATAATCTCTCGTTCTCCGTAGGTACTTGAGTATATGTTTAACCGCTACCCAGTGTTGCTCTCCGTGGTCCGATTGGTACCGGCTTACTACTCCCGGTGCATAGCGGATATCTGGTGCGGTACATAGCATAGCATACATAAGACTACCTCTTTTGAAGCATAAGGTATCCTACTCATGCGTTCTCGCTCGGGAGTTTGAGGAGATTGCTTCTCGAGAGATGAATCCCATGCCGAAGGGTATAATTCCCCTCTTTGAATTCTCCATGCTAAACCTGGCAAGTATTTTGTCAATGTATTGAGCCGGGATAATGCCAAAACCCTGTTCTTCCGGTCTCGCAAGAGTTTAATACCAAGAACATAATTGGCTTCCCCCAGGTCCTTCATATCAAAATATTTGCTCGGCCCAGGTTTTTATGCCCAACAATACCTCTGTATCATTTCCGATAAGGAGTATATCATCCACATAAAGTACCGAGAAAAGATACCGCATTACCTTGGATCCTTTTATACACACACGGCTCATCGGGCTTTTCTCAAAGCCATAAGACTCAATGGCTTGATCAAATCGATGTTCCATGATCTGGATGCTTGCTTAAGTCCATAAATGGACCTCTCGCAACTTGCATACCATTTCTTCTTGCCCTTTGGCTATAAACCCTTTTGGTTTTTTGCATATAGATTTCCTCTTCCAAATTTCCATTTAGAAAAGTTTTCACATCCATACGCCAAATCTCATAATCAAGATTGGTTTTGCAACAACTAAGAGAATCCGGATAGACTTGAGCATGGCAACCGCGAAAAGGTTTCATCATAATCCACTCATTCTCTTTGGGAGTACCCTTTCGCCACCAATCTAGCTTTGAAGGTTTCAACCTTCCGTCCGATCCTCTCTTTCTCTTGTAAATCCACTTACACCAGTGGGTCTTACCCCTTTAGGTGCATCTACAAGAGACCAAACCGAGTTGGAATACATAGAATCCATTTCACGATTCATAGCCTCGAGCCATTCCGAGCATCAACATCTCCTAGTGCTTCGTCATAACTCGTGGGATCACCATCTTTCGCGATGATGTCATCCCGATTTGACTCACCCAACAAGAGATATATTGCGGGTTTACGAATCAATCTCCCACTACGACTTTGTCGCACTTGATGTCGTGCATCTACGGGGGTCCACATTTTGTGGGTTGATAATTTCTAGATGAGGACCCTCATTAAGTGGATCAACCAATTCATGATTTTGTTCTTCATTTAGTTCAACATCATGCTGAACTTCGGGTTGTCGGTTCTGTGTATGTTCAGATACATTTTCCCCTCTTTGAACAACCACAGGAACAAAAGCTGGAACCCCTTGAGGTTGTGGTGAAACTTGATCTGAGACTAGCTCATTAAGAATAACCTTACTTCTTGGCTTATAGTTTGTCATATAGTCCTCCTCTAAGAAAGTCGCGTGAGTGCTCACTATGACCTTCTTTTCTCTTGGACTATAAAACAACCAACCTCTCGGTTCCTTTAGGATAGCCTACAAACATGCATACTTGATGCACGCGAGTCCATCTTGTCGGTTTCGTTTCAAGACATGTCCGGAGCACCCCAAATCCGAATATGATTCATGGTGGGCTTACACCCTTTCCACAATTCAATTGGTGTCGTTGAAATCGACTTGGACGGAGCTAAGTTCAATAGATACATAGTTTGTTTCTAAGGCATATCCCCGAATGAATCGAAAGTGATGAATAACCGAGCATAGATCTTGTCATTTCTAAAAGGGTTCTATTTCTCCTTTCAAGCAACTCCATTCTCGGGGTGTCCCCGGAGAAGATAATTGTGAAACTATCCCCTCTTTGGTCGGGTAAGACTGAACTCTCCGAGATAGGTATTCACCCCCTCGATCGATTGAAGAGTCTTAATTTGAACACCTAGATGCTTTTCGCCTCGACCTTGAACTCTTGGAATTTTCCAAAAGCTTCGGACTTGTGACGCATCGGGTACACATGTCCAAATCTAGAGTAATCATCGGTAAATGTGATGAAATACGATACCCGCCTCGGCTTGGACATTTATTGGTCCACATACATCGTATGTACCAATTCCGATTGAAGTGTGGCACGTTTTCCCTTGGCCTTGAAAGATCTCTTGGTCATTTTACCCTCTAAACGGGATTCACACCTTTGGTATCGGTTCAAAGTTCAGGGATTTTAAAATCCCACTTTTGACCAAACCTTGGATCTGTTAGAGTTAATATGACCCAATCTCAAATGCCAAAGATAAGTTTCATTGGAAACTTTTCTTTTCTTTGACGAATTGATATGCTCAACATTTTTTAATTCAACATGATTAACTTCACAGGAATAGGATTAAGGAAATAAAGACCATTAAACTTTACACGAACAAATAAAAGAAGATGAACTTCTTATTGAAACTAAGGAATCAAACCTGAACTGTCAAACCATGTTTATCTAAACAACTAACGAAATTAAATTCCTCTTAAAATCTGGAATAAATAAACAGTCTTCTAAAACCAAAGTTCTATAATTATTAAAAGATAAAACAACTTGTCCCAATCGCTTGCTAGTGCATTAACACAAGCGCCCTGTTCCAAGCTTCAAATCTCGTTGTCCTTTACTCACCGGCAAGCTATGTTTGAACCACTTTTGCAAAGAGTAACAAACATGGTTAGTGGCTCTGAATCAACGATCCATTTGTCATCGTGATTCTCCACTAAACAAGCCTCAATCACATTTAAATTACCCATACCTGGTTTATTCATTTGTGGGCAATCTTTCTTCCAATGCCCCTTTTGTCCGCACTTGAAGCACTTGCCTTTTGGGCCGCTTCATTGCAAGCTGTTTTGGCAACGGAGTACCCGATTTCTTCTTTTTCTTGTTCTTGTTCTTTTCCTTGGGTTTCCCCTTAGGTTTCTGAGAACTTTCACTAACAAACAATGCACTTCCTTGCTTGACTAGAGTCACGCTCAACACTCTCAAGCTCGTGCATTAGTTGAGTGAGGTCAAGATTCATTTTGTTCATATTATAATTCATCTTGAATTGGTTGAAGTATTCGGGTAGTGATTGTAAGAGAAGGTCAACTTTTACTTCTTGTTCAAACTTGATACCATGGTCATCGGCCTTCTTGAAGTTTGCTATCATTGTTAGACAATGATCCCGACACTTCCTCCGACATGATTTGTCT
The DNA here is from genome assembly GCA_019022655.1 of Acacia acuminata. Classification (NCBI taxonomy): domain Eukaryota; kingdom Viridiplantae; phylum Streptophyta; class Magnoliopsida; order Fabales; family Fabaceae; genus Acacia; species Acacia acuminata. The sequence continues at coordinate 778,362 of JAFJYI010000294.1, forward strand.
TGGTGACCGAACTCAGTAGCATTTTGCCTAGCAGAAGCGCTAGGTGTAGCAAACATGGCATCAAGAGTCCGGAGCATTGTTGCTCCACTCGAATTATGTTCATTTGCTCCGAAGGTGAGCGCGAGACCGGCCAAAATGTAGCAATGAACCGACACATTCGCCTTCTCCCATCTATCCTTCTCCCGCTGAAAACGAGTCCGAATTGTATCGACGTATCTCAGCAGCAGTGGCCACGGCATAGGGGTAGTGAGAACAAAGTTGAGCTTTTCATATTGAAGAACAATATCTAAATTGGTTCTCCATTGTTTGTAATTTGTACCATCCATAAGTTTTTGGCTCAAGATTGTAGCTAAAGGATTGAATGAAGACATTTTTCTGAAAATAAGGAAAAACACACTAATTTCAAACTTTAAAATTAACAACAAACAGAAATATCGCTAGTAGATTCTAATAACTACTATTCGTTCATTGTTTAACAATCCATTAGTTATTTTACAAGACTTACGATGGGCAAGATTCTTGTAAAACTAATATTGTTAATTTGGGCCTTCGGTTCCATTGCCGAGCCTCGATGGGAGGGTTAACAATTTTACCAAAGTTGAATGTATTTAACCATTGTTTACTTTCAAAATTATCTTTAGTATCCAAGTGTTGCCGACGATGGGCCGTACAAAACTTTACTAAAATTTTGAAAATATTAGGGTTTAATCTAACGAAATCCGATCATCCTTATCCGATGGGGCTTCGGTGACAACCATTTCACTAATAAACCTGATAATGGGCCCGTAGGTTTTAAAATTAAAAGCTTAATTTAAAACCTTCACCCATTCAATATTTTAAGTGTAGAATTTTTAATTTCCAAGAATTTGTTCATTTTAGAGTATTACGTGAGATCAACATCTTAATTGAAATCATTAGGTACTTTAAAATCCAGTCATCATCGAGAATGAGCTTCACATGATCATTTTAAATAACCCACAAGATATTCTCAAAAATACAATTCTCTTGGGAAATTTGTTAGATTATTTATCCGGATAACCCAAATAATCTCTCATAATAACTATCACACTAGTCGATTGAAAAACATAATAGTTATCATGCATTTATGACATGTGATTATGCAACAATATGGCATCTTCCTATTCTATATGGCATGTTATTTCAAACATCACGTTAATCGTACATATAATTCATATAATCCAATAAAAGCATTAAATTAATTAAGCAAATAACTTTAATCCATGATTTTCCTAAAAAAAAAATTTTAAAAATTTTACAACTTTGGAATTTCTCTTTTGTCCCGCCCATAGGATTTATCTCGAAGCCCCTTCGGGTATCTATGAGCCCAAAAGCCCAAAAACCCAATCGTTGGCTAGAAGCCCAGGACACAAAAGAGGAACCCTAGCCTTCGCCTCGCCACGCAAGCGGCAACTGAAGTCATCTCAACACGAAACTCCAGGGGAAGCACCGGCACGGGGAGACGATCAAACGGCCGCCGGAACCACCCCAAAAGGGTGGCCCACGCGCCGGCCGTTTGCCGGCGTGTGACGGCCACGCACAGCCACTTGTGGCGGAGTGTGGCGGTGCGTGGATTGTCTTTTGGCGGTGTTCCGACCGCCACGTTGTTTGTCTTTCCGTCCTCTTTCCATCCATATATGGTTTGTCCAAATCCGAGATCCGAAGTCCACGAAAAGTGTCGCATACGGTGTTGTTTGCTCATATTCTTGGCGTTTCTTGATCTCCAAATTTTACAGAATTCGAAAAATACATAGAAATTGAAAAGAAATCATAAAACAGACGGAGGAAACCTAATCATATGGGATTAGCCTCCTTGTTACAAATCAAGAATTACACGAGAGAATCTAACCATGGATTAAAGTATTCATATGATTTATAAACGATAACTACTATGAAACAAATAACAAATATAGAAACAGATGCCATCTTTTCAAAAATAATTTTCGAAAATAATCACATGAAATTTCAAAACTCGGTTCTTTTCCTCATCGCTATTGGCTCTGATGCCAATTGTAGGAAATCGATCGAAACGGAAGCGTATTGTACCACGCGATGTAGGAAAAGATGAAACCTTTCATCGTTTTGCTTACCTGGATATTGAAGAGTTATCTGAAAGATTCTCCACGAACAATCCTTGTCTACGAACAGTCCTTGTGCGATCTATGATTGATCTTCCAGACTATCTCTCGAGGGGAATGAGATGGTTGGGTGGGCAACCGTTCGGATGATGAACGTCGCCTCTAGGTTTTTGTTTACGATGAGAGCCTCCTAACTATTTGTGCGGCCGTATCTTTTCAAGCGGCGAAAGTTAGTTTATATGCTACTACACCCAAGACCTAACCCTAATCCACATGGGCCTTAGAGTTCTTGGGCTGTAGTCTCAATTAAGCCTTATTGGGCTTAAGTGACCAAAGAGCACATTAACCCAACACTTGGAGTTGAGGATAGACTAGTTCTCATACCACTAATATGATTATTGTAGAAGAACATAGAAGAAGAGAGGGATACACATACGAGAAGGTAGAGGAAGAAGAAAGAGAGAAGAGATTGAGAAAAAGGGAGACTGAGGAATTCTAAATTCTATTGAGGCAAAGCATAGATGTCATGATACAGTGTAGGCAAGTATCTCTCATCCCTTAGACCCAATTAACTCTTAACTACCCTTAATGATTCTATTCATTAATTCTAAATTCTAAATATACTGAGATTGATATGCGTTATATAGGAAATTATCTTTCAGCCTTTATCTATCTTATTATTTAATTATTACATTTATATATCACAAAACTATATACATACCGAATATACTTTTAAATCTTAATCCCATATGGTGATATACTGATATCTACTTCTTTTTTCATCAAAAGTCAAAACCAATTTTGGGTTGTACCTAAAAAACCAATATCAGGGGAGGGGAGAGAAGGGAAAATGAGTGCATGGAATTCTTTTTTACTTAAATTTAAGACAATGAGGGAAGTGGAGTTAAAAACTTTTAATTAATTTTTCTTCCTATTTTATTTTACATATTTTTTTATTAAAATTTTGTAACCCCATTTTCCCAATTTTCTTATATTCCACCAACAAAAATAATTTCTTTTCCTTCTCTCTTGATCCTACCAACCAAACATACCCTTGCATTTTGTTGGTGGGGAAAAACAAAACAAAACCGGATTTGGCTCCCATCCACTTCCTATCTTCTTCTTCATCTCGGCCGATGGATTGAAATCTAAACGGCCGATTTAATTTTTTATAAAAATATTATTTTTTAATATGTTTTTAATAATTTAATAATTTATTAATATTCTTATAAAAGATGAAATCTGAACTGTTCAAATTTCAATCCAACGGCTAAGATGAAGAAGAGGATGGGAGCCAAATATGTGTCTCTAGGGTCGCATGCCCCGCTTAGCGAATCTAAGAGTTGGACATGCTCATTCTCCAAAACTATAGTGGGCTTGTTTGGGTTGGCGGTAGGGAGTTGTGGCTTAAAAGTTATCTGACTTTTTAAAAGCCCGGTAGGAAAAAAGTCGGGTTGTAAATAGTGATTTGTGTTTAGATTGCCAGTTTGATTTTTTGCAGAAGTAGCTTTTTCTTAAGCGATAAGTATTTGGATTGTTATTTGAAAAGTCAGTTAAGATGAAAAATGACTGAAAAGGGCATGAATCATATTGAGTACTACTATACGTGTTAGTTGTATTGCAATAAATGAAGATAAAAATTTATATTTATATTTAAAATTGAAATATTAAATATATTTATTATTTAAAAACATATTTATATTTATATTTAAGATTGAAAGAATAAATATAGAAATTGTTAAAAAGGAAAAAAAAAGGAAAGAATTTTTTTTTGAAAAAAAAAATTGGTGGCGTAGTCCACGCTCTAAACCGAGAGGAAGAGAGGAAGAATGATTATTGGTGGTGGATTGGTGGGGCCTCTTCACGTGAAAAGACTGAGAAACTGAGCAAAAGAAAAAAAGAAAAGGCTGAGAACTCCAAAAATCAACGTAACGCCAAAAAAGCTCTAAATGGGGCGTTGATTAAGTCCGGTGGCCTTTTGATAAATGAGATAAGTCCAGCCAACGTTGGATACTCCAAACAGGGCTCGGTGGGCTTTTTTTTACTATTGGTCATTTGCTTTAAAGCTACTGAATTTTGTGCACTAAAATGCTGAAAAAAAAAAAAGACAACCCAAACAGCCCAAGTATTTTGGTGGTATGAGATTAGGGGTGAGCAACGGGCGGGGCGGGGGCGCCGGGGGTAACGGGGACGGGTTGAACGGGTACGCCTAAACGGGTCCAGGGGAACCCGTTTAGGCGTTGTGGGCTTTTTTATTTTTAAAAAAAAAAAGTTTGGGCCCAGATTTGTTTCTTTTTGTTTGCCCAGATTCTTCTTTAATCTATAAACTAGCATCTCATGACAAGTAAAAAATCATTTTAAATTCATAATAAGATTCTTGTTAAGAAATTCTATGTTCTATAAATTAACACGAAGCGAGACATCAAGACTGGTGGGAATAATTATGAAATCTACCACTTACGGTAGGGTAAAATTTTACACTCGAAAATTTAAAAAGCTACATATATATTATTCACTTGCTTGTTTGGTCATTGTTTGTGAATTGGCTGGGACCAGGAAACATTCTCGTGGGCTTTGTCTCCTTGACCATGTTTGGGCACGCTTCAAAGTAATTTCGAGCAAAATGATGTTTAAGGAAGTTTCAAACATGTTCTAATTCATTTGTATGACGTTAGGTTTTTTACGGCTAATTGCCCAGAGTACAAGACAATGTTTTGATATATAATTTTATACTTCGTTCCCGAACCTGAATGTCAAGAGTATTTAATTAATTAACGTCTTCTCCGAAATTGCTTTGAAGAGATTGGTTGGGAATTAAGAGAGAGAATATACTCACTTGTACTGGAATCACTAACTAGATATAATCACTAACTAGATATAAGATGATAAAGACTGAATCATAAAGCATTCCCCTTTCATATGCTTGACTCGGGGAGGCAGGGAGACTGAAGGCCGAGGAGGCTATGCTCGGGGCTCGGCTCTGCGTTTTCCGGACCACGGACCCTCCCCGTGACACCCGACGGTTGGGGGAGGCCCAAAAAAAATGTGTAAACGGGTACGGGCGGGGCACGGGTGCCCCGTGCCTCAACCCGTGCCCCGCCCGTAACATGTAAACGGGTACGGGGCTGCCCCGTTCCGTGACGGGCCCAATATGGGCGGGCTTAATCCGGAGAAAATTTTCCGGGACGCGGCGGTTGGGCGGGTTGCGGGTCACTTGCACACCCCTATATGAGACCATTTTTAAAAATAATTTTTCTAATTTTTTATGTATTCTTATTCATTTGGATTTAATTTTATGCTTCACCTTCTGAAATTTTTTTTTTTTTTTGATAAGACACCCGAAATATTTTTAACATCTAGTATCCTAAATTAGTTAATTTCTAATATATCCAATATCCAAAAATATTTTTCATTACAGTATCCTAAAATTTTTTTCAGTAGCACCTAATATCTTAAAATATTTTTCCAATAGCACTCAATATATCAAATTAATTAATTTTCAGGGCATCTTCCACCATGTAGATTTTTCTTCAATAGCACTCACTAACTAAAAAAAAAAAAACTCTATAACGCCGGATGCGACTTTTTGACCAATTTGCCCCTAATTAAATAATTAATTACCGAAATGCCCCTGTCTGAAAACATATCACCAATATGCCCTTGTTTAGTCGATTACACCCCGAGATGTAATCGACTAAACTGTAGGGGCTTATTTTTTTAAATTTATTACTGTCCACGGGTTTTTTTAAAACCCCATTTGGCAATCGAACCTTAATACTCAATGTAATCGCCAAAACCTTGTTGAATCCATGCTTAGTCGTTTTGTGCCGATTACATGAAAAGAAGCGGCAAGCCTAAGCTTGATAGAGTTTGCGATGATGGTCTTTTAGAAACTCTTTTTTTAAAACCCCCATTCGTGGCAACCGAACCTTAATACTCAATTAAACTCCCTCAAACCTTTCCCCCTCTGATTTTTTCGCCAAAACCTTGTTGAATCCTGCTTAGTCGTTTTGTGCTTTCATTTACGTTTTGTCGTTTTGTGCTTTCATGGTTTTGTGTAATGAATAGAATGTTGAATGTGATCTATATATCTTGTGTCGGACGTGAAGCTGTGTGTATGTCGGTTGTTTGTGTTTGCGTTGAATGTGTGTAGGGCATATATTTGTAATAGATGGGAATGAGAAACCTGATCGTTGCCCCCCATACTCCCACCTTATGATATATTATAAATATAATATAATATATTTTAATAAAATATCATATTTTAATTTTATTTTACTAAAGAAAGACGAACAAGTCACGGGAGAAATAAAAATTGTGGCCCTCACATTATACATATATAAAATTTAAATTCATTTTTCTTATAATATAGAAAAAATCTTAATTTTTATACTTCTAGATCCTAATATCTATGGATTACAACCAGAATCATACAAAATAATAATCATAAAATTTAAATTTCCATAATCTTCTAATCAGATCCTAAAATCTCTCTAACTACCGAAATTATGATAAAAGCAAATATGCCCTTGATTGTAACGTACTTCCAACAATATCATATAATATTTAATATATAGCATATAATGTATTATTATATCATATAATATTTATTATTATATCAATGTATGTGTATATTAAAAATTCTTAACTCTCACCTTAAAAAATTTATTTTTCACCCAAAGGTTATATAATTTCTACTTTTAACAGTCATTTGTTTTTAAGTTACACTATGGTCCACATTCACACCAAATTTCTCATCATTCGGTAAGATCTTAACTATTTAAATTGACCAAAAAAATTTATTCAAATTTAATATCAACAATCCAGATTTAAAAATTTTAATTTATGATTTTTTAAATGATAAATTTATATTTATGAGAAGTAATAGTTATAAAATTATCTTTATTTTAAACTTTATGCATATTAAAATAAACATTTATTGTAAATAGAAAAATTAAATTAAATTAAATCTAACGTAACGTCCAAAATTAACGGTGTAGATGCATAATGAGAACAAATAAGAATTTTTCTCTAGATAAGATTCTGAAAAATTATGCTAATATCTTCATAGCAACCAAACTCATGTATATAGAATTCGTCTACTTATTAAAAAATTTCTCTTACAAAATAAATAAATAAATGAAAACGTAGACTTATAGAATAGCTCATCAATATAATTAAACAGTTGAAATGGATTTATCCATGCGTACGCACGCAACAGAATCAATATCCATCGCCACCTCCACCTCCACTCAACCACCAACGAATTCAGCAAGGTTTTAGCAAAAAAATCAAAGGGGGAGAGGTTTGGGGGAGTTTAATTGAGTATTAGGGTTCTGTTTCCGCGAATGAGGGTTTTAAAAAAACCTATCGACGCAATGTATTCGACTAAGCACTGTAGATTAGTCGATTACATCGCGGGCAATTTTTTTAAAAAAAGGCCCGCAATTTAGTCGATTACATCTTGAGGTGTAATCGACTAAACATGGGCATATTGGTAATATTTTCCAGACAGGGGTATTTCCGTAATTAATTATTTAATTAAGGGCAAATTGGTCAAAAAGCCCGTCGGATGCACTAAAAATTAAATAATTTGATATACTAAGTGGTACTAAAACATCCTTCATGTAGTTAAACACAATTTAATTCAAACAAATAAAAAACTAGGGGAAAATTATATTTAAATACCATTTGAATTTGTAAAACCTCCAAATGTCTATTAAATTTGTTAAAGGACTTAAAGGTACCAAGGATTATATTGATATTTTCAAATTCAGGTGAATTTACCCTTTTGCCCTTAGTTTTTAAATAAATTAAAAAAAGAAAAGAACAATGACCCTCGTCGGAGGGCTATCACGGCCGATCGCCGGAGGACCGACCGTCGGACGGCCTGCAATCTTGTAATAAAAAGTAAATGATTTATAATAAATCTTGTAATGAGAATAACCAATGGGAAAATTACATATAGGTCTCAAGGAAGAGAGATATTTACATTTAGGTCCCTTGAAATTACGAAATTACTCACGAAGTCCCAAGGGACTTCGAGTAATTATTTTGAATGTAAAATTACTTTACGCCCATAGTGCATATTTCACACGTGGCGATTAACAACACAAAATGCATAAATTAACAACACAAAATGTATAAATTAACCACAACTTCGAAAACCTTCAATTTGTCATGTCTCACTTTCGAGAGGCGATTAACAACACAAAATGCATAAATTAACCACAACTTCGAAAAACATTCAATTTGTCATTTCCCACTTCCGGATGCGATTAACAACACAAAATGCATAAATTAACAACACAAAATGCATAAATTAACCACAACTTCAAAACCTTCAATCTGTCATGTCTTACTTCCAAAGGCAATTAACAACACAAAATGCATAAATTAACAACACAAAATGCATAAATTAACCACAACTTCGGAAGTGAGACATGACAAATTGAAGGTTTTGAAGTTGTGGTTAATTTATGCATTTTGTGTTGTTAATTTATGCATTTTGTGTTGTTAATCGATTCTCGTGTGAAATATGCACTATGGGCAAGAAAGTAATTTTACATTCGAAATAATTACTCAAGTCCTTGGGACTTCGTGAGTAATTTCGTAATTTCAAGGGACCGAATGTAAATATCTCTCTTCCTTGGGACCTATATGTAATTTTCCCATAACCAATTCATTAATGATATTTACAAATTATGTAATGGTAATTACCAGTACTTTCTTCAGTTTTTCACAAGTATCTCTCATGAAACAACAAATAAGGGTCATTTATAACAAACCTTGTAATAAGAATTACCAATTTATTAATGATATTTACAAGTTCAGTAATGAGATTTACAAGAGTGTTTGTTGATGGAAAAAATGTTAAAAAATATATATATATATATATATACATATATTTGTTAATGCATATATTTATTAAAGAAATCAAGTGGCCCATTGGGCCATTTGACCCTCATGAAGGTGGGGTGGGTTCAAATCTCACCTTCCTTACTTTCATTAATTTTTTTTTTTTTTTTTTAAAAAGATGCAACCCCACAAAAAAGAAAAGCCATCGTCGGAGCCCAAGTCATCGGTGGTCGAAGCCTGTGCCGCGGTAGGACCGGCCGCACTGCTAGTGGTGGCCCTCACCGGAGGGTCATTTTTCTTTTTTTAATTTATTTAAAAACTAAAGGCAAAAGGGTAAATTCATCCGAATTTGAAAATCTCAATATGGTCCTTGGTACTTTTAAATCCTTTAACAAATTTAACAAACATGTGGAGTTTTACATATTCAAATGGTATTTAAACGTAATTTTCCCAAAAATTAATGATTTTTTTTTCTTTTTTGAAAAAAGACCGTCCTTTTGATCAGCATTCCCTGCTCATCTTCCGTTCTCTAGAAAACCGTGGAAACTTGAAACTCGGAGACAGATGGTTCCGCGTATATAAGCATAGTACGATCATGTAATTTCTAATTCGTCCAAAGTTTCGACAGGTGGTTCCGGAGTTCTAATTCCCTGTATTCGAATTTCGATCGAGATCCGTAGCGAGTTCGCCTGTGTTCCAGATGGCTCTGAATCCTCAGCTTTTTCCTAATGGAATGCCCGTTCCTTTTGTGAACGAGATGTTTGTCTTGGCCAGAGATGGCGTTGAGTTCGAGATCGATAAGATCCCTGGGTGCGTAAGTCTTGATTCTGGAGCATTAAATTTACATGGTTTTATTTAGTTTCTCTCTTAATTGGAATTAAGTATAGGGAAAGGGTTTGTCGGTTTCTCATACCGTCAGGGTATTGGTATGTACTTGCACAAAGTTTCTTCTTGTTGGTTTCTCAGGAAATATGTACGCGCACTAACTATTGGCATATTTCACAAAGCTTACCTTGCCTAGGAGTGATTCTATGTTTGTGAACTTTTAACATCGTCAGAGCATTGTGAAGTAGCTGGCTTTCATATCAAACAGTGCTAAAGTTATAGAGAACGTATGGAGAATAACATGCTGCTTAATCTCATCTTATTCATGCGTATAAGAGTCTTCTTATGTAGGCTGCATACATCAACAACTGAACACGTGTTTGACAGCTGTAGTTCATCTAACTAATTACAGCTGGACCTCGTTTAACTTGTAACTAAATGATTAACAGAATAACAATATCACTAATAGACAGGCGTAAGAAAACAAGGACCACAGGAGTTTGGATTAGGACCACACGGCTTGGAGTGCATCAGCTTCTGTGTTGAAGTCCTTGGACCAGAAGTTGGAAACCCCAAATGGAAAATAATTTGAATCCAAGTTCATTCTATGGCTTCTGAAGTCTAGACAATTCTTTCCCTTACAGATTCCCAATTTCTAGTCATTTGGTATATCATTTTCTCTAGTCCAAAGCCACCCAAGAAGCCTAAATCTAAGCCTACTTACTTGAATTTAAACTCCTTTAAGGCTCAACATTCATTGACATGTATCTATTTGGTCTTATAGCAGTTCCATAAAACTTCTCTATAATCTTCTTAGGAACTTTCTCACCACAAATAACATCTGTAGCCTTTGTCCATTTGAACCACCACATCTTGTATAATTGATTCCTCAACAAAGCAAAACAGTCATTAGAAAATGTTATGTTGCAACTGCCACATTGTAACTTAAATAAGTGATTTATTTGTTGCAAGGGAATGTTCAAAGATTTAGATATGTTGTCACATGTTTGTGTCGGACGTACAAAATCAGGAGAATGATTTTGTTGGATTTTATATGTATAGAATATATCCATTTCATTGGTGACATAATTTTTTAGCGTTTATCATGGCCAAATTTTTATGGTATTCATGAGTTATATGCTGTGCCATCTATTATTATGATTTATTCGATATATATGGTTTGGATGACTAAGGGATTGGCTACACCATCAGCTTTTAGCAAAGCAGTGCTGGCATGCCTCTTTCTTGCTGCTGTTTGTATGAATGGCAATTACTGGTCCTTGTTTCTTTTGGGGAATCTATTATTGATGATTCAAATTCTTAAGCATTGTTTCAAAATAACCTTGATTCCATGAAGTAGATTGATAAGAAGAACAGATAGAGCTGTTGATTTGGATGGCAAAGAGGTAATTTTTAAGTTGTGGCCCACGGATGAGAGACAGTAGGCAAAAGACAGTAGTTAAAGCAATTTTGTTTTCTCTAGAAGAAAAACAGGTCCATCTTAAATTGGCAGCCTGCAACCAAGTATGTCAGTTTAGGACTTTACACTCTAGTCAGCAAGATGCTTCTAGCTAGATTTATCTTTTCATTCTTTTTTCATGTGTCTCCCCATATTACTATGTTTAGATTGCATTGCGATTATTGTTAATTCACGCCTCTAGTTTACAACAATTCCATTCTTGGAAAGGGAATTGTTGAAAATCATTACTGAACAGTTTTTTTTTTTTTTTTTTTTTTTTTTGGAGGGGGAGGAAATGCAATATGCGAGAATGGGTGAGAATAATGCTGAGGCACTGAATTGTAGTGCTCAGGGTTATCTGATATATATAGCAACAGCAATACGCCTCTGGGGAATCTTTACAGTTAGAGAAATACAGCAGAGCCAATGAACAGAATACACGTGTCTGTCAAAACTATCTAAGAGACATATACAATTAGTGAACGCTAATCATATACATACAATCACTAATTATATTCTAACATTCCCCCTCAAACGAGAGGGTGTGACTAGTAGCCCGAGTTTGTCTCTGAAAAATTTAAACTGTGAAAATGATAAAGGTTTTGTAAGGCAGTCAGCAACTTGCAGTGAGGAGGGAATGTAACGAACATCTATGAGTCCAGATAGGACTAAATCTCTGATAAAGTGCACATCGACTTCTATATGTTTGCTTCTAGCGTGTTGGACTGGATTAGAAGCAAGGGCCTTTGCACTTAAGTTATCACACCAAATGACTGAAGGATGCTTTACGAATAAACCAATCTCCCATAATAAGGAAGTTAACCATTTAACCTCTGAAGATCCATCAGCAAGGGACCGATATTCAGATTCAGTACTGGATCGAGAAACAAGCTTCTGTTTTCGTGAAGACCAGGATACTAGATTGTTTCCTAGAAAAAGCCCCCTATGGAACGCCTATCATCAAGATCGCATGCCCAATCTGCATCTGTATAGGTAACAAGTTCAGGACTATTGAAAGGCGTAATATGCAAGCCCAGATTATAGGTGCCTTTAAGGTAACGAAAAACTCTCTTAACTGCTTGTAGGTGTGTAGTACGAGGCTGAGAAAGGAACTGGCTAAGCTTGTTGACTGCATAAGAGATGTCTGGGCGTGTTGTGGTAAGATATTGTAGAGATCCTATACCGTCATGCGTATTGGTGGGATTTTCTAACAACTCACCATCTTCTGAAGTAATTGCTCTACCAGTGACCATTGGAGTGGTAACTGGGGCGCAGTCAGTCATCCCAAATCGATTTAACAGATCAGTTACATACTTGGTTTGATTTAGAAAAATTCCCAAAGCATTTCGATATACCTCCAGTCCAAGAAAGTAGTAAACAGGACCTAAATCCTTCAGAGAAAAAACAAGATTCAGCTGCTTCACAAACTTTTCCACAAAGATTGAATCGTTGCCAGTTACCAAGATGTCATCAACATACACTAGAATGAAAATAGTCAGTTTGTGCGATTGAAGCATAAACACAGAAATATCACTCTTTAAATTCTCAAATCCCCAATCAATCAGTGTAAGACGCAGACGGTCAAACCAAGCTCTTGGAGCTTGACGCAATCCATATATAGCTTTAGTTAACTTACAGACATGATTAGGCCGTTTGGAGTCGATGAAACCCTCTGGCTGATGCATATACACTTCTTCTTTCAGCAACCCATTGAGGAAAGCGTTATTTACATCCAGCTGTCGGATTGGCCAATTGTAGGTAACAGCGATGGACAAAATTTTATATTCAGGGGGAATGTTAATCGTATATTAATGCCGGCTTCTTCGCCTAGAGTTATGAGAGGTTTATATTCACCTCCATTGTCACATTGCAAACTCTTTATTCGTGAGTCAAACTGATTTTCGACTAAGGCTTTAAAATTTTTGAAGGCATGAATTGCCTCCCCTTTGTGCTTAAGAGGATACAGCCATGTGAATCGGCTATAGTCATCAACAAAGTGGATGTAAAACCTGTGCCCACTACGAGACTGTATGGGAGCAGGACCCCAGAGGTCAGTGTGAACCAATTCAAGCGGTAAACGAGACTGAGACATAGACTTAGAAAATGGTAAACGCTTTGATTTGCCTAATTGGCAAGCTTCACATACATAATGATCGGTGACAATTGTCGATGAGTCTTGCTTATTACATTTATTTAAAACAAGTTTCATAACGCTAGAGCTAGGATGACCCAACACGTGATGCCACTTGAGGAAGTCTAATTGCTGGTTCGCATCTTTAGTCGCCATCAGCACATCTGGCTGCAGTTCAAGCTTTCTTTCCTTCGTTGCCTTCATTCGATATAACCCTTCCTGTGGAGTTCCCTGGAGCACCAGTCCTCCGGTCACCGAATCCTTAACATCACAGCCGCGATTAGTGAAGTGAACATGAACAGGATTGTCAGTAATGAGCTTATTAACGCTTATGAGACTCTTAGTAGCAGTTGGAACATAAAGAATATCATTAAGATGGAGTTTAGATTTACTATCACCGGAGATAACTGAGGAGCCAATACCAATAATGGGACTCCGTTCACCTGTACAAGTTCTGAGGTGAGACTTACCAGCAGAGACTACGTTCTCAACATGATTAGGATTTGGGGTTACATGGTAGTTTGCACCACTATCCATGAACCAGCTAGGATCATCCACCGAGTAAGGTGTTGCATAGTAGGCCTGAGGAGACACAGAATAATTGAAGTTGCCAGCTGAATTAGTGTTGTACTCAGACTCATCTCGATGATAGCAGGTGGCCAAAGTGTGACCATGGCGTTGACAGTTAATGCAGAAGGGCCTGCCATTGCTGCCACCGCGGCGTCCTCCACGGGAGCGACCTCCCCTGTTTCGATAGTTGCGAAAATTGCCTCGCCCACCACCACGGGTAGGACCAAAGTCAGAGTGACCAGGAGCAGCAGAGTCACTGCGCTGGGCAACGTTAATGGAGGGCTGGAGACTCATCGAAGAGAAATGATTGAGCTGGTTAATACGGGACTCAAAGGAAAGTAGATCAGCTTGGGTCTCAATCCAAGACAAGTCTAGCTTGTCAACAAGTTTCACAACAATTGCGTTGTATTCCGCATCGAGTCCGTTCAGTGTGTGCAAGATAAGATCATCGGTAGCCATGGGAGAGCCTACAAGAGCAAGCTCGTCGAAAAGTGTTTTCATCTTAGTAAGATATTCAGTCATAGTTAAGGTATGTTTCCTGGTGTTATAGAGTTCGTTCTTGACCACCATAATACGAGCTTTGGTGGCGGCGCAGGTCAGATCCTTGGCACAAGTCCAGACATCTTCAGCCGTCTGACAGTGTAGGAGTTGGGCGCCGATATCTTGCGTCATAGTATTTCTCAGCCAACCGACCAGCATTCGGTCGACCGAGAACCAATCGGCATACTCAGGGTTGCTGACCCTGGTTCCAGTATCACCGGCGATAAGCTTCGGTGGGGCGTTTGAGGTGCCATTAATGTGGCTCTCAAGACGATTCCCTTCGATCAATGGGAGAACAATGGACTCCCAAACCAAAAAATTAGTACGATCCAACTTGATCGTTGCGGTTTGAGATGAGGAGCTAAACAGGGAATAGCTCTTGGGACTAGCAGAAGATGCAGAAGCGACGGAAGACGATGAGGACGTCATCGACGCTCTGATACCAAGACAGAAATGCAATAACAGAATGGGTGAGAATAATGCTGAGGCACTGAATTGTAGTGCTCAGGGTTATCTGATATATATAGCAACAGCAATACGCCTCTGGGGAATCTTTACAGTTAGAGAAATACAAAGAGAGCCAATGAAAAGTAATACACGTGTCTACGTCAAAACTATCTAAGAGACATATACAATTAGTGAACGCTAATCATATACATACAATCACTAATTATATTCTAACGAGGGGGGGGGGGGGGGAGTGAATGGGATATTGGGAAGGTACATTGGGAATATTTTAAGGAAACAATGATATGAGTACTTAGTGAATTGGAGACTATCAATTTTGCGCTCATATCTCTGATAAATACCAATAGCATCGTATTCTAAAATACTCCTATTACGTGTCAATTCTATAAAAGAGGGTTGTTAGTATTAATAGCTACACATGGCTTTTACCACTTTATTTAGATAATTAGTAGTGGTTAGAAAGGGGGATTCAAATATAAATACCCATGGCTGTAATATTGGAGACTTGATTAGTGATTTCAACATATTCGTATGACCATTTTCTTCCTATCAATGGCATCAAAGCCCTTTTTTTGTCCGCCATTGTTGCCAATGTCGATCACTGGAAAAACGATCCTCAATGTTGTCACACAATTAGGACAACTGAAGCATCTTTCAAAGCATGATCATTCAAAGATCTCCTATCGTATACACATCTGCCCTTAAGTTGGAGATTCCAAATGTGGTATGATACTTTGGTTCAAGTAGCCTTCCCTCATCCATTTGCCTCACTCTTATTAATGAATGGTATGGACGGAAGCCACAAGAATCGAATGAGAAAGATGAAGATGAAGGTACGAATGATCTGAAAGTGCAAGAAACTGATTTGTATGGAAACAAAATAGCTCAAAGAGGAATATGGAAGAACTAAGCAAATGAAGCAAACAGAAGAGGTCAATGCTCTGAAAGTAGATAAAGATGATTCACCTAGGAATGATTTCTTTGAAGTTGATTCAAATGAGTCATATGAGAACGACGATATCGTTGTAGACATGAAGAACCAGAATGAGAATGATGAAACTGAAGCAGTTGAAGATGAAAAATGTGTGAATGATGAGGTGATCCTATATTCTTGTCGTTGATCATTCTTATCAATGCAACTACCGCTGTACCTTTGACCATCCTTCTTTGTTTGTAAGACTCAGATGTCGACTTTTTCTTTGTTTGTGACTACTCTAAACGATTTTGGGGCATCTAGGTCTTCATCCGCTTTGGGCCTTAATCTCGGCCCACTTCCAGAATTGCTTGGGGTGAAGCCCAAGTCATAGAAGTAGCATTCAATTGCATTTACAAGTCCGCTCTCTACGGCTGTGAATGCTTCGCTGCCTTCTATGTCTTTGCCCTCCTCTATGTTTCCATCTTCTACATTTTATTTGGCAACACCCTTTAAACAGATTTGCGAGAAAAGGATGGTTGAGAGGCGTTGACAAGTGTCTACTATTGGTGCGCCGAGAAATACTCCTCATTCACGCAAACTCCACTGCATTCATCTGAACTATTTGCTTCTTTCATCAATAGGAGGAACTTTGACATCAACGTTGTAGAAGGGTTCTCAATTGTTGGGGAAGCTATTAAAGAGGTGTGGTCAAATTCAGACCGGGAAGATCGGGTCGCCAACTCAGTTTTGCCATTGTGTTCTATGAGAATTATTTGGTTGAGTCCAAGAAGAATCATGAGAGGCCACTCAGATTCCCCAATTTAGTAGCTTATGTTTGGGGTTTCCATTGAGGACTTTGTTCATCATGCTGGCTATTACATGATTGAGCATTCTCATAACAGCAAACAGGATCCTATCACAACTGGGCTTAACGTTTGTGCATTTCTACCATTTTATCTGGATATGATTTGGGTTGTTCAAGCACATCTAGGTCCAACATTTTTGAATGCACATGGGGCGTACTATTCTTGAAGTTTTAGCATTGGGTGTCATTTTACATGGAATATGGAAATGGGCCTATGAATAGAATCAATACTACAGCATGCTGGGTTTTTGTTCCAATCCACCATGGTACTAGTTACTCAGACTCTTGTCCAATGGAAAAATATAGTAAACCCGCGGATGCCACTTGGGAGGGTCTCTCGTTCATACAGCTGTACATTAATGGTTTTTTTTTTCGTGGCAACTATTCCATCCAATGCCATCTTTGTGGACAATGACGTTTTTTTTTTTTTTTTTTTTTTTTTTTTTTTTGGGGGGGGGGGGGGGGGGTTTGTTATGTGTAAACTGTATAAAAGAGGGTTGCTAGTTGTTAATAGATACATGTGGCTTTAACCACTTTAGTTACATGACAAGTAGTGAAATACCCCTAGCTGGTAACATCTGAGACTTGATTAGTGATTTCAATATACTCGTATTACTTTTTTCTTCCTATCAACTGCCTTTTTTTTCCCCTCCAATTTTCATTGTGTTTTCTTTATATACTAGCATCCACATGTTGTGTGTATTTACTTGGGTCAATTGAACTGTGTATTAGTCTTAGTCCCCCCATCTGATTTTTAAACATGAGTTGGGTCCATTTTCTAGTTCCCCCCTTTATCTTGCAGTTGGACAACTTTAGATGATGTTGATTAAATCATTGTTATTAACTTTTGTGATGCATGGCCAGAAATCAAGGGGGTCACGTCAAAATAAAGGGAACCATCTATTTGTCAAATATACGAATGGTTTTCGTTGCTAAAGTGCCTGTTGGAGACTTTGCAGCTTTTGATATGCCTTTGGTATGTGAAACTACTTTTATCATTTGTTCAAATTTTATTGCTTGTCTTATCTTTCCCCCTTTCTTTAGATATCCTTTGGTCCCCCCAAAAACCATTACTGCAAATAATGAAATTCATTGTAAAAGAATAATTACTACTAGATTGAGAATAAGGTATCATCAAACCGGAAATGGTAAGAAAAGCTCAATAAAGAGCATGTACCGATCCTATAAAACTTGAGCATGGTAGGCTGTTCTATCTCTTTGCAAAGCAATGTAGTGACTCCTCTACGAATCACATGTTAAGTGTATCGAAGAGAAGCCTTAAAGATACAATTCTATCTCAAAACTTATGTAAGGGCACGGATTTGCCCTTGAAAATGTGGACATTCCCCTCAAAACAGCAATCACATCACCATCAAACCAGATTTGCCACTTGAGGTATCATTTGAAATCAAAACATAATTAAACTTGAAAAATAAATCTGAAACTGGAAGGTGAAAGCGATAAAGTTTTTCTTTGGCAGCAGCTGTTGCTGGCCTAGAAAGCAAAGATGAAGGTGATAGAGGCGACAAAGATGATGGTATAATGACCTAAGAATCCAGCTGCAAATCTGAAACTGGTTGGTGAAAGGGATTAATCTTTTTCTTCTCTTTCTTCGGCAGCAGCTGTTGCTACCCTAGAAATCATAGATGATGAAGGTGACAGAGGCGACAAAGATGGTGGTATAATGATAGACGATTGTAATATGGATGTTTAGAAATTAGGAATTAGGGTACAAGAGAAGAGGATTAGAGGGTTGAAGAAGTAGTAGTGAGGAATTAGAGAGAGGAGTTAGAGAGAGAGAGGAATCTGAATAACACTACTGGATTTCATTAACACTGCAAAAACTAAATTGTATGTAGGGGTTATGCCTTATGTATAGGCAGCAGGGGATTTACTTAAAACAGGGGCGCCTCGTGTCCTATGGTCATTAGTTATTAGACACGGCTAAGGCCATGTTTGGCTAGGGCTGCTCCTGACAATGGCTAGTGCCACTAATAGCTAATGCCGCTCGTTTAAATAACTAACTAGGGGATATTATATTAGATTATTCTCTCTAGGTTGTAACCTCTCCTCTATTATCTCCTTGTTCCTCTCCTAAATTCCCTCAATCAGTTACTCCTTAATTTTCTCCTCAATTTGTTTAGTCGTATCTCTCTAAATTCCACGCTAACTTTCAAAATCATTTAATTGCTATATCATATCATATAATGACCTACGCATCTGGTCCGCAAGTGCAGCTAGATTTCCATGGCATCAAGCCAAGAGGACAAAAGTGATTCAGGCTCATAAAAATAGACGGGAGAGAATTTTTTTAAACACAGCACAAAGGTTGGATGTTGATACACGATGGTGGATAGGAATTGTGCAAACCTACCTTGCTGGAACTGATGCATGATGGTGGCCGCTGAGCCGTCATAGAAGAGCGACAGTGGGGGATTGACTGGCTACACCTGAACGGTGGGTTGCTGCTGAAGATGTTCTAAGAAGACAACAAGACGCATCCTACACCCTGTTGTGATTTAATGAGAGTGAAAATAAAATTTTGGATGTACAGGCATGTATTCAGTAAGGGTTAAAATGGAAAGAGTATATTAAAATTTCAGTCAAAAAGAAGTGTAACTTGTACATAGGAACGGAGGGAGTATATCAAATGGACTCTTGCTCTAGGACTTGAGGAGGCTTTTGAAGGTAGAGTGGATTAGTGTGTCTGGGCAGTCAATGGAAGGGGTAATGGGAAGTGAATAAAGGGGGAAGGATTGTGGGACTCAGCACGACAACATTGCTACACCTGTATTGTGACGTTTCTATTGATATTTCTATTATTTATTATCCTTTATTTAAGGATTCTGAATATTGACTAGGATGTTGGGAAGCTTTTTGTTATTCATTTGATTCCTTGTTCCCAGGAGATTCTCGTATGCATTAGAAAGAGTAGAGTGAGATTCTTGCTCTATCCTTGACATGGAGTTGCTTTGTCTATAAAATCATTATTTCCATTCCAATTCCTTTGAAGTATTTGGCTATTATAATTCACTCATTCATCTTTTGCATGTTTTCTCTACCACTATTATATGTGAAGTCTTGCTAATTTCTAGTTGTCCTCATTATGCAGCTTTACATCCATGGTGAAAAATTTAACCAACCAATATTTCACTGCAACAATATTTCTGGACTTGTTGAGCCTGTAAGTTTCAGTGGGGGGATTATTAAACCCCGTTTTATGTATGTTATTCTGGGTCTCTGTTATATTCTTGTATTTTTCTGTTAATTCCCTTTTTTTGGTATCAAAAGAATTATAATCAGAATTCTTGGTACATTAAATAGGACATAATCTGGGGATAGAGTCCTATTTTTGTGTAACTAGTATATCATTTGTCCTACAAACTGAATTCTGCGAAATCTATACAGGTCGTACCAGATGACCAACATAGAGTTCTTCATTCCACGCACTCATTCAAGATCTTGTTCAAAGAAGGGGGCTGTGGAACTTTCGTTCCTCTTTTCTTCAACTTGATTGCTTCAGTAAGGCGTTATAACCAACAATCTAATATCAGGATGGAATCTCATCCGGATCCTTTGCAAGCATCACAGACGCCTGTAGATGAGATGATGAGACATGCGTAAGCGAATATTTTGCTGTCATATCTGATTTATGTGAGCCAATTTCCAAGATGTTTTGTTAATTTTTTATTTTGCAGGTACGTTGATCCTAATGATCCAACAAAAATATTCCTACAACAACCCAATCCGGATTCCCAGCTTAGGCGCCGAACATATCAGGCCCACTCAGTGGAAGACCGTCTATGAGTCTTTTTTTCCGATCATTTCTCATGCATGGGTGCTGATATTGAATCTGTATTACATTAAATAAAATTACATGCTAAAACATTTCATCGTTGTGTAGTTCTCATACATGGAACATATAACAATTTGCACTGATATGTATGGTATGTTGTATCTATATTTTCATCTGGATGGGGTATCTTCTAGTTCGGGCACCGGCGTTGATTAAGGTAATTTCTTTCACATATTTACTTCTTACTACGCAAATTTTAAAAAAGTTAATTCAAACACTCACTAAGCAGTTGGAGTCATTCATTTATGAGCATGAGCATCAAAAGAAAATATTTAGTGATAATATTATTTAAACCTAGAACCAAATTGTTGAGTGATAGGCATTCAATTCATAGCATTACATGATCAAATGCATTGTGTGTATTTTAATCAAATACTACATGCATACTAAAGGAGTCTTTTTATGCGAGACATTGCATTGTCATATAATGCACAATGGTCAATGTTTATAAACAATGTTGCTGATTAATCCACTGACTAGACCTTTGAAAGCAAATTTACCAAGGCGATAGAATCTCACAGTCTAAAGTGCTAACAAACGTGTTTAGCAAAATGAAAACTTGAAATTCATGTCGTAGTCGACCGTTTTCACGTTTGAAGTCTCTAGGATTGAGTTTTCGATATCAATATAAAACCTATGAAAATCTGTATTATTTATATGTTATGAACAGTATAGTTCACCGTAAATCATGAGTTTGCACAAGGCAGTTGGTACAATGATTTAATTTAAATTTGAATTGAGTTTATAATTGCCATTCTTTTCATTCTATGGGGACCAATGAAAGGCCAAACAATGCATGATGAATACTGATATTGAAGGCAATATCAGAAACAATCACGATTCACGAAGCATCCAGGACGCAGGTACAACGTCGAAAGTCTGAACACTAATTAATGGAGGGTAACATTGGATTCATGCCCAGCCCAGAACCTCCAGAACGACCGGGTTCTGCATGTTTCACCCTACCGAAATGCCGGATGTGACGTAGTAGTCTTGCTAAGAAGGTATTATGGCAAATTGTGGAGCTGTCACATACCACTGCTACATGTTTGCGTGCCCTAGTAATGGCAACATTGATTCTTCTGCTATCACCTAGGAATCCAACAGCACCTAAAGCGTTTGAACGTACCTACAATATTTAGCGAGAAGAAGAAAAATTAACTCTTGGAAACATTAGACCAATTCTAATCATCATCCATCAAGGCCTATTCCAACTTAGCCCATTTAGCTGGTAGATTGGTATTTTAACTCCAGTTAAAAAAAAAAAAAAAAAAGACAACAAGTTCCCTGGGTTTGCTTTCAAGGCTGTATTCTTATGATTCTACCCAACTTCTATAAAATTAAGCATCATCAGTACACAGAATAAGTAAGAAAATTGTGCATATTTAACAATAATTTTTTAATTGGAAAAAAGTGATGCTACTATTGTAACGATAATACGACTGTAATATATATTGTATATCTTTTTTTAAACACCAAAACAAAAAATCTCATTGCAACCAAACAAGCCATCAATTGCATGATCTTTATTTTATCATTACAACATAAATTTATATTTCTTTAAATCAAAAGATGACCAAAATATATTCCCTAGTGATGAGAATTCAAGTGGAGTGAACCCTTCCGCAAAAGTTGGTGATTAAAGTGGAAAAACCAACTTAAATATTTTATGGGGTATCCCATATACAATGACATCTCATATACCTAAGTCTCAAACAGTGGCACCCCTTTTGAGAACCAACCCTAGTGATCCTAATCCCTGCTGCCACCAAAAAACACACCGGAGACATAAGGGAGTGGCTAAATGGTAGAAAGTGGGGGACTATTGGTCCAAAAGAAGACACATGGGTGTATAAAGAGACTAGCTAAGAGCAAG
This sequence comes from Acacia acuminata, assembly GCA_019022655.1. Lineage (NCBI taxonomy): Eukaryota > Viridiplantae > Streptophyta > Magnoliopsida > Fabales > Fabaceae > Acacia > Acacia acuminata. The sequence goes on from JAFJYI010000294.1 coordinate 800,822, forward strand.
AAGGGAGAATAAATTTGGTCAGAATTTGGTTTGGGTGGAGAGGGCCAACCCCTTGAAAGTTGGAAAACTTGTTATGTTCATGAGTATCTAGTTCTCTATTAATGTGTTTGTAGCATGTGTGCCTGTTTAGTTGAAGATTTAGTGTGTTTGGTTATGACTTTTGGAAAGTCAAATTGGAGGTGTCATTTTGGATGGTACCAATCAATGGCTTTGTGGTTATAGTTGCAAACTTATAACTGTTCCTACTACCATAGCAGAATTGATTGGCATCACCCGTGGTTTTAACCTTTGTTGGAAGTTGGAACAAGGGTTTTAGGCATATTGTCCTTAACTTCAACTCATCGGAACCTATAAACTTGTTAAATACTAGGGGTGTTCATCATACCCAGCGCCCTGTCCGCCCGCCCGCGCCCACTGAAAAATCGCCCCCGCCCGGTCAGGAAAAGCCCAAAGTGGGCGGGGCACAAATGGGTCGGGCATTTTTGCGGCGGGCGGGCACGGCATGGTATGCCACCCCGCCCATTTGGCCCCGCCTGATCGTTATAATATTTTTTATTTTTTAATAGAATAAAAAATTATTATATATATACATATATTTTTTAAAGATGGTATTATATATTTTTTACAAATTATATATAACTTATAATAAAAAAATATCCTCATTTCTTCATCTCTTCCCTTTTCTAAACTCGGATGCCTTAGCCAATAGCCGTTCTCTCCTCCCTCGTTCTCCACTCCTCTAGCTCGATGATCCGCCCGAGCTTCGCCTCTCCACCGTCCTAAAGTGCTTGATAATCGGTCACTTCCTTCCGGCCAGCGCCGCTCATCATTCTCGATAAAAAATATTGTTTATTAGGTATGATTGAAGCTGTTTTTTTCACATAGGGTGTGGTAGGGTATCGCCACTTGGGCATGTAAGGGCCGCCCTGCCCAGCCCATTATTGCCCTGCCCAAAAATGTTAGGGCTTCTATCGGGCGGCCGGCACCGGGCCGCATTTTTGCCGCCAAGTGATCTTTCGGCAGGGCATCGGGCAAGGGTCTCGCCCTACCCAACCCTGCCCATGAACACCAATAAATACAGATTGTGAGGAACCTGTCCATTTAAAGACATTGCTGGTGATGCTAGGCTAACTTTGCATAGAAATTGGCGGGTGCTGATTAATTATGTATATAGGGATGACAACTCTACAACTGACTATTTAGCTAAGATCTCTTACAGTCCTTGATAGCAATTTTTGCATCATTGGTCAAGGTCCACCTATTTTTCAAGAGGTGGAAAGTGATGAGGGAGGATAGGTTAGTTTTTAATTAAAGGTTTGCTGTAATTCTCTTTTGAATTAATGGCTTTCAGCCTATATAAAGAAAAGTCAAAAGTTCATTCCAAAAGTAATTTTAACAAACAATTAATATGTTAGGATAGGTTTTAGAAGTCCATTTGAAAAGGCAAAACTTAACGAGAAAGTGAAAGTCCATTTGAAAAAAGTAACTTTGGGTTGCTTTTATGAAAAGAACTTACAAAATGTACTTTTATGAAAAGGACTTTGGGTAACCAAATATGCCCTAAGTTTGAGTAATGTGAAATTGGGTAGAGCGTAACATCCCCAATTCTATTTCCAAAGATTAGTTGTGGGTAATTGAGGTTAGGAGGAAAGTTAAGTGGTGTAACTGGTTTGAATGTGCCACCATTTGTATTGTCACCAGTGATGCCATGACCTAGGGCCCTTATAGATAAACTTGTTATGAATTTTTATGGTTGAATTTGGTATTTGATACTTTGGGATTTAAACTTATGGTTCTTAGACCTGATTATAATTTAGGATGTTGTAGGCTATGCCCTACTACTTTCGTGAACTTATATTGAGTTGAATGGAGTAAAATTTGATTAACGGTTGGATTTCCTTTTTTTTTTTTTTTTTTGGTTACCCACCCAGTTCACTGTTTCTTCGGTTCTGACTAATTTGGATTTGCCCCGAGTCGGGTCCACAGTTGTGGGGGAAGAGCTCCCAACACAATTTTCTTTATTTTTTATTTGGCTTGTGGAATGTTGATGATGACACGGGGATTGAAGTGCCCATAGTCCAGTCGTGTGGTTTTAAATTTGTTTTGGGATCACCCCTCGTCCTTGGTTTAAACTGGCAAAGGGGTCGAACACTCTCACCAAACGGAGGGGATTCAATCCTGGAGTTGGTCAAGGTACTGGGAAGGCATCCTAACTCCTAGGTGCCTAAGTAAACGCTTGAAGGTAACAGATGGCTTGCCTTGCTCAACATTAGTATCACTTAGGAAGAAAGGAGATTTTGCCCTACTCTTGTATGGTAGGTGAGCCCAACCCTTTTCCTATTTTTTTTTTATATCAAAAAAAGAAAAAAAAAAGTTGTTTTGGGATCCCAAATGTATTGGAACTTGTTTTGAGGTTTATCAAAGTTACTAGATTTTATGAATGGTGTGTTACATACACGAAAATCAAAGACAACAATGGATAAAGTTATTGAATAGAACCTTTTGGTTAATGTCAAGAAATATATTATAATCAATTAGTATCATGTTATGAATAAATTAATTATGTTGATGTCTATTGTCTCTTGATCTTCTACATTTTGTCACTAGAATATCAATTGGGTATATTATATTATATATTATATAATATTATGTAGTGGACATTAAATCGCCTATTACAGGCATTAAGGTTGCCCACTACATTTGTGGAGGGAAGTGGGTAGAAGTTATATAAAACTACCCTACTCTCCAACCATTATAAATTCCCCCCTACACACAAATGTACATCGAAGAGAGCAAGGAACGTGTAAAGAAAATCGTATTGTGATCATACAAGAAACTATACAAGAAACTGAATGAGATTTACTACCCACTTTCTCTCTCTTGATTTTTCTCTTCATTTATCTCTTACTCTTTTATCCCAGATTTCTTTTAGTTTTATAACACGTTATTAGCACGAGAGCTCTAATGAAGGTATGATTCTCTCATTGTCTCTTTCACGATTTCATCTACCTTCTTTAACTATATGTTTATTTTATTTATCCGGGATGATCTGAGCCACTATATGGAATTAAAGAGATGCTTTTACCAATTGTTTTAAACATCAGGTTCCATGGCTAGGATTGGCGATGAACTACAAAGAAGCCAACTCAATTGGTGGCTGACGATGCTTAGAAAAATTGGGGATTGCGCCATTTTTGGAGGAGTAACCCGAATCGCCGATTTGGAATGATAGTCGAACTTGACAGCGCCGATTGTGGAAGAGCCTCTAATTATTTTCTTCAAGAGAATAAGGCTTTCTTTATCGCCAATTAAATTTCCTAGGCATGGAAAGGAGAAGAGACTGACGGACGTTGGGTGCGATGACAGTGGATCACTGATCACACAATTGGATTCTGTCAGGTTTTAAGAGAGGGGCAAGATTCAATTTTTTGGCTTTGAATTTGATAAGTGAGCTCTTAATTTGATCTAAGAAATAGCTTGTTAACACCTATTCAAGCGAGAAATTATATTCTCTTAGACATACTAGCTAAGCTTTTGAGTGCGTAACTTGGGCTAGTGGTAGAGAGAAATTCTGAGAAGATGTAGAGATCAGAACTTGAAGCGAGACTGACCTGTGATGAACACGTTCAGATAATAAACCACGTACTAAAGGATTGTACACATATGGATGGCAAGTTGTGTAGAGGGCGACGTATGGATGATCGATGAATTGTGAAGAGGTCGGCTCTTTTGATAGATGATGATACTGACAGGGACACACTGACCTGTGACGATACGGATAGACGAAGAACTCTAATGGTGCCGACAATGCTAAGAAGGGTTCGACTTGTTGATAGTCGACGACATTAGACAATTATGAGAATTAACAAGGCCAATCGACAAAATGGATTCTTCTCAAGAATTCTGATTATTCTTGTTCCTCTTCATTTTCTTCATTCACTTTGATGCCATATGGACAATTTGAGAGAAAAATATTATTCTGAATCCATGAATAAAAGATAGTACATATGGGCCTATATATAGACTAACCCTAGAATTTAATCTAATCTAATCTAATCAAATCAAAATAAATCAAATTAATTAAGATATAATATCCTAAGATACTCCATATAATATATACATATATAATCCTAAGATATAATAAATATCAAACTTAATAATAAAATAACAATTAATCTAAAAAATCCAAAATAAATGCATAACATTCTCACAATTATTGAGACAAAGTCAAATGGGATTTTATAAAAAGGGATAAGCCCATTAAAAAAAAGATCTTATATATAGGGACGAAGGGAGTAATATGCAGCCATCTCACATGGTTTGTGAGGTGTAAGCAAGGGGCGATTGCCTATTGGTTAGGTATATATTGTGAAGAAAGGGTCAGCGAAGGTAAACTAATTTAAATTGGTTATTGATAATGCAGTTGCTTTGTGAATATATTCTTGTTTATAATAACTTTATTTGATCTTCTCTATTTAGATAAATTATTATTTTATGAGTAATAGATTTATTAGTCTCTTGTACAAAATAAGTGTCACTGTCTCATACTTTATTATGAGAGGTAAATATAGTGTATTTTTTACTTTTTATAAGAGATATTATGACTTTTTTAAAAATAAAAAGAAAAACCTTATAATTTAAGCATCTCTCGATCAACAGAAGTAGTTTACTCCATACTAATTTATCAAACAGAAAATCGATGAGACAAGGGCTTTAAGATCATACCATGGATATAATTACTGCATCAGCTTCCCGTCCTTGAAAGCTATCAATTGTTGCAACCTCAGTACCAACAGCCTCTGGCAGCTCATTCAGCATGTCCCTCAAAAGTTGTACTTGAGCAACATAAGGAGATTGCACCATAATAGTTGTTGGGTTGACACCTGCATTTCATATTCAAACAATAAGAAATACTTCTTCAGAAAGCATATGCCACAGGTAAATTCAAAATTTTGAAATTAAGAATTATTCCTTCATAATATTTGGTTGAAGAGAATAATTGGACCGAATTGATCGATGATTATTTGCATTGGAAAATTACATTCATATATACAAATATGACAGAATCAGGAAATAATTATGATTGATTATCCTAATCACTCCATCTGATTTTGGATCTTAACTTGCTCCCTAATTTTCTGATCTTGCTTCTAAGTTTCAGGATTCTACACTCCCCCTCAAGTTGAACCATAGATATCAATCAAGCTTAACTTGCCAATCAACTACTCAAACCTGTCCTTGGGTAGTCCTTTAGTAAGGACGTCTGTGGTTTGTTCCTCAAAGGGTATATACCTTAGATCAACGACGCCCTCGTCAAGTTTTTCAATCATAAAATGTTTATCTATCTTAACATGCTTGGTTCTATCATGTTGAACCGGATTATGAGCAATATTAATCGCAATAGACCTTAGTTGGAAAATTTATGCACTTTAGTTGGAAAATTTATGCACTTCCTCAAATCTTCAAGGACACACTTTATCCATATACCTTCACAAATTCCCAGTGCTACAACCCTGTATTCAACTTTAACACTACTTCTTGCAATTACACTTTGCCTTTTACTTCTCCAAATGACCAAGTTACCCCACATATACATATAGTATCCAAATGTGGATTTCATATCATCTTGATCACCTACCTAATCAAAATATGTAAATAGCTCTATATTTCGTTTGTCAGTTTTCTAGAACAACAAACCACGTCCCGAAGATCCCTTCGAATAACGAAGGATCCTGTAGATTTCCTAATATTCTAACACATTTAAAGTTTTTTTTAGGATCATGGGAATGATGACTGACCACTTTGACTGAAAATGCAATGTTTGGTTTGCCTCCACTTAGGTATAGTCATGGCCTCATCAATTGTATTAGGTACCCTGATGTTGTTGAGATGAGAGACCAATGCCCTATTTTATTTAGAGGAAAGGGCTTTATAGGAAACAAATTTTTCAATGGGATGTTAAGTACACAATCTAGGCTTCTTCCTCACTGCAATGGGAAGATCAAGGAAAGAACTCTCTGTTACCACTGTTTCCCCTAGACTTGCCTCTAGCTCCAACTCCTGATGGGTGCTAATAACACGTGGTTCATTACCTCTCTTGTGTTGTCGTATGTAGGTATTACCCCATTTGTCCTAAACCCTGGAACTGGAGCATCAGGATTATCAGAGGTATCAGGATTGGGAATAGAAGCATAAACTGCAAAGGTGTGGGCATCTTTTGATGTCTCTTTTGTCTGGAATGCACCATCACTCTCACCTTGAATTGCAGAGGGAATAATAAGGAATATTTTCATGAAAGGTAACATCGCATGTCACAAAAGACGTTTGGAAACTGGATCATAACATTTGTAACCTTTTTGGGAGAGGGAGTAGCCAAGGAAGATGCACTAGAGGGCTTTAGGGTCAAGTTTGTTGGTGTGATGAAGGTGAACATATGATGTGCATCCAAACACCCTTAGTGACAAAGTTTTTTCAAGGTATGGAAGGTTAAAATATTGATGCAAGAGCTGAAGTGGTGTTTGTAAGACAGTGGTCGACTTGGCATTCGGTTAATAAGAAATGTGGCAGTAAGGACAACATCATCCCAATGATATTTAGGAACATTGCTACTTAACATAATGCCTCTAGCAATTTCAAGAATATGACGATTCTTTCGTTCGCTTTGCTTGGGTGTATTGGGAGTGGGACAAATGCTTTTGTGAACAATGCTATTGGCGGTTAGGAAGGTGGACATAGCTTGATTGAAATATTCAGTCTCGTTATCAAAGTACAAGATCTAGATTTGGGTTTTGAATTGGGTTTGGATCATATTATGGAAGTTAAGGAAAGTTTGATACACCTTTGTTTTATCTTTTAGCAGGTAAACCCAACTGAAACGAGTATGGTCATCAATAAATGAGATGAACCACTTTGATTTTGATTTGTTTGGTGTGTGTGAAGGTCCCCATAAATCACTGTGAATCATGGAAAAGGGTTTAGATGCTTGGTATGGATTTTTTGGAAATGAAGTACGATATTCACATAAATCACAATGAAAATCATATGCATTTTTATTATAAATGAGATAGAGAAACATTTGAGACATGTAATTGAAATTGAGATGACCTAAACGTTTGTGCCATAACTCCAAGTCACTAATCCTAGGGAGAGACCCTTTATTGCAAGACTTAATCTTATGACTATCACTTTCATCAAGGTAATAGAGACCATCGAATTCTTTCGCACTCCCCGTCAGAGGTCTTGAAAAAGACAGTAAGTAGCAAAGAAGTTAGCCTGATATCGTTCATCATTCGCTAATTGACTAACAGATAATAAGTTACACTTAGACTTTGGAACATGTAATACTGAGTGAAGAGTAAATGTAGCAGAGATTTTAACAGAGCCAATTCCAGTCATTGCAGATTCGGAGTCGTCAGTAATCCGCACAAGCATTCCCTTTGTGATAGGAGTATCAGAAGTGAAGAGAATCTTATTGTTAGTCGTATGATCCCAGGCACCTGAGTCAACAACCCAACAAATGCCTATACATAGACCTTTTATTATAGCAAAGGCTTGAAAGAAGTTACCTTTCCATACTATTATGGCAATAGACTATTTTGTACTCTGAAGTGTGGCTAGCATCTCTATGATTTTTGTAGAATCCTAAAACTTGAGGAGTCATATTCCAAAATTATAGGGAGTGATTAGGATAATTAATATTGATTATTTCCTGATTTCTATAGTATCATATCGAAACCTAATTAATGCCCGATTCTGTCATGTGTATATATATGTAATCTTTCAATGTGAATAATATCTTGAACAATTCATTACTATAATCTCTTCAATTTTGCTCAACTGATCACTCTAGGAGGGCCCATTATCTTTGGAAGCTTTAGCCACATTACCTCTTCCTTTCCCCTTCCTTGGCTTCCAGTAGAAATGTCATTAAAAATAGACCTTGGCACTCAAGAAGAGACTTCTTGATCAGAAGTAGTACAAGACATACTGACTATTTTCTTTTTACTGACCAGGCTATTACTAACTCCTTGGTGCTAAGAGAAAAAAATCCCCAATATCATGTACATGATATCAATTAAGACAGAAGCTTGACGAAGGGAGGCTCGGGACATAACAGACACATAGCTGAGCCTAAGTTGACGTTGAACAAGATAGAGAAGGGACCATGGATAAGCAGCTGAGACGATTTCCCAATGACAGCGTTGAACAACTCTAACTAGGCTTCGTACTGATTATGTTGAAGGGTCAAACTGATATGATGATGGGCCGGGATGGAGACAGGGACTCCATACTACCAAAACCGAATCACTGAGAGCCAAGAACTGAGGGCCGTCAATTTTTTATCAGAATTCGCCGACTGGACCACTAAGAGCCAAGAATTGTGAGAGTCAACGATTTTGATTGGACTTAGCCACAATTATGAGAGGTAACGTCCCATTATTCCCTTCTATGCTTTGATACCATAAAGAGAATAATTGGACTAAATTGATCGATGATTATTCACACTGACATATTATATTCATATATACACATGACAGAATCAGGCATTAATTAGAACCTGATATGACACTATACAAATCAGGAAATAATTATGATTGATTATCCTAATCACTCCCTATACTTTTAGATCTGAACTTGCTCCCTAAGTTTCTGATCTTGCTCCTTAGGTTTCGGGATTCTACATTAGTGCACCAAGTTTAAATTACAGACCTTAACTGTAGAAGGTATACTAGTTCAAGACCATATATTTAATAGCAAGTGTTATAAAATGAATCTAGATTGCAACTAAGAGAAAAAGATAAGGCTAAAAGTTAGAACAAAGGGTGTTGGCTTCCAAGATGTGATCTAACAATGATAATTATGAGGCCTATCTTGTAGATCTATATAGTATATTCATTTCATTTTCAATTGTTACTATAAAAAGCATCCTTACTTTGCAGGAGTTTCTAACTCGATGATAAGATACTCAGTTATTCTTACTAGCCTGTGATTATTTATTGATAGATCAATAATATGAGATGCCTAAGTTTCCCATTAGTAATATGAGATGTTCAATAGGGTATTTAAGTGAGTTAGTTCTCCCACCGCAATAGTTAGCTTTTGGGAGAGGTTCCTCATACATTTAGGTACCCATAAAGTGATATCATAGCTAGGGATTGACAGTCTTGAAAAGGGGCTACCTATAGAGGGTTCTAATTGGCAAAGTGTTATACTTGGTGAAAGTCAAATGAAGTGTCATAGAGTGCAGACACTAGGATGTCAACTCTCAAAGAAGAGCAAATTGATATAATCTTTAGTATGCAATGTTTAAGTCTCATAATGAATATTAGGGAATGCTCAAAAAGTATTGTAAGTGGTTTTCTTCTTCCACCTTAATAGTTAGGTTTTTATGGGGCTATTTAGTACGAGGGGAGGGGAAGGAAAGTGAGCAAAGGGAAAATTGAGTTGGATGATAAAAAAAGTAGAGAAGAGGGGTTAAGTGTTTTTACTTTTTATTACTCTTTTAACCGACATCCTCTTTTTATTAAAATTTCCAACTCATAAAAATTTTCCTTCCCCTACCCTCCCCTCCCCTCTAAATCCCTCATACTACACAAGCCCTAAGAGAAGGTTCCTCCTCCCACTTGAACATCTATCATATAGCATTAGTTAGTTGGTCTTGTAATATTCCTTCCTACATGTCAATATTTTATAGCTAGATGATAAAGCTAGCTATATAACATGTAAATACAAATAACAGCTAAGTGTGCCCAATATTTAGAATTCATAATCCTCTAAAAATCATTGTTGGTATGAGAGCCTAATAGGCATATGCTCATGTCAACTAGTTTGGTCGATGTTTTCAGCCATGGAGGTTTATGAATGGGATCATTTGGCAGCTTTTGCCAAGTTGGACAGGACCAACATCTTGGTCAAAGTAGTCCATAATTCTATTGATCATCAAAGGAAATAGGCTTGATGGGTTTATGAATGGAACCAAAATGGGTCCTCCGAAAGTCATATACGAAGGAACAGAAGTCAAGAGCATTTCAACTTATAAGACTGGATCACGATAGATCAACTCCAACAATGCTGGTTACCAAAAACCAATGGCATTGGAGACCACACCTTAGCTAATTCAGTCCACCACTTCACAGGAGCTTTAGAATGCTACCAAAGACTTGTTTGCTGCACACACCGACCCTACACCATCTTGTTTAGAAGTGAGTTGCAGAAAACTTGAAAAGTAGGAATGAAGATAGTGGATTATCATGCAAAAAAAAAAAAAAAAAAAGTGTTGCAAATAATCTAACTTCTAGAAGCCCTGAATCCTTAAACAACTTGATTGTTCAAGTTCTTGCAGCACTGAATACAGAGTATACCTCTATCATTGATCCTTTTTGTTGACAAAGATAACCTATTTGGCAATTAATGAATTACCTTCATAGAATGTCTGTAGTTTGGAAACAATTCAGCTTTAAGATCTTTAATGAGATTAACTAAGAGGATGAGCCTTGGAGCAACGATAAATGTTGCTGCTATATGACTAAGAGGTCAATGGTTCAAATCCTGAAAACAACCTCTCTATTTAGGGGGTAAGGCTGCACAGATCTTACCCTCCCCAGCTCCCACCTGGTGGGAGCCTAGTGTACTGGGCCACCTTTTTTTAATGAGATTAACCAGTTTTAACTAAATTCCTTAATATTATATATATATATATATATATATATGAAATGGCTGATAGACCCTTCTAAAAAGGACTGGATTGAGTACTTTTCAATTTACAAAAATGACTCTTCGTTCTCTTATTTCTATAGCACCAATGTTTTTACTTCAAACTCACTCTCTAGGTTGCTCAATTCAAAGTTATGAATCATAAGCCACGAGTTAGGTAATCTTCTTCCTGTTCTTCCCTTAATTTCATTTCTCCTATTAAATTTAATATATATTGTAATCTTATCTGGTTAAATATTGATCTCCGTCTTGATTTTCAAGAGACAAAACAAGACCGAGAAGATCTATATCAACCTTGAAGCACCCAGGAACAAGTTTGAGCACCCTTTTATTGTTGCCAAAGTTGCATTGTAGGAATCATTTATTATTTGCACCTTAAAGTATTCATGTTTGAGGAAAAAAACTGAAGTATTACCATTAAAATAGAACACTAAATTAGCACTTCATATTAATAATAAAATTACCAGCATAAATTAAGGAAAAGACGTGCTGCACAACAATATCAGCTTCGCCTTCATTATAAAATGAACCTGTTCCAGCTGGGTCTAGATTCTCTTCACAACCAATTGACAGACTTCCATATGGCATTCTTGTATCGAGCAACAACAGAGGACATTGTGTTATCCATGTAGGCTGCAGAAACGGGTGGTAAAGCTCTCCATAAAAATAATCATTAACAGCAGAGAAGGTAAAAAGATAAATACAGTCAAAGATCAATCTGCATAGTGCATGCATTTTAACTAAAAAGCGAAGTTAGTGCTTAAACATGACTTGATGGCTGATCAGGGTGAGTTTTAGCATGAAGGGTGGAAAAACATTATCTTAAAAATCTGTTAGTAAGACTCATTACAAACTATCCATTCAATTGGCACTATGTACCTATGCCCCAGTCATACCATTATGAAACAGAAATATGGCTCACATTATTCATCTTTACAGACTCCGACACCCCCCCCCCCCAACCAAAAAAAAAAAAAAAAAAGGAAAAAAGAAAAAAAGTAACCGCTTGCATGCTTACTCCACTCCCATTTGAAGCATGACGATCTTGGATCTAAGAGCTCACTGAATTCAAACAGAATATTGTCTAGAAAATTAAAAAAATTTCTCAAAAGACGAGATCCAAGCAATTCTGAGTATTATCTCAAGAAATAAAGGACCAACATACAGAAAATTAGAAGGAGGAAATTAAGTTATGATAATAGATATGCTGTTTATGGGAGTAATACCTTGACAAAAGAAGAGTCTACAAGAAGATGAGAAAAGACATTCTCAGAGGACTTCAATAATCCACCATACATCTCCTTTGATGCCCAACTCGCAATTGCATCATTCATACGGTATTGTGTTGTTAACCTCGTGGTGAGAACTCCTTCATGCAAAGTTGTAGCCCTCTCTAGTAATGATATTCCAAGACCTCCTTCCAAAGCCTTTCTAGATAATATGACAGGAGCAAGTTGGCATTGATCACCAGCAAGAATGCAGCGCTTTCCTTGCAATATAGGAATCCAACAAGAAGGTTCAATTGCCTGTCCAGCTTCATCTATAACAACCAAGTCAAAAGCATCTAGCCTTCGAATCAATGGATCAGCTGCTCCAGTATTTGTGGCAAGCACAACCTGAGCACTAGATAGAACCTCATTCATAGTCTCCTTTTCCTTTCTCTTCACCGACCTTCCCAACTGTTTCAAAAGTTGGCGTATGCCGGCTCCTAATGAATCATCTTTTAAGCAATGTCTAAGATCTCTCCTTAGATCTGACTTCTTCCTTTCATACTCAGCTCGAAAACTTGCAAGCTTAGCATTCACAATTTCCCCTAAAGACTTTGAACCCACAGTTTTTGATACGCGAGCAGGATTGCCAACCCGCACAATATTTAATCCAATATTTGAAAGCTTTTCCACCATGTTATCAACAGCTGCGTTAGTAGGTGCTGTTACAAGAACCCTTTCACCTCGCTGAACAGCATATGCTATAAGTTGCTTGAGCAAACCTGTCTTCCCTGTACCAGGAGGCCCTTGGATAACCAATACAGACCTTTTTTTATTCAAACCTAGTGCTATAGCTTTTTGCTGGGAATTATCAAAGCTTTCACTTCCTAAAAGTCCGTTTATGTTTTCTTCATCCCAGTCAGTTATATGATTTTTCTCAAGCCAATCAAAATCTTCCCCGTCTCCAAACAGAGTCGCTACAACAGCAATAGAAGGATTCTTCTTTCGTAAACCATTCTTTTGAAGCAGCATTAGGGCTTCACAGTTGCGCTAAAAAAGATCACAAAAGCTTCTAAAAAATTCTTTAATGTATATATAAAAATAGCAACTAAAAAATGATAATTAAGAAAATCAAGAGAGATATAAAGATATATAATTATGAAATTATGTTAATCTCTTTAATGCATCACTGGTTGACAAAATTGAAATTATCTTTAATGATAACAGTGGGCAGGAAGTGGTTGCCAACAGTTATGTCATTGTGCCTGCCCTATCTCTGTAAGACAGGAGTTGATTCACATATACTGTTGAAAGAGCAACTTTGAAGCAACTGCTTTGAATCGATAAAAAGAGAATAAATAACATACACCCCCACTGAAAAATAGTGAAACTACATACAACCTCCTTTGGTGTTAAGGTTATATTCAGATCATGGCATGGGATGGAATGACAAGGAGTTGAATGGTCATTCTGGATGAACCTTGTTTGGTAGTCTTTTTAGGATGGAAAGAAATGGAGGTGGCAACATTCAAAATCTAAATGGGGGAGATTGCTATGAGGTTTCAAGGAAGGAACTTAATTACCAAGAATTCTCAATTACAAGTGGGGTGTCATCATTTCTTACACCCCAACTTGTCCTTGTATGCTCCTCACTTATCAATAGAGTATTCCCCCCCCCCCCCCCCCCCCCCACCCCAAAAAAAAAAAAAAAAAAAAAAAAAAAAAAAAAAGTCAAAATGTTTTTGTTCCTCCAAATTGAGGGGATGGTAAAGGAATGAGATAGGGTGATGAAAGAATTATAATTATGTCCCCTTTGGCTAAAAACTTACTAGAATCACATTCAAATTATAAGAGTAACGTAGGAAAAGTAATTTATTCCCACATTATGGAGCCAAGCATAACTCTTTGGTGCCTAGGCTACATTATTTTTCCACTTACAATTCAGTTTGTAATGGTAAGTTCCCTATGCTTGCTTAGGTCTCCAGTACAAATCAGTCTTGTGATGAAAGACCATTTAGAGGGTGCAACGAGGTGGTAAGAGTGAGCACTGGCATCTAAGGGCTCCTGCATGGGGAAATGGGGAATATGCTAGGGTTCAGGGTTGAAATGGTATTTTAATCCTAAGCTTTTGAGTCACATCTTCCTTAGATCTTAAATTAATATCGTAAATTTGTGTTCAAATGGTCTTTCATAAGACAACAAATCATGTCAAAGGGGTGAAAACTGGTGCTAAATGCAGCAATTTCCAAGGGCCTCTGTATTGTCTCACTTCATGACATCATGTATCATGAACAAGAAACTGTTGCTTTATAGTTTACATTGGATGAGACTTAAAGCAAGTGCATTTTGATCCTAGATAGTGGACAAGGTAATATAACTCCTGCACCCTTCAGACCCAATACTACACTTATATGGTACCAAGAACTAATTTACTATAGTTTTTAATCCATTGAACTTAACATGAAAAAACTAAGATACTCATTACTACACTCATATTGCTGTACAAAACTTCATAATTACATCTCAACATTTTTAGTACTCGGGGAACCCTCTGATTATATACTTAAGAATGTTTTCTCTGAAGATGGAACCATTAAAACATTTCCATGGTTTTAAAAAAAAAAAAAAAAAACAACAACAACAACATAAGAATTCATGACGTCAAGTACCTCATAGGTAAGAGTATCGGCCAGTCCTTGGATTCGGTCGATACGTACACTCTTCCCAAAGAGTTTAGAGAATGTAGGATCACCATGGCGTGACTCTAAAGCAACACTTATACTACAGCCGTCATCCCCAAGGCTGTTAACAAAGCCTTGCAGACATGAGGTTGTGACTGCACCCCTGTTATCACATGTTCTCACACAAACCATGTCTCCAGGTGAAAGGGTAGTGGGTGGTAACCGGTGGTTCCTTTCAACCTTGAATAACACCAAATGCATTCCTCCCAATCCTGTTTATGATATAAAATGTGACAACACCACTTAAGATTTATTTTTGATGTTTAAAAGACTTCTTGTGAAGAATATATTTGAATGTGTCGCATCAATAATGTGATACCCTTTGTCTGAAATCAATCAAACAGATTTGATAAGGAATTTGATTAGTGAAGCATAGAGGCGTCCACTGAATTACATTGTAAAGATGACTTACATTTTAATAAAACATTGGCAACTGTAGCAAAGATTCAGAATATAAATAAGAATAAATTTAAACCTATCACATTACCATGAGATGCTGAATATTGGCGCACTGAATATCTATATGAAAGTGCCAAGGTTCTTAAAAATAATTATCTATTCTGTTAGCAACTTAAGGAAAGAAGTTTGGGAAAAGCAATTTCATGTTCCCATTTCTTTTATTTGCTCATTCAGTTTATGGAAATTTCTTAAAATATCAATGATCAATTATAAAATATCAATAATATTAATAAAGAGAAATCAGAGTTCTTTCAAAATAATTGAATCCTCAGCTTTGCAAAAATAATAAATTCATGAGTCATACAGAGAAGATAAAGTATGCATAGCCGAATTCTGAGAAAACGAACACTTATACTTGTCTGACAACAGACTTCGGTGAAATTATTAAACAATATATTTAAATAAATGCCACCTTGTAGCCTATGTTAACTAGGATGGTACAGGTAGAAAAGAATATGGATGAAAAATACAACTATCAAAAGCTAATCACATTTGTTACTAACAAAGGTGTCAGTGCAAAACATGTATGCATATATAGATATACAAGAGATGCTTAGAGGACTGGTCTTAGACTCATGGTCAGCCTTGCATTTTAACTCTTGTTATAATCCAGGAGTGGAGAAATTGCATGCCATGCTTAGCTTGAACATGAACCACCTTCAAACTGTTCTCACAGCAATAAACTATAATAAGCAACTTATTACAGTATCACATGTCAAAGGCTGGCTATTTGCTGATGCTGGAAGTGCCTCAAAAGAAGTTTTATTTGGATTTGATGCATTATAAACATCATCAGGTATATTAGTATTAACAGAACACCATACAATTATAAACATCATCGGGTGTATTAGTCTGCTATTCATTACAAGGATGGGGCACACTAGCACGTGTAAACCATGTTATTGTTTCTCCTGGAGTCAACAAGAAGTGGAACATAAACCAAGGTCACAATGGTGCATCATAAGCAAGTGAAAAGTCAATTATAAACTTGCAAATGAAACCAAATTCCTTTATGTTCACAATGGAACATATAGGAATTTCCTGTAATATAAACTTGCATTATGAGCAAGTAAAAAGTCAATCTATCCATCTCTAGGGCAAAGTATCGTTGAAATGGTGCATCTGAATAGGTATATACATGAACTTTCTTATTTACGGAGGCAAAATGAAAACAAAAATTCAAACTAACGTCTTTAAAAGCACATAAAAAGGAGAGACTAAATTGTAGGAGAAAATTATGACCTGAGCATTCTGTTTCGGTTGGTCTCAAGAATTAAAAATTAAATGAGAGACAGGAGTAAGGGAAGACCTGTAGATGTACTGATGGCATTTAAATTACAAATAGTGTCACAGAGTTCTTGTTGAGCCTGACTATGGCTAACCAAGAACTCAATCGGCTTCAAGGAGTCAGAAGTATCATCTGGCCTAGGAACGGCATCCAACTCTTCTTGTGTAAACTCCAACTCGGCATCTCTTTCTATGCGGAGTAATTCTGACATGTGCTTGGTGAATCCCTCAATTCTGTGCTGTATTTCCTTGGCCTTCTCTAAGTCCATTCCTAAAACACCTTGGACAGAGACAGACTTTGGCTGACCTACCTTCCTTGCAATTGCCCTATGCTGAGCTGTAAATGAATAAATAATCCTCATCTCTGCAACTACTTACTAATGATGGAGCAATGTAGCAAATTTGAACATAAAACATGCACTAGAAACCTGAGGTGGCGAGCTCTTTCAGTAGTTTCCATGATTCAGTTTCACACCAGTTCTGGACCAATGATTTATGCTGGAGGTCTTGGAGAACATCCCGCAGCTCCCTTTGAAAGTGATCAAACAGAGTAGGATAATGGGTACAAGCTTTCAAGCAGATAACTTCGAGGCCCAGGGGCATGGGAACGACATTCAGATAAGGTTGAGCCTGAATTACAAAGGTGAGACCTGGTCCCATGCGCTGCCTCAGCTCCGAGACCTCCCCCCGTGCCTCTGCAGAAGCAAAATCGGAAGCCATGGCCCTCATACTATGACGAATCCATCGCACAACGCTCTTCCCTAGATCCTTCCGCCCCAATGGGTCTCCATTCTGGTAGATGCCACTCACCTTGAGCGGTGCCTCAATGCTAGTTTCTCCCCTCCTCTCAGTGCCTGGGACCTCCTCCTGTTCTTCTATCTGGGTGTTCAAGTCCACTGCCGGGAACACTGGCAAGGATGACTGAGATGGATATTGGGAAGACCCATCCTTCTTAGATTCGTTAGGATTAGTTAGCTTTGTTCTTGCTTTAAATCGACGTCGTGTCCTGCTTTTACTGCTATTGGAAAGCTTAGTTTCATTGTTGCTGCAGTAAGGGCCGACTCGAATGACTCGTTGGAAGCCAAATGAAGGTGATGAGCTGCACAAGGTGTAGACATTATTACAACTAAAGAGACTGAGGGACCGAAGAGAAGAAAAGGGCCTATTAGAGGCATTACAACGGAAATGCAAACTCCGTTTTGAAGCCAATTTTGCGGGGATTCTACTGCACAAGAAGCTCGTCGACGTAACCATCGCTGCTTTTCCTTCTCGAAATTCAGACCCTATTTCTCTATACAAGAAACCAAGTCATCAGGAATAGATATTTTTTTCCCAATAGCGGATGGCTCGGCAGCAAGATGCTTATATGTTGGCAGACAAATCACGGCTTTTGAATTTGATCCGTCAGTTGCATTTGAGGCGGGGAAGGAAGCCTTTCTTTTTCTTTCGTTTTTTTCCCACCGCTTTCTCTATTTTATGAGAGTGAATAAAACCAGCAGCTTGGAGATTTTTTAGGGGAGGACTTGCTGAAAACGAAAGTGGGAGAAGTAGGCCGTTATCGCGTACCACTGATACTACAAAAGGTAGGTCCCAGGTCAGTGGAGGGGAAGATCCCGGCTCCATCTTTGATTGGCTGCAGATGATTTTATGGCGCGGCGGGCTTAACCCCCTTCTAGCTGACGTGCTTCTTTCTCGTTCGTGTTATACATTAGGGCCTGTTTGGTTGGAAGGAGAGGATGGAGGATAATAGTGGAGTGTTGCTTTGTTTGATTTGGTTGGTGGGGACGGAGGTAAGAAGTTTGAAATAATCTCATGTTTGATTTAAGATGAGGGGGGAAGAAATTATAGTATTGGGTAAATGATTTCTTGATCATTGGAGATAAATTATCTCCAGTAACCTCAAAACTACGTCGTTTTTTAGATTAATGAAAGGTGTTTTCGTAATTTTGCATCTTTCATTAATTCACCTAAAATTACAAATACATCTTTCATTAATTTAAAACAACGTAGTTTTAGGGGTCACTTAAGATAACTTATCTCCAAATAACTGGAGAAATACATTTCCCTATAATAATTTATCATTCTACCAAAACATATTTAATTATATTTTTTATCTATATGTTATATAAATTAATTTACATCAGATTATTATAACAACATATTTTATAATTAATATAATAATATTTATTTTGTTTTAAATTAATTTTGAAATAATATATTTTTTAAAATATAATAAAATATTTTATTTATAATAAAATATTTTAAATTAATTTCATTATAATAATATTTTTATTTAAATTTACATTAACATATTTTATAATTATAATATTTTTTATTGATGAAAATTCATTTTTATTTTAAATAAATGTTATAATCATATTTTTTATTTCTAAAAATTAATTTTTAAAATTTTTATCTTATAATAATATTTTTTAAAATAAAAACATATTTTATTCGACTTAATTTAATAATAATATTTTTATTTATAATAATATTTTTATTAAAATTTGTATGAATATATGTTATGATTATAATGAATTTATATTCATAAATATATACGTTTTATATTAAATTATTTTTTAATATTATATTTTTAATTAGTATAACAATATATAATAATATATTCTTATTTTATAATAAAATACTTTAATAATAATAATAATATTTTTATTTTTCATTTCATCATAGATATTATTAAAATATGACAACGTTATCAGAATAAAGCGATACGAAATTTTGGCTCCCCTCCAAAACCCTTGATTTGAAAAGGAGCCAGAAACTTTCGGGTTCCCTCCCCTCCAAAATTTCAAACCAAATAAGGGAGTGGCTCATTTTGAAAGGAGGAATATCACCTGATGGGGGGGGGATGAATGGGGTGATATAAAAACTTGTTCGAATTACCCCAGAAACTCACACATAGAAATAGAGTAGAGTAGGAGAAGGATTGACACAATATATTTATCCTCATTTGGTCTAAACTTTTGACCTATATCCAGTCCCCAAACTTTCTGGATATTTTACTATCTCTTTCAATTGATTGCACACTCTGTAAATCTTGAGTAATCATCTTTCTAGGATTCACTCTCCTTACAAGTTGTAATCAATATACTCACTCTCAATGTCTCACTACCTTGAGTTTCTTTACAAAAAAGAATATAATTTAACTTTCTTACAGAGTAGATTGATACATACTGAAGATTAGATATTTGAAGATATTACATAGTAGAGTGAATGAAACAATAAATGCGTTTCGTTCAATTGAGCGTAAGTGTTTCCAGTGGTTGAATCGTATTGAATGCTTCTGCTTATATTTGGTGAAGGTAATTAATGACTGTTGAGAAGCTTCAATGCACCGTTGTGATTAATAAATATAGCCATTAGGTGAAGAAGCTCGTATGTTACTCACAGTCTTCGATTCGACCAATGTTCCTTGACATTCTGCCGTCTGATATTCTTTTTGTTCTTGCCTTTGAGTGTTGAACAATTAATTTAAGGAAAGTGGATAGCAATGCCTTCTAGATGACTCAGAGAGTGGTTGCCAAAAACATGATTGGTTTCTGGGACTGCATTAATTGCATCTGACGTAATCAAATGCTTTTTGATTAATCTATAGTTAATCCTTCATCTAATCATCTGAAACTCATTAATAAACTGATTAAATATAGTTAAGAACAATAATGAGTGATGATAAGAAGTAAACAAATCACAAGCAAATATTTAAGATTTATGGACATGGTAATTTGCAAAACCATAAAGGTTAACTCGAGTTGATTTTAAGCTCACTCGAGTTACTCGACTCGGCCGACCATTCCACACTCGAGGCAGGTTACATCTTCTTTGAAAATATGTTTGAAAGCAATGGGAAAGATGTCTCTGTATGAGCTTAACTCAAGTCTAAAGTGTTCACTTCAAGTTGATGACTCGAGTCACACAATTCACACTCAAGTCAATTATCATTTTCACAAATGATCTTCGAGTTAAGTTTTGAAAAAGATTTGAACACAGGGCATACTCGAGTCATTAAATGATGGTTCGAGTTGTCAAAATATACTTTGTGAATGTGTTTCAAAGTTACACTCGAGTCACACAAGTCTAACTCGAGTCAATATTTTGACCGTTAAAAATATTTTGAATAAGGGACTTAGTAGTCTTAAAAAAAAAAAAAAATTTAAGTCCACAAGAGTTAACTTGAGGCATATAAAGTTCACTCGAGTTAATGCTTTTCATAAAGGCATTTTACAAAAGTCTTTAACTCGAGTTGATCGAAAATAACTCAAGTTAGCCAAAGTTAAAACATATTTTCACTGAAGTTTCAAAACACTTGACTCAAGTCTAGTGACCTTTAACTCGAGTCTATTTGACAGATACTTAAAGTTAGTTGCTGATTCAAGTTTGATCAAGATAAAATATCATAACTTGAATCATTAACTTCATTTTATTTATTTTTATCTATTATCATCAAAACAAACATAGAGAACTAATACATTTGTCCTCCCATTCCATTCCATCCCCTCCCCTCCAACCAAACAAACCCTTAATATAAATTGGTGGTTTAGAAGGTTCATAAGGCTTTAAATGTCAGGCATTCTCCGGTTTTGAAACTACTAGAATCATTTAATTAACTTTAGAGAAAATTTCATTATAGGACCACGTGACAAAATTAATTTCAATCAAGGACCAAAATATCTTGATTTCACTACAAGGCCAAGAATTAAAATGAAAATAAGTTTTGAATGTAAAAAGACAATAGTACCCTTTGCTTTATTTATTTATTTTTTTTAAAAAGGTTTGATAGTAGCTTGAGCTTCGGCGACGGTCACCGCCTCCGTCGACCAAAGCGAGCTCTAATGTCAAACGACCAAAGCTCTAACCACCAGAAAATTAATGTCTTGTTCATATGAGGATTTCACTTGTTCATGAAGAGTTGCAGACTTGTTCATTATGCAACTCTTCTTGAATAAGTAGAATCTTCCTATAAGCAACACATTAATTTCAAGTGGTTGAAGCTACAACAACCAACCAGAGCGGCCCCTCATTGATGTGTTGTTCATAAGAGGATTCCATTTATTCATGAAGAGTTGCAAACTTGTTCATGAATGGTCAGGGCTTTGATGACTGGCTGACAGTGGTTGCTCTAGCCAGGCAACAACTAGTAATTGATTGCCAAAGCTTCGTCAACAATGTCACCTTTTAAAAAAAATTAAAAAAATAACAATGGGCATTATTATCTTTTTACCTGGAAAACTTATTTTTATTTTGGTCCTTAGTCTTGCAATGAAATTTCATAATGTAAATCAATTCTATTTTGTGGTCCTTTAATGAAATTCTCCCTTTATTTTAAACCACTTTCACTTGACTAAAAACCTAACATATATTTATTTCATACATATTTAAAATAAATTAATTCAAATACCCTGAATATTTGATCCTGTGCTCCTTGGGCTCAGGAGAGAGAAGGGAGAGTTTTTTTTTTTATTTTTTTTTTTTTCCATGGGAAATTTATTCATAAGTGAAAAAGAAGAGGGATCTTCTATAGAAGTTACAATTACTAAAATTACCCTAAAAGATCCAACTGATTTTTTTATATAAAAATTTATTTAAACATCAATCACACTATGACGTTTACCGCAATTTCAATTTCAGTTTGTAGAAGTTAGTTGAAATAAAAACCACGTTTACCAACATTGATTCAAATAAACTCATAAAAGGTTAGTCCATGACTATTCAACCCACACAAGACTTGATAAACATAAATATTCATTGGCAATAAATGATAACCCTGCTCAACACAAATCACATAAACTAGACTCATTTTAAAGTTTATATATATATATATATATATATATATATAAAGACTCATTTTAAAGTCCACAAAACATGATGAGGTACAAATTTACTCCCAAACTATTGTTTCAAACACATGATTTTAGAGTCAAAAATAGTGCAACGTCACCATTGAAGTCCTAAAATCAAAGCAATTTACTCTTCCATGAAACTTAAACATGAATGGGAAGGAGAATTGAAATTAAATACTCAACAAATTACAAATATGTCCCATATAAGAAAATTAAATCCTCGACATGAGATTCTTCAAGAGAAGATTGATAGTGAGCATACATCCCAACACAAGACTGAATAGCAAGGCTGCTTGCTATTAGATATAGTAGACACCCAACCAATTCTCTATGCTTGGAGATATTGAAAGCTTTCCCATTTTCATTAGCATCCATGAGAGTTGAATATCCCGTGTGTTGTTGGGTTTTAAGGTTAACTAACTTTTGATTAGTGAGGAAATTGAGGGAATAAATAGTTAAATTTGCATGTTTGAGGCTTAGAAATACTAAAATTAATTATTGGAGGTCATATATCTAATCTATTTGGGCGGTCATGGAAGTCAAGAGTTTTCATGGGTCAAATCATTTTTATGTTTGCATGATTCTTTTTGCATTGGAAAATAGGCATCTCAAGCTTTCCATAAAATCATACCACTTTGGTCCTATTTATAAGTCCATTTTGACCAAAAAATTTGGTCCCATTTATAAGTCCTCTTTTAGGTAATAAATGAGATTATGACAATTTTGCCCATATTAATTTTATCAATGAAAATAGAAAGAGAATAAAGAGTTGAAAGATGAATATTCATAAATGAAGGTAAAGTTGAAAATTTATCTCATAATCATGGAGCTAACTATATCTTATTGGTATATGTGATTTAGTTAAAATGGATTTATAAATAGGATCAGAGTAGTAATTTATTTATTTTTTAGAGATGTATGCAATTTATTATGAATTTTTGAAGTTAGGTCAACCTTTTATTTAGACTTTTTGGAGTATGGCAAGGATTTTGGAATTTTTGAAAATCAGATCATAAGATTTTTTAATTATTATTATTTATTTAAAAGTGGACATCTTAAACTTTCTAAAAAGTTCTAATTTATAATTTTTGAAAAGTGTAAAATTAGTTATGTATTTTTAAAGTTGAACAACCCTCTTTGTATCGTTGGCTACTGCAAACGACACAAAACTACCATATCAATCATGATTTTCAGTTTAAAACATAGGTTTTGAAGAGGGGTTCATGGTGGGGGGTCTTGGCTCTACTAGATGTAACATTCTAGATTCCAGAGACTCAAAACTTAACATCCTAAGACCCTACGAGCAATTTATAAGGGTAGGACAGTCTTTAAAAAGGAAAAATTGAAATTGAAGGCGAGGCACAGAGCCTTACTTGTGTGTTTTCGGCCTTGGTGAATCACCAGCTCACTGAGGCGAAAGGTGTTGAGTTCACCTTGGCAAGAGATGCACTTGTTGAAATGTGAGAGGATGTTCGCCTCTTATAACTAGACCGACGAGAGTGATCTGGGTCATTATTTTAGAAAGAAAGTATGGGAAAGGGATCTGTTCTCTCCTAATTAAGGCACAAAGTCAACATTTCTTTTGAGCAAATTCTAAGGGACTGTTTGGTAAGGGAAAGATTTAAGGAAGGAAATGAATGGAAGGGAAGATTGAGAGAAAACTTAAAAAGTTGAACTATTTGGTAGACATGGGAAGGGAACTTAAGTTGAGGGAAAATAAAATGTTTGGTAAGAAGAATTGGGTGTTGGTTAAATGGGAAGGTGAAGTAAAATTCTCATAATGCGCCTTGCTTGACATGCATTTAAGTGCTTGCGTTCAAACGCAAAAACTAATAGTGTCTTAAGCTATTTGTTCCTGTGTTCCCACGTAAAAGAAACACGCATAGATGATTTTAACACGCAAAGCGTTCAAACAATAAAAACCCATTATCTCTTACCTTGATTTGACCCGCTCCTTCATCCACCATCGTCGGCGCCCTCTCCTTCATCCACTATTGCCGGTGCCCTCTTGCATCACACCACCATCACCGTCGAGCAGATCGGACCTCGATTCGACCTTCCTTGCCCAGTCCTTCAATTCCAGCTTCTACTATCATCTTAAGCTTCTTCAGCTCCTCCTTCTTCCAGATCCTAGCTCGCATCTGGTTTATAAGACATGTACTTTTTAGAGGGCCTTTTTTGTGCCAACTATTCACTCTCTCAGGAAGATTTGAGGATCGCTCCAGTTTAGAGGGATTTCAATTTCCCACATTTGTGGGAAGATAGCGCTAGGCGGGAAAAATAGAGTCAGCAGAGAGAGAAAGCTGACAGCAAAATCTAGTAACCTTACTTCTTCAGCGTGATTATCTCCTTCTCTGAACATGCAAGGCCAGCGGTGCCATGCTTCTCCAGACCCTTAGGTCCTTATATAAGTGTTGTTCCTGAAGGCTCATTCATTCATCTTCCTGCAACCAAAACTGAGAATAGGAGAGGGAGAGAGTATATTTGTTTCCCTCTGTTTTCAAACAACAAAACAGAGGTAAGTGTTGGCGTGGAGAAGCAGTGATAACAAGGAAGTTTGAGCTTTGCAAGAGGTAATCCTTCAACTTTGCTTTCATAGTTTAGTTGCTGCTTATAGGACTCTGTTTTTAGGAGTTTAAACAGAGGAAGTTTTAGCATATTGAAACCCAAGTTTAATGTATATATGAAGCTAGCAAGTTGGTCGTGTGTATATATAAATATATAAATATATAGTGAAACAGATTAGTCATTACTGAGATTTTACATGAAATTTATACAGTAGATAGTAGACTCAATAAGGTTTAGAATGAGCAAAAGAACAGCCAAAACTGACGAGTAGATTGGGAGTTATGATTTTCAAAGATTAACAAGCACCCCATCCTAAAGAACACTACCCGAGACCTCAAGCTAAAGAACATTACCCCGGGACCAAGACCCACACCAAGAACACTATCAGTAACACCCCCAAATTTCTAACAATTATAATAACATAAAACTGCAATAATTTCTTTATGAATAAATACCGAAATTGAAAATAACCAAATTTGGGAAGTGTTACGCCGACTTGTACCGGGACAAGTGCAAGGCTACCTTATTACATTAACATAAATTCAAACTTAAATAAAAATGTCTCATTCAAGCATAAAATAAAAACTAGCTAGAATTGCTAATTGTTCTTCCTCACTTCTCACCGCCGCCCCAACAACCCCAACTTTGAAACCCGTTTCATCAAAATCTGCTCCCAAGGATCGTCGCGACCCAAAACACAAACATCAAGAAAAGTCGGTAATCCTAATCAAAACACAATTTATACAACTCATATATATTAATTAAATCAAAAATATAATCACATAGTGATTGAATCAACTATCAGCCCAATATTATAGAATAATAATAATAATAATAATAGATAAAATATTTACATGATGATAAAAATATCATTTTACATATATATATATATATATAATCTAAAATATCAATTTCAATACTCATCATATCTATACATTCACATCGGATCAAATATTATTCATTATCTTTATTAATTTCATTTGGACCCTAAAACCGCCTACCATTTAATTTAGTGGGAAGAGAACCATGGTAGACCCGGAAACCTCGCTACCTACCCCCGTGACCCTAAACCGCGCCACAGATCATCAAATTGGCCATATATCAATAAAACATTTCGTCCCCATCGTGCACACCTCTTCCCAAAGTTGCTACTAGTATCCCGAGTTACCCTCGCGATACCACTTTGAGAAGAACGGATATAATCGGTTCACATCAAATAATATATCGGAGGCATAAAGCCTAAAGGTTGTGTTCATCACTGGGAGGTACCGCCCCAAGCTATCCTCCCACCATTAATTTATTACAATCACACACGAACAGAAAATTCAATCAATCTTGTCACAATTATCTTATTTAAAAATTCATTCATTGCATATATTTGTTGTTCAAAGGCATCATAACTTTCCAAGCTCTTCAAGAGTATAATAATTAAAATATTCGATATAAGGTCCAACTCATATTATAACTCAAATACCTATCTGAGTAAAGTCTAGTTATTTCAAAATACACCCATAATAAAATGGATTTCTCAATATATATACACACACACACACATATTAATGAAAGGTATTTATAGATTTTAAAGAAGAAGAAGACAAGACGTACATATATTATGTATAATAATCAAAGGACATAAATATGTGTTTCAATCACGAAAACCGAAGCACCCAGAAAGTGTACATGTATATTCAATGATAAAGGGTTTTGCAAAATAGTTAAATGCAAAGCAAGAAGGAGAAATATATGTATACAAGGAGGTGAGACGTTTTGCTTTCATAAAGTAATTCACGCTAACCGAAAAGGAAAACATATATATACATACACAAATGCAGCGACACATTTAAGAGTTTTTCACAACGATCGAGATCGACATGCAACAACTAACTCCTATTGTTCTGGGGATTCGGATTACCTGGTCTCCGTTTTGTTAGCCTCTTAAGAAGAATAGAGAAAGAATAAAGGAAATAGTAGAAGAGAATAGTAGGAGAGTATGAGAATAGAATAGTAGAAGAGAATAGAGAATAGAATAGTAGAAGAGAGAATAAGTAGGAGAGTATGAGAATAGAATAGTAGAAGAGAATAGGAGAATAGAATAAGTAGAAGAGAATATGAGTGTTCGTGGTTAGGCTAGACCTCTATTTATAACTAAAAATTAGGGTTAGCTATGGGTTGGGCTCTTTACTATTGTCAACTCATTAATAGGGTATATTAAATTCAATCAATCAATCATTATGTAAATTTAATGCCATTAATAGTGTATATTAAATTCAATCAATCAATCATGATGTGAATTTAATATGACTTGGTTGACAAGTAGATGACTTATTAAAACCTTTTTCTTAGTGCATAAGTTGAAAATTCATAAAACAATTAGGACTAGGAGTAATTGGCTATATAAAAAAGGTTATTACTATTAATAATAATATCAATACTATTAATAATAATTTGGGGTATTACAACTACCCCGGACCTCACCACCCCAACAACACTACCCGGGACCTCAACACCCCAGCAACACTACCCCGGACCTCACCACCGCAATAACACTACCCTGGACCTCACCACCACAGCAACACTATCCCGAACCTCACCACCCCAGCAACACTACCCCGGACCTTACCACCCCAACAACACTAGCCCAGATCCCAACACCCCATCCCAGCATCCCTATCCCAGAACCCCCTCAACACGGAGAAATAATTACAAAGAAAATAATAATAATGAATAAATATTATTATTATTAGGAGGTGAATAAATAATAATAATAAACAATATTATTATTTATTAAATTGGTATTATTATTTTAGGGGTTAATAACTACTTTTTAATCCTCTAAAATAATTCCCGTAGTTAGTTACTTTGCAACGCAAGTGATGACTAATGATAATGATAAACGTTTATAGGCATACTTTGACACCTCAACCGACCCCAACACCTACCGAACAAAGTTAAGGATTCAAGCTTGAGGTAGGTAATTGTTATCTTATTATGTATTCATGTATGACTGATCATGTTGCTAGATAATTTGCATGTGGGTATCCTAGCTATGGATTGAGGCTGTGTGTCTCATAGGGCTGCGTGTCCTAAAGGGCTGTGGTCCTTGTCCGTTAACTGCGGTTACAATACGACTTATTTATTGTGAATTACTCTATGCTGATACATGTGTTATACTGTATTATACATTTTCTATTTGCATATAAGATTAACTGTTACCCCTGGGGTTCTTTCATTTGAACTCCAGACCGCATGAAAGGGACAAGTAGTGGTTCGAGATCAAGAGGCAAGACGTAGCTGTAAGGATTACAGCAGAAGGAACTTTTTGGAAAATATTAGTAGACAAACTGTATTAAGTTGTTTATTATTTGTCTATTTTTGGATTAATGTATTAATATCCTACTATAGGATAGATATTGAATCGTGAAAAAATTTATCCTCATGTTTTAAAACTAAGTTGTTTTATGAAAGATTTATTCAACAATTAAGTCATCTAAATCATTTCGATGCCTGTGCGCTATACTTGGATAAATATAGGTGTATTAAGCCAGGGCGTCATAGTTTGGTATCAGAGTATCGGTTTGGACAAAGTTTTCTTTTAAAAAATGATTTAACAAAACTTAGTTATTTTGAAAACAGGATGAGGACAATTTACGAGGAAGAATTACCCTCTGACGTACCTTATGGGTTCTACCGTACGCGGAGGAATGCTGAAGGCGCGAACCGCTAGGAAAAGTGTACCACTTGTACCCGAACCCGTTAAGCTACACCAAAAACGAAAGGCTGTCATACTCACGGATCATTCATCCAAAGAGGACACTAAGGCCGAACCTTTAAAACTAGCAAACCTTCACCTGTCTACCTAATAGATACTTGTCTGTTTGATCATATTAACGAGCTTTTCATGCAGACTTATATGGACATAACCGACCAAGAGAGCCTATACCGGCATACCTGGAAAAGGTTGGCAACCTCTATGCCAACAAGAAAAGGCATGGTCATGTGGACTATGACCTTGACGCTTGGATGAAAGCAACCATGTTCCACTTTCCCCTTACCGAAGCCTGGTGTGATAGGGTAGAGGCAATCTTTGAGAAGTATGAGTTTGTTGACTTTGAATCCTTCATAGAGTACATGGATGAGTACGTAGCAGCTCATATGTAGATGGGGTTTAGTGAAGGAAGAAAACCAACTTAGTATTTGTAGTCGGCTTGTATCAACTTTCCCAAAAGTCCTGGGGGAGTTATATACCAAAGAAAGGCATTTTGTAATATTAAGTACTTTAATGTCTTAGTAAGATTACGGAAACGTTAGTAACATGTATGTTTTATGCTTTTAATTGCATATCAATGTTGTGAATGACTATTATGCCTTTGTTATTAACAACTAATCTTCTTGGCGTATGGTACAAAAGTGTTACAATGATGAAAACAAGGGCAAGACGAAGGCCAATTCCTGAAAAGGCACCCCAACAAGAGGCAAATCCACTTGTACGTGGAAGGGGCAGAGGCAGAGGCCGAGGACGAGGAGAGGCCGAGGCAGGGGAAGGCCCAATCTAGCAAGAACCTCCGGCCTAGAATGCCATGCAACTAGTACTTGGGATACTAGACGAACATCAATATTCCTTGAGAGAACTCAGGGAAGAGGTCTTTCTATTAAGGACTGAATAAAACAAAGAAAGGCAGCGTGCTGAAGCTGCAGAAGCACAGCTAGCTCAGATAAAGGAGACAGAAGAAGAGGAAAACCAAGAGGATAACCCTCCACGGGTAAAGGCTCCACCTCCTGTACAACCGCAACGATAGAAAGCTGTTAAGGAGTCCCAATTCTGGACTATTCAATTCTGTAAGCACAACCCACCATCATTTACTGGTGAGCACAATGCGGAAGTTGCTGAGAATTGGCTACTCAGATTGGAGAAAATCTTTGAGGTCATCGAGTGCCCTGGAGATCGAAAGGCACAACTAGCCATATATAAGCTGGAAGGTGATGCAGACCATTGGTGGAAGAGCATAGCCAAGGCTCTGCGCACCCAATATATACCAATTACTTGGAAGTTGTTCCAAGAGAAGTTCAATGAGAAGTACTTTCCTCATTTAGTATAAGTAGAGATGGAGCATGAGTTCATAACCATCAAACAGAAACCGGGAGAGAGTCTTTTGACAAGTATCTATCAAGGTTCATCAATCTTTCCCGCTACTCCTCTTACCTAAAGAAGAATGAAGATAAGGGATGGAAGGTAGATATGCTCATCAAGGGACTGAAATTTGAGATGAGAGATAGACTAATCTCCCGACGATTTCTTACATTTCATTAAGCTGAGGAAGAATATAGGATAATCAAACGTAACCTGAAGGAGCTGCATGCAAGTAAGACATGAGTCCACATTAGATTTAATTTGTTTACCATTAGTTGATATTGATGTCATACTGGGATTGAATTGGTTGATGGCCAACAATGCTTTGATCAACTGTGGTAACAAGCAAATCATTGACTCGAGACTCAAAGATCTCTCGACATGATCCAAGCGTAGCAAATAAAGTTTGAATCTTCTCACTGCCCAAGAAGCGAAGAAATATCTAAATCAAGGTTGCCTAGGGTACATAGTATTATCCTAAGTACAGGCAGAGACTGAACCATTATTGTCAGATATACCAGTAGTGAACGAGTTCCTTGAAGTATTCCCAAAAGATATTAGTGGATTGCCACCGGTAAGGGAAGTTGAGTTTACTATTGAGCTAATGCCTGACACGAGACCCATATCTAAAGCACCCTACAGAATGACACCTAGTGAAATGGCAGAATTGAAGAAGCAAATTGAAGAGTTACTGGAGAAAGAATTCATCCGACCCAGTGTGTCACCTTGGGGAGCTCCGGTACTATTTGTGAAGAAGAAGGATGGGAGTCTTCGACTCTGCATTGATTATAGGGAGTTGAACAAGGTGACAATCAAAAACAAATATCCACTCCCTAGAATTAAATTAATGATCTATTAGATCAATTATCTAGTTCCTGTGTTTTCTCAAAGATTGATCTGCGCTCAGGATATTATCAGTTGCGTGTAAGAGCTAAGGATGTTCCGAAGACAGCCTTCAGAGCCAGATACGGGCACTATGAGTTTATGGTGATGCCCTTTGGTTTGACTAATGCACCTGTAGTGTTCATGGACTATATGAATCTAATCTTTCGTGAGTATCTGGATCGATTTGTAGTAGTGTTTATTGATGATATTTTGATTTACTCCAAGAATAAGGAGGAACATGAGCATCATCTGGGGCAAGTACTTAATGTACTGAAAGGGACAACTCTATGCCAAGTTGAGCAAGTGTGATTTTTGGCTTTCAGAAGTTAAATTTCTGGGCCATGTGATATCACAAGATGGGGTCGCTGTTGATCCTAGTAAAGTGGAAGCAGTACTAGACTGGAAGAGACCAGGGACTGTAACTGAGATACAAAGTTTCTTGGGTCTGGCGAGATATTACCGCAGATTTATAAAGGATTTCTCCAGGCTTGCCTTGCCATTAACAAACCTGACACGGAAGAACCAATCATTTGTTTGGGGTGAGTGTTAAAAGGGTAGTTTCAGAGAACTGAGGGAGAGATTGACTACAGCACCAGTGTTGATTATCCCATATCCGAGTGAGACATATGTTGTCTATAGCGATGCTAGTAAGCATGGATTGGGATGTGTCCTGATGCAGCAGGGCAGAGTGGTGGCTTATGCTTCTCGACAGCTGAAACCTCATGAGTCAAACTATCTAACTCATGATTTGGAGCTCGCGGCTGTTGTTTTTGCATTGAAAATATGGCGGCATTATTTGTTTGGTATTACCGTGGAATTGTACTGTGACCACAAGAGTCTCAAATACCTCTTTGACCAGAGAGAGCTGAATATGAGACAACGTAGATAGATGGAGTTGTTGAAGGATTATGACCTAAAGATTATATATCACCCAAAGAAAGCCAATGTTGTCGTAGATGCTTTGAGCAGAAAAGTAGTGCAGGCAGCATTCATGATGATCCACGAACAGAAATTGCTAGAAGATTTCAGAGATAATGAATCTGTCTAACCAGATTGCTTTAAAACTGAAAGAGCCCCATGAGTCTTATCTTGCAAGTCTTCTTGTTAGTCGAGGAGAGTATGCTCTGAGGATGAAATTGAAGAAGCTCAAATGCGAGATGAACAAGCAAATTCTCTACTAGAGTTAATCTTTCGGAATGAGACTCAAGATTACAATCTATCACCCAGCGGATTGGTGAGGTATAAGAAGAGAATTTATGTACCACCAGATGATGAGTTGAGGCAGAAAGTACTGGATGAAGCTCACAAGAGCAAATACACGTTACATCCAGACATGGTTAAAATGTACCAGAATCTGAAATATGAGGTCTGGTGGCCAGGGTTGAAGAAAGATGTAACCCAGTATGTGGCCAAATGCTTAACTTGTCAGAGGGTGAAACTTGAACATCAACGGCCGCCAGGACAACTACAGAGAATTGAAATTCCAGAATGGAAGTGGGAGGATGTTACCATGGATCTAGTAGTAGGATTGCCCAAGATTAGGCATTTTGATGCAATCTGGGTAATTGTAGATCATTTTACTAAGACGGCACACTTAATTCCCATCAATGCTAGTTATTCTCCTGAGAGGTTGGCCAAGGTCTATATCAAGGAGATAGTGAGACTCCATGCTATACCAAAGAGTATTATTTCTGACAGAGACCCTCGATTCACATCCCGATTCTGGCAAGCTTTACATGAAGCTTTGGGGTCGAAATTAAAATTTAGCACAGCTTATCACCCCCAAACCGACGGTCAATCTGAACGGACCATACAGACGCTGGAAGATATGTTGAGAGTGTGTGTATTGGATTTCAAAGGGAATTGGGATCAATATCTCCCATTAGCAGAGTTTGCATATAATAACATCTATCATTCGAGCATTCAGATGGCTCCGTTTGAAGCATTATATGGCAGGAAATGTCAATCACCCATATGCTGGACAGAGTTGTCCGAGAGATGGCTAATTAGGCCAGATATAGTTGACAAAACCTTCGAAGGTATTGAGCTAATTAAGAGGAGGCTCCTAGCAGCGCAAAGAAGGCAAAAAAGCTATGCAGATAAAAGGAGAAGACCTCTGGAGTTTGACGTGGGAGACCATGTTTTTATGAAAATATCTCCAGTTACAGGAGTTGGTAGAACATTAAAGAGGAAAAAGTTAAGTCCTCGATATGTTGGTCCATTTGAAATATTGGCGAAACATGGACCAGTAGCTTACCAGCTAGCCTTACCCCCAAACATGGGTAAACTTCATGATGTATTCCATGTTTCTCAGCTAAAGAAGTATCAACCGGACCCTAAGCATGTCATAGAGTATGAAGATGTGGAACTCCGACATGATAATACTTTCGGGATTGAGTCGGTACGGATCATTGACCATCAGGAAAAGCAGCTCCGGCGTAAGAGTATCCTGTTTGTAAAAGTGGTTTGGAAAGGTTTATCTCCTGAAGAAGCAACATGGGAAATAGTGGAAAGCATGAAGGAGAAGTACCTGGAATTTATGGCTCGGAGTTTGCAAAATATGTAGCAAATTTTGGGGACGAGATTTAAATTAATGGGGGGGAATGTAACATCCCAAATTTTGGGATTCCTAAGTTTGAATAATGTATGGAGATTAAATATGAAATTTTTGGCTTAAAATAATTATGAGAATAATTATTGGAAACTAAGGTCTATTTTTCCTTTAATTTATTCCAAGAAAAGATTAAGGATTGTAATCATTTGAAGTTAGTGAAATCCTGGAGAGTCTAGGGACTGGACGTAGGTCAAGGATTTAGACCGAACCAGTATAAATCCATTGTGTTTAATCTTCCTCTTCCCTACTCTGTTCATCCCTGTTTTCACTACCAGCTAACAGAGTATCTAAAGTGAAGAAAATTTTATATCCCCATTCCCCCCTTGGTGATATTCCGTCTTTCATATATATATATATAGTGAAACAAATTAGCCATTGCTGACATTTTACGTGAAATTTATACAGTAGATAGTAGACTCAATAAAGTTTAGAATGAGCAAAAGAACAGCCAAAACTGACGAGTAGATTGGGAGTTATGATTTTTCAAAGATTGATAGCACCCTATCCTAGTAACACTACCTCGGACCTTAGCACCCCAACAACACTACCCCCGACCTCAGCACCGCAGCAACAGTACCCTGGACCTCACCACCGCAGCAACACTACCTCGGACCTCAGTACCCCAGCAACACTACCCCGGATCTCACCACCGCAGCAACACTACCTCGGACCTCAACACCCCAGCAACACTACCCTAGACCTCACCACCCCATCCCAGCAACACTAACCCGGACTCAACACCCCATCTTAGCAATACTACCCCGGACCTCAGCACCCCAGCAATACTACCCCAGATCCCAACATCCTATCCTAGCATCCCTATCCCAGAACCCCCTCAACCCGAAGAAATAATTACAAAGAAAATAATCATAATGAATAATAAATTATTATTATTATTAGGAGGTGAATAAATAATAAAATTGATAAATAAATAATAATAAACAATATTATTATTTATTAAATTGGTATTATTATTTTAGGGGTTAATAACCACTTTTTAATCCTCTTATATAATTCGCGTAGTTAGTTACTTTGCGACGCAAGTGATGACTAATGACAATGATAAACGTTCATAGGCATACTTTGACACCTCAACCGATCCCAACACCTACCGGACAAAGTTAAGGATTCAAGCTTGAGGTGGGTAACTGTTATCTTATTAGCTTGTATGTATGTATTCATGTATGACTGATCATGTTGCTAGATAATTTACATGTGTATATCCTAGCTATGGATTGAGGTTGCGTGTCTCATAGGGCTGCATGTCCTAAAGGGCTGTGGTCCTTGGCCATTAACTGCGGTTACGGTGCAACTTATTTATTGTGAATTACTCTATACTGATACATGTGTTATACTGTCTAATACATTTCCTATTTGCATATAAGATTAACTGTTACCCCTGGGGTTCATTCATTTGAACTCCAAACCGCATGAAAGAGACAGGTAGTGGTTCGGGATCAAGAGGCAAGATGCAGTTGTAAGGATTACAGCAGAAGGAACTTTTTGAAAAATATTAGTAGACAAACTGTATTAAGTTGTTTATCATTTGTCTATTTTTGGATTAATGTATTAATATCCTACTATAGGATAGATATTGAATCGTGAAAAAATTTATCCTCATGTTTTCAAACTAAGTTGTTTTATGAAAGATTTATTCTGCAATTAAGTCGTCCAAATCATTTCGATGCCTGTGCGCTATAACTCTGATAAATATAGGCATATTAAGCCAGGGCGTCACACATTACTCATTTAGAGGGGGGATTAATTAACCTAAGGAGCAGCCATGCCGGGGGGGAAGAGGAGTTCCATGATAAAAAGAGTAGGCAACCCAAAAAAAGAGGATCTTTTATTCAGAGACAATTAGAAAGGTATGAGAGGAGAAGTGGGGACTCTGAGCAATCATCTTCTTGGTGTGGAAGCGAGAGCAAATGCACAAACTCAAGGGGAGACTAAGACACCATTCTCCTTCTTCAACAAGTATGACTAAAGATTGGGGAGCTTAGGTTTGAAGATTCAAAGAGATTTGGTGATTCAAACTTGGTTTTTCAATAATTTTACATTTTCTCCTTGACTTAGTTTTTGATATGGATCAGATTATTGTCTATGATTTTGGTTTGATGAAGAACAATAGTTAAATTTCTCATTCTATGATTATATTGAACTTATTTATGGATTGAACTCTGTGTTTACTCTCTCTTTGCCTCGAATGAGGTTTTTGTGTTGATTTTATATTGCTCTTAATGCCTCTAAGTGCTTAATCACCATTTAATTGCTTTGTTCATTAAAATTATGGTTGAAAAGATAATTTAAGTGTAGGAATCGAGTAAAGTCATGTTAGACTTGAAATTTACATATTGAATGGATGGATTGTTAGTATCATGGAGATATAATTATTAAGCTAGCATTACATCTAAAGTTAGTCCTTCTTAATTTATACAAGAAATTGATTAGTTTATTTGGACAAATATTGGTTTTGACTTGAGAAAGAGTAATTGAATGTCTTTGAATTTTAGAAAAACACACATCTTTGTTTGATCCCATATTTAGGGCGAATTAACTTAATTCATGAAATAAAAATTATATATCCCAATTTTATCATAATATTTTATGTCTTATTTAGGGATTTTATCATTAATTTTGGGCTAAATAGCATTTATTATGATTAAATTGAATTAAAGATGAAGGTGTGAAAATAGAGTTTAAAAGAATATATTTGTAATAATCTTGTGATTGCTCTTTAAATTTTGAATTTTGAATGAAGATATAAAACATATTGATTTGAATTGTAGGTCACTTTAGAAATGTTGGAGCTGAAGGACCAAAAATTAAAGATGCACAAAGACTAAAATAGAAAACGAGATTTTGCATGTGACTAGATGGGAATTTTGACAAATGAAGGGCATTTTCTGTAATATTAGTGTCACTTTTGGAATAGGGAAATATGAGATAAAGTTACATAAAATGACCCCAAATTTTGTAGATGACATTTTAATACCTAGAGTCTAGAGATATAGTTAGTTTTAGTACCCCCAAATTTCCAAAATGTCAACTTGGTCCAAATTTCTGAAAATCAGTGTCTTCTTATACTCAGATTTTCAGGATTTTCTTGAAGCCCACACCTCTTGGCATAAGCTTAGAGAGGGGGTGAATATTTTAGAGGATATTGACTGACAATTAAAAAGGGGAGAACGTGGACGTGAGTCATGAACCAGTAGTCCTGGACAAGATTCATGGAGTGATGAGCGACTTTGAACGAAGGGAGAGAACGAAGACTGCTTTCACCATAAGCTTGACCAATGTCTCATTCTACCACCATCAACGATCATCAACCACAATTGCCTCCATCTTCTTCTCCTTTCATGATCTCATCTCATGGATTCTTTGTACTTTTAGAGGAGTTGTGGCCATGTTAAACTCCATGATATACTAAATTCTTTTGTTCTTCTTGAGGATGGAAGATTGGTTTGAGCTTCAAAGATACATTCAGGGGGAGTTTTTTTGTTTTAATCCTTTGATTTTGGCTATGTAATGTGTAACACCGCCTTGCTTTAAGCTTAGAACAGAGTTATGCCTTACTTTAACACTAGTCAGATGCATTATTTAACAATGAATTTATGAAGGTGGAATATCACCTAGAGGGGGGTGAATAGGTGATCTCAAAAATTCTTTTGATGTATGATGGATAAACGATGAAAGCAAAGTAAGAAGGAAAAGAGAAATGACACGAGAGGAATTATCTGTTTGGTTCGGTCGAACTCTTGACCTACGTCCAGTACCCAGACACTCTGGGATTTTCACTATCTCAAAAATACAATTACACACTCTGCAACTTAGAATGATCCTTTCTCACTAGGACTCACTCCCCCTTACAAGTTGTAATCGTATACCCACACTCAAGATAGCACTACCTTGAGATTTGAACAAATGTAAATACAAATGATGAACCTCTCTTATAGAGTAAAATAATGAATACCGAAGCTCGAGGTATTCGAAGATATGATCGACTAGAGATTGATCGCTTTGAGCACTTTTCTTTGTGTATGCGATTCGACCGATGAATTCGGTCCTTCGTGTATTTATAGTAGTTGGAGAGAAAGAGCCGTTTGTAGGATCTGAATTTGTTTGTTTGAATATGACCGTTGTTTAGCAATTAACCATTCGCGCCAATCTCGCCTTAATTGAATTCAATCCGTTGTCTCTGGTCATCTCTGTTTTAAGGAACTATTGCTTGCTGACCGTTGCTAAATCATCTGAAAATCACTCAACATTATGATTAATGATATCACAATAAATGTTGAATGATGTTTAGAAGTAGTATAAGATCTTTTGGGATTCATTTGGATGTTGTTGATGAGAATTCAAGATTTTGCACATGGTGAAGAAAACCACGAGAACCCAACTTGATCTTTGCTTGACTCGAGTTGAAGAACCAAGTGACTCGAGTTAATCGATTAATTGGATTCAAAGTAATGTTTTCGGGATGCTTTTTAACTCGAGGCTCGAGATCTTTGACTCGAGGCTGAAGCAACTCGAGGCGGATAGGAATAGACTCGAGTTGAATGAATGTCTATTATACAGGTGTCCGACTGGAGGTGAATTATGCGACTTGAGGTAGATCATAAACTCGAGGTGGGCTAAGATGACTCGAGGCAAAACGTGCTCTCCATTCTTGAAACTCTCGGGTTGCCACTTTAACTCGAGGTGGAACTTCTGAATCAAGGTAAAAAGCTCTCTCAAAGTTCCTATCTTTTTGTCTGCTCCAAAAACTCGAGGTACACCTTCTAACTCGAGGTAAAAACTCTTCTCAAAGTGTGATATAGGCGAAACCCGAGGCTATGCTGATTTGTTTCCAGAATCACGTGTGTCAACTTTCGAGGACCATATCTCCCTGGTATGAGCTCCTTTTTGGTTGATTCAACTCTTGATGGAAAGCTCTGTGTGTCAGATTTCCAATGGCACCGATTTTAGCTCAATTGGATTTGTAGTTTGTGAGATACACTCAAAACATTGAAGCTTGGTTCTGACTATGATGGTGATGTTTATGTCAACTTGTAAAACTCATATCTCTCTTATCTGAGCTCATTTGGACTTATATTATATATCAAAATGACGTGTTGGATGTCTAGTTTCATATGCCACTGGTTTAGTATCAAACCGATACTTGGTTTGAGAGATATCATCAAATTACCAAAGGTCGCCCGAGCTGAACGTGGAACAGAGTGCAACCGAAGTGCCGGAAATGCACTTTGACTCGAGGCGAAGGAAATCGACTCGAGTTAGCCCCGACTCGAGGCAAGTAAGTTGGTTGCCTCGAGTTAAGGTGTTCCAGATGCCAAAAACGCTTAAAAATCACCCCGACTCGAGGTAGTGAAGCTTCTAACTCGAGGTTATGACCGACTCGAGGTAATGAGTTCCTTGGCTCGAGTTAATCATACCGATGCCCAAACACACCGTGGAAATCATTCTAACTCAAATCTAAACATCCTCGGCTTGATTTAGTTCATCCCAAAACTTGATTTTGCTTATTTTCACTCCGATTTGAGCCGTTCCAACTTCCATATCATCGTGGGGACTTCTAGAATTAATCTAGGAACTTGTATGATGATTTTCTCATTCTATAGAGCAAGTTCTTCCTTCTTCAATCTCTCATCTTGATTAATCTCCATAATTCATTTTGGACTAATCTACATCAAATATATTGTAGTTAGTCAATATACAAGATAAGTATGATATACAATCTTTTTGTTCTTAATGACATCTATATAAGACATCATCAAAACTAATCATAACCAACAATTTAAACCACTAAGCCAAGTTTGATCCTGGGAAGCTATTATGAAAAGTTCAAAAACTTAACCCAAACACAGGATCTAATCCTATGATTTGACTGGGCTTTTCTGAAAAACTTAAAACTTTAGAAAACATTTTATTAGTAGTCCAAATTGTTCATTAAAAATCCATCAAACCTTAATCATTGTTTGGTATTATTAGAATACTTCATTATTATTAAATTTAACATAATGCTCTACTCTCCGCTTTGTCATTCATCATGTATGGGCTTGTATCTCACATGCCCAACCTTGAAGCAATAACTAACCATAATATATTTTTGAGTTTCTACTACTATGAGGTCATATGTGTAACATCCTAATTTTTATATTATGATTTAATTACAAGTAAGAAAAGAAATTAATTAATCATGATATATGAATTTATTATGTAGTTGTCAAAATAAATGTTTTTATATAAAATGTCATTTATGATAGTAAAAGAAATTAGTGAAAAATAATTTATGAAGGAAAGAAATGAGAATGTAATGATGATTTGAAGAATAAATAAAATTGTCATTTCTTCTAAGAAAGCTAAAATGAGACAATTATAGTTTGATTAATTATTTATTTGTGATAGTATTATTTGGTATTTTTGTTAATTCTATTAACGTATAACTATATAATTTTTTTTAAGAGTGGACTTGATGTCTCTTAAGTTTATTTCTTGTATCAAGAACTTGAAGTAACAACTTTTCACTTATTATGTGTTAATAGGTTGTTTGTGAATATTTTTGAAATGGTTATTGAGACAGAAAATTATGATATTATCATGTTTTGGAAAATGCACTATTGTTATGATTTCATGAGTTGAAATAATATTGTTATCTTAATAATTATTGAGACAATGTATTAGTTTTTACAAATCTTATTTGGAACTCGTATATACATGCCAAGAGTATGATTGTCTATCATTGTTGCATATGGTTGGATGTGGAGCGGTGATGGATAAGGAATGGTGAAGGGAGTTATTGTGTATGAAATACCATGTGGTATATCACCACTCGGTGCATAGTGAATGACTTTGACATTTTCAAGGCTCTTGGTATGACCTTTTTCCTATGGCTAAGTTAAGGGTCGGCCCTTGGGACAATGACACCTTTCTATATTTGAAAGAAAGGGAACCCATGGTCCAATATGAGTTATGTAGTCTTTGGCCGGGATACACCCCGTCATTGGATAGCTTGGTACAATCTTTTCAAAGAGACTAACCTATTATGTTATAGCTCATGGGTTCTGTCAACAGTTATAAGGGTAGTATGGGGTAATAAGGATGGTCGGGGCATCGATATTTTACTTGGTATGTTATATATGTAATTTATGAAATGAAATTTGATATAAATATTTTATTATAGAATTTGTGATTTGATAAATTTGTAAATTATATATCTAGTACTTTGTTATATAAAATATTCCACTTGACACCTCACGAGCACATATATTAATATTTATAATGAGCTGGATTGATGGTTACAAATATTTTTTAGGTGATAGTTCTCATGTAGGTCTATCAAGGAAGACTTCGAAAACTTAAGTTACTTTTGTAAAAGGTAGTGCTTCCACCTTTTTGGTACATGTTGAATTATTGTGTATTACCACATTATGGCTCACTTGTTATGCTCTAGTATATTTTGGTTATTATGATAAATCTTGAAGTAAGATTCAATTAAAAAAATATGGGCTTGGTAAAATCCAACGCTCATCTATCTGCATAAATCATATTGATGAATGGTTTAATCAACTTATTAATTAATAATTTTTCTTTAAAAATGGAGAATGTTACAATATGTATTTGTATATAAATTTATATACCTCACATTAACCACACTGGGTTTATCTCGTATATTTATATATGTATCTATATATATATATATATTTATATACATCACATTAGTTACTAAGGTTTGATTTTTGACTCGTTGAATAATTTAACTCCCAAATCATTTTGAGCAAGAATAACCTGTACTCCATTTTCCAAGAAGCATTCCTTACCAATTTGTTTAAATCAAATTTCATTACTTATCTCAACAATTTCTCAAAAACCCTAAGAAAATAGTAGTTTAGATTCTTTTCCACTATTAAAAAAGAAAATCAATTTCAAACACATCTCAATATTTTGTCATTTAGCTTACCTTAGGAATTAAATAAAAGGTTCCTCAAGAGAACACGATCCAAGTTGTGCCTTTCACTGTATAATTTGGTTGAACTTGATTTAACCTGAGCTGACTAAATGTTCAATTATTTGGACAAATATTTGGTTTTGACTCAAGAAAGTGTAATCGAATGCCTTTGGATTTGGGAAAAACACACATCTTCGTTTGTTCGCTTATTGGGGGTGAATTAACTTAGTTCATGAAATAAAAAGGGAACAGATAATTCTAGCCCTCCTGTCTTGAAATAAAATTCTTGATGTAAATTCCTCAAATAAATTCTCTTTTAAACAAATAAATTTTAAATACAAAATTTCTTTCAAAATATTCTCACTCAACCTAATTGAGAATGTAATTGTGATGTTGTAGTCCTTCATGGGAACCATATTAATTTTATACGCAGTGGCGGAACCAAAAAATATTTTTAGCTCAGGCCAAAAAATAAACATATTGAACTATTTTTTAAATAATATTGCATAGTATTGAAAATACAAATAAATAAGTGTCAGTGTTAATTAGCATATTTTGTCAGTAAACATGAATTCTTATAGTACTACTCAATCCACAAAACTAACACTTAAATACGCATTCCACCTACCTCAAAACAAAATGATTGGAGAAAATAAAAAGTAATATAATATGAATCCTAAAAAATATTTTTTAAAAAAAAAAATATAGATCTAATTCAATTTCAAAGCTAAACAAATAACCTATTATCATATATTTTTTAAAAGAGAAATTCATAATAAAATCATAAGACAACCAAATAATAAATCTAAACTAATTAAAATTTGCCATTAGTAATCCTCTATATATATAGTCATCTATTGTCAAAACTTAAGATTATCCCGAAATTATAACCCTAAAATTTTTACTAATAAGCACAATATTACCCTCATTATAAAGAGAAAAATACATAGAATAACTTTTATAAAAGGAGTTAGGTGAAAAGAAGTGATTTTGAGTATTTATTTAGTCCTTAAAATGAAGATGAACAGAGTGGGAGCGCGGAAGTGGAATAAGTTTGACGCCTCTGGACTGTCCCATGCGCACGAAGAAAATGACAAAGGAAGGTGGGATGTATTTGATTTAATACCCCCTTCCACGTGCAAGCTAAAGGGCCATGGACCCCTTCAATTATTATTATCATTCTTTTTTTAAATAGGCCATAGTTATTTTTTAAAAAAAAAAAATCAAAAACAAGATATAAGATTATACTAATCTTTTCGTCGGTATCTCAAACAAAAATTTTAATTTTTCTCTCACAGCCCAATAAGTAATTAACCAAACATTGTCCTAAAAAAAGGAGTGTAATTATAAAGAAGATAAGAGATTAGATGGGGCTAAATTATTAATCAAAATAAAATATTATATAGTACATATATATAAATGCATAAAATACCCAGCTGGCCAACACATAGTTCCGCCATTGTTTTACTACTAGTGACAACTCATACATTTGTGGTTAAGCTAGACAGCTAATAAATTTTTTTGTGTCGTTGTCGGGGACTAACACTACCGCAAAAAGAGTTTTCAGATCGCTATATTTAGACCAATTATAGAGGATCGGGTCTAAAAAGTATGAACGTTAGCATTTTTGTAAATATAAAGATTTAGACCAGTTCCTTTAGTATAAGTCTAAAATATATTATTTACAGGTTTTTCAAACAATCGGCCTAAAAAGATAGGAAAAAAGTCAATTACTTTTAAGACCAATATTTACAAACAACTCGGTCTAAAAAATTAAAATTTTTAGACCTAATTTTACTTATAACCAATATAAAAGTTGTAGAATAAAAAAAAATATTTATTACTTTTAAAACTGGTTTTGTAAAATAACTAGTCTAAAAATTTAACTAGATCTTATTTTGATAATAACCGGTCTAAAAGATTTTCATTATGACTTTCTTCGTCCCAAAAATTGAATTCTGTGACACTCTCTTCATCCCTTAATGTTTTTTAGCCTACCCCTCTCCTTTTCTCTTCATCATCAAGTCCCATAGCCATGTCTCATCCTCTCTTCTAGACATCGTCCCCTTCCCTCACATCCTCAACCCGTCTTTATAGAACCAAATCAAGAATCTCCTCACCAAAAAGATCTAAGGGTCAAAGTTCACGAAGTGTGCAAATATGAGAATTTAGAAGCAGAAGCTTGCAAATCTACGAATTCAAAAGCTAAGCAGCAAACTCATTCTCCTTCATTCCTTGCTAAAGCCGATCAAGAAAAGAAGAGAGAGTAGAAGAAATCAATGGGGAAAAAAGGAATTCTTCGAATCTAATCT
The DNA here is from genome assembly GCA_019022655.1 of Acacia acuminata. Lineage (NCBI taxonomy): Eukaryota > Viridiplantae > Streptophyta > Magnoliopsida > Fabales > Fabaceae > Acacia > Acacia acuminata. Next base: position 844,540 of record JAFJYI010000294.1, read on the forward strand.
CAAAGATCCATGCTGGAATCTTTCGTGGTTCTTGGTGCTAACTCTACATCGGCTCTTGTCTCAACTAGTGTGCTGCACTTTAGCTTATCGACGCACAACATCTCCAGTCGACGAAATCAAAAATCGTCAGAGATTATGCGCAAAAAGCTTCACGATTGAAGAGCCTTGCCGGACCTTGGCTTAATTTGTATTACGAAGCAATAAACTCCCACAACCCTAGTAAGGCAAGAAAGAACCTTTAAAGAAAAAGAATCAGAGACCCTTAGCCTTGGACATGACTGAGAGACGACTTGGTCTGGGTTCAAATGCCACTCTTCTTCTCTGTGATGTGAAGATGAAGAGCACAAAGACTTTTAAGACCAATTATTTTACACAACCGGTCTTAAAAGTTTTACCTTTTAGACCTTATATCTTAAAAACCGGTCTAAAAATTTATTTTTAATACCAGTTTCAATCACAGATTTTTTAAATCGACTGTATTGAGATCGGATCCAAAACCGGTCTAAAATGCAATATTTTCACTAGTGTAACAACAATAGTTTGTGTGGCTAATTGTTGCGTGATCAATTATGATTGAGTTTTAAATAGTGTATGGATTATGCTTAGTAGACTAATAGGACAAGTGGTGGATTTGAGTATGAAAATGATTATTCAAACTCTTACTACTACTCTTATTCTCGTGGAGCTCCATATGAGTACATTTGTAGTTATTATTATGGAGATTATCACTCCAGTGAGCAATGTCCCTATGGCTCAACTTTGGATTAGATGGAGAATGATTTTGATAGGGCTCAAATTGATTTTCATGATAATACATTTAGCCATGAATGGAATCATGAACAACCATTGTCATTGGATCCTAATTATTCTCTTCCTTTATATGTGTCACATTCTCATACACTGCCCAATACTCATGTAGATGAAATTAACCTCATTCACTAGGAGAAGCCTACCATGAATGATATGTCTCACAATCTTTTAGATAGTCAAAATGAATTTATAAGAGTTTTTAAAGAAGAGAAAATTAAACATACCCAAAATATAGCATTCTAAGTTGGTGAAACTATAACATCCCAAATTTTGGGATTTGAAATTTGAATATTATATGGGAAATTGAATTGTGAAATTTTCCCTAAAATAATTATGAAATTAATTATTGGAATTTAAGGCATATTTTTCCATAAATTAATGACAAATAATTAGGGAATAATTTTTGGTATAAATATTTTAGAGATAATATTTTAAGGCCTAAAAAAATTTAATTGAGAAAGAAAATACTTAAATGGAATTAAGGATTAAATTTTAATATTTATCCAACATTTGCAAATAAGAGCCTTGTAAAGAATTAATTAGGATTAATATGGTGTTGTAATACCCTTGATTAATAATAATGATGATGATGATGATGATGATGATGATGATAATGACAACAACAATAACAATAATAGAGTAATAATAAAATTTAATAATGATAACAATAACAATAATATAGTAAATAAAAATTTAGAATTTAATAATGTTTGTATTGTTTTATAATTTATTAATTGGCAATAGTTAAAGAGTTCAGCCCATAGCTAAACCCTAAACTTTAATTATAACCTGAGATCTAGCCGTCTAACCCTAGCAAACGCTCAATATTCCTCTTCTCCTACTACTTTTCCTCTATTCTTTCTCTGCGTCAATTACTCTTCTAGGAGGTTAGCAAAATGGAAACCAGGTAATCCTAATACCACTAATGTATTAATGTATTTTAATGAGTAGATCGTGGGAATTTCCTATGAATGAGGTAATCTTAATCCCTAGGTTAATAGAAATCCATTGCTATATGACATAATTCTTTTAAATCCCCAAAATTGCCATCTCATTCTTTCTCATAATTTCCATTCGGTACCATAAATCTTGCGCATGCCTTCCTCTGTGAGAAATTTGTTTTCTTCATATGATATAATTACGCATGATTTAGACTAGCCTTAGTTATTGAGTATGTACGCTGTTAAATGAGTGACTCAATTTTGTTTTTGTGATTGAATACATATATATTATATTTCTTCTTCTCGTTTTGCGTGATTTTTTTTTTTGGCAAAGTCACTTAACATTGAATATAAGATACTGTACGTAGTTGCTTCGGGTCTTCGGTTTTGATGATTGAAATATATATATATATATATATATATCCTTTCATATATATATATATATATAAAATACCTGTATGTTTTGCTCTGGGTTCTATATTCATTTTCATTTGGTTTAAAATCCTATCGTATAACATATTATGATTATATTCGTTCGTCAATAAATGAACCAATATTTCGGTTATATATTCTCATGACAACCTTATAGGAACCCATGAGTAAAATGGATAATGAGTAGAGCCAAGGGTTTAAAGATGGTCATGGAAATTTCTTATGACAACCTTATAAGAACTCATGAGAATTTATTTTATAGTTTAATTTGAAAAATCCATTTTGTGTGTGTTTATATATATGCATGTTGTTGGCGTTGGCTGTATCAACACAACAATTTGTTGTGTTGATTACAATACAAGTGTTTCAAACATACGTGTATAAGTATGAATTGAATTGAATTGATTACAATACAAGTGTTTCAAACATATATGTACAAGTACGAATTGAATTGAATTGATTACAATACAAGTGTTTCAAACACATATTGGAAATAATTTAGGAATTTATTATATGTGTATTTAAAATAATTTAACAGTGGGAGGATAAATTTGTGATGGTACCTCCTAAAGTCATGAACACAACCCTTAGGCTTAATGCCTCCGATATATTATGTGATGTGAACCGATGTTATCTGTTCTTCCCAAAGTGGTGTCTGGCAGGATTTTCCGGGACACTAGTAGCAACTTTGGGAAGATTTATGCACACTAGGAAGAAATGTTTTATGGCCAATTTGATGATTTGTGATTGGCAGGTTTCCAGGTCACAGAATAGACTGATAGGATATCTGGGTTTATCTTGGTTCTCTTCCCACTAAGTAAACTTCATAAAGAATAACAAAACTGACATCTTCTTTTAATTATATATATATATATATGATATTATTATTATTATGTAAATATTTTATTTTTTCTCTATATTATCTTGTTTTATTAGGAATACCACTTTGCCGATGTTTGTGTTCATGGGCTACAATGATCCTTCGAGGGAGCAGAATTCCAAAGTGAAATAGGTGCTAAAGGTTGGGGCTAGCGGTGAGAAGTGAGGAAGAACATTCGGTGCATCTAGCTAGTTTTTTTTTTTTTTCTGAATAAATCACATTTATTTGAGTTCGGATTTATGTTAATGTGATAAGGTAGCCTTGTACTTGTCCTAGTACAAATGCGGCGATAACACTTCCCAAACTTGGTTATTTCGAATTTCAGTAATGATTCATAAAGATTATTACAATTTTATTTTATTATAATTGTTAGAAATTTGGGGTGTTACAAGTGTGAAACCCACAAACTATCCTTTCAATTTGCACTTATCATTTGGCTTAATAAATTACATGTCACCTTACCTCTGATGCACACCCATTCAATTGTCTTATTGATTCTCATACAAAAACACTATATCAATTTGTTAAATTTGAACACTCACGCCCCATACATTCGAACATCAAAGCAAAGCCCAATACTCTAAAGCTTATATCCGGCCCACATACTCACAACACAACACAACCACATCTCTCCAATTAAAATGCCACATGTTCACTCACGCACCAGAACATTTGAGCCAACATTAAAACTCCTTCCTTCCCTAATATCCATTTGGCTAGAACACACAAACAAAAGGGAAGGAATGGTTAGCCAAAAAAATCAGATACGCAGAACCCATGCTCACTCGCTTCATCATCAGATTACAACACCATACTCCACTACCTCGAAGCCATGCTTCTCGAGCCAGCAGCCACACTCCCTCCCTCATTATAATCTCTCCAGCCCAGAGAACACAGAAATAGGGACAGAGATATTCAGCGAAACAGGGACCAAACCCTTAGTGTATTATATATTTAAAGTTCTTTAGTTTTCCTCCATTCACGTTGCCTTAGCAAGAAACCAGGGCCAAGTCCGAAACGTGAAAAAGACAAACGAGGAAGGGGAGAGAGAGTGTGTGGGTGAGAGTTCAGCCATTGTGTGCCCTGCGTTTTGCACTGAAAAATAGGGGTATTTGGTTTCCTCGACGGTCACATCGTGCAAGCTGAAACTGAAGGTAATCATCGGGTCTCTCTTCCTTCTTGTTTCCATGACTATGTGTAAACAAAGAAACAGAGAAAACATGGTGAATAATAATTATAGAACCCAAAGCTTTACTTGTTGTCATGTTATATATATATATACACCCATGCATTAAGGGAACAAAAAAGAGAAAGGAAACCTTGAGTATAAGTCTTGGTTGCTGATCCACACACGCACACACATATAAGTTACTTTGCTATATATATATATATACACACACGCTGCACATGTAAAAAGAGAAGGAAAAATGTTGCTGTGTTGTATCACTGCATATGGATATGATAGGAAAAACTTGTTGATTATATACATATATCACTACTAGAGCCGGGAAATCGGGCCAAGCCCGTAGGGCTGGCCCATTTAAGCCCTAGCCCTGTAGGGCTCGGGCTTGAAAAATAGGCCAGAAATTTGAAATAGGGCCTCAAGCTTAATCGGGCCAACCTGCGGGGCCTTGGGCCGGCCCTGCAGGCCCGTTTAACTATAGCTTTTTTTTAATAAAAAAAAATTAACTATGTAGACTTCCATTTAATGAATGTGTTTATTTGTAATTACTTAGTTTTTTTTAGTTTAAACTATAACTCTTTTTTATGTTTATTATTATTCTGTATTAAAACACATAATTAGTTACTATAAATTTTAAAGAAGGATATTTTCATATTAAATAAACACATACTTTGGTATTACAATATTATATAAGTAATCAATTATAAATATATTTTGTGTAAAATAAGTATAATTATTTTTACCTGTCAGTAAAATCATACATGAATCTAAGGAATCTACAGACACACACAAAATTACAAGAGGAAAAGGCATTTTGTCGTGGGCATACATAAAGCAATTTCTTTGTTTAATACTTTTTGAAAAAATAAAAAGAAAAAACATATTCTTTGGTTTATTTGTTTTTTATTACGAATTAATGAATGTGTTTATTTGTTGAATCATTTATATGGTTTAGATATTAATGTTGATAACATTTATTTAATAGATTAGAACTTTAATGATTGCAATTTATTAATTATATTTCTTTGAAAAAATCGAAAGAAAAATAGTTAAAATTTGGAATAGTAATTTTCAGGTCCTGTAGGGCCGGCCACCGGTCCTCGGTACTATTGGGCGGGCTTTGAAAAACAGATGTTTTTCTTACCCAGCCCCGTAGAGCCGGCCCTGTTAGGCCCTAGCCTTGTAGGGCTAGGCCCTGTCGGGCCGGGCCGACCCTGATTCCCAGCTCTAATCACTGCACACCCAAAGCTGAAATATATATATATATATATATCTCTCTCTCACTGGACTAGTATATATCTATATAGGTATATATAAGTTGCTTTTGTTGTTGGTATATCTGTCTTTGTGTGTGTGGCTCTCTCTCTCTCTATATATATATAAAATATGATTTGGGAAAATGAGAGAGAAGAAAGACTTTGTTGTCCTATGTGTATATATTATATACCATAAACCCAAAATCTAGTATTATATATAATCTTTGATATATAAGTGTTATATAAATATTTGACCCAGCCAATAATTTGGAAAAGTTGTTGTGAACTTGGGAGTTTGAATATATTCTGCAAAATGTGATTTATATAGTATATGAATTGTTGTAGTTATTCAATGAGAGCCAGAAGCTACTTTGACTATAATTTAGAAATTTAAAATAATAAGATACTATATTATGAATATCCAAAGAGTATATATGATATTATTGATATCTAAAGAGAATGAATTATATTATTGATGTCTAAAGATAAATAATTATATTTTTGATATTTAAAGAGTATGAATATATATATATATATATATATATTGATGCTTTGGAAAACCATGAGAAACATTATATGTAATACATTAAAGCATATTTTATATGGTGATTGGTGTTTATAAAGTCCAAATTTAAAATGTTAGAATAGCCTCTGGAAGTTTAAAATAATTGTAGAGAAATAATAATAAATAGTAAAATAATAATAATAAAATAAATAAATATTATTGTTATTAGGAAAGCGAATAAGTAATAAATAAAAAGGGAATTATTGATAAGGGAATTTTAGGGGTTAATAACCACTTTTAATCCTCTAAAAATAATTCACGTAGTTAGTTACTTTGCGACGCAAGAAGTGACTAATAACGATGATAAACGTTTATAGGCATACGTTAACTCCTCTACTGATCCCAACATCTCTGGACGGAATTAAGGATTCATGTTTAAGGTGGGTAACTGTTATCTTATTAGCTTGTATGTAAGTATTCATGTATGACCAACCATGTTTTCTAGATAATTTGCATATGTGTATCCTAGCTATAGATTGGGGCTGCATGTCCTAACTGCGATCCTTGGCCAATAATTGTGTTACGGTGCGACTTGTTTAATGTGAATTATTTTATACTTAACATATGAATGTTGCCATTTATATTTCGTACTTGCATATGAGATTAATTGTTACCCCGGAGTTCATTCATTTGAACTCCAGATCACATGAAAGAAATAGGTAGTGGATCGGAATCAAGAGGAAAGATGCAGCTGTAAAGGTTACAACAGAAGGAAATTTTTGAAAAAATATGAGTGGATGAACTGTATTTTATCGTTTATCATTTGTCTATTTTGGATTACTGTATTAACATCGCACTATGAGATACATTCGAATTGCGAAAAATTTATCCTCATATTTTCAACTAGGTTAATTTAAGAAATGTTTTATTCGCAATTAAGTCGTTCAAATTATTTCGATGCCCTGTGCGCTTAAACTCTGATAAATAAAGGCGTATTAAGGACGGGTGTCACAGAAATGACTTCTAATCTTTCATCTTTGAAGTAAAAAGGAATTTTCAATGATATATCAAAATGTTCTCTTATAAAAGATGAGGTCTCAAATGAACAATTGACCATGGGGAGGAGTAAGTGTCACCACTTCTTGTGATGATGTAGGTGATTGTGAGTTGAAAATTAATGAAGGAAAGAAAAATATTGAGTGTCTAGAAGAGGTCCCAGGTATGAAGCCAGATCCATGTGATTTTGATGATGAAGTCAAAATGGAGGTCCCAATAATTGTTACTGATGACTCCTTTATTGAAGTTTTGAATCTTATTGATGAGAGTCAAATGGATTTTGTTGGGTGTTATAAATTTATGGGAGCTCCAATTGTATGAATATGAACAATGTGCCTTCTTTGAATTTAATGAATGCTTGTACTCTAAAATTGTTAATGATTGATGAAGTGCACATAATTAATGTAAATGTACACTTTTTCTATTTGAGATCGTGTTGTTTGAAGAGGAATGAAGACAAGGTGATTATGATGTTTGATACTTATGATTAGATATATGTTCTTATTGCAAAGTATAGCTAAAGATTATAAATTTCGCGTTTCTTGGGAGGCAACTCAAAGTTTTTGTAGTTCAATTTCTTCATTAGATTGCTTTGATGTTTATTGGTTTTCCAGCCCTGATGATGTGTTTCACCTTGACAACAATGATAAAGAGCAATTGAGAGTTCAGATCAAGAACAAATTGGAGAGTATCCTTCCACTTTACTTTGATTTGTTTTATTTGTTGTTGATTACGTGTGCTGAAAAATCAGTGCTAGTTATAATTGGATTTGCATGTGGTGGATATTGATAATGATTGTTGTTTAGACGGTGGTACTTATTGGTGAATTGGTGAAAATCCAAGACCTTGGGAATCGATGTCATTCCTGCACCTGCATATAATTGAAACTTTCATGATTTGTAGTGGATTCACATCATTCCACTTTGTTGATGTTAATTGGATATTGTAACACCTCAAATCCAATAATCAAATACTTAACTAAAGTATTTGAAATATTACTAATAAGGATGCTCATCATCCAAGTACATAATTTTGTTCAGCGAAAACTCATATTTACAGTGTCAAAATAAATTTCCAAAATCATTTCAAAGTTAATAAAATACGGAGGTCTTATAGTTATTACAAGTACAAATGACATAACATCAACTCTAGGAGTATAAAAGAGCCATCAAGACCCATTCCATATATGTCTTCCCTTACTTCCTACTAGAATAATCACCTAAAAAATATTAATATTGTAACCTTAAGCTCCAATGACCTCACTAACTATTACTTATTCAGAAATATACATGTAAACCAAGATCGAGAACATATGATTTCAAAATCAAGTTCAACTCATAATAATTTATTGAGTAAATACCCCTTCTGGTCCCTAACAAAAAACACGGACCCCATTTTGGTCCCTTACAAAAAAAAATCGACCATTATTCGTCCTTTTTATGGACTAAAAAGACCTTTTGGAAATTTGTGAGGGATCAAAATATCAACCAATCGACCCTTATTCGTCCTTTTTGTAGACTAAAAAGGACCTTTTGTTTGTTAGGGACCAAAATAGGGATCACGTTTTTTATCAGGGATCAAAAAGGGTATTTACTCTAATTTATTAATATTATCAATATAAAACCTTTCACAAACTAGTTTTCGATTTGATTACCAAAGCCTCCTCTCAGAAAGGGTTCTAAAACCATTGAACATCAAGTCATTTTCCAAATATCATTCTTAAGAGATTTCACAAAACATGTCTTAACTTGTTATAAAAATAATTATACAAAAGCTTTATCATTCAAATCATAAATCATATATATAATATGCCAAGCAATTGATTGATGCATAAACCAAGCAATCAATTTATGCATAGACCAAGCAATCAATTTATGTTCATTTTACCAAAAAATTATCTCCATAAACTGAGGAGTTATCAAAATCTATCTAAGATTATCTAAGAGTAAATACCCTTTCTGGTCCTTGACAAAAAAACACGGACCCCATTTTGGTCCCTTACAAAAAAATCGATCCTTATTCTTCCTTTTTAAGGGACTAAAAAAGATCTTTTAGAAATTTGTGAGGGATCAAAATGTCAACTAATCGACCATTATTCGTCCTTTTTATGGTCTAAAAAGGACCTTTTTTTTTAGGGACCAAAATGGGGATCGCATTTTTTTGTCAGGGTTACTCATTATCTAAACTCATCTTCTCTTAGTCCAGAAAAACTCATCTTCTCTAAAGATTAAATTTTATAACTTTAATTTTTTTACATACTTTCAATTAATTATTAATTATATTGTTTTTATAAAAAAAGCTCCTAGAATACTCCATTATTAAATTTATTTTAATATATTATTTCATTTTACTCAAATTAAGTCTTAATAGTCTAATCTCAACTTGATAATCAATAAATGAAATATAAAAATAATCCTTCGAATCGATAGAATAATCTCCAAATCTTTTAAGTTGTGGTGGCCCTAATCAATTCTTTTCTTTTGAAATTCAAATTTCAATTCCCCTAATCAATCAATTCGATATCATTATCAATATAATGAGAATAATCGATCAACAATAAATAAATATTAATAATAAATGTTAATTATAATAATCTAAATCTCCTAAATAATTATAATACTGAATTTCATGGACACCGATGGTAAGCATTTCGTAATTTATATTTATAGTCATTACTTCCTAATTTTATGGCTGAAAATTTTGCATAAAATTGTTGACAAAAATAACAATAAAATGATTCGCTTACAATTGGTTGTAGACTTATAGATCACTTTTATTTATAGAGTATATAATATAATATACAGCATTGTTAGCTATATGTGAGATACTTTAGTTAAGTATTTGACTGTTTAGTTTGAAGTGTCACATATAAGCTTGGAAATTATTGATTTTAACTTGTTAGTTTGAAAATGGTATGTTGATGATGTATTGTGATTTGAATCTCTTAAATATTCTTGTGAAAGGGTTTGGTGGATGTTGATTATGGGAGATGTATTGCACTTGTTGGTCCTCTAGCTAAATTTATTCGTGGCTAAAGTATATTTTTAATCCTTTAAATTTACATGAGGTATCATTTTGATCATTTAAGTTTATAAAGTATACTTTTAGTCCTTAAAATTTAACACCGTTAAAGTTACTAACGAAAAATGCTGACTCAGCAAAATTAAGTAGTGACAGTACAATGATGACAAAGCAAACTGGACTTCTATAATTTAATTTTAATCCTACAAAGCAATTACTTAATTTACATTATTTTATTTTTAAATAAAATATAATTTAAGTAATATTTTAATCAATTTCTTAATTCATTTCTCTCTTCTTTCTTCATTGGGAACCCTAGCCTTAACCAATAAACCTTCATCATCTTCATCCTCTTCATCGTTCATCAGTGAAATTTTCTTGTTCTAATGTCTGGCTTACAACTCTGCTCAAAATTATTGTTGGATTGAGCCCATCATCAATTTCTTTGCCATCAGGAAGGAAAGAAGAAATTGCAAGTCAATAAAAAAAAAACCATGTCCTACCAAGGCCAAGACAAGGGCTGGACGAATCTAATCAACCCACTAAATCTCTGTAAAATTTTAGAAGTAGAGAGAAATTTTTCCCAGACACTTATCTTGTTCTTTATATTTTTTGATGTTTTGAATCTTATTTGTGGAGAATATTTATCGACTTGAGTGGTGCAATACATGCTCAACTTAAAGATGTTCGAATTGCTATGATTTGTCACCCCTCTATGCCTCATGCTCCTAAATCTCCCTTTGGTCAATTCTTGCCATGTATTTGGATTAATACTACTCCAATTAATTGTTAAATCAAGAGAATGATCAGGAGAGTTGATGATTTTATGCTTGGAGGGAACAAGAAAATCATCAGGTCTGGTGGTACGAGAATCCAAAGGAAGTATGGGGATGAAAGATGAAGAAGGGTATTGCGGCAAGAGACTAGGGCTTTCCGATAAAGAAAGAAGAAAAAATGGATTAAGAAATTGTTTAAATTAATTAATTTAAATTATATTTATATTAAAAAAATAAAATAATATAAATTAAGTAATTTCTTTGTATGATTTAAATTAAGTGATAGAATTCTAGCTTGCTTCGTCGTATTGTATCTTGTCACCACTTAATTTTGTTGAGTCAACATTTTCCATTAATAACTTTAACGGTGTTAAGTTTTAAGGACTAAAAGTGCACTTTATAAACTTAAAAAACTAAAATGATACCTCATATAAACTTAAAGGATCAAAGACATATTTAGCCTTTACTCATTGATGGGTCTTAACTCTTAACACCCAACTAATGAGTTAGAGGGGAAACCCATGATCCGGTCTTCTTCTATATGGATTGTGTCCAGTCTATATCACTTGAAGGACGATCTTTCTACAATGAGCTACTAGTGGAGTTGGGAATCAGGGCTGGCCCTTCAAGGGTCAGGGCCTAAAAGGGCTGGCCCTTTTAGACCATGGGTAAGAGAAACATATGTTTTTCAAAACCTAGCCTAAGAGTAAGCGGGCCAGGGCCGAGACCCTACAAGGTCGAAAGCTTTTTTTTCTTCTTCTAAATGTTAACTATTTTTTTAAGGAAATATAATTAGTAATTTAAAAAATTAAAGTTCTAACTTAACAAATAAATGTTGTCAACATTAAATAAATCAAAGTCATATGAAATAAATTAAGTGAAACATTTTTTTTTTGGGCCATTAACCAATCAGACCGTATTAACTATTCCCTCTGGTTCTAAATATAAGATAAAATTGGCTTTCATTAAGAGATTAAAGAAGCTAATTAAATTATTTTAGAGTATTTTTATTTTTTTCTCCAACCTAATTAGTTTGACTAATAAACTTATAGATAATCTAAAGATATACAATATATAATATGATTACGTAACTTATTTAGCTTCTTAAATCTTTCCAAAAAAAAGTCAACTATGTCTTACATTTAGGACCAAAGGAAGTATTAGCTAGTAATAATAAAAACGAAACATACTAAAAGTGGCAACATATATATCATAGTCTAGTCTTCAATATGTTCCCACAAGAGGTTGCATTAAGCACCCCCTTCCATGACATAAACAAATTAAAACAAATTATGCAACAACAAGTTCTTAAAAAAAAATTCTAGCAATAAAACAATATATATATAAACTGGCCTAACGGGTTGTAACACCCCCAAATTTTTAACAATTATAATAACATAAAATTTCAATAATTTTCATAAATGATTACTAAAATTCGAAATAACCAACTTTGGGAAGTGTTACCGCCGCACTTGTACTGGGACAAGTGCAAGGCTAACTTATTACATTAACATAAATCCGAACTTAAATAAAAGTGTTTTATAACAAAAAGAATAAAACAAACTAGCTAGAATTGCTAATTGTTCTTCCTTACTTCTCACTGCTAGACCCAACTGCCCCAACTTTGAAACCCCGTTTTTCGAAAATCTGCTCCCCCAAAGGATCGTTGCGGTCAAAACACGTACATCAAAGCAAAAGTTGGTAATCCTAATTAAAACACAATTTATATAGCTCAAATATATTAATCAAATCAAATATATAATCACATAGCGATTGAACCAACCATCAATTCCAGTATTCATCATATATTCATATACATACATATATTCACACCGAATCAAATATTGTTCATTGTCTTTATTAAATTTGTCCAGACCCGGGAAACCCTGCTAGTCTACCCTGTGACCCGAGAAAACCCTGCCAGTCACAAATAATCAAATTGGCCATAAAACATTTCTTCTTAATGTGCACACTTCTTCCCAAAGTTGCTACTAGTGTCCCGGGAAACCCTGCCAAACACCACTTTGAGAAGAACGGATACTATCTTTTCACATCGGTGGCATAAAGCCCAAAAGTTGTGTTCATCTCTTTGGGAGGTACCGTCCCAAGCTATCCTCCTACCATTAATTCATTACAATCACACACAATCGAAAACAAATCAATCTTGTACAATTATCTTATTTAAAAATTCCTTCATTGCATATATCCGATTGGGCATCATATCTTTCCAAACTCTTCAAGAGTATAATAATTCAAATATTTGATATCGAGATCCAACTCATATTTATTATTATAATTTAAATATCTATCTCGAGTAAAGTCCAAATTCAACTATCATTTCAATCATCACAAGTTATACGGTATCAAGATCATATATTCCTCAATTATTCAATAAGACTCATATCGTACACTTATCGCACATAATCAATTTTCCATAATTTTATCAATAGTAAAATTTATACTATAATCAGTTATCTAACAACATCAAAGTAATAATTAATACGATTATTTTCTAGGAATTAAAACCCAATAAAGTTTCCAAATAATTTAATTAATTTATAAATAATCCTATTATTTAATTAAATATATGATAAAAGATATTTTACATATAATCTATTCATATCCTATTTTATTATGAGGAGATATTATATGAAGAAAGAATAAATAAAAGAAATATCGTTAATGTAGCATCGGGCACAACTAGCATAATATAGCATATTAGATTATCATATATAACAACCCTAACAAAATTTATATAAAACTAATCTAAGACTCATGAGGATTAGGATTACATATTATATATTTCACATATAACAATCACATATGATATATTTAGGATCATAATTACATATCAAGATTCATATAAAATTATCCTAAGACTTATGGGGATTAGAATTACATATCATATATTTCATATATAACAATCACATACAAAATGGATTTATCAAATTTACGGAATCAAACTGAAAATATATATACTACTATTTGTTAATTATGGAAACCTAGGCGAAACCATTTAAAAGAGAACATGTAAATATTTTAACATAGGTGCAGATTGGACAAATTAAAAAGGATATATATATATATACAAACACACATGCATACATACATACATACATACATACATACATACATACATACATACATACAAAAGTCAAGCACTCAAGGCAAAAGATGTACATGTATTATATATATTAATAAAGGATATATATATATATATATATATAAGTTTTAATCATGAAAACCGAGGCACCCAAAGTGTACATGTATATTCAATGATAAAGGGTTTTGAAAGAAGTTAAACGCAAATCAAGAAGGAGAAATATATGTATACAAGGAGGTGAGGCCTTTTGTTTTCATAAAGTAAATCACGCTAATCGAAAAGGAAAACATATATATACATATACAAATGCAAATGCAAGTGTTGGACAAAACACACATTTAAGGGTTTTTTCACAAAGATCGAGATCGACATCAAATGCACACTCGAGTATTGATTTGAAAACTCGAGTATTGGATCGCTTTCAAAAGGAAAACATATTAACAAAATATCCAAATATTAAGGGTTTTTCGATGACAAAGGATTATGATTACAATTAACTCCTTTGATCATAATATCTTCTCAGATGCTTAAAGAATGATTATTGGTTTTACTAGCCTCTTAGAAGAATAGAGAAAGAATAGAGGAAATAGTAGAAGAGAATAGGAGTAAAGAAGAAGAATATTCTTTGGTCTTGCTATTATTCTCTTCCTCTTCAAGCCTCACTTTTGTTTCTTTGTACAAAAACAAGAGCAAAACGAAAAATGTTAAAATCCCCAATTCACCCCCCGTGATTTAGCTCCACCTTCGTGTGAGGCCTTTTGTTTTCATAAAGGTTAGGCTAGATCTCTATTTATAACTTAAAATTAGGCCTCTTAGAAGAATAGACAAAAAATAGAGGAAATAGTAGAAGAGAATAGGAGTAAAGAAGAACTAATATTCGGGGTTAGGCTTAGCTTTGGGCTCTTCTACTATTGCCAACTCATTAATATGGTATATTAAATTCAATCAATCAACCATGGTGTGAATTTAATGTCATTAATAGGGTATATTAAATTCAATCAATCAATTATGATGTGAATTTAATGTGACTTGGTTGACAAGTAGTGGACATATTACCTAAAACTTCTTTCTTAGTGCATAAGTTGAAAATTCCTAAGGCAATTAGGATTATGGGTAATTGGCTATATAAAAAAAAGGTTATTACTATTAATAATAACCTGGGATATTACATTCTACCCTCCTTAAAATAAGTTTCGTCCTCGAGGTCGGAACACGAACTTTTTCAACGTCTCAGAATTGCGTGGAAACTCACCCACCCTCCTCACTTTTCAAGAAGATTCCAGAATGAATTAATTTGTTGCGAGGTTCCTCCGTTTGGGCCTTGAACGGCCACATAGGCCTTTTGGGCCACTTGAGGTCAGAAGAACACGAACTTTTTCAACGTTTCAGAATTGCGTGGAAACTCACCCACCCTCCTTACTTTTGATGAAGATTCCAGAATCCAAAAATTTGTTGCGAGATTCCTCCATCTGGGCCTTGAATGGCCACATACGCCATTTGGGCCACTTGAGGTCAAAAGAACACGAACTTTTTCAATGTCTCGAAATTGAGTGGAAACTCACCCACCCTCCTCACTTTTGATGAGGATTCCAGACGACATAAATTTGTTGCGAGGTTCCTCTGTTTTGGCCCTGAACGGCAACATAGGCCATTTGGGCCTACTTGACGTCCGAAGAACACGAACTTTTTCAACGTCTCGGAAATGCGTGGAAACTCACCCATCCTCCTTACTTTTCATGGGGATACCAGAATCCATAAATTTGTTGCGAGATTCCTCCGTCTGGGCCTTGAACGGCCACATAGGCCATTTGGGCCACTTGAGGTCAGAAGAACACGAACTTTTTTAACGTCTCAGAATTGCGTGGAAACTCACCCACCCTCCTCATTTCTCATGAGGATTCCAGAATGCCTAAACTTGTTGCGAGATTCATCCGTTTGGGCCTGTAACCATTTGGGGCAACTTGAGGAAGAAGAACACAAACTTTTTTCAATGTATCGGAATTGCGTGGAAACTCACCCGCCCTCCTCATTTCTCATGAGGATTCTAGAATGCCTAAACTTGTTGCGAGATTCCTTCGTTCGGTCCCTGAACGGCCACATAGGATCATTTGGGCCAACTTGAGCCAGAAAAACACGAACTTTTTTCAACGTTTCAGAATTGGCTGGAAACTCACCCACCCTCCTCATTTCTCATGAGGATTCCAGAATGCCTAAACTTGTTGCGAGATTCCTCCTTTTGGGCCGTGAACCATTTGGGACAACATGAGGCATAAGAACATGAACTTTTTTCAACGTCTCGGAATTGCGAGGAAACTCACCCACCCTCCTCATTTCTCATGAGGATTCCAGAATGCCTAAACTTGTTACGAGATTCCTCTGTTTGGGCCGTGAACCATTTGGGACAACATGAGGCATAAGAACACGAACTTTTTTCAACGTCTCGGAATTGCGAGGAAACTCACCCACCCTCCTCATTTCTCATGAGGATTCCAGAATCCTCAAACTTGTTGCGAGGTTCCTCCATTTGGGCCGTGAACGGCCGCATAGGCCATTTGGGACAACTTGAGGCAGAAGAACACGAACTTTTTTCAATGTCTCGGAATTGCGACGAAACTCACCCACCCACCTCATTTCTCATAAGGATTCCAGAATGCCTAAACTTGTTGCGAGATTCCTCTGTTTAGGCCCTGAACCATTTGGGACAACTTGAGGCAGAAGAACACGAAATTTTTTCAACGTCTCGGAATTGTGACGTAACTCACCCACCCTCCTCATTTCTCTTGAGGATTCCAGAATGCTTAAACTTGTTGCGAGATTCCTCCGTTTGGGCCCTGAACCATTTGGGACAACTTGAGGCAGAAGAACACGAACTTTTTTCAACGTCTCGAAATTGCGAGGTAACTCACCCACCCTCCTCATTTCTCTTGAGGATTCCAGCATGCCTACAGTTGTTGCGAGATTCCTCCATTTGGGCCCATAACCATTTGGGACCACTTGAGGCAGAAGAACACGAACTTTTTTCAACGTCTCAGAATTACGAGTAAACTCACCCACCCTCCTCATTTCTCATGAGGATTCCAGAATGCCTAAACTTGTTGCGAGATTCCTCCGTTTGGGCCCTGAACCATTTGGGACAACTTGAGGCAGAAGAACACGAACTTTTTTCAACGTCTCGGAATTTCGAGGAAACTTACCCACCCTCCTCATTTCTCATGAGGATTCCAGAATGCCTAAGCTTGTTGCGAGATTCCTCCGTTTGGGCCCTGAACCATTTGGGACAACTTGAGGCAGAAGAACACGAACTTTTTTCAACGTATCAGAATTGCGTGGAAACTCACCCACCTTCCTCATTTCTCATGAGGATTCCAGAATGCGTAAACTTGTTGCGAGATTCCTCCATTTGGGCCCTGAACCATTTGGGACAAGTTGAGGCTTCTTAGATTCTCAAATAATTGAAGTTTGAGACTGAAGTTCATGTAATTCTCAAATTAGTTTGCTTGTTGTTGTTGAAATTTGCTTAGGTGACTGAACAAATGGAATCTACTGTTTTGCTGAAATTTAAGGACAAAATATGTTTTGTCTTCACTTCTGGATCCATTAGGCTTCATGATGTCTAACTAATTTGATTCTTCCCGTGTTATCTGTGTTAATCCTTTATGCTTGCCTTGAAGAACCCGAGCTGTGTGCTTTCTTCAAATACTTGTTTTATAATATGATGTACCATATCTTCCTGTGTATGAGTTGATTATAATCTGAATAAAAATTCCTTTATTTGAATGAATAAAATACATTAAAAAATTAAACATATAATGAATTGGCCTTACAAGAATCATAAGACAAATGTAAGACGTGACTTATATTGTGATGAGCTTATGCATTATTTTCTTTAGCTCTCTACATTTCATCATTGTAACAGGGAATAGGATTTTGATTAGAATCATTGAATCCTCCTTTGTTGTCTAGTTCTATTTTCCAAACATTAATTTCAAAATCCCAGAAGTCTCCTCAATCTTCTGGTTATCTTTTAATGTCTATCATTGGTGAACAATATTTGCACAGGTTCTTATCATATTTAAATTTGCATTTATAATTGCAATAGACTTATGAACAAGTTAGATGTAGCTATGAACAAGTTAAATAAGTAGAAGACATTTGCAAGTGTATGATTCATAATGAACAAATTTAACAATGCTTCAAATACTTCTGCTTTAGGCCTGTCATATGGATTGCATATTTCTCTTATTTTTGTCATTCAACATGGTTGCTATTTACTGATATACATTGCTGGAAGATGATGAGTATTGCAAGATGTACTTGTTGGTTGAAGAGTTTACTTTGTCTTGTATGATAGGGACTGGCTAATGCAGTAGGTGAGGTGCTTCCTCATGCTGAACACAGATTTTGCGCACGCCATATTTACTCTAACTGGAGCAAGAAATGGAGGGGGAATGAGTTGAAGAAGAAATTGTTTACTTGTGCATGGAGTTCATATCCTCAAGAGTTCAAAGACAATCTCTCAGCTCTAGGTTTGTTGAAGAAGGAGGCAGCAGAGGATGCGGTCAGTTACAACGTTAACGCATGGGTAAGAGCCTATTTTACACCAAGATGTAAGTCGTGGATGGTGGATAACAACATTAGTGAGTCGCTCAATGCGTTGATAGATGAGTATAGGTTCTTACCTGTGATTAGGATGTTAGATGGCATTAGATTGAAGATGATGGTAAAGTGGGCCGAAAGTGAGGCAAATGTAAGTGGCTGGCATACTGAATTTAGTCCTAAATGTATGGATCTATTTGAGTGTAATAGGTTTCTAGCAGTTGATTGTAGAGTCTTCTTCAATGGAGATGAGGGATATGAGGTAGTTGAGGGAGCTGATAGGCATTTAGTTTATCTTTCTAGAGGAATGTGTACATGTAGAGCCTGGGATTTGACTGGAATACCTTGTCAACATGCTATTTGCGCCATGTATCACGCTAAGACTGATCCCAAGCCCCAAATCTCACACTACTATCACAAAGAAACCTATCTTGCAGCATATAGAAAAAAACTTGAACCAGTTAGGGGAAGGAAATTTTGGGACACTGAAAATTTCCTACCCATGCTACCACTACCACTTGCTAACTTTCCTAGACCACCTCAAAAGAAAAGAAGCAGAACTGATGAAGCTACTAGAAGGAGGAAATTATCCAAAGTTGATCCTCATGCAAGTGGCCTAAGTGGGTCAGCTCCTCCTAATAATCCTGACCAAGTTGGTCCTGAAAGGTTGACCAAGCGTGGTAAGAGTCACAAATGCACCCATTGCAAGCAACCAGGGCACAATAAATCTACTTGAAAGGAGGTAAGTGATGTTGTACTAATTCTGCCTTTTAAACTAATTTCCTTGTCATGTCTTTATGTGATATTTTAACATTAATTTACTTGCAATTTTTACTTGGTCCATGTGAGCCACCCATTGGAAACGAACACCACAGTGCAAGGAAAGGCAGGCGGCAGTCATCGCAATAGCCACCTGATCCTCTTAATTCCCAAACCTCTCAACTGCCATCTGAACCAACACAAGTCACCCAACCACGTCCATCTAATTTAAAACACAGGAGAGCAATACATAGGAGAGCTGAATATGGGTTTGGGGTAAGATATGACGAGACCACAAGATCTTCTGTTTATAATGTAAGGTCCTCATTTGATCTTCTGATCCAGAAACCAGATTTGCAGTCCCAAATGAAAGAGAATTGCGAAAGACGAGGGGCTTTAACTCT
This sequence comes from Acacia acuminata, assembly GCA_019022655.1. Classification (NCBI taxonomy): domain Eukaryota; kingdom Viridiplantae; phylum Streptophyta; class Magnoliopsida; order Fabales; family Fabaceae; genus Acacia; species Acacia acuminata. The sequence continues at coordinate 864,262 of JAFJYI010000294.1, forward strand.
GCACAAGGAATGGAGGGTTCAAGATTAATTCAATTTGAACCCCAACCAATCAGTGCCGCTGTGCCTTCTGATCTTCCATTCCAACCTCCAGGTCTACAATGGAGAGGACACCCCTCTGTGACAACCTCACAGCTCTTAGCACAAACCCGGACGCAAATTCAGAGGAACAAACTCAGACCAAGGAAGCCTATTTAAATGTCTCTATCACCAGTTCATTATTTTGGTTGCATTTTGGTGTAAAGAGGCTTGGTAGCCTTTTGTATATTTTGGGGATATTTTGGTTGTATTATGGTGTAAATTTTGGAACAAATGTGGTCATTATTGTAAACAAGCTAGGTTGCTTTCTTGTCCAATACATTGTCACTTTTTGTGTAAAGTGCACCAGGTGTTATTAATACAATGATACATGGTCATTGTTTAGGCCATTGGATTCTATTTATATATGTAGCTAGCGCACTTACAGTGAACAATAATTAATTTTTGGATGCATTTATATTGCTCTTCAATGCTTACAGATGGTTCTTGATTTTGTGATCAAATGGTACCCACTTGAAGGATCCCCATTGAGTTTTCCAGGAAGTTGGTTTTGGTTTTAGTTTGTTGGTAATTTATCATGCTTCCTGTCAATAGATATATATATCATCATCATCATGCTTCATGTCATTAGACAAAGTGTAGGCCGCTGATAAGACCACAGGATCAAATGCTTGCTTATTTTGGTCATTAATGCCAATAGATATATATATCATAGCATGATCAAAAAGCAAGCATATCTCGATAGGAAGCATGATGATGACATGCTTCCTGTCAACAATCGATGTCTTACTATAATATACAAAGAAGGAATGATCTGAATTTTTCAGTACAATACATTACAGTACAGTGCGCAAGGTTGAACTAAACAACAAATAAATAATACATTACAACATTTAACCATCCCTAACACTAACAAATAAAATACACATAACCCCTTACATTTTCATTAGCACCCACACCACCCAAGTAAGTATCAATGTTGCTAATGCAAGTTTCAACCTCAATTGCACCTTCTTCACTTCACTTTCTTTCACTTCATATCCAACTTTCAGCTTCATCACCTCACCTTCAACTTGAACAAGCTCTTCGTAAAACCTTGTGCACGCATTCCCTCTTCGAAGTTGATTGTTCTCCTCGTATAACTTGTCTATGTTTGTGAGTAAATCTTTGATAACTGCATTTTCCCTATCCCCAAACACACCATCGTGCCAATCAAAATATCCACAACCTCCATCCTATGATTCAACATATAAACCCACCATTAAAATTCATGAACCCATTCCATTTAAATTAATTCCACATCAACCAAATCTTACCTGGTAGTAATTCTGGCAACCGTAAAACCTCCTGCTTGGGTTTCCTTCCGACCAAGACGTCCACTAGAGAGCCAACAAATTGTGATGGCAATAACGAATGGAACCTTCGTAGTGCTCCTCGCAACTGGGCCGTCTGAGGAAAACTACTTTCCTTCGTGATTTCTCCTTTCTCCCTCTTGTCGATGTTGAAGACAACTGCATCGAGCTCCTACTCGATTCCTCGTTCCTCACACCTCGCATCATGCTCGATACTGTGCTCCGTCGGGGTTGCAGACAAGAATGGGGGTTGCAGACGAGAAGCTATATCGCTGAGTATTGACACCTAAATCGACGAGAGGGTTGTAGACGAGAAGTTATACGCAGACGCAAAGCTAAATCCAGAGTATTGTAGATGAGGGTTGCAGACGAGATGAAGATGAGAAGCTAATAAATCGGTACCCACGGTTGGAGACGAGATGCAGATGAGAAGTTGAATTATATTATGTGTTAGATTTTGGGGATTAATCAATTTTTGGGAATAAAAGATAAATAAATCACATTTTCCAGATAAATAAATGATCTAGTCAGATTCCACTTGTCTGCTACACACTCCTAGTTAGCGTCCACGTCATATATTTAAGTCAAATCTTCCAACTTAACGGTCAACATCTACCCCCTTAACGGTTACTGTGACTTTTGCTCCTATTTTGTAACCACATAGTCACTTTTGCACCTAAAAAAAGCACTTTCTACTGGGCGCTCTTCTGACAAAAGCAAATGCGTATTTTTGCACCTTAATCTTAAAATTTATAAAAATAACTTTTGGTCTTGTAGGGCCGGCTTTGGCTATATGCTCTCAGGGCGGGCCTTGACTTATCCCGGGCCTAAAAGGGCCAACCCTGATTCTCAGCTCTAGTTATATATAAGAGAAAGCCTAAATTCAACAAGCTTCCCCTTATTAGGGATCCAAATTGGACCGAGAATCCGAGAGAGAGAAAAGAAAACAGCCTTTAAGATTGTACCAAAAAAAAAAATTAAGTAAAAACTTTAGGGAAGATATATAAATACCATGTGAATTTTTAAAGCCGAAAAAAGTCTATTAACACTTGTAAAAAATAGAGAGCTGATAGGGGATCGAATTGGGTTTTTGAAGTGTTGATAATTTTATCATACTATCCTTCAATTTTTAAAATAAAAAAAAGAAAAGGTCACCTTGCTAGAGTTCATCAGCAGGGCTCCAGAAATGGGTATTTCATTCAAATCAAAAACCGAACCATTGTTTTAGATCTATAAACAAGAAATCGAACAAAAAAAAATCCAACCTTGCAAATTAAGATCAACTAATGCAAGTCAAAATCGAAGCAAAAGAAATAAGAAAGAAATCAAACCCACACTAGATCGGACAAGATCAGACTCCAAACCCACACTAGATTGGACGAGATCAGACTCCAAACCCACACTAGTAAGCAACCAAATTGAACCCACAGTTATTCCTCCTCCTCCTTCTTCTTATATGGTGGCAATATGATCAAGGCTATGACTCTTCAATAAGATGGGTTGAACTTATTGCATCACATAGGATTTTGAAATTCCTCTTCATTTCAATAAGATCAGGAATCAACTTGGTTTATAAGGCATATATGGTGGCAATAAGATTACGGCCTAGATTTTTAAAGACTTAGTTAAGTCAATGACCTCTATAGTTTGAAAGGTAGGAGAGTCGCTTAGGAAAGTCAGTGGAGGCGGCGGAGGACCCCACCATTAAGTGTGTACAGTTTTGATGCCTCCTAAACCAAGTCAATCCTACGGCTCCTGTGTCTATATGCTTTGTCTTTTGCTTTTGCTGCAAAAAGCATTGAAGGCAAAGGCTCCTTCTTTCGGGTCATCAATCCGATTGTCGGATGCTGGAGGCAGAGGTAGAGGCAGAGGAGTGGAGGTTGATGTTGCGGGGAAGGAAATGGAGAGAAAGAGAAGGGAGAAGAAAGTTATAGGGAGGTGGATGTCAGTGGGGAAGGAAGTAAAGAGAAAGAGGAAAGAGAAGAAAGTGAAAAATAGAAAAAATAAAAATAGAGCATTTAAGTCTTCTCACTTAAACTTTGATATTCAAGATTGGGTGAAGGGTCAATTTTACACATGACGCTTCATGTCAAAAGATCATCCAAAGACCACGACCTTTGTTTTGGATAAAAAATACACACCACGTTACGTTTCGGATCAAAAATACCACTACATTAGTCAAACCGTTAGTTGACCGATTAATGCCGCACGCGATGGCGTTAAAGTCGACGTGGACGACGCGTGGAAATAAAAAATTAGAAAAAAATTAAAAAAAATAGGAAAAAATAGAAAAAATTAGAAAAAAATAGGAAAAAAATTCAAATAATTAAAAAAATAAAAAAATGCGAAAAAGAATTAATAAAAAATTGGAAAAAAATTAGGGAAAAATAAATAAAAAAATTAGGAAAAAATTATAAAAAATTGGAAATAAATTAGGGAAAAATAAAATAATGCGAAAAAAATTAGATAATTGGAAAAAAAGTAATAAAAATTGGGAAAAAAATATGGAAAAATAAAAAAAAATAAGGAAAAAATTCAAATAATTAGAAAAAATATAAAAAATAGGAAAAAAATTAGGGAAAAATAAAAAAAATTAGGAAAAATTCAAATAATTAGAAAAAAAATTAAAAAAAATTGCGAGAGATTCTATTCCATCTCTCATATTTCCTCTACTCCGTATCTCTCTTTGAAGCAACCTTCACTCTCTCTCCATCTTCATTTGGGATATTTTTCTAGCGTAAATTCGTAATCCTTCCAAATTTTCCCTTGAAACATACAAGCATAAATTTCGTGCTCCTTTTGAACTTTTGGTTCGCCGTCAAGTGTCGTTCTTGCCCTCTCGCTATATATTTTTTAAAATATTTACAGGAACGTGTCTAAATTATTAAAGAAATGAATGGTAGGTTCCTGAATTTTTATCCAATTATTTTAATTTTTTTCTAATTATTTGAATTTTTCTGAATTTTTTTAATTATTTTTATTATTTTCTAATTTTTCCTTTTTTTCTAGTTATTTGAATTTTTCTGAATTTTTAATTATTTTTCTAATTATTTTAATTATTTCCTTATTTTTTTTTCTAATTATTTGAATTTTTTTCCGAATTTTTTAATTATTTTAATTTTTCCCTAATTTTTTTCCAATTTTTTTCTAATTATTTGAATTTTTTCCAAATTTTTTTTAATTTTTTCCTATTTTTTTAAAATTTTTATTTTACGTCGTCGTCGCGTCGCCAAGATCCACGTCATTTAGTCTTGCGTCAGCGTTAATCTGGCCGGTTTAATGCCACTAAGTGGTATTTTTGATCCAAAACGTAACGTGGTGTGTATTTTGATCCAAAACAAAGGTCATTGGTTTGGATGATCTTTTGAAAAGGCCATGTAAAATTAAAATTCTTCACCCTTCAAGATTTTTATAATGTAATCTCTCTCTCCTTTGTAAATATTAATGGATTTTTCTGAATTTTAGAAGTTTATACGGTATTTGTTTGTAAATACGGTATTTGTTTGTAAATACGGTATTTATTTGTCTTGTTCCATCCGTTTTACCATTTTTTCCTCTCCGTTTTCTCCATCATACCGATGAGTCGAGGTAGACGCCAAGCGAAACAAAATAGCAACTAAATATGCAGAGGTTTTGAGTTTGAGTACCAACAGACGATTTTGTTTTACAATTCCCACTAGGACAAAGCAAGACGGCGACTGTCTCCAGGAACCACAAACAACCATTGTTTTACAGTGCTTTCTCTATCTTCTTCACGAAAGAATGATCGTGGATGAACACCAACTCTCGTGCTTTTTCTAATATCCTCCGCCTGTTTTCCTTTCCCTAAGATCTCCAGGAATCATCGGTCTGTTTGTGTTTCTGTGCGATTGATTTTCGAGAATCATCATCGTCTGCTGCATGTAAAATTATATCCTTTTGTTCTGAATGGATCTGAGGCGTGCTGTAATGCTATGATTTGGGGACTTTCATCCATGATGGGATTAAAATCCGTTGGCGGATTACTCGCATAAACCCAATTAAATTAGCACGTGGGTTCAGTCGTTGATTTACTGATTCACCTGTTTATTTGTTTCTTTGCTTGTGTTATGCATAAATGGAAAAGGAATTGGGCAAAGTCCATTTGTGAGTTGGAGCTATATTTGAGGTCTGACTCTGGGTCATGGATGGGGTCAGCCCTGATAATGAGGCCGAGCAGTCTCAGTGCAGAGACTTGGGCGTTGCATCCTCATCTTCAGCGTCGACGGGGTTAGGATGGAGGCCCAGCCAGCTTGGGTTTACTCCATATATATGGTCGGGTGAAACTTCGGATAATTCCCAAACTCTGCGTGTTGTTGTGAGGAAATCTGTGAGTTACTTCCTGAATTTTCTGCTAATTTTGATGATTGATAATAATTCTTCTATCATTGTTACATCATATTTGCTGAGAATATCTGTCTTTGATTTGCCAGTCAAAGTTCATTGTTCAGGGTGATGAACTACGGGCATGGATTTTGGGATGCCAGAGCTAGATTGTTTATGTGAAACTATTATATTGATTTAGTTTAAGCTTGAAACTCGGTACTTCCTGTGACATATTTTGAGTCGCGGATAGTGGAGTTTATCCATTTGTACTGAATGTTTCGTGGGTCCAGTGGACTAAACATAGAGACATGTTTTGGCACTAGCTCAGTTGACAAAAATATTGAGAAATTTTACTTAAGGATGTTGGATACATTTTTTTTTAAATTAATCTAGACTAGGATGACCAAACCTATGGTGTTGTACCATAACATGAGTTCTCAGAGAATCGCTACATAGTTTGTTGGCCAGAAATAAAACAAATAAAAAACGGAGAAGGAAAATAAAGAAAAAGAAAAGGCTAATTGCTTGAAATATCATAACTAAAGATGAGATGTAAACCCCCACAGTCCTTTGCACTGCTAATTGTTGTCTTTTCCAAAATGCACAAGTGTAATTAGTGAAAAAGTATAGATTATTAGACAATGTGTGGATAGATTATAGATTACATGCCAATTTAGTTACCCATGAGTCATTTTAAAGAGTCAATGATTAAAGATAACTTTCCACAGTCATCAACTTTTGATATGATTCCTTAGAGCATCGAACAGAATATTTATGAGATAAAATGTTTTACCAATCATATAACTTATGGCACTAGAGCCCACTAAAGAGTATATTTCTAGCTAGGTTTGCAAAAAGATTGAGCTAGACCTGGTCTGAAAATACTTTGGGCTAGATTCTGTTGTCCAAGGGTTGGTCTAACTTGACATGTACCCGGTAGTGGACCATATCGGGCCCAGTCTCCTTGGTTTATGGACCACTTGGTTTGAAGAGTTAGCCTTGAACCTGAGTGACCAACCTGGTCCGGTTTGGTCTATTTTGTGTCCGGTTGGTTTTTTTCAAGCCAAGACCAGACAGGGTTACCCCAGGTCAAATTGGTTTCTTTGAGTTGTTTTTTGAAAAGGTCTGTTTCCAAGATTCCTAGCTTGATACTTAATTCTTCATCCAGTTATGTTGAAGGCCTAGTTGAACTTACTTGTACGCTTCCTCCTTCAGGTCACCATTAAAAAATATACTTAGTAGAGGCCAATCTAGGTTTTCTTCCATTGAGGAAATAATTTTTATGATAGAGTTTAGCAGCAAGTGTAAGTGTTTTTGATAGTCAATGTCATGGGTTTGAGTGAACCCTTTGGCAATAAACTTGGCTTTATATATTCTTATGCCCTAGCGAAGGTGTACTTATTTTCAAACAAAGCTGTTTAACGTTTATATTGAAAGGGTAGCAGCACATTGCTGCTCAGTAAAAGCTCATGGTTTCTTTAAGTGTGTCTATTCATTAGATATGCAGAGGTGGCGGTAGCAGCATATTTGCTGCTCTGGAAAAGCTCATGGTTTCTTTAAGTGTGTCTATTCATTAGATACTTAGAGGCAGTTTGCAACTTTATCTGCTACTCCCTTTGGTCTTTAATGTAAGACATGTTTACTTTATTTAATTAGATTAAGGAAATTAGTTAAGTTAGTTAATATGATATGTATTTTTTAAATCACCCTAGCCATCTTCCTAAATTCCTTCATTCTCTCTCCTCCTTGATTATTGTTGAGGGAGTATCAATCAATAGGGGTAAATTATAAAAAGATTAACAAATATTAAAAATATATCTTATATCTAGGACTAAGATCAACTCCCTAAATTTGTCCTATATTAAGGACCAAAGGGTGTATCTTTTCTTTTCTGTTCCTGTCTTATTCTTGGGAGGATGCTTAATCCTTCTCTTCATTTGATATCGGGGGGTGCTTGGGCAACTATGTTGCATGAATGGGTTTATAGTTTCTTTTCTTTTCTGTTCTTTGGAGGGTACTTCATCTTACTCTTTTGTGAAATTCTATCCTTTATATTTTTTCCCAGCGAATGTATATGTGTGTGAAATTATCAGGGTTCTTTTTTACTGGTGCCCAATTATGAAATTCCCTTGTATAGTGGCTTAACTATTCAGAACTTGATCAAAATAATTATATGTCACTTAAAACCATAGAATTGATAGTCCTTATTGAAGACCTAAATCAGCTACCAATTTCCAGTTCTATTAGATTAAGGCTTTTGTAAGTTATTCCTGTAAGGAGGAGATTTATCGAGCCATTTCATTGGTACCATTGTTTTCCTGAATGCTCTTCCCTAGACTTATACCTGTTAAACAATGCTGCTTCCTCATTAAGAGTAAACTAACAGTTGGAATTAGATTCATCATATGAAATTTTGCTAGCTAATCTCTTTTTCATTCAGTGTGGCATTTCATTTGGCATCACATTGTGTTTTGGAAATTCCTCACTTGTATTCTAACTCCTTCTCCAAGTGTTGTTGCTGAACTGGAAAAATTTGTTGAAAGTCAAAGTCCATTTCTTAATCGGAGCATTTAAATGTTGCATCATTTTGGTATTGATTTGTAGTTTGATATCTTTATTATTTGTACTTCACTGGGTAAAAAAACCTTTGAAGATAGAGTACTCAGCCGGGACTTTGGACTTATGTTCAACTTCCAATTTGCAGCTGCTGGCAAGATTGACCAAGGAAATAGTTGAAACATACCAAATATGCAATCCACAGTTCAAGTATTCTGAAGAGCTAAATCCAAAACGATATTTGACCAGCCCATCTGTTGGAGTGCTTAATGATGGCTATGATAATGTTAACTCAGATCTTATTCTGACAGTGAATTATGTCTTGGTCAATTTAGAGAGAAATAGAAGGTTTGTTATTCACTCAGACCTTATTCTGACACTGAACAATGGTTATACAGATCCTGTATGGCAACTCTGTTAAGGACAGAGTGAACAAAATAAAAGTCTCACCATGAGCATCTATATTTAAATCTCCAAATTTAAATTTTGTGGTTAACTTGCTACTGCAAGTGTCGAACTAAATTCCTATTTAAAATTGATTTTGAATATCATCAGCTCTATAATCTACATATCCGTTTTCTTGCTTTTCTTTTTGGCAGAATTGTCTAATATACATTTCAGACCATAATCTGTCTTTGTTTTTTCTCTTTTGTGCACATAATAATTTCCAAGCAATTGACAAATCTGCCTGTGGAAGCTTATGCTTTGTGTTGCCTTTTTTTACTGTTATGATACACAGTGATATAAAAAATTCTTGCAATTCAATTACCAGACCTCATTTATTTGTACGATGGTTCTTTCTTATTATTCCCATTTATATGCACAGATGGGCAATTGTGGAATTACATTAGGTAGTGAGGTACTAGCTACCACTAGCAGATTTCTTATATCTTGCGGTTTAGTAATTACCACATTCCATGTTGCAATCGGCCCCCCAACTAAAGTAATTGTTGGTCTCAAGAGTTGAACCTCAATCTCTGTGTGTTATAATACTGTATCCCTGCAAAGACGTTTGTACCATTATTTTCAGGGGCATTTCATGTAATTATTTTCTCCCCTACAAGACTTCACTGAACTCAGAACTTTTCTTGAAAGGATCATTCAATTATGAATTTTCTAAATTCTTCATATCGGTTAACGCTATCAGATTGTTGGCATATACTATGAAAAAGCTTGCTGCTGGTTATATGTGGGAACTTTCTTTGGTTAATGATAAATTTTTTTAGGACTTTACACTTTTTGATTATTCTTTTGTATCATCTTTTCAGGAGAGCATATTATTTAACATGCTGTATTGCTTTCTCATTTTTATTTTCAATATTAGACACTACTTTTTCTCTATAAATTCCGTCAAATATCAAAAGGAATATTTAAGGATTTTGAAGTTATAGCAAATGTTTCCCCTTGCCTCCCCCTGACAGAGATGTTGGGATGTGTTTAAAAATTTTCTTTCCAATATTTTGCAGATATCTTGTCAAAGATGTCCTTGGCCATGGGACATTTGGACAAGTGGCTAAATGTTGGGTTTCAGATACTAACAGCTATGTTGCTGTGAAGATCATCAAAAATCAACCTGCATACTATCAACAGGCATTGGTTGAAGTATCTATTTTGAATACGGTAGTCTTTTGATTCTTACTCCTGTGAAGCTAATCATTTTATTGTTAGTACAACATGAAGTATCTATTTTGAATGCAGTAGTCTTTAATTCTTACACCTTTGAAGCTAATCATGTTATTGTTCGAACAACTTAGAGGAGTATGTCTGTTATATTACTATGCTCTTTCCTTCATGCAGTTAAACAAGAAGTATGATCCTGAGGACAAGCATCACATTGTTCGTATTTATGATTATTTTGTATATCAACGGCATTTGTGCATATGCTTCGAACTTTTGGACACAAACTTGTAAGTTACAGATTATGTGGCTTCTTTTGTTCTTCCATTTTCTTAGTGATGCAATTAAATTTGATAATCTTACCTGAGATAGTAATACTGCAAGACTATTGTGTTAGACTTGTTTATTTGCATTCTTTTGCATATGTCAGTGTTGACATTCTGTTCCCACACAGGTACGAGCTTATCAAGTTGAACCATTTTAGGGGATTATCTCTGAGTATTGTTCAGTTGTTCTCTAAGCAGGTATTCTAGTTTTATCTTGAAATTTTCCTCTTGCCCCCTAATTTGTTTTGATATTCTAGTTGGACTATTTTCTTTATTTTATGGTTTTAGATATTACATGGACTGGCTCTATTAAAAGAGGCTGGCATCATTCATTGTGATCTGAAGCCAGAAAACATTCTTCTGTGTACAAGGTTGGTTTCTTATTATATAGTCCTATAGACAACTCTATGCTGCAACCTTTTCGTGTTGAATTTTAATTTCATGGATAAATGTTTGTGTCATAGTGTGAAGCCAGCAGAAGTTAAGATTATTGACTTTGGATCAGCATGCATGGAAGACCGTACTGTTTACTCCTATATTCAGGTTTACTTTTACGGTCAGTGTTGGTTTCTATGAGCTTTTTTTAATTGTACTAATTACATTCTTCCTTTCTACTGCAGAGTCGATATTATAGGTCTCCTGAAGTTCTTCTTGGATATCAGTATCCTATAAAATGAAATTGCTGATTTATACTATCATTTTAGAACTGTTTGGCAATAGTAAGGTTGCTGCTATGTGACTTGGTGGTTACGGGTTCAAATCTTAGAAATAAGCGGAGGTAAAGCTGCATACACCTATCCCTCCTCAAACCTCACATTGTGGGAGCCTTGTGCACTGAGCCGTTCCTTTTTATACTATGATTTTAGAACTGTTTTTTTGCCCCTTTTCATTTCTCTCTCTCTCTCTTCTTTTGGGGGGGGGGGGTCATTATTTTACTTCATCGTGTTTTTTGTGTGGTTGTTTTCCTTTTCTTTGACCATTTTATTGCACTGTAAGTTCTGGGTTTTTTTAAGTGATCTCAGCTTCTTTTAGCCAATTGTAAGGTTTGTGATTTAGCTTATGTCTGTGTACTATGGGTTCGTCTTGTTATTAGCCTAATCACAAGTTGAGATTTGAAAAATCGGAGAAATTTTGTTGGATGATCATTTGAGTGATATAAGGGAAATTGGAGTAATTTCATGTTCCGATGATCATTTGGATGATATGTTCTCCCCTTGAATTAAGTTTAATGCTTGCGCTTTTTTTATATTGTAGGATAGAGAGCTAGTTGCGACTTTAGTGTTTTGTTTTTATTCGGATATTTTTCATTGGCTTCTGTTTGGTCCTTGATCATTATAAGATACACAACAGCTATTGATATGTGGTCCTTTGGGTGCATAGTGGCTGAATTGTTTCTTGGATTACCATTATTTCCTGGTGCTTCTGAATTTGATCTTTTGAGGCGGATGATTGAAATACTCGGGTATGCCTTTTTCTCTCAAGTAATGTATTTCCAGTTTGTAGCAGTCCAATTTGAAGGTCTCTTAAATGCACTTGATTAGCCACAAACAATTATCTGGTTGCTTGGAGAGTGAATTGAGGTCAGGCTGTTGTTTAAAAATGGTGGTTGCTGTTAGTCATCTTGCGTGTTGACAAAATAATAGAAAGAAAAAATAAGTGGACATATACACAAGGGCGAATTGAATTTGTGAAAGCTTGATAGCGATGCTTAATTCTCAGTTAATTTTCCTTATATAATGTTTATAATTTTTTGCCATAATTTTATGCATCGGTTTCTTAGAAAACTTTATGCCTAGAAAAACATGACAAAATTAGTCATTTGTATTGAAAAAAAGTAGCTATTGAGATGTTGTGAAATTTATGTGTTGCCAAAATAAAAATTCAAAAGCGTGATATAATGTTTATAATTTGAACATTCAATAATAGTAAGTAAATTTGAGTATTGTAATTTAGAAAATTCATACTTTGAAGGGAGCTCTGTTAATATATCCTTATAAACTTATTACTATTATTTTATGTATGTTTTGATACAATCCTGCTATAATTTCTAATTAGTATTCCTGATGCATTTCTTATTACTTTCACGACGTGCTCTGAACTCTCGCACAACTTCAAATTGAAGATGAAGATATATATATATATGTATGTTTGTATATGTGTGTATATATATATCTGTATATTTATTTATGTATGTATGTATATTTATATGTATGTGTGTATATATATGTATATGCTTTGACAGTTAATCATTTTGAATTTTTGATTCTGTAATGAACTTGGCAAGGAGCTTTCTTGGATGCCTCTTAATTCATGTAACTGCATTCCATTTAACACGTTTTATCTTGAAAGAAAAAACTCAGATTGGTATGGTATTAGAACCAGAATGAGAGGGAGAGAGGAAAAAAGAGAGAGGAACAGAGAAGAGATTCAAGAGAGAGAAAGAGGAAGAGAAGAAATGCCATTTCGTCACATATTCAATAGTTTGATTTACAATAGGCAGTGAGGTATTTATAATCCTCATCCCTTGCATACTTTTTGACGGTCTTATTTCCTCAATGGACTAACTACCCAATTACTAACAGCAACTAACAATTATTCATAGTCTTATTAATATTCCATAGTAATACGTCTCCCAAAAACATCCTTGCCCTCAAGGATCTAAAACAACAACTAAATATGAAACTGGACCTCGAAAATACGAAGTCTGAAGACTGAAACAAATCTTAAAACACAGGCTTTTGAATCCTGATGAAACTTTTGCGGATTAATGATAAAAGCTTCAACAAAGTCGAAACACAAAAACCCATTAACACTGGATGTAATTCTCGCATTTTTTCTGGTTAATATAGAGCCTATGCTTGATGAAAGTGAAGAAGCCAAGTTTCTAGTCCTCAAGGATAGGGACCCCCTTCCTCTAGAAGCCAAGCTCGTGTTTTCCCACGTCCTTGACTTATGAAAGTCAGATGAAAGCCCACGCATGGTGACCCCAAGTCCATTCAAAGTCATCCTCGCATCGTGCTTCCTTTTGTTTGCTTCCTTTTGTTGCACTTGAAAGACATTGCGTTGTGATAAGGAAGATGTAGAAGAAATGGGGGAAAGAGAGGGGAGAGAGGCAGAACGGCTGCATTCTGATCATTCATTCATCATATTCAACATTCAACATAAAAGCATTCAAGATATTCAAGATATTTTGACCCAAATGCAAGGTGAACCAGGCGGAGTCATGACCCTAATGGTTCAGTTGGCATCTGAGTCAGCCAGAAACTCCAAAAAGAAGCATCAAGAAATATATTCCTGAGATTAATTCTGGTCCCTTCTTCTACTCTCGGTCCAGTTTTATTTCAAGACTAAACCAGAAAAAAAAAAAAAAAAAAAAAAAAAAAAAAAAAAAAAAAAAGAAGACAGCCAAGACTTGAAGACAGCAAAGACACGGGCCAGTTTTGTTCAAAGACTTAACCCAGAAAAGACAAAAAGACAATCAAAATAATAGCAATAGAAACAATAATACTAACTCTACACCTTACATATCACGTTGACATCCCAGTCATACCAAAATCCATCTTCATGTGTTTGTTTTCATTGTTGGTTTCTTGTTTAGAAATAGAAGGTTCAAGAATTTCTTCTTCTACTGATATCTTGATGGGTGTAAGAGGAATCTTGGAGATAAATGAAACATTCTTGGGAGGTGTCAATGTGGCTTGGGAGGCTGAAGCCACAAGGGTTGTTGCTGTGGCACTTGAAATAGAGAACACGTGCTTGTAACTCGTCTTCTCGCTAAGCCTTTTGTGTTAAGCCTTCCGTTTGTGAGTTCTTGCATTCGGGCCAAACTCTTTGCTTCACACATAGTTCTTGTCCCCAAGATCTCTTCCTTGACTAAAGAAAGGTAGGTATCGACCCGAAGCTTTTCGGTTAGCGCAAGCCTCTTGGATCAGAGATTAAGTTGTGCATTGAAATCAGGAAACGGCCCTATTTGACACGGATGGGTGATGATCACAGCTTCTTGAATATCATTCTTGGGAATCGTGATTGGAATCCACAATGTTGAGAGTGGTGTTAATTTCTTCTAAAGTGCAAGCGATCTTCTACAATTGGGTAGACCTGTGGGAGACTATTTCTTGGAGATACTGAAGGCGTTCTTACATGGCTCTTGACGTTGATGTAGAAACTATAAGGTTAAGCAAACATAGTGGGAGGGCTTAGAATCATCCACTTTGTTACCATTGTTGTGTTGTTAGAACCAGAATGAGAGAGAAAAAGGAAAAGAGTGAATTAGAGAAGCGATTCAAGAGAGAGGAGAAACAGATAGAGCAGAGAGAGGAAGAGAATAATGCCATTCCATCACATATCCATTAGTCTGATTTACAATAGGCAATGAGGTATTTATAGTCCTCATGCCTGACATACTTTCTAACAGTTATATTGCCTTAATGGACTAACTACCCAATTACTAACAGCAACTAATGAAGTAATGAACAACTATTCATAGTCTTGTTAATATTCCATGACCCAGACCATCCAACCCATCTGTTAGTTTCACTGGGTTGATATTGGTTTTCTAGCTTTTTCCTAGTTTGCTTTTTGAATCGTTGAGGCATATATCTGGATTGGACTTATAAGAAGAACTAGTCGAACTAGCCAGTCCGGTCCGATTCTATCAACATTGAAGCAGCTTTATTCCAGATTTCATTGCAAGTTTCATAAGATTGATTAATATGAAGGAAGCAATTTAGAATCAACATGATGCCATAAAAATGCATATAATTGGGCATCAACTTTGACCCAAGTTGATATATTTGCAGCAGGAATAGCTCTCTTTTACGCAGGTGATGTATGTGATCTTGTCCCTTGAACTATAAGTGTACAATGGTAGCCAAGATTTATAGTTAGATGCTTCCTTAAGTTATTGAGTGGTAATCATAAAACTCCCACTAATAAAAGGTGAGATGATACTTGACTTTGACATTTCTTAAGAATACATGGCTGGTTTTCCTAAGAAAAGGGAAAATGGAATGATATTGGATGATCTACCCCTAGGAATCACTTGGGTAGTATTTGATGTTGGCAAAAACAACCAATGACAAGAAAGGATGTTGTATGCAGGGTTGAGGCAGAAAAAAAATTATGGGTGGCGAGTAGTAAAGAATTTGAATTATAATTACAAACAATTATCAATAAATTTATTTAAAATATTTATTGAATAAACATAATTATATTATTTATTGAAATTAAAGAATAATGTGGAACCAGTCTTTTTGCTTGTAGGGGTAAGGTTGCATACATTGATTCTTCATCTAGACCCCATCTGGTGGGAGCTTTGTGCACTAGGTTGCCTTTTAGTTTACTAAAATTAAAGAATAAGCACACATTTTTTAGCACCTCTCTCACACACACACATCTATGTATATGATAAATTATAAGTAAACACATGAGATTTTTTAAAAGGGTTTATGTAATTTATTCAAATATATTAACAAGGAGTATAAAAATTATAGGTGGACAAAATCTTTGTAAAAGAATATAGAGAGTGGGCCTTGGCGCAATGGTAAGGTTGCTGCCATGTAATTTGGAGATCACGTGTTCAACTCTTGGAAACAACTTCTCTGCCTATGGGGTAAGGCTATGTACATCTATCCTGCCCCAGACCTCACCTGATTGGAGCCTTGTTTACCGGGTTGCCCTTTTTCGTAAAAGAATATATTTAAGATAGTGAGAATATGCAGAAAACCTGCGGTGGCACATGTGGGGGAGTCTGGTGAGCTTACTTTGAGCTTCCATTGATTGGCATCCCTTGAATTTGATCGTTTGATGCATGGTGAGTGCAAAATATCAGTGAGCAGTGTTCATGGAGGAAGCAACAATGGGAGGATTTTAGGTTTTAGTGGAGAGATGAGTTGGAGTGAGATACAATATGAACTTTGGACCTTTTGAGTTGTCAGAGGCTCTAGAACCCTAAGAAATAGAATGAGTAGCTTTTGTATATTGATTGAAGAATATTTCAAGAGGTTTAATTTTAGATACCAAAAAATAAATGCAAAGCTCAGTAAATGCTACTACCAGCCACCAACTACAACTTCTACATATATGCAAATAAATAAAAATAGAGCAAATATTATGAACAACATAGGGATCGGTTAGTCGGCCTTGTGAGGAAAGCCAAACATTACCTTTGTCTCCAAAGTGGGTCAAAAAATGGTTAGAAAGGTCAAAAGCAGCTGATTCATATATTTGCTCTATTTTATTTATTCAAATATATGTATTATATGGATATAAAGTCAAGTTGAAACGGTTATCTTGCCAGATTGTATGGATTTTTCAAGTTTCACTGCCAACGGGTACTTTAGTAAACTAAATCCTTTACTTTAAATTTACTTCATATGTTAGCTTAAATTGGCAAAAAGATGCGGGTAATTTATTTGTAAAAGTTGCTAAATCTCATGCATCCGTTGCATGTGACTACGAAAGTTCTACCAGCAAGGGTTTGGCAGTGGGAAGCTGAATGGTCTCATTTTTGATACCCCTCACTTCTCATAACCTTCTTGTCATCCTTTTCAAATGGAAATAAAGGGTAGTTGTTAGAGTTTTAATTTGAAAGTAACATTTCCCTTTTTAATATCTGGGTTATCTATTTAAAATCATTTGTTTTTCTTCCTTCGCTGTATTTAATAATACCCTTTTTGTTGTAAAACTATTTCAGAGGACAACCACCTGATTATGTACTGAGGGATGCCAAAAACACTAATAAATTTTTCAAGTGTATCGGGAGTATCCAGAATGAAGAGAACAGTGAGATTTCAACAAACGGAAGAAGTTCTTATCAAGCATTGACTGAGGATGAATATGAAGCTGTAAGTTATATATGTTATTTTTTTTTCCAGATTGGATGTTATGGTGCCTCTCCTGCTGGTAGGGCGTAAAAAACCTTCTGAGATTTTGGAATCCTTTTCCAATGTTACATCTTTATTGTCATATTTTTTTGTTTCTGTTCAGAGAGAGTTGAAGAAGCCATCAATTGGGAAAGAGTATTTCAATCATATGAACCTTGAAGCAATTGTTATTAACTATCCCTATAGGAAAAACTTGCCGAAGGAAGATATTCTTAAAGGTTAGGTTTCATATTTCTTCCTCAAAGCTAGGAACAGTTGAAGATTCTGTTGAACATCATATTCCTATAATGTTGAATGCTTCTTTGTGCATTCTGTTACTATAGATTGAGGCCGCTAATGAATATTGCATTTACTTACTTAACTCATTACAGAGAATCAAATACGATTGGCATTAATTGATTTTTTGAGAGGGCTTGTTGAATTTGATCCTGCAAAACGCTGGTCACCCTTCCAGGTAATTTGCTTTGTACTATTTTCAGCATTATGTTATAAACTAAATTTCTGCTTGTGTTGGTGTAAACTTTATGCCCTTGGTAGTTATATTATTTAATTTTTATGTATTCACTCCTACCACACTGCTAAATTTTTTTTTTAAAAAAAAAAAAAAAAAAAAAAAAAAAAAAAAAAAAAAAAAAAAAAAAAAAAAAAAAAAAAAATTCTGTAGGCTTCAAGGCACCCTTTTGTGACAGGGGAACCTTTTACCCATCCGTATGAGCCTCCGCCAGAGACCCCTCGTGTGGTGAGAAAAATCTTAGTTCTAAAGTACTTATATTCATGCATTTGGCTTATAAACTATTGTTGGTTATATTAAAAAGGACTGAACTCGAGACATTTCCCTCACATTGTAGTTTCACCCTACTCTTGTCACCTGACTTGATTTCATGCGCTCCATACTTTTAATTCAAAATTTTAAATGGTCCATTAAGTTGTTTTTATGAATGAATCACTGCTTGTGTAATATTATTTGGGTAACCCAATTTTGAGTGTTTGATAAATGATTTATGTCACAATTAATAGTTTGAAACATTTATGCTCATTAACCAGGAACACATTGAGGGCAGGGAGTGTAATAGTGATTGCCAAATGTCAGTATGCAGCTAACTGAAAGGATTTGTAATAGGATCCAAAATAAATGGAGAAGATCGGAGGGAAGTCTGTATTAAAATATAAAATCTGAATCTAACTTCACAGATTAATAAAGATGATGGAAATCTCTATCATAATATGAACAAGGATCTTAAACTCATACAATAATAAAACCTAAAGTGAATCTTCCAAAATTACAATGAATCTCAAAATCTACTTTGCTACTAGCTACTGTCATATTTTTTAATATAAAAATAGATATTAAATAATTAATAAATAAATTAGAAAATAATCGACTGAATCATAACTAAATCAATAATGAACAAATCCTAATCGAGATATTTATAAATAATAATATCTCATTCTTTTTTGTAATAGAAAATACATCAACTAGTAAAACAAACTGATCGACCACTTCACCCACTATCCCGTTTAGGGTACTCTATTAATTTGTAGTGAACTGAGAAGATATCAATTGGAGGACCTCCTAGATTGAATGAATATTGTATGGATAAATATGAAATGGTATTGGATGGATGCAAGGGTGTATTTAAGGTTCCTTTGATTGTGGCAGGGGCAAACTTGAAACTGTTTCTTGTTAGGATTCATTCATATCTTATTCCTTAATTTGCTTGGATCTCTGTCCACATGATATCAATTGGGTCCCTGGTTCTTTTTTCTCTCCCCTTTTTTCTTTTAAAAAGCCAACTGGATCTTGGAGTTACTGTTCACTTCCACTATGGTAATGAATACTTTATGTTGCAAAGTGACAAAAATATCAGGATTTGATGATCACGATGATTAACTCAGGTAAATCGTATAATGTGCTTTTAGTCCTGCCTGAAAATTTGCTCACTATTTTGATTTTAATGTGCTTTTAGTAGTGCCTTCTAATTTATTGTAAAGTTGTAAAATGTGACTAGTGCCATCTCGTCATTCTCTTGGTATAACTGTATTCCTATTATTTATTCTGTCTAAATTTTTTTGGCTGTTGCTTCTCTCATTGCAGTGAGTTACTTGATAGATTAGATACATGGATTTCTATCTCTTTATGGTCTAATACTGACCTGATTTTGTTTTTGAAATTTAGCCGGTTGTTCAAGCTGTCAAAGTGGATCATCACCCCGGTGGAGGGCACTGGTTTGCTGCTGGTCTATCTCCTAATGTATGCTTTTTACCCTTTTAAACAGGAAATGCCTTTCTATTGACCCTTTTTTTTTTTTTTTGAGGGGGGGGGTTTAAATGCATGCGTGATTTTTCCTTTTTGTGGTTTTGAGAGAGTAATCAGTTATATATCTCAGTCTACCTCCTCCGGTGTATATTAATACTGATAAAATCAGTTATTTTATCTTTTTAGAAGTGCTTTTATGGCTTTTGAGGTAAGTGTATTAGAGGAGTTTTGTCTTGGGTTCTGTAAAGTGCTTTTCTTTGTTCCAACCAAGCACTTAGTGACTCGTGTGAACCCAAGCAACTAGTTGACACTAGACATTTAATCTAGTAGCTATTCTAATGTGCGTGCGGATATTCTTACATTTAAACTGACCCCCTTCACCCTGAAGCATAGATGTTAATACTTCTTAGCTTGCTGCTAATGTAGTTAATTTTATTACAATGGGGAGCTTTAGTGAGGTTGTTTGCTAGTTGCTCTCCTATTATTATGTGTGCAGTGGAAAGATACTCCTTTAGGGTTTTCTGATGAACAAAATGGTAGTTGGCAACAATATTGTTTTCTATTTGATAGAATATGATATTAGGCAGAATGTGAATATTTGCTAGATTGTTATACTGATGGAGCCTCTCATTGAGTAGCCACAAGTAATTATTGGGGTACTTGAATGGTATGATTCTTTCCCTTTAGTAGCTGATATTTAAGGGTCGTTTCTCCAAGCTTGATTAGGTCTGAACAATTAGAGGTAGTGCTATGATGGAGTCCCATATTGGGAGCCACAAGTAGTTCTAGTATTCAATTAAAATGATTTTGTGGACAATTTGGGAGAAAGATATTATTCTGAATGCATGAACAAAAGAGAGTACATATGGGCCTTTATATAGGCAAACCTAAAGCTAACCCTAGAATCTAATTTAATCTAATCAAATGAAAATAAATCAAAATAATTATGACATAATATCCTAGAGATATAATATATCCATATCGAATCTTAAGATATAATAAATATCAAACTTAATAATAAGATGATAATTAATCTATATAATCCATAATAACTGCATAATATTCCAACACTCCCCTTCAAGTTGGATTATAGATGTTAATCATGTCCAACTTGCTTACACAACTTTCAAATACAGGTTTGAGCAATCCTTTTGTCAACACATCCGCAACTTGAAGATTTGTCGGTAGATATGAGACATACTATGAGTGTTATTTTGATCAAGATAATAGAGGCCATCAACCTCCTTCGCACTTCCAATCGTCGTCCCCATCAGCAGATCCTCTTCTGACAACTGTGGCAGTGGACTGCTTCAAAATGACAGTTTAGTCCTTCAAGTTAAAGAAATGACAATTCAGTCCTATGAATTTCCAAAATGACTGCTTGGTTCTACGAATTTCTAAACAGATGACAAGGTCAGTGTGATCGAGGATGATGAAGTTTCATTTGTCAACCTGAGGACACCAAGATTTGAAGCGTCAGACAGAGACAAAGGTTGCTGATGATAAGGTCGACGTGATCAAGAATGACGAGCTCAAGACTTGGCTCTTTCGACGGGTGAAGATGCTGGACAAAGACAAGTTGGATGCCAAACGAGTTGAGCTGGTGGAAGATGGCGGCTGGATTGAGACCATCGTCCTAGATCTGGAGACTACATGATTGGTCGAGGCTGCTGAGAAGGACCAGATAGAGGATGACGGTCGTCAGACAAGGCGAAGACGATGGGATTGTTGCGGAAGAGCTTGACTTCGCTTGACGGACGAGTGTTCACGGACGAGTGAAGGAACAGTCGAAGACGAGAAGGACCAGTTGAAGATGATAGAGGATTGTGGTTGTTGGACGATGGGGCTGTTGCGTCTCCGACGAAAGGTTGAGCAACACGGGCTTTGTGAAGGTGTGGTGAAACTCAACGGACTGGGAGTCTCCACGGATTTTGAGAACTATTCTTGTTCTTTCTCTTCTTCTTCTTCTTCATTTGCTCTGATACCATGTGGACAATTTGAGAGAAAAATATTATTTTGAATCCATGAACAAAAGAGAGTACATATGATCTTTTATATAGGCAAACCTAGAGCTAACCCTAGAATTTAATTTAATCTAATCAAATCAAAATAAATAAGATATAATATCCTAAGATATAATATATCCATACCTAATCCTAAGATATAACAAATATCAAACTTAATAATAAGACAATAATTAATCTAAATAATCCATAATAACTGCATAATATTCCCCCAAATGTTTTGCTTTACGAACCAACTTTCAAGGGTGGGTTCTCCATGCTTGGTTAGGTCTTGGTCACACACCTTAGTTTCATAGCATTATCATACTAAATTAGACTTTAACAGATGAAAGTTTGTATCCACACCCTGGTCCATTAATCTAACTTCACATTGTTGACCGATTTGATTTTAATGACATTGATTCAGGCATAACAGCAGCAGTTCAAGGCATAATAGGACCGTCAATGTAAATCAGTTTGACTCTAATATTTAGTTTATTTGTAGTCACTCCAATGAGATTTTGACATAGTGGTTGCTCTGGTTGTGGTCGCCTGTAGATTTTTTTTGCTATTTGAGATGTTTCCCTTATTTTATGCAATGAATTAGGCATTAGTACAGTAGCGCGGGCGCACATACATTCTCTCTCTCTCTATAATTTATGGTGCCCAATCCCTTTAAGCTGAATTCCCTTATTGAGTATCAATAATCTTGGGTTTCCCTCTGAAATTTCTTTAGTCTAGCTTCTTTGGAAGTTGCATCGTGCAATTGCGCATCTATGATTGTTACTTCCCTGAACAAAGTATTTCAAAATATTTTCTTAGTAAATTATATTATGTTCTTGCAGGTACCTAACAAAAGTAGGCCATCACTATATAGCAGCTTGCATTTCCAGATGGTTCAATATCCTCCTGCTAATAGCTATGGCAGTGTAGGAAGCCATGGTAGCTATAATGATAGTGTTGGGCTTGGAAGTAGCTATGGAAGTTATGGAGAAAGCAATAACATGTTTGCATACTATTCGCCTGTTGGTCCATCTGGTATTCATTTGCTTGGTCATGGGAGTACGTCGATGCTTGGAAATAGTCCTGATGCAAGGAGAAGAGTTATTCAATACCAGCCAGGGAATGGCCGAGGTATAAGCCCATCTGCTGGAACTTTCACCCATCTGCCCCTTGGTGCCAGTCCCTCGCAATTTACTCCTCCAAGTTCCTACACACAAGTTTCAGCAAGCTCTCCAGGACACTATGGACCTACTTCTCCTGCAAGAGGCACTTCTCATGGATCACCACTGGGGAAGACATCTACAGTTAGCCAGTTTAATAGGAGGAAAAATTGGGGATGTTCTGGAAGCCCTCAAACTCAAGATATAACATTTTCTCCACATTGGCAAGGTCAGTGTCCTGACAGCTCCATCCATGGTGAAGGAACAGCTCAAGTTCTTAGCAGCTCGCCCTCATATCTGCAATCAAATACTGATGCTGCAAGCTGGAAGCAGCGAGGAGTTGGAGCTAATAAAAAAATGACATGCTTGTTTATGCCAAGTTCTAATTCAAACTTGCAATCAACAGAATTGGGACATGACAACCCAGAGTCTTGCTTATCACTGCCTGATCCTGGTGATTGGGATCCCAATTATAGGTAAACAGTTGGATTTTAAACATCTCTTTTCTGTCAATTTGTTCTTGGGATTATTATCTTGCATGTCGGTTTTTGCTTCCCTTTTGCATTGTTATAGAAATAGATAGCAGATTGTATTAGTGAGGACTATAAATGTTTTTGTCTAATCATGTGAGGAACCAGTTCTGACGGTTGTTCTGAAGAATGAGACCCAAGGCCCACAAAACAGGTCTGACCAATTTGCTAAATGTGAGAGGTTTAATTTTCCCATCTCTAATATATTTGATTATTGAAATCTTCTTATACTTCCTGCTACGAAGCAGGAGAGTTATTAGACATATTTTCTAAAATTTATGAACAAAAATAGTTACCCCCTTTTTGTGAAATGTGTCATAAAGATCATTCTTGGTCCCTTATGCAGCAGTTAAAGATTTCAAAGTAGGTAGTTTTTTTGGCATCGCTTGCTTAGTTGACCAAGTGGTATAGTGCTTAATCTAGCGTCAGTCTTTTGATTGAAAATTTCTCTAAAGCTGTTTTAGCCACAAGATAATTATTGTTTATATTTATATCAATTACATCATGCGAAGTCCTTAGAATTTAGAGGCTTTTATGACGTAACTTCAGTCCTTGGGCTGTCTTCTGAACGTTATAGTCTCCCAGAATATGGTCATGGCTTCTTTCAACAGTCAGTTTGGCTATGTTTGAATGGAGAGAAAAGTGAGAGGAAAATAGGGGAGAGGGAATACTAGATAGGAAAACTTCCAAAAATGGTAAAACAAATTACATCATGCAAAGTCCTTAGAATTTAGAGGCTTTTATGACGTAACTTCAGTCCTTGGGCTGTCTTCTGAACGTTATAGTCTCCCAGAATATGGTCATGGCTTCTTTCAACAGTCAGTTTGGCTATGTTTGAATGGAGAGAAAAGTGAGAGGAAAATAGGGGAGAGGGAATACTAGATAGGAAAACTTCCAAAAATGGTAAAACAAATTGACTATTTTGTGGAGTTTTCCCTCTTAGTATTCTTTCCTCATTAATTTTCTCTCCATCCAGACAGAGAGTTCATGTGAAGAGAAAAAATCTGTATATTGATATATATTTCCTTGTAAATAAATAAAATATACAAGATGAAAAACGAAAAGTACTTCCTTGTAAATAAATAAGCAAGGGCTCCTAGATAAATAAATTATTTCCTGTACTAATTCATTTTGTAAGCCCTCCTAAAGCTCATTTATTTACTACTACATTCTGTATGCTTGATAGGTTTTATATATTTAGGAAAATGACACTAAGTTCCCAATTAAGGAAAATAATGTGAGAAAAGTCTCATAACTTGTTGATGGTATCTCTTCCACTTGTTAATGGCTTCTCTTTCACTTGATTGACAAGCTATGAGACTTTTTTGACATTATTTTCCCTATTTGGGATCTTGGTATCATTTTCCCTATATATATTTCTATAGGGGTTTTCTCTTTTTCACTGGATTCAAATTCCCTCTTATTCGCTCTTTCGCTTTCTCTTGTGCTATCTTTCTTCTCTTTACTTTATTCTCTAAAAAAGGAGTCCTTGCTTGCTGCCCTGTCCCAACCTGTCAGGACACTGGATTCATTTTACTTTAAAAAGGAGTGCTATAACCTTGGGCTAGCCCTAGCCCATTTTAGTTCAGCCCGATATGTTTGGTCAATGGGCTAAAACAGGTTGGGACAGGGCAGCAAGCAAGGGCTCAGGCCTGCCAATGCCTGCCCGCAAAAAGCACCAGAATCTAAAATGTTTCTTTTCCTATGGCAAGTCAACCACTTCCTGTGTGCCCATTCTTTTCAAGCACATTCATTCCCTCCAGTACTGTTTTTTACACTGAGGTATGTTGAGAGCGTCTAGGATGTCCTTTGGAACCTTTATCCTATCAAGTTTGGTGGTAAAAGCTAGGTTCTTAGGTGATAGGGCTTTATATGCAACAAATTTTCTATAAGATGAAGGGTACAAGAATGGAGTTTCTTTCCAAGAGCCATAGGGAGATCAAGGTCATGGGTTCCTTACCTTCTTAGGACTATTGGAATTACCTTTCTTAAGGGATTAGAGACTCCCATTGGTTTTGACACCTTTATTGCTTCAGGTACAATTTGCTCACTATTACTCCTTTGTTTCTTAATGTAAGACCTTATTGGAGAGTTGATCTTGGTCCTAAATGTAAGACCTATTTGCCATATTTGTCAATTTTTTTCCTAATTCACCCTTATTGATGATCCCTCAACAATAATCAAGTAAGAGAGAGATGAAGGTAATTAAGGAAGATGATTAGGGTGTTTTAGAAAAACATGTTAACTAACTTCCTTAATCTAATCAAATAAGGTAAATAGATCTTACATCAAAAACTGAAGGGAGTATTTTATTTCTTTCTTGGTATGTAAATCAACACCTCTTGATTTTGTTGCTAGTCTTAAACTTCCTTTTGCATCTACAACTGGAGAATAGGTTGCGGATCGAGAAATTTTAGACTGTGGGGGCAATAAGTATAAACGTATTACTATTAAAAATATTAATATTTCATACTTATTTTCTAAGAGTTGTCATGTACATTGTGGAGTCAATTCCACCATTTACTTCCCCATATGTCTTCAGCCTGTCCACATCAAGTTATTTCCCTTTTCCTTGACTGTCTCCCTTGCAATTGTAGATAGCTTTGTAAACAAGTTTATTCAAATGATGTATAAAAAAAAAAAAAAAGTTTATTCAAATGAAATAGAAGTGGCATTCTTTTTTTTTTTTTTTTTGCCAAGTAAAAGTGTCATTCAGTAAATTGATCACACAATGATCAATTTTGGCTCCACGAGTGCCTAGGGACCAAATCACAGGGCTCAACCTCCAAGACAATGAACCTGGGGCCCAGCACATTTCTGTCTGGTAACCAACTATAGAATATAGTGATACTAGTATTTCCTTTGAATAGTAAACCATTGACAGTGCCTTCTGAACACTGGTGAACTCTTCAACCTCTCCATTCTTCAGGCTGTTCTATAAATAGCTCCTACATATTCATGTTGTTAACTATTAATGGATTGGATCTTTTAGTTGTACTGTTATATCTTCTGATGTTTCCTTAAATTTTTATATATCAAGGTGATATTTATATTCTTATCAATAGTTCAATTCAAATCCAGTGATGAACTACTTCTGCAAGAGGATAGTTCAGATGGAAGCTGCTTGGCAACTGAGTTTGGCAGAAGTATGAATATTAGTTCCACAGAACCATTGGTTGGATTTGGAAGGTTCAACCATGCCTCCAGCGCAAGCCCTCCTATATCCATTCAGAGGTAGGCTGCCTAGGAGTTACTTTATCATTTTGCCTGTCTTTATCCATACATCTTGGTGTTTCCTTTACACGATTGATTTGTTTTCTGTGGCATTATGAAGATTTGCAGTGAATTGAACTCCTTATAACATATTGAAAATTGTGTGTTTCCTTTTGATATTAAAATTAAATGAGTAAAATTCTGTGAATACCAAATTTCTATTATGATCTTTTATTTGTTTTGCTTATGTAGTAAAATGAAATCTGGGAAATAGTAGTGAAAATTTGTTAATATTGTAAATCGTTTTTTAACTCTCATCGATTCCTTTCACTGATTTTCATTGTCCACTTCAGACAAAATGGACCGGTTCAAGCGTATTCTAATGTAGAGATGGATAGCTCTCCAGCTCATGATGTGCAAGCTGGATACATGCGCTCGATGTCTAAGCCTTTTCATCTCATACCTCGTATTTTGCAAAATTCTCCTAACCGTTTGGGTCTGCAATCTGTCCAAAGATTTGCCCATGGTAGACCCACTCAGTTTAGTGACTGGAATCAAATTAAGGCCCAGGCTCCTCCTTCCGGTTTCGGCAGTGGAGGCCCACGTTCTCCAAGAAATAGCTCGTTTGCCAATAGTATGACATGGGGTATATCACTTTCCACAATCAGTTTCATCCGTCTGCTTAATTTGTCTTATTTTCAGGAGACACACACACACACACACATTATTTCATCCACATCACCCGCTTCCTCTCCAAATTGCATATTTCCCAAAATGTATGTTAACATACTGTGATGGTGATTGGCATACTCTGTTGTAGGGCGTAGAGTTAATCCTCCTGTCTCAAACATTCCGCCTGCTTCCTGTGCAAGGAAAGACTATGCAAGAATAGACTAGCAGGGGATCAGCTTGTCGTTTTATAATGGTTCATGACGGGGGTTATCGTAAGGGGATAAAAAGGGGAGAAGGGAAGGGGGAAATATTGTACTTTCATTAAGATGAGGGGATGTCGCAGGGAGGAGAGAGAGACCCCGTCTAAATGTTGGTCATTTGCTGTGCTTGCACAAATGTAATTTATGGTTACAGTGTGATGCCATTGATCATTTATTCCAGTGATGGTAATTCAGATTCTAGCCAATCCATTATATTGATGCAATTTACTTTAATACATAGTTCGCAAGCTTGACAGAATAGTGATTTTAGGGTCATTTTTTGTCAAATAATTTTATAACTTGCGTAATCAAAATTTTCACTTTTTCTGTAAATTTTGTAAGTTTTTTTTTTTTTATTTTTCAAAAGTAAAGGTTTGTATGTAATAATCTGATCCTTTGGCACAATTCAACCATAGGATTTGACAGATTATTGATATTGAATAAGATTTGATTATTTTGTTACCATATTCCTCCAATGATATTAAGACACTACGAATCACAAATATAAAGTAAAAAGCTCATATTTATTATACGTTGTATTATTAATAGATAATGTATTCTAAACATGTAATGCTTGCTAGGATTGTTTCCAATAAATATATGACTGTGATAAGCTAATGTTTGGATGTACATGTATCCCAAAAAAAAATGTTAGGACCTATTTTTAAAAGTTCATAGTTGTTTATTTTTAGCACAAGTTATTCTAGAGAATATTTGTTATATGGCCAAAAAGAAGCATTTGCAGGTTTATGGGTTATAAAGTATTCCCTTTAGATTTTTTTTGTTGTTTTTTTTGGGTAATATATAGATACAAATAACCAAATTATTGATTAAAATTGGTAAAATATATAGATACAAATAACCAAATTATGTGATTAAAATTGGCTAAAGGCATTACATATATTACAAAATGCAACTTACATATATTACAAAATTTTTTTTTTTTTTAATACATGACGGAAAATTAAAACATAAAAAAACATTACCCATCATACTGGGTTTACAAAAATCCTGTTGTAAGACCCTCAAAATCTTGCAACGGGTTCCAAACGTGATGGCATCCAGGAACTGCACCCATAGCTGCTTTCGCAAGGTTATCCGCAGCTTTGTTTGCCTCCCTGGAAGAAGTTGGACCTCCCAAGATCGCCTCAACATGTCTCGAATCTCGGTAATGAGATTATCGTTAAGGTGGATGAAAGTATCATGGTCATACACTAAACGGAAGACCTCCTCTAAGAAATAATTGGTAGTACCAGAGGCGATAACAAATCCAAGAGGTAAGTTTATATTCACCCTGCTTCCTAATCTTTGAGAAGAAGATGATCTAACCTTCATGAGAAATAATTGGTAGTACCAGAGGCGATAACCTATTCTAGTTGGTAAGAGCTTTGCATCCAATATCATCACAAGAATCAGCTTGTAAGTACATCTCATAAAAGAAAATAGCATTAGTGATGCTTTTGATAATCTGGTCTGAACTAATCTTTAATCCTTTATTAAGAACATTATTCCTCGCTATCCATATAAAATTTAACAGAATGATAATCGCATGCATCATATGAAGGTGATCATCTTTAAATAAATTCTGCAAGGTACATTTCAACTATGCACAAAAAGCAGCGTAATTGGGATGTTCACTCTTAATTGAGAAACACCCAAACCAAACCGCACGAGTGAAAGGACAGGAAAAGAAAATATGATAAATAGTCTCATCACAAATATGCATCTATCCTATCACATTTAGTCATTTAGATGATGATGATTGAGAATATCACAGGAAGGTATGCACTATGAATTAACTTCTTAATGAAGAGCATATATTTGTAAGGCAAAGCAATTGATCACAGGAACTTCCAGAAATCATCATTAATATTTTGGGAACCAGGATCAGTGAGTGAGGGAAAGCTTGCCCTTATTGAATAATTCCCATATCTATCTTCTTTCCGAATCAACTTGTCCTGTAAACCTGAAAGAAAGAGGAATCGATAATATATGATTTGAGATGGAAGGATTATAGATTGGCCTAATCAGAGGAGCATTCCATGGAATTGGGTTTTATTGTAATCAAAGACACACTTACCCTCACTATGTATGTTTATTCATATGGGAAGAGATACAATATACAGACTTAGGGAGAATAATTAAGGGAGTAAAACAAGGGATTACAATCAACTGAAGTAGGAAACTTTCCTAATATTAAAAAATCAATCCAGATCCTTAAATCAAGGGATATGATCAATAGCTACAATCAAGGGATTTTCTAATACTCCTGCTCAAGTTGGAGAGTAGATGTCATTCATTCCTATTTTGCTTTGAAATCCTTCAAACTTAGCTCTGCCCACTGGTTTTGTTATAATGTGTGCAATTTGATCAGCAGATTGTATGTGGGATAGATTCATGATTCCTTCCTCAATCTTTTATGTAATGAGGTGTCTATCTAAAAATGTTTTATTCTATTATGATATACTGGGTTCTTGACCATCTCAATGTTGGCTTTGTTGTCACACCATAGCTACATTGGTCCCTCATATGGAATTCCCAACTCCTTCATTGACATGATGGCCTAGATTCCTTCACATACTCCATCGACAACAACTCTCAGCTATGCTTCTGCACTACTTCTTGATACCACATTTTGTTTCTTACTTCTCCATGTAACCATATTTCTCCACACATATGTGCTATACCTTGAGATTGACCTCTTATTCTCTCTATCCCTTGCATGGCCTACATCAATCTAGATCTCTATATTTCTTGTTGTGCCTTCCTTGAAGAAGATGCCCCTTCTTGGATTAAGCTTCAGGTACCTTAGAATTATGTATATTGCCTCCTTATGTTCTTCTTGAGGCTGGTGCAAAAACTAACTCACTATTCCAACTGCATAGCTAACATCTGGACGTAAGTAGATCATTTTTTCTACAAGTCTTCTGTATCTTTCCAAGTCAACTAGGACACCATTTGGTTTGATCTCTATGTGACACCTTTCTTCCATTGGTGTTCCCTTAGGTTGGGCACCTAACATCCTTGTCTCATGTAACATATCTAGGTATACATTCGCTGGAACATGTTAATGCTCGTTTTGGTTCTTGCTACTTCCATACCCAAGAAGTATCCCATTTGACCAACGTCCTTGACCTAGAATTCATTGGACAAATCCTTTTTCAACTAAGCAACGGAATCTTCATCTTTTCCTATGATAACTATGTCATCAACGTAGGCAATCAAGATAGCAACACTTCCATTGTCATGCTTGATAAACAACATGTCATCTGCTTGCCCTTGATTATACCCAAGTCTTTTCACTACTTAGGTGAAGTCTTAGGAGATTGTTTTAGTCAATAAAAGGACTTGTTAAATTTGTAGACTGAATTTTTAGGAGCGAGAACTCCATTTGAAATCTCCATGTACACTTCTTCCTCCAAGTCACCATTTAGGAATGCATTTTTTACGTCCAGCTGATGT
Organism: Acacia acuminata; assembly: GCA_019022655.1. Lineage (NCBI taxonomy): Eukaryota > Viridiplantae > Streptophyta > Magnoliopsida > Fabales > Fabaceae > Acacia > Acacia acuminata. The sequence goes on from JAFJYI010000294.1 coordinate 894,937, forward strand.
AGCGACCACTCCACGTTAGTTGAATTGACAACAAAACTTGGTATTGAATTTAGCTAATAAGGAAAAGGTTTCCTTGTAATCAATCCTATATGTGGTATACCCTTTTGCAATCAGTTTTGCTTTGTACTTGTTGATACTTCGATCATGATTAAACTTTGAGGTAAAGATCCACTTGCATCTTACTGGTTTCTTTCCTATGGGAAGAGCTGTGATCTCCCAGGTTTTATTTTCCTTAAGTGCCTTTAACTCTTCGTCTGTAGCTTGCTTCCAATCTGGATCGGTCATTGCTTGTTGGAAAGTATCAAAAACTTTGATTTGTGCATGATTTACAACAAAGTTCTACATCTTTGCAGACATGTTACCATATAAAACAAAACATTAGATCGGATGTTGAGTACAAGATCTTACCCCTTTTCGAAGAGCAATAGGCTGGCCCATTAGGGCAGAGCAATGGGCGGGTTGGGCAGCCCATGCCTAAACCCATAGCCCGCCCATTTAGCTTTAAATGGGTTTGGGTTAGCCCATACCCATACCTCAACCCATTCTAACCCATGTTAAATGGGTTAACATATAAATGGGCTGGCCGACGGGGTTTTGGGTAACCCATTTACATTTGACAAGTTTATTTTTTTGGAGAAAAATATATATAAGTATTAAGTATTCACCGAAATTTATCATTCTAAATTATGAAATATGAATCTTCAAAATTCAATAATCATAATTCACACAAAAGAATCTAAATTTAGACAAGTGTTATCATAACATAATTTTGATGTTCAAACTCCAAGTGGGGGAATGGTTAAATGGGGAAATGGAGAATATGTATTTCATGGCAATGTGGTGTATTATTGTCCAAGTGTCCATATAGTTAATAAAAAAAAAAAAAATATATATATATATATATAACTAAATGGGCGGGTTTGGGCAGCCCGAAGGTGCGCCCATAGCCCGCCCATTTAAGTTTTAAATAAATGGGTTTTAACCCAACCCGTTATGGACTTTTTTGGGCGGGCTCAAAATGACCCAATTGCATTGGGTTGTGGGCGGGCTCACCGGGTTATGGGTTCCATGCTCAGCCCTATGGCCCATCTCTTCAGGATCTAATCTCGGGTTGGGGTCATAATCATTACTCATTCCATCGAGTGGGAGAGACATTTCTGTTACTTTCATCATATCATCCAAGCGGGGCTGAATTGGGTGAATTATAACAATTAAAACGATCGTAACAAATAATTAATTCACGAAGTAAGAGTTAATTAGAAAGATATCATCGAAGTGTGCACAAATATTTATACTAGTTCAGACTTAATATCCTAACCTACGTCTAGTCCTTAGAGTGTTTCTGAGATTTCCACTATCTTTCAATCAACGATTACAATAAGCTCAGAGCAATCCTCACAAGGACTCACTCCCCCTGCAATCTCCTAGATTATTATTAATGATGATGATGATGATGATAACAACAACAACAATAACAATAATATAGTAATAATAACAATAATATAGTAAATAAAGATTTAGAATTTAATAATGTTTGTATTGTTTTATAATTTATTAATTGGCAATAGTTAAAGAGCCCAACCCATAGCTAAACCCTAATTTTTAATTATAAACTGAGGTCTAGCTGATAATTGAATATTTCATACACTACTTTTTGTCTCTTGATTTATAATTTAGGACTCTTTAGCTAATAAATAATGGCTTTTATACTTATTTGGGCCTTGGGCCTTTTATTATATTTTAGCCATTATTTAATAATAAATTCTAGTTTTACATTGCTTCACCATTTTTACCATAACTCTTGAACCAGACATCGGATTTGCCTCATTTTTGTCTCATATTTCAGATGATTCAGAGAGCTACAATTGTTATAAAGACATGAAGAGCAAATTCGGACAAGAGGGCGGTTGATTTTGGAGCCGAAGTCATATGTATTTTTGGGCTCGAATTTTGTAATTAAAGCCCATTTTATTTTATTTTCGTTCGGGCTTGACTTGTGGATTGGAGCCCCATTTCGTTTTGCCATTTTAGGTTAAGTGAGGCAGCAGCCACAAACACACTCTCATTCACGTTTTTAGATAGTTTTGAATCAAATACGAAGTTTTATTTTCTCTCATCTGTTCTTCCTCGTTCATCGTGTTCTTCGTGTTCATGATGAACTTCTTCATTTCGTTCGATTTTTGTTCGCATAACCATGACTAGCTAAGCTACCGTGATTGACCCATGGATTGAGGATTCCACTATCCAGAGGACACGTTCTTAACGGTAACAAATTCGTTTCGTTTTTGTAATTTCGGATTCGATTTACTTTCGGATTGGGTGTTAGATTTAACGCCCAGATCGACATTTCCCAAGGACGTAGTTCGAACTAGGTTAAAGTATCATTGTACGATCGCATGGAGATACGCCACGATTCGAATAAATTCTGGACGATTGTTCGGTTGAGGGAATTTCTGGGCAAATGCGAGAGATTTCGGTTTGCCCAGTCGATCACGAGTTCGGTTATAATCTGTTTTTCGTCGAGGAAGGAAGTGGTGGAATTCGAAATCCTGGGTTAATCTTCCGTTTATCTGTTTAATCTGTGTTTACTACGTTCTGTTATGTTATTTCATTTTTATTCTCTTTGAATCAAAACCCCCAATTTTTTCTTGTTTTATTCTTGTTCGAATTGAACCGATCACGAATTCGTTGGGAAACGACCCAGGTTACATTATCGCAAATCCTTTTCTAATCTGGTTATTTTGGGAGATTACGGCAAATCTGTCAAAATATGGCGCCGTTGCCGGGGAATTTGCATCGGTTTGATTAGTAACGGTAGTGTAAATAGCTTCGTTTTTCGGTAGTTTAGGTGGTTCGGGTGGACGGACAGAAATTTTTTGACCCAGATCACTCAAACCAGGTCTTATTCACAAGGAATTGGGCATTCTAAGAAAGAGTCACTCTCCTTGGGAGTGAGGTATACCCTATTTTCCCCAAATTCCAACGTTTAGACCACTTTTTCACTTTGTTTTAACTTCCGATTTCATGATTTCTACTAGTCGGTTTTTTCGGAGTATCTCGATTTGGCTGAAATTTGGTACAGTGATAGAAAATGGCCTATCTCACAACGCACATCGAAAATCTTTGATTTTCCATGTGCTAAGCTCCGTTTTGCCAAATTCCATCGTTTAGACCACTTTTTCAATTTTTAAAGTTTTTTTATTCCATTTTTGGGTTCCCTAATGGTCTAGGAGTTGCCTTGTCCAAGTCCCAAAAATTTTAAAAATCATTTGATAGTGTTTCTGGACTTGTTTAGGTCAATTTCTACCATAGGTTTTTGTTTTTGTGTTTGCTTTTGTGTGTCCTAGTGTTTTTCTACTTTATACCACTTTTAGTGGCATTTTCGTAATTCGATTGGCTGGTGGCATTTTCGTAATTCTGATTTTTTTGCAGATTTACGCCTTATGACTATCTTTGCATGAGTACTAGGAGCACTATCAATCCGAAGACTTGTTGCCATTTGATCCGAAATTGAAAGGACAATTCTTACTTGCTAGAAGAGTTGTTAGGCTAAGTCGTGGGATTAATACCGAATTGGACATTGCACTTGAGTCCGATTGTGGCCATTCGATTGTGTCCATACCGTTGATCTCTCGATTGTGTTTCGATAGTACTTCGATAGTCTTATTGTTTTCACCGATTCTAGTAGCAATTTTCCTAACTCGAGATATTATGGCGGAAGAACAGGGGAAAATCGTCCTACTTTAAAGGAATTGAATGAACGATGTTAATTATCAACCTTTGTGCATTCAATATCCCGCCCTTGCCGCTAACTTTGAGCTTAAATCTGGTCTAATACATTTTTGCCTAAGTTTCATGGTCTTGCGGGTGAGTGTGCCATTAAGCATTTGAAAGAGTTCCATCTAGTATGCAAGACAATGAAACCGCATGCCATTGATGAAGATCAAATCAAGCCGAGAGCTTTTCCTTTCTCATTGGAAGGTGGAGCCAAAGCTGGTTGTTGTACCTTGACCTTCATCTATTGGGAGCTCAATTTGAGGTTCGAGGTTATTTATGGAGAAATATTTCCCTTCTTCAAGAGCAACTGCGATCAAGAAGGAAATTGCCAACATTAAGCAAGTCAATGGGGAGACTTTGTATGAGTGCGGGAGAGGTTCAAAAGGTTGTGTGCAAGCTGTCCACACCACCGATCTCGAGAAAGACTTGATTACCCATTTCTATGATGGCCTCGCTACCGTAGACAAAGGTTTGGTGGATGCTTCTAGTGGTGGGGCTCTACGTAACAAGACACCCGAAGATGCCCGAGAATTGTTATCCGAGATGGCGGCCAACTCTCGCAATTTGGCACTAGGGCCAATAGTACTCCTGTTTACCATGTTCAAACACCTCCAAAGTCAAAGTATGATTCTCGAGATTAGAGAATAGACTTGATGATCGACCTCCGGTGAGGCGGTTGGCGTGTGACATGCAAGTACAATACTCATGTGGGTTCCGTTCCGACCCTTACCATTCTCGACTCTTGCCCTACCTTGCATGATCCGCTTATCAAGACCAATCGGTAGCTTCAATGGGAGCTTTTCCGGGAAAGCCACAATACCGAGAATAATGCTTCTCCAACACCTACAATCCTGGTTGGAGAAATCACCCCAATTTCCGTTGGAACCAGAATCAGAACCAGAGTAACCAATATCAGCAAAATTCTGGGAATTACCAACAGAGACAGTATAGACCACAGAATTTCCAACAGCAATCTGCACCTCCTTTGCCTTTGCTAGCACCACCTCCTCGACCAACCATATGTGCACCTCCACGAGCAACACAACAACGAGGCTAGTAGTAGTGGTAGTGGTGGTTCCTCCCTGGAGGATATGATGAAGCAATTTGTCACACCAATATGCGGTTCCAACAAAGAACCGACACTTCCATTCGAGTTTGCAAACACAGTTGGGCGGTTGGCAACCTCATTGAACCGGCTTCAACCTCGGGATCCAACACTCTTCCTTCACAAACAATTCCTAATCCTAAGGGGAATGTGAGTGCTATCTCCCTTCGTTCGGCAAGCAATTGGAGGAACCTAAACCGGCCTACGAGATGTGACTTCCACATCGAAAGAGAGTCAGAAAATGTGAAGATTGACTCTAAAAATAAAGAGGCAGTGCAGCAAAGTGAAGAGGAAGACATCCCCATTCCTCTTCCTTTCCCTCAGAGAGCAGTTCAATCCAAGAAGTTGGCAGAAAAAGCACAAGAGAAGGATATACTTGAGACATTCAGAAGAGTAGAGATCAACATTCCTCTCTTAGATGCGTCAAACAAATTCCTAAATATGCCAAGTTTCGAAGGAGTTGTGCACCAATAAGAGGCGATCGAAGGGGAGTGAACGAGTGAGTTTGAACCGAATGTATCGGACTCATCCACCTACGATGCCTCGCAAGTGCAAGGATCCGGGGACGTTTTCTATCCCTTGCTGTTTTGGTAACTATAGATTTGATGATTGCATGCTAGATTTAGGTGCTTCTATTAATGTCATGCCTCGCATCTATTTATAAATCTCTTGGTCTTGGTCCTTTACATCCTACCGGTGTTGTTGTTCGCCTAGCTAATAGGAGTAATGTTCATCCTTCGGTTTAGTTGAGGATGTATTAGTCAAGGTTAATGAACTGATATTTCCTGCTGATTTTTACATCTTAGATATGGAGGATGAGTCTCCCGGTAGTAGATCACCTATCATTCTAGGGAGGCCTTTCATGAAAACTTGACTAGGACTAAGATAGATGTACATTCTCGGTACTCTTTCCATGGAGTTTGGTGATATATCTGTGAATTTCAATATTTTTGATGCCATGAGACATCCTAGGGAAGAACATTCTGTTTTCTGCATTGATGTGATTGATGATCTTGTGGATGATGTTATTCTTGATTGGTGTTGATTATCCCGATTTTGCATCGAGAGTGATTCTCCCATTTGTGCATGTCGATAATGAATGGTGCTCTGTTTGCACCGATTTGCTTAATCTTTGCATTATTTGGTGATTCGACTTGCTTGATGATTCTACATTACATGTGGATTCGATATTGATTCGAGTTTGAGCTTCACCGATCCTAATGTGCATCCCGATTGATTTTGATGAGCTTAACTCGATTTTGATGAGCTTGATTACGATGTTAACATTTTGTATAGACACGTCCTTGTTTCTTTGAATGTGGTTTCGAGGCATTTCCAGTGTGATTACATCGAGTTGTTGCAACAACCACCCAAGCTTCTTCCCTCCACCGAGCAACCACCCAAGCTTGAGTTGAAATCCCTTCCGATCACCCGAAGTATGCATTTCGGAGGTGGATGAACGGTTGCCGATCATTGTGGCAAATAATCTTCTTCCTGACCAAGAAGAGAAGCTGCTAAGCTTATTGAGGGCGAACAAGAAAGCCATTGGGTGGACATTAGCTGACATCGTTGGCATTAGCCCTTCTATGTGTATGCATCAAATTCTGTTGGAAGAGGACTCTAAGCCGGTGAGGCAACCCCGAGACGCCTTAATCCTCTTATCCTTGATGTGGTGAAGAAAGAGGTCACTAAGCTTCGCAAGCCTGGTATCATCTATCCCATTTCGATAGCCGAGTGGGTTAGCCCGGTCCGGTGGTTCCTAAGAAATCCGAGTCACCGTGGTAGCCAATCGAAGAATGAGCTCATTCCTACTCGAGTTCAGAATAGTTGGAGAGTTTGCATTGACTATAGGAGACTCAACCAAGCCACTCGCAAGGATCATTACCCTCTACCTTTCATTGATCGATGTTAGAGCGATTGGTGGAAAGTCCCATTCTTGCTTTTTGGATGGCTACTCCGGATACTTCCGGATCCATATTGCTCCCGAGGATCAAGAGAAGACGACCTTCACATGCCCCTTTGGAACATATGCCTACCGAAGGATGCCTTTTGGCCTTTGCAACGCACCCGGCACCTTTCGGCGTTGTATGGTAAGCATTTTCTCCGAGTTTCTAGGACCGCATGGAGGTTTTTATGGATGATTTCACCTTGTATATGGGTCTGATTTTGATGCATGCTTGGCTAATTTGTCTAGAGTTTTGCATAGGTGTATTGAGTCTAATCTTGTCTTGAATTATGAGAAGTGTCACTTTATGGTTGAGTCGGGTATAGTCTTGGGACACATAGTGTCTAGGAAAGGGATTGAGGTAGATCCCGCTAAGATAGATGTAATTCTTGCTTTGCCTTACCCCGCATCTCGTGCGGGAAGTTCGCTCTTTTCTTGGTCATGCGAGGTTTCTATCGGCGTTTCATTCGGGATTTCAGCAAGACTGCTCGACCCTTGTCCAACCTTTCGCATAAGGACACGACTTTGTATTTGATGATGCTTGCAAGGCGGCCTTCAATCATTTGAAGCGTTGCCCGACTATAACTTGTGATCCAAGCCCCTGATTGGTGCCTCCCCTTTGAGTTGATGTGTGATGCTTCCAACTATGCGGTTGGTGCTATCTTGGCACAGCAAGTTGAAAGAGCATCTCATGTGATTGCATATGCCTCCAAGACTTTGGATCCTGCTCAGTCTAATTACACCACTACTGAGAAAGAGTTGTTGGCTATTGTATTTGCCTTTGATAAGTTTAGGTCATATCTCGCTTGCAAGTAGAGTAATTGTTTTTCTCGACCACGCCGCTTTGAAGTTTCTTTTGAAAAAGACAGATGCTTAAGCCACGACTCATCCGGTGGATGTTATTGCTCCAAGAGTTCGATGTTGAGATTCGAGACAGAAGTGGAGCACAAAACCGGGTAGCCGATCACTTGAGTCGCATCACTCATTCTCCCTCTCACCCTCTTCTATTCGGGATGATTTCCACGATGAGCAGCCTTCTACACTGCAAGGTAAGCTTCCATGGTATCTTGATCTAGTTAACTACTTGGTATTTGGTGTTTTGCCTATAGATTCCACTAGGGCCCAAACCCTTAAATTAAAGAGTGAGTCTAAATATTATGTTTGGGATGACCCTTATCTCGTGGAAATTTTGTAGTGACCAAGTAGTTAGGAGATGTGTGCTCGATCATGAGTTTCACTCTATATTGCATTTTGCTCATGCTTCGCTTTGTGGTGGTCACTTTGGACCCCAAAGAAGCGCTAGGAAAGTGTTAGACGGTGGTTTATTTTGGCCTTCCTTGTTTCGTGATTCCCATCTGTTTTGTAAGTCATGTGATAACCGTCGGAGGGCGGGGAGTATTTCCGTAGGCATGAGATGCCCCGAGAACCCTATATTGTTTTGTGAGATCTTTGATGTTTGGGGTATTGATTTTATGGGTCCATTTCTGCTTCATATGGTTATACTTACATATTGGGTCGGGTTGTTGATTATGTCTCGAAATGGGTTGAGGCGAAAGCCACTCGGACTAATGATTCTTCGTGGTGGTGGATTTTGTTAGGTCTAACATTTTCGCAGGTTTGGCATTCCTAGAGCTATTATCGGTGACCAAGGCTCCCATTTTTGCAACCGAAGCATGGGTGCCTTGTTACGCAAGTATGGAGTGCTTCACAAGGTCTCCACAAGATACCATCCTCAAACCAACGGTCAAGTGAAGTCTCAAATAGAGAGATTAAGCAAATCCTTCGAAGACCGTTAACTCTACCGGAAAGATTGGAGTAAGCGATTAGAGGATGCTTTGTGGGCATATCGCACCGCCTACAAGACTCCGATTGGGATGTCTCCTTATCGGCTTGTCTTTGGTAAGGCATGTCATCTTCCGGTTGAGTTGGAGCATCAAGCCTATTGGGCCATTAAACGAGTGTAACATGGATTTGGCCAAGTGCGGGATGGAGCGGAAGCTACAATTGCAAGAGTTGGATGAGCTTAGATTGGATGCCTATGAAAGCTCGCGGTTATACAAGGAAAAGACTAAGGCATTCCATGATAAGCATATTCGAGGAAAGAATTTTCGTGGGCCGAAAGTTCTTGTTTAACTCCCGTTTGAAGTTTATGCCTGGTAAGCTTCGATCTAAATGGGATGGCCCTTTTGAGATCACTAACATTTTTCCATTTGGTCTTTGTTGAGCTATGTGATCCACCCACGGGACGAACCTTTAAGGTCAATGGGCATTGCCTCAAGCCATTTCATGAGGGATCCCAAAGCGAGCCGACGAGGAAGCGAGAGATTCTCCTCATTGATGCCACTTATCCTCCATAAACCCCTTGGGGAGTATTCTTCTTTCTTTCTCCCTCTTCCTTCTATTTGTTTTCCTTTTTCTACTTTGCTTTTTGAAATAAATACAGTCTCTCTTTCTATGATTGCTACATATTATGAACTTGGATATTTTGGTTTTAATAGATCATTCGTTTGGTCTCGCCATTCTTGACTCTTCGATTACATGTCTTGGTAGTTGATTTGATGTTGTTGATTGCCTAAGTTGGTATTGACCTTGTGAGGTTTTGGACTGCTGAATGGAATTCATCTTTTGCCATTCTTTCTTTCATGTGTGAATCTACTCATGATTTGTGTTCTCTAGAACTTGCTCCTTTTCTTTTTGAAACTACACTTTTCACTTACGTGCATAAGTATGATGGAAGCTTGTTTTCTTTCTTTTATTTTCCTCACTTTGGCCAAATAGCCTTTCCCTTGCATTATGATTCCTTTGCTAGCCCTTTGTGCTTTTTGACTCATTCTTTTCAAAGCTACATTACAAGCCTAAGCGAAAAACCATTTTATTCTCGCACCTTGAAAATTTATTGAGCATTGGTTTCACCTTGGTTTTGTGTTTAAGTGTGGGGGTTGCTCGGGAGTGCAACAATTTAAGTATGGGGGGATGTTTGCTTTTGTCATTATGATTATGTATATAGTATAGTTTCATTTTTTTTTTCTCAAAAAAAAAATGAAAAAAAAAAAAAGAAAAAGAAAGAAAGAAAGAAATAAAAGCAAAATAAAAAAAAAAGAAAAGAAAGAAAAGCAAAAGAAAAAAAAAAAGAAAAGAAAGAAAAGCAAAAAAAAAAAAAAAAAAAAAAGAAAAAAAGAGAAGAAATATAGAAAGAAAATACATAGAAAGAAAGGAGATATATAAGTAAAATAAAAATTTTCTTACATAGAGAATGATTGTGTTAATTAGTGCTCTTTTTAATTTCCTTGGTGCTTAACCTCTTATTCCATACTATTACCTACCTTCACCCTAACCCCATTACAACCTTTCATAACAAGCTCTCTTGATTTGTGCATGCATGTGTTATGAGTAGTGGAGACGTAGAAATTGAGCAAGCTTATGGTAGAGCAAATTTCTTGAGTAGAATTTGAGCGATACACTTATTTACCTTAAACACTTGAGAGATTGATTGATTGATTGATTGAGCGCATCATTTGAGAGACCATCTTATGTGATTAGCATCATTAATTGAGATTACCATGAATTGTAATTTGAGATGAAGGGATTGTGGTCTTGATTGATTGATCTTTTGGAGCTTTGTGTCCCTTGTTCAATTTTTGCATTGTTAACAATTGTTAGAAAAGAAGAGTTTCTCCTTTAGGTTTTTTTCTTTGAATTTTGCTCAGGAGTGCACTAGCCGCCTAACCCTAGCTAACGCTCAAGTATCCTCTTCTCCTCTACTACTTCCTCCATTCTTTCTCTACTAAATTATTCTTCTAGGAGGTTAGCAAAACGGAGACCATGTAATCTAATACCATTGTATGTATGTAAATATAAATCCAACGAATCAAGAAAACATGACACATACGTCTTTTAATTTGAAAACAAAGCCGACAAGTTTGGCATATTAGCTATCAAAGTCTTTTATATATAACACCTTTTGATTATTTGACCTTTACTGATTGTTAACTTGATCTTCTTGCTTTGTTAGATTTGATATAGCTCCACACGTTGTAATATTCTTTGAACTATCAACTATTCATGTTTTTGTCTCTTCTAATTACTATTGCTTAACGTTATTACCTTGACGCGATGTCAAACTTATTGTTCTATTTTTTTTTTTTTTTTTTTTTGTCAAGCCAAGTAAAGCCAAAAAGGGATAATGAGTAGATTGTGGGAATTTCCCATGAATGAGGTCATCCTAATACCACTAATGTATTAATATATTTTAATGAGTAGATCGTGGGAATTTCCCATGAACGAGGTAATTCTAATCCCTAGGTCAATAGAAATCCATTGCTACATGACATAATTCTTTTGAAATCCCCAAAACTATCATCTCGTTCTTTCTTGTGATTTCCATTCGGTACTATAAATGTTGCGTTTGCCTTCCTGTGTGAGAAAGTTGCTTTCTTCATATGATATGATTCCGGATTTCGACTAGCCTTAGTTATTGATTATGTGTGTTTTGCTTTGAATGTTTGAGTCTTTGTTAATTGAATACATGTATATTTCTTTTTCTCGTTTTGCGTGAGTAACTTTTTTACAAAAGTCACATACCATTGAACATAAGATACTTGTAAGTTTTACTCTGGGTTCCATGTTTGTTTTCCTTCAGCTTAAAATCCTATTTTATAACATATTATGATTATATTCGTTCGTCAATAAATGAACTAATATCTCGGTTATATATTCTCATGACAGCCTTATAGGAACTCATGAGAATTAATTTTATAATTTAATTTGAAAAATTCATTTTGTGTGTGTTGTATATATATGCATGTTGTTGGTGTTGGCCGTATCAACATAACAATTATATGATGTGTTGATTACAATACAAGTGTTTCAAACATATCTGTACAAGTACGAATTGAATTGAATTGATTACAATACAAGTGTTTCAAACACATATTGAAAATGAATAATATTTGATTCGATGTGAATATATAGATATGATGAATATTGAAATTGATATTTGATTCAATTACTATGTGATTATATATTTGATTTGATTAATATATTTGACCTATATCATCTTTGTTTTTATTAGGATTATCACTTTTTTTGCTGATGTTTGTGTTTATATGGTGCGATGATCCTTTGGGGAGCAGATTTTCAATGAAACAAGTTCCAAAGTTAGGGCTAGCAGTGAGAAGTGAGGAAGAACATTCATTAATTCTAGCTAGTTTATTTTATTCTTTTTTTTTTGTTCTGAGTTTATTCAAGATTGGATTTATGTTAATGTAATAAGTTAGCCTTACACTTGTCTCAGTACAAGTTGGGCGGTAACACTTCCCAAATTTGGTTATTTCGAATTTCAGTAATTATTTATAAAAATTATCGAAATTTTATGTTATTACAATTGTTAGAAATTTGGGGTGTTACACCCCTTACAACTGTAATTGAACAATCACACTCAAGGTCTTACTACCTTGAGATTTTACAACAATCATTTAATAATAAGAACTCTTTCATAGAGTAGATATATGATCACTAAAGATCATTAAATGAATATCACGAGATATATCAAACAGTACAAGCAATAACTAAGCAATGAATATTTTCGTGGTGGGTTGTTGGCTCCGAAATGAATGCACTTTGTATTTATAGTTGAACTTCATAAATGGCAGTTGGTGAAGGTTCAAACTATCCGTTAGACTCAAAACCTTTTCATTAGACACAAGAGAGTCATTGGAAGATTTAAAGAAATGTTGTTTTCATATCGCCGCTGCAAATCTTCGCACGACATGCTTTTGGTATGTGTATTTGATTAAAGTAGAGTCATTTTCGCTTTTGCCAAGGTATCTGAAGATCATTTGACTTGCTTTGACCTAGTTTCTGTGTCCATGCTCTATTTCTGCAACTACATTTGTAATACCTCAGATTCATAATAATAATAATATTTAGAACTTTAATAATATTGTTATTCTTATATAACCTATTAATGAGTTGGCAATAGTAAACCCTAATTTTAAGTTATAAATAGAGGCCTAGCTAACCCTGAATACTCCTCTTCTCTTCTACTACTTCCTCTATTCTTACTTTGCATCAAATTATTCTTCAAGGAGATTAGCAAAAACGAAGACCAGGTAATCCTAAAACCACTATTGTATTTTAACGAGTAGATCGTGGGAATTTCCCATGAACATATGAATGATACATTGTTAATATTTTTGGGAAGATCCCATGAATATTGGGATGACTCATGAGTACCATAAAAGTTATGGGTTCTCATGAGCACCAATTTTTCAATCAGATGATGATAAAGCTCCCAAAGATTTAGATGGGATTCCCAAAGTACCAATTATTTTAATCACATGATTAAAAGTATAAAAATATTAAATGATATTTTTTATCATGAGTACCGTAAGAGTTATGGGTTCTCATGACAACCTTGTAGGAACCCTTATAAGAAGTAAAGCCAAAAAGGGATAATAAGTAAAGCCAGAGGTTTAAATGATGGCCATGAGAATTTTTCATGACAACCTTATAGGAACCCATGAGTAAAAGGGATAATGAGTAGAGTCAGGGGTTTGAATGATGATCATGAAAATTTCTCATGACAACCTTATAGGAACCCATGAGTAAAAGGGATAATGAGTAGAGTCAAGGGTTTAAATGATCGTCATGAGAATTTCTCATGACAACCTTATAAGAACCCATGAGTATATATTTAATAGTTTAATTTGAGAAATCTCATGATAAAATAGAGACAAAATTTCAAAGACTGCATTGAGGAATTTATTATGTGTGTATTTGAAATAATTTAACAGTGGGGGATAGCTTTGGGATGGTACCTCCTATAGTGATGAACACAACCCTTAGGCTTTATGCCTTCGATATATTATATGATGTGAACAAAGATTATCCGTTCTTCCCAAAGTAGTATTTGGCAGGGTTTCGGGACACTAGTAGCAACTTTGGGAAGAGTTGTACACACTAGGAAGAAATGTTTTATGGTCAATTTGATTATTTGTGATTGGCAGGGTTTTCTGGGCCTACCATAGTTCTCTTCCCACTAATTAAACTTAATAAAGAATAACGAAATTAACATTTTTCTTTTGGTTATATATGAATGCTCTTTTTATGTAAATATTTTATTTTCACTATCATCTTTGTCTTGATTAGGATTACTAATTTTGCTGATTTTTGTGTTTATGTGGCTGTGATGATCCTTCGAGGGAACAAATTTTTAGTGAAACAGGTTCGAAAGGTTGGGGCTAGCAGTGAGAAATGAGAAAGAACATTCAGTTAATTCTAGCTAATTTTTTTATGCTTCGAATAAAACATATTTATTTAAGTTTTGGATTTATGTTAATGTAATAAGTTAGCCTTGCACTTGTCCAGTATAAGTGCGGCGGTAACACTTCCCAAATTTTGTTATTTTAAATTTCAGTAATTATTCATAAAAACATTGAAATTTTATGTTATTATAATTGTTAGAAATTGGGGGTGTCACAACATTAAATGCTTCTGACTCAAATCTTGCTTTTTGAATATTTTCACGTAATCCTTCGTTTGATCATCTGAAACTTACTAATAATCATGTTTAAAAGTATTGAGAAAAATAATGAGTGATAATATGAAGTATCAAAATAATAATCAGTGAATTTGAATTTACAAAGACAAAGATTAAGTTTAGAGACAGGTGACACTCGAGTGTTGAATATACCATGGTTATTAAACCCAGACCAGCCGGTTCAAACTGGAAACCGATTGTGAAATCGGTCCGATTTGTCATAGAAACCAAGGTCAGAGTTGTTTTTTTCCAAAAAATGTCAATTGAAGATATTTCGTAGGGGGAGAGGGAGAAACAGAGAGAGAGAGAGAGAGAAAGATGGAGAGAAACAAAGCCGATGAGAAATAGATCCCCTAATAACAACAAATCCAGTGAAAATAGAGCCGATGTGAATAGATCCGGTGAGAAGAGATAACATCGAAAAGGGTGAACGGCAGTGATAGATTGAGTAGCAAGGAAACGAGGTCAACAACACGCGCTATCCCGATGCGAATAGATCTAGTCCCTTTAGATCCATAGACGCCGAGCATGGACCAAAAAATGCCGAGTAAGTAGGTGCCGTGTGTGGCTAGGTGGAAGGTTCGAGTTGATTTTTTTTAAGCCAGACAAACATAGCTTTGTGAAAGAACTAAGAAGAGAATGTGAGTGAGAGAAAGGGAGAGATCGGAAATGTAGGGGCCAAGCAAAAGGGAAAATGAAAGAAGACAAAAAAGAAGATGAGAGAAAAAGCATCGTAGAGAAGAGAGAACAAAAGTTGTTTTCATTACTTGCACGCCACTAAATAATAGCCTAGGAAGTTTCAACACTCAATTGTGTATATTCCAAGGTTATTAAACCCGAATCGGTCAGGGTACTGGGTCAGATTAGAGTGAAACCTGAACTAAACCGAGACCAAACTAGTAAAAGAAATGAAGATTTGATGTTATTAATATATTAATATAAAATTATAATAAGACAATAAAGTAAATAAATATTTTACATTAAGAAAAGAGCAAACTTTCCAAGGCCCAAAGTTTATTATCTCGCAAATTGATAAACCCGATTGTTGAAACTTCCTAGGCTTTTATCTAGTGGTGTGCAAGTAATGAAAACAACTTTTGTATTCGCCCCTATATTGATCTCAATATCTATTTCCAGTTCATTTGGTGTTGGTTTAGGTGGAATAAGCTTAGGAGGATGAGGTCAGACAGTTTCATGGGAATTGGAATAAGAGTGGGTTTAGGATGTAGGGTATTAGGAATTTTGGAAATGAGATAATGTGAAATTAGCCATTTGATGTCTCAGTGATCCTCCTGAAATGGTAATTTGGGATAGTAAGTCTCTTCCTCATAGAAAATAGTGTCTTTGGAGATGAACATTTTCTTAGAGGTAAGACAATAACAATTGTACCCTTTCTGAGTGAAGGAGTGACCAAGGAATATACACTTTTTGTAATACCCCCAATTATTATTATTAATGATGATGAAGATAATAATAATAATATTGTAACACCCCCAATTTCTAATAGATATAATAACAAAATTTAAATGATTTTCATAAATAAATACTGAAATTTGAAATAAACTACCATGGAGTGTTACGCGCACTTGTATTGGGACAAGTGCAAGGCTACTTATTACATTAATCATAAATCGAACTTAAATAGATGTATTTTATTCAAAATAAAGAAAATAAAATAAGAAGACTAGCTAGAATCCGAATGATCTTTCTCACTTCTCACTTGCTAGCCCCAACTCTAGCCCCAACTCTTGACACTTTGTTTCTTTGAAATTCTGCTCCCAGAAGGATCATCGTGACCCATGAACACACACATCAGCAATTGTTGGTAATCCTAATAAACAAAGATAATATAGAAGAACAATAATAATAACAATAAATAAAATATTTAATGATGATAAAGGAAAATACCATATACATATTTATAATCTAAAATATCAATATCAATATTCATCATATCTATATATTCTCATCGAATCAAATATTATTCATTATCTTTTTTTATTTAATTTTATTTAGACCCAGGAAACCCGCGAGTCTATTTAGTTTAGTGGGAAGAGAACCATGGTAGACCCGGAAACCCCCGCTATCTACCCGTGACCAGGAAATCCCGTCCACAATCAATCAAATTGGCCATAAAACATTTCGTCTAGTGTGAACACATCTTCTCAAAGTTGCTATTAGTGTCCGGAAAACGCCGGACACCACTTTGGGAAGAACGGATACTATCTTTTTCACATCAAATAAATATCGAGGGCATAAAGCCCATAGGTTGTGTTCATCACTATGGGAGGTACCATCCCAAAGCTATCCTCCCACTATTAAGTTATTTAAAATACACACATAATGAACTCCCAAATTATTTTTATTATTTACTTATCTTTTATATATTTTAATTAAATATAGATATAAAGATATTTTGACCTATAATCTGTTGTTATCTTATCTTATTGCGCACGAGATATTACATAAAGAAAAAAAAAAGGAAAATCAAATAATAAAAGAAAAATGTGCAGGAGTTAGTAATTATAGTATTGTACAAGACTATAATATATATGACGCACAGTTTAATGGGTTCCTAATTCATTCAAAAGTGACGCACAGGAAACATGGGTATACCATTCATGCACGGAAGCCGAGGCGAAGTAGTGGATTTTCAATCACAAGAAAAAATGCACGGGGGAAAATTTTAGATTCAATCATATATACATATGAAATTGAAGCACGCGCGCGAGCCCAAGGCAAAAATCAATTTTTATTCAATTCATAAGAAAAAAAAAACGCACATGCATGGAATTGACTCACGCAAGCGAGGCGAGGCAATTGCATCCAATTCCATTCATGAAAAACGCACGGGCATGGAATTCAATAACATACATTATATATACATATTTTTCTATACGTATAGGATCAAAACAGCAATTGGTTTCTATAGCCTAGGGTACACGATTACCTATCAAGATATAAAATTAACCTAAAACTCATGGGGATTAGGATTACCTGGTCTCCGTGTTGCTAACCTCCTAGGAGGACAATTGACGAGAGTACGGAACGAGGGTGTAGTAGCGGAGAAAAGTTTAGCGGCGAATAAAATATCGAGCCTCTCTAGGTTTAAGCGGCTAGACCTAACTTTTATAATTAAAACTAGGGTTTTAGCTATTGGGTTGAGCTACTTACTTATTCCGATAAAATGAATTAAAAGAAATTGTAGAGTTTTATTATTAGATATATTTTGATTCCGATGATGAATTCAAAAATTTAAAATATAATATAATCTAACTAACTCCTAGATTCTTGGATCTAATATTGACTAATCTAATAATACTATTTACAAAATAATATGATTATTACGAAACAATACAACATTATTTATTTATTTTTATTTATTTTTT
Source organism: Acacia acuminata (assembly GCA_019022655.1). Lineage (NCBI taxonomy): Eukaryota > Viridiplantae > Streptophyta > Magnoliopsida > Fabales > Fabaceae > Acacia > Acacia acuminata. The sequence goes on from JAFJYI010000294.1 coordinate 912,693, forward strand.
CTATTATTAATCATTATTATTTTATTAGTATTATTTTAATCTATTAATATCATTACTATTTCTATTATTACTTAGGGGTATTATAATCTACCCTCCTAAAAAGAAGTTTCGTCCTCGAAACTTAAATGTATACCTTCTTCGAATAGAAACGGATATTTATTGCGTATAACGTCTTCTGCCTCCCATGTTGCTTCTTCTACCTTTTGACTCCTCCACAAAACCTTAACTAGTTTGATTGACTTGTTTCTCAACATTCTTTCACTTCTACCAAGGATCTTTACAGGACGTTCTTCATAGGTGAGATTCCGATCTATCTTGATAGACTCGGTGAAGCTTGTATGTGGGTCGATATATATCTCGGAGTTTGAGATACGTGAAAAACGTCGTGCACATTCTCCAATTCCATTGGAAGAGCTAGTTTGTATGACACTTCACCAATTCGTTCAATAATGTCATACGGGCCAATGTACTTTGGACTGAGCTTGCCTTTCCTTCCAAATCTCATTACCCCCTTAATCGGTGATACTCTTAAGAATACTTTTTCTCCAGTCTCAAATTCTACTGGCCGTCGTCGTTGATCTGCATAAGACTTCTACCGATCCTGAGCTATTTTCATCTTTTCTTGAGTTAGTATCAAAAGCGGAGCTAAGTAGAACCTTAGGCTCTGATACCATTTTGTAACACCCCCAATTTCTAACAGTTATAATAATCTAAAGTTTTATTGAAATTCCAAATAAACAACCTTAGGGAGTGCTATCACCGCACTTGTACTGTGACAAGTGCAAGGCTACTTATTACAATAACAGAAATCTGAACTTAAATAAATGTGTTTTATTCAAAAAGAAAGAAAATAAAAATAAAATAAAACTAGCTAGATTCATTGAAGATTCTTCCTCACTTCCCACCGCTAGCCCCAACTTTTGCACTGTTTTCATGAAATTTCGCTCCCCGAAGGATCATCGTGACCCATGAATACAAAAATCAGCAATTCTTTGGTAATTCTAATAAAACACAATTCAAATGGCACGAGATATGTTAATCGAGCGAATATATATATATATAAATCATAAGGTAATTACATCAAACATTATTCGTCATCCTTTTAATTTATTTAGACCCGGGAAACCCTGCCAGTCTATTTAGTGGGAAGAGAACCATGGTAGACCCGGGAAACCCTGCCAGTCTACCCTGTGACCCGGGAAACCCTGCCGGTCACAATTAATCAAATTTGGCCATAAAGTATTTCTTCCTAGTGTGCACACCTCTTCCCAAAGTTGCTACTAGTGTCCCTAGGGAAACCCCGCGACACACACCACTGGGAAGAACGGATATCATCGGTTCACATCAAGTAATATATCGAGGGCATAAAGCTGATTGTGTTCATCACCTTGGGAGGTACCATCCCAAAGCTATCTTCCCACTGTTAAGTTATTTTAAAACACACTCATAATAAAATTCCTAAATTATTTCTATTATTTAATTAAATATGGAACACAAGGATACTTTGATATAAAATCTAATCATGTCCTATTTCATTATGCAACGAATATTATATAAATAAGGAAAGAATATCAAACAATATAGCATCGACACATCTAACATAAACATTAAAATTAACGTGCTTACTTTATTGATAAATAATAAATAATATACAAACATTGCATTGTGATAGCATGATTTTTTAACATAGTTAGCATAGAAAGGGGAATATATAAAATATAAAATAAACAATTATATATTCTATATAATAAATAGAATATATAATAAGATTTTCTAATATAAATAAATAAAAAATATATAATATGAAATATTAATATAATTAATACAAACAGAAATATATTATATTATACAATCTAATTAATAATAATATATTCCTATTACAATTTATTACGATACAATATATATAATATTTCAATTACATTTTATATTTCTATTTATTCTAGCTAAAGTCTAGGATCATAGCTAATATCTAGGGTCACTAATATCACTACCCATGAGACTCATGTAAATTAAAATGACTCAATTATATATTTAATATAAATAGAAATGGATTATATTATATAATCTAATTAATATATTCCTATTACAATTTATTACGATACAATATATTTAACATTTCAATTACATTTTATATTTCTATTTATTCTAGCTAAAATCTAGGATCATGGTTAATATCTAGGATCACTAATATCACGACCATAGACTCGGTAAGGTAAATTAAAATGACTCCACTACTCCCAAAAAGATAGCTAACCACATGCTTATGATATTATAGAAAAAAATCAGCACACAATAAACATTAAAAAAAAAACTAAATAACTTAATCCCTCTTATTGTGGAGATTAGCTACGTGCGGAAATATGCAACATTAACCACATTTAAAGAGTAAGTGTATTTAATGTGTGTGTGTGTGTATATATATGTTTATATTTATAGTCAGAGGCGAGCAATGGTTTTCAATTACAAACACAGGGAAAAAAAACGCATAGGCATATTCATGGAATTGAAGCACGCAGGCCGATGCAAAAATTGTGTTCAATCCATCAAGAAAAACGCACAGCCATATTACATAGGTTCAAGCACACAAGCCGAGAAGAAGAAACCTATATATATTCAATTCATTCACCTAAATCGAAAACCTAGGCAGTGCAACGCAAGGCATCTTATATTCAATATTAAACCACTTTGCAGAAGGCTATTCACACAAATCAAAGAGAAGGAAAATATATTTGTACACATATTCAATGTTAATTCTTATTGTTTTAGGAATTAAGATTGCCTATCAAAATTTACATAACTGACCTAAGACTCATGGGGATTAGAATTACACATGGGGATTAGAATTACCTGGTCTCTATTTTTGCTAGCGACCTAATTTTAATATGATGTGATAAAAGTATAGAAGAAGGATTTGAGAAGAAAAACAATGGAGAAGAAAAGTATCGAGCGTTTTAAGGTTTTTGACGGCTAGACCTAAGTTTATAATTAAAACTTAGGGTTTAAGTATGGGTGGGCTTTTAGCTATTTCCAGTTATAAAATAATACAATTAAATTTTTAAATTTCTATTATTAATATAATTATTGTCAATTAATAAATTGTAAAATAATACAAACATTATTAAATTCTAAATATTTATTTAATATATTATTGTTATTATTATTAATATTATTACTATTATTATTTTTAACCAATTATCATCATCATCATCATCATCATTATTAATCTATTATTATTATTATTATTTCTAAAAATCCGGGGTATTACAAATATAGTAAATAAAGATTTAGAATTCAATAATGTTTGTATTGTTTTATAATTTATTAATTGGCAATAGTTAAAGAGTCCAGCCCATAACTAAACCCTAATTTTTAATTATAAACTGAGGTCTAGCCACCTAACCCTAGGGAACGCTCAATACTCCTCTTCTCCCCTACTACTTCCTCCATTCTTTCTCTGCGTCAATTATTCTTCTAGGAGGTTAGCAAAATGGAGACCAGGTGATCCTAATACCACTAATGTACTAATGTATTTTAATGAATAGATCGTGGGAATTTCCCATGAACGAGGTAATCATAATATCACTAATGCATTAATGTATTTTAATGAGTAGATCATGGAAATTTTCCATGAACGAAGTAATCCTAATCCCTAGGTGAATAGAAATCCATTGCTACATGACATAATTCTTTTTAAATCCCCAAAACTGTTGTCTCGTTCTTTCTTGTGATTTCCATTCGGTACTATAAACGTTGTGTTTGCCTTCCTCTGTGAGAAAGTTGTTTTCTTCATATGATATGATTCTAGATTTCGACTAGCTTTAGTTATTGATTATGTGTGTTTTGCTTTGAATGTTTCAGTCTTTGGTAATTGAATACATGTATATTTCTTTTTCTCGTTTTGCGTGAGTAACTTTTTTGCAAAAGTCACATACCATTGAACATAAGACACCTGTAAGTTTTGCCCTGGGTTCCATGTTCGTTTTCCTTTGGGTTAAAATCCTATCGTATAACATATTATGATTATATTCGTTTGTCAATAAATGAACCAATATCTCGGTTATATATTCTCATGATAACTTTATAGGAACCCATGAGTAAAATGGATAATAAGTAGAGCCAGAAGTTTAAATGATGGTCATGGAAATTTCTTATGACAACCTTATAAGAACTCATGAGAATTTGTTTTATAGTTTAATTTGAAAAATCCATTTTGTGTGTGTTTATATATATGCATGTTGTGGGTGTTGGCTGTATCAACACAACAATTGTATATTGTGTTGATTACAATACAAGTGTTTCAAACATATGTGTAAAAGTATGAATTGAATTGATTATAATACAAGTGTTTCAAACACATATTGGAAATAATTTGAGAATTTATTATATGTGTATTTAAAATAATTTAACGGTAGGAGGATAGCTTTGGGATGGTACCTCCTAAAGTGATGAACACAACCCTTAGGCTTTATGCCTCGGATATATTATGTGACGTGAACTGATGTTATCCGTTCTTCCCAAAGTGGTGTCTGGCAGGGTTTCCTGGGAGACTAATAGCAACTTTGGGAAGAGCTGTGCACACTAGGAAGAAATGTTTTAGGCCAATTTGATTATTTATGACTGGTAGATTTCCAGGTCACAGGGTAAAGTGGAAGGATATCCGGGTCTACCATAGTTCTTTTCCCACTAAATAGACTGGCAGGGTTTCCCGAGTCTAAATAATTTTAAACAGATAATGAATAATATTTGATTCGATGTGAATATATAGATAAGATGAATATTGAAATTGATATTTGATTCAATTACTATGTGATTATATATTTGATTTGATTAATATATTTGAGCTATCTCATCTTTGTTTTTATTAGGATTACCAGCTTTGCTGATGTTTGTGTTTATGTGGCTGCGATGATCTTTCAGGGGAGCAGATTTTCAGTGAAACAGGTTCCAAGGTTGGGGTTGACAGTGAGAAGTGAGGAAGAACATCTAGTAATCCTAGCTAGTTTATTTTATTCTTTTTATGCTCCGAATAAAACACAGTTATTTGAGTTTTGGATTTATGTTAATGTAGTAAGTTAGCCTTGCACTTGTCCCAATACAAGTGCGGTGATAACACTTCCCAAATTTGGTTATTTCAAATTTCAGTAATTATTTATGAAAATTATCGCAATTTTATGTCAGTATAATTGTTAAAAATTTGGGGGTGTTACACTTTTTGAGTTAGGCATCAAATTTGCTTCCATCATGTTTATGAACAAAGACAATACAACCAAATACCTTTTGAGGTAATGGATTGATATGAGGACAATTTGAATAGGTTTCAAGGAGTGTTTGAAAGAGTGTGGCATAATTCCTAACCTTGGAAGGCATTCGGTTGATTAGATAGGCAGCAGTTAGGATTGCATCACCCTAGAAGACTGTGGGCCCATTTCGTTCCATCAATAAGGTTCTAGTTACTTCCAATAGATGCAGTTTTTCCACTCAGCAATGCCATTCTGTAGAGGGGTGGAAGAATAAGAGGTTTGGTGATGGATTCCTTGCTGATTAAGAAACTCCTTAAAGGTTCCACTTATGCACTCCTTGGCGTTATCACTTTGTACCATCTTAATGAAAGTTTGAAATTGATTTTTTTATAAAGGTATAGAAGTATTGGAACATCTTGACTACCTTAGACTTTATTTTCATCAAGTAAACCCATGTGGTTTTTGGTGTGATCATTTATGATAGTGACAAACCATTTGGCATTTGCTAGGGTTTTTATTCTTATAAGGCTCCAGATGTCACTATGGATTAATGTGAATGGTGCAGAGTTTGTAGGGTTGTTTAGGATATGAGCATCGTGTTTGTTTAGTGAGTTGACAAGTTTCACAATTAAAATGAATGGAATTTTTATTGAATAAACTTGGACCACATGTTCCATATAATCAAAACTATGGTGGCATGAATGACAATGTCAAATAAATACATCTTTATTTTGAGAATTTGAGCAAACCAGTGCCTTCCTTGCATTCCAAGCATCTTTATTCTTCAAGTTTGAACCTTCAAGGTAGAACAGTCCAACTCATTCTCTAGAAGTTCCAATTGTCCTTCCCAAATTTAAATCCTCAAAGATACATAAATCATCATCAAAAATCACTAGGCAAATTTGCCCTTTTGTCAAATTGCTCACATATATCAGGTTACAAGAAAGTACTGATACAAACAAAACATTGTGCGCTCTTAAATGATTAGATAGTGTCACTGTGCCAATTTCTTCAACCTTTGTGAATACACCATTAGTTACTTTGACTTTAAGGGTTTCATGACACAACTTAAGATTTGTAAACAAGGTTCTATTACCAGTCATATGTTCTATAGCTCCAAAGTCAACAATCCATGTATCTTCACTATTCATTACAGCACCAAGAGCTATAATAGACTTACTCGACTGCACCATATTGACACTAGGCATATAGTTCGACTTATTCTATTTGTCAAGTATCATTCAAGCACTTGTAGTTCTTCCTGGCTTAGGTAGTCATCAACCTCAACATTTTGTGCAGCTGTGGTGAGGTGACTTTGGAAGTTCTATCTTCCACTTGATAGCTTTTCATGTAGTTTCCAACACTCCTCCTTGGTATGACCCTTCTTCTTGCAATAATTGCACCATTTGTTATTCCTTCATTCATATTATGGTCACCACAAGCGTTGAGCCCTCAATTTGACTTAGGTTACTTTGGTTCTGGAGTTTTTTGCTTTATTTGAATTGTATATAATAGACAACATCAAACAGATATGGTAAGGATTTCATTCCCATAATTATGCCCCTTATCTCCTCGAAAGGGTCGTTGAGGCCTAAGAGAAAGTCGTGTGTCCTTCCTTCTCCTACTATATTCTTGTACAATTGGGCATCCTCGATTTTTTTCATGGATGAACTTCAAATAAGTCTTGTTGTTGCCATAATTTCAACAAAGCATTATAATATTCAGTCACTTTCATGTTACCTTGTCGTAAATTACTAAGTTGTGGCTTTAGATGGATCAAGGTAGCACTGTTATCAAGAGAAGAGTAGGTTCTCCTTGCCGCATCCCATATTTATTTAACTGTATTTGCAAGAAGATAGCCTTCACTAATATCAAGAATCATCGAATTACACAACCAAGTCATTACTTAGTTTCCAGCAAACCAAGTGTCAAATTTTGGATCATTAGCGGCTAGTTGAGGAGCTTCTGCATTGATGTACTTCTCTTTTCACTTGCCAAGTTCGTGTAAGAGCAGAAGGAGAAGATGCTAGAATTCGAGGAGTGGGTCGGGTGGAGGATCCAAAAGCATGATGAAGTTGCAGTGGAACAATTCTTTGTAGAAACTTGTGTCAAGAGACATGTACTCAGGGTTTGGATACACAATAAAAAAGAACTTGAGAGATATTTTGGTAAAAACATAATATTTCAAAATCTCATCTTAGTCCATTGAGACCTATTTATCATTTTCATATGTGAATAGACTTTTTGAATTTTTTTCAAGTTAAAATGATAATTTAGAATTTTCCCAAATATCTAAAACGTGGAATAAAATGAGCGGTGAAGCTCATGCAGTCTAGACCACTCGAAGATGGACCCAATATCTCCTCCAGCCAATAGCGTCTTTCTCTCCCATATCTTGATCTCTTCATATTTTTTTCCCTTTCTCCACTATTTCTTTTATATCTAACATAATAAAACTAGAAATAAACTAGGAGAGAGAATTTATCGACGTTAATTCCCAGGCACAGGTTGGTGCAACTGTTTGTTAAGCCTTTCCCCCTGCATTGCATCTACGTTAGGAACTGCATCAGCAGTGAATTATTCTGAATGCTAATGCTAACCAATACTTTCTGGAATTAAAATATAGTCTTTCTGTTCGATTCAGCTTTACTGGCGCTGTCCTTTTGTTCGCCTTCTTGTCATTCTCGTCATCGTCATCGTCATCGTCATCGGGGATCGCAAGTTATTCAGGTATGCCATTTACAGACCCCAGGAGCATTTCCCCCCCTTTTGCAACCTCCTCCTTCCACTGGAAGTGGGAAATTTAGCTTAGACCCATTTGGAGTCTGTTGGTTTCCCGAATGTCATCTGTTTGCGGCAGGCTTGTATACTTTTCTTAATGTGTTTTGTACTCCGGCGTCTAGGAAATTAGAATCCATTTAATAGTTTGAAATTTCTAAATAATTCCTGGTTTATAATTTTATTTGTGGGTGTAATCCTTTGATTTATGCGAAGGTTAACAACAAACTGGAAAGTTTCTGAAAGCTATACGAGCAGTAGACAAGGTTCATCGATATAATAGAAGAGTTTGATGGTAATCGTACATAGTGAACAGGAAGGCATATGATGGCCATAGCTTCAGGTATTGGGGTCAGTGCAGGAAAGAGGCTGTTGAGTTCTACTTACCATTTCTCTGATATAACGGAAAAGTTCTCTTTCGGCAATGATTATGGATCTTCACACTATCAGATGACTGCTACCAAATCGGTTATAGTCGCTAAGAAGTCGGCCAATTGTGCACCGAGTCTTCCTACATCCAACCGGCAGAGTCAATCCATCAAGTCTCTTAAAGAGCATATTGATCCTGACCCAGCCATTCCGGAGCCATGGTTTCAGAGATACAATTACAATGAATTGGAGGTGGAAAGCTCTGATCTGGGTTATTCTTTAGAGGCTCTTCTTTTGCTGCAGAAGTCAATGCTGGAAAAGCAATGGAACCTTTCTTTTGAAAGGGAAGTGCTGAACGAGCATTCAAGAACACAAAAAACTCTCAAGAAAGTGGCAGTCACTTGCTCTGGGGTGTCTGCAAGGCAGAGAAGAATAAATACCAAGAGGAAATCTATTAGTAACACTGGTTATGCAGTGATGCAGTCCTGTCCTGCTTTGCAACCTAAGTCAGTGATCAATCCCCAATTGCTTCAGAACCGTTTGAAAGGCTATGTGAAAGGGGTAGTGAGTGAAGAATTGCTCTCTCATGCAGAAGTTGTCAACTTATCAGAGAAGATAAAAGTTGGGCTTCTGGTAGAGGAGCATAAAACCCGGTAACTACACATTTGCTTGAACCTATAGTTTCCTGAAGTGACAAGGAATAATTTCTTATTTAGCAAGCTAGTTAGTTTCTGTTACTGAATAATATAAATGTATAGGTTCCTTTTAATTTTATTAATAAGCTTATGCAGAATATAAAACATAATATACTTTTCTAGAGTTGGAGCATGAAAACCAAATGTAGAGTGATTCTGTAGCTTTTGGTTTGCCTTTATCTGGAAACAACGCAAACCAGATCTCAACAAATTCAAATTCAAATTCAATTCTTAATATTATTAGTTAACTTTCAACATAGACTCCAAGTCATAGAGAAAGAGAAGTTGCTGCTTTTGATGAAAATAATTTGGTACATTAGAAGAATGCAGGAAAGTTTATATAGATATTGTATATATTATCTTCTCTTGACTGAATGACATCCGTTTTGACTGAATTGATGGGGAAAGCACACTGGCATATTTCTTGGTACATAAGTATTTCATATCATTTGAAGGAATTTTTCAAAAAAAAAAAAAAAATTATGTAACTTGACTTCCTTCGTATTTGCTTTATCTGAAAGTTAATAGTTTATAGACAAATTCTAAGCCTTGTGAGTCAATTCCAGATTGAAGGAAAAATTAGGATGCAAACCCTCTGATGATCAGCTTGCAACGTCATTGAGGATATCTCATGCTGAACTTCAAGAAAAATTGATAGAGTGTTCTATTGCTAGAGAGAAGTTGACGATGAGCAATGTTCGTTTAGTCATGTCAATTGCTCAAAGATATGATAACATGGGTGCTGAAATGGCTGACCTTGTTCAGGTGATTTATAATATTTCACTTCAATTAGAACAGGCTAGATATCTTTTCCTTCAGTCAGCTTCTTTATTTCCTCTTTTATGAAAGACTCAATATTTTTACATGTTTAGGGTGGTTTGATTGGACTACTTCGTGGGATTGAGAAGTTTGATTCATCAAAAGGTTTTAAGATATCGACTTATGTTTATTGGTGGATACGTCAGGTTAGGCTTACTTGTTATTTTGATATTTTTCGTTTGTATTCTATAGGACATAATGGCAAACATGCTTATCATCTTGGTTTTCAAAATGCTTATTTTTATATATTGTATTTACCAGACATCCGTAGTTCAAATTTTACATTATTGCACTGCAATTTATATAGAAATCAAGAAATAAGACAAGATATTGAAATATATATTCACCAGACATTAATAAGTTTATGATAAATGTAAATATAATATCTTTATATAACTTTGATTCGGGTATTCAGTATAATATTTTTCCTGTCAATATTTTCGCCATGAATTCTTCTAGATAAAATATGATTGATGAATTGCTTACTCTGTTTCTGTATATAAAATCCATGATACAGACTAGAGAAAACATCTGCACCAACTTTTCCATCCTATTTTCATTAGTTTCTGGATCCCACTTAATATGGACTAACAAATCAACATGGAATCATATACCTCAAACTTTTCCAACCAGCTCAAATTATATTTTCTATTCTGTGAGTATATATAATATATATCTATTTTTTTGGTTGGGTCATAGGGTGTTTCAAGAGCTTTAGTTGAGAATTCAAGAACATTGAGATTGCCCACTCACTTGCATGAGAGATTAGCTTCAATTCGCAATGCAAAATTTAGACTGGAAGAAAGAGGCATTGCTCCAACAGTTGATGTAAGTTACCTTGATTCACAAAAGAAAGCAGTTCCCCATCAGATATTTTAAAACTCCGAATCATTGATATACCTGCCTGAATGATTCCCCCTTGTTTTCAGAGTATTGCAGAATACCTAAATATGTCTCAAAAGAAAGTTAGAAATGCTGTTGAGGTAATATAACGATGAGTACTATATGGGCATATATTAAATCCTATTGTTCGTTTTTTCAACATGTATTTACGAATTGCAGGCAATCAATAATGTTATCTCGCTTGATCGGGAAGCATTCCCCTCTTTGAATGGTCTCCCAGGAGAAACTCATCATAGTGTTAGTTTACTTAAAAACTCATTCTACATGTCCATTCAACAAAGATTGTCAGACCAGGTTATCTTTTCTTTTTAACTCCCAGTAATCATCTTTCTCACAATAATTTTCTTCTACTTCTTTTCCAGTATATTGCTGATAATCGCATTGAGAATATTCCATGGAATGGAGTAAATGAGTGGGCACTAAAGGTATTTTGATTTTTATCGAACTTCTTACAAGATCTACCTATGGTAGGACTGAGGAGACTTTAGGCTTTTTATATATATATATGTATATATATATATCGAAGTAGAGCATATGACTTAAATGCCTGTTATGTCATGATTCCTTTGCGTTTTATCTGCCTAGTATCTGCTTTTTCTGTAGTCCCAAGTCGATTTGCATTCTAGTCACAACACGAAGACATCAGGATAATAAACTAATGTAGCAAATTAACTCATTTGTTGTGTTGATGTATTAGAGGCATCAAAACGGATTAAGGCTCAACTTAACTCACCAAATTAGCAGGTTCAACGAGTCAGCTCATTGGGCTCAACTCATTTTGACAGTTCTATGACGTATTAGGCGAATGTTGGAGAAAGTATATTTTCAAATAGATTAATAAAATCGTTTGCTGATACCAGTAAAGAGATTGCAGAGTGGGGGTCAAAATTTTATTTTATTTATTTTGTCAAAGGCCAAATAGTTTAGTTTCAAGACCGCAATTTCATCAGGAAGATGGATGCTGGTAGAAATCTTGGATGATTTTCCTTCTTATGGGATAATTGATCTTAATTAGCCCCCCTTATAGAGTCTATGACAGTTTTTTGACAAATAAAAACTGATCTGTATACCAATTAATGGGCCTCAAGTGGGGTGAAGAACTCTCCCTCAACAGCTAGCTATTGAGATTTAATAATCATTTCATTTAAGTACCACATAGTTTCCATAAGGTTCTCTTTTCCTTTAGTGTTTGTTTTAAGTACAACCATACGTAGTCTTACAAATATATATGGTTGATCACTGTAATTAAATTAATTGGAGAATCCCAAGTAAATCTAAGGGAGACTTGGTTTCACCAACCCAATTAATTCAATCCAAGCAATTGTGATTGTTTAAATCCAGCTTGAAGGACAAACCATTTTGATAGTTAATGCTTATAATCATATATTATCCCCGTAAAATCCTCCTAGGACATCCAAAAACAAAGTAAACTTGCCTGCTTCCCATAGTCACTATCTCTATGAATCAGAATCACCTTAGGCCTTAACCTTTAAAACTCGATAAGGAACCAGCTACTATTTCAAGGTTGTGCAAATGACCTATCTGCTGCTAATTTTTCTGTTATTTCATTATCTAAGCATAATCTGTTATTAATCATATAACTTTTTTTTTTTTTTTTTTTTTTTTTTTAGAGTGTAGATAGCCTTCTTAAACTTTTATTTACGTGTAGATAACCTTCCTAAACTTTAAATCATATGAAGATAAACCATCCGTCATATCATTTTCTTTTGGTGAAATGACAAAAAATTAACAGCAGGGAAGTTATTGCATAAATATAACAAGTTTGGAGGGCATTTATATTTTATTGTAAATTTTTAATGTTCAGAAAGATAATCTGTACATAACTCGAAGTTTAAGAAGGTTATATTTAATTTAGCTTTATTCTAATTACCTCCTAGACAAATTAGTTCATATTCAATTAGAGATTAATTTTGTTTTCACACAACTTACTCTTATCAAACAATCAAGCTGCAATCTTAGTTATCACAAATTCTGAATCTGCTGAACTTCAACTTATATTTATCGTTAAGGGTGTACAATGGGAACAGTTTTGTGTTCAATTTTTATTTACAATTTTATTTGTTGTTTTATTGTCTTAAACTACCCTGAAGAAGAACAAGAAGAAGAAAAGGAGACCCTGAAATTAACTCCACTTGTAAATATGCGCAGGACGAGGTGAATAAACTCATTAATGTGACCCTTGGGGAACGAGAGAAAGAAATTATACGTCTTTATTATGGACTGGATAGAGAGTGTCTTACATGGGAGGACATAAGCAAACGGTGAGTCCAACAATTAGTTTCTGGTTATATCATACTCGTATAATGTCGTCATTGTCAATTGAGCGTTTCCTCTATTTCTTGAAATTTTATTATGCCTTATCTTGTACATATGTAATACTCTCTCTCGTCATAAATATAAGATAGAGTTGACTTTTTTTAGAGAAATTAAGGAAACTAAATAAATTACTTCATCATATCATATGTTGTGTCTCATTTGATTATATATCAGTTTATTAGTCAAATTAATTAGTTTAGAGAAAAAAATATAAATACTCTAAAGTAATTTAATTAGTTTCCTTAATCTCTACAAAAAAGTCAACTTTGTCTTATATTTTGTACCAGAGGAAGTGTGTTGTTTTTTCAATTCATTCATGGCTGTTGAAAGGTTCTCATATTTGGATTCCAGTATCCCTGAGCTTTCTTGATTTCTACATAGTTTCATACCACTTGAATGCTGAATCGAAATGAGTCTACGAGGTCTCACGTTGAACTATTTTATGTTGTAGAGTAAAAAAGATCTGTTGAATATCTTGGGGGAAAGAAAGAAAATTTTCTTCATGGTTCACATTCATTTTGCAGGATAGGGTTGTCTAGAGAAAGAGTAAGGCAAGTAGGACTGGTTGCATTGGAGAAGCTAAAGCATGCCGCGAGTAGGAGAGAGATGGAAGCCATGCTATTGAAACATTAGCCTGCAGTCTGGACTGGGCTCATCGCCGACACATAAATTGTAGATATATAGGAAGTATGTACGTAGAAATTTACTTCTTGATTCGAGGTAGGTGAAAGATGTTGCAAGGAAACATTTCATATATACAAACCCCCTTGAAGTATTTTAGAGGGGGAAAATCTGTTGTACTCTATTTGGATTTTCTTTTTTTATGCTAAAAAAAAAAATAAAAAAAAAAGATTTTTTTTTTTTTTTTTTTTTACAAAAACTAAAAGATGTTTGATGACGATATAAATTTTTTTAGCTTAACAGTTATTTAAAAGATCAAATTAAAAATAAGTTGTTTGGTAAAAAAATTTCGTGAGCACTTTTTTGGGGGTTTTCCAACAGTAAAGAGCATGCCTCCCTTTCCCGATCTTCCTCTCCATTGCTACTTCCTTAGCGATCTTGCCGGCTGATCCCAACCCAAGTGGTGCCGGCAACGATTTTCCACTAGCGATGGCAACGATTCTTGTCTTTCTCTGTGTTTCTCAGATCTTGATGGTCCTTAGTTTTTCTTTTGTGATTTTACTGGTTTGAAGGTCCTTGGTTTTATGTTCAATTGCAAGTTCATTTCTTTTATGTTTTGACTGCAAGCAACTCTAGAACTTCTCTATTATTGTTTTTTTTTAAAAAAAAAAAAAAAATCTTGGGCGTGTCAGATTTGCTTGTATAATCGATGTTTTGAATTTGGACCCAAGTTGATTGTTTGAGATTACGGTATAATAGATGATAAGGATTAGGGTTCTCTATGGTTGGAGAGGTGGATAAGAGCTTCAAAAAAAAAAAAAAAACTCCTTTATAGCAGCTTTTGGCTTTTTTGTTCTTTGTATAAAAAAAAAAAAAAAAAAAATTATTATAAGTGCTTTTGTAAAAACTTGTTTGGCTTAGCTTCGCTTATAAAAAAAAAAATAAACTAAAAATAAGAGAAAGATAAGCTAAAAATAAGAGGATTAAGAGGCAGGGCCACTCACTATGACTATTAGCTAACTACAGAATGAGTATCTCTTCGACATTTAATTTTTAAAAGGAAGTTATGTCTGACATCATCCTTTCCCACGCCTGGACAATTAATTGTTGGTAAATGGTAATCTTGTGCACGCATATTTTAACGATAAAATTTGTCTTAGTTAATGCTAAATGCTTCCTTTGGCCTTCAATTCCTTATTTCTACTCTCTGATTTTTATTTTATTATTTTTTTTTTGGGGGGGGGGGGGGGGGTAAAGTATAAGGTTTTTCCAGTTTTAGGTTTAAAGTGTAAATAGTTTTTGCCTCTTTAAACGAGTCTACTTCTTAGGATTTAAATTTGTATTCTCCTTTTTATGAGAGTGATATCACTTACCATTTCAATTAACAATTTGTTGATTACTCTTTATGATATTTATTATAAGGCATTTTTAACTATCTCAACACAACCAACTATGTATGACAATGGAAACATAAAGGCTTTAAATTTAGTCATAGCTGATGCCATAAATTATATCTAAGCAGTTAGAAGTTGTAATTATTGACATTTTGAATAGGAATCATCTTGGGGAAAAAATGTAATTGGTACATTACTTAATGACTTATAATAAGAATTATATATATATTTTTTTTTTGGCTAAAGTATACGTTTGATCCTTCATGTTTTGTCTCTGGTATTATTTTAGTCCCTTAAGTTTGTAAAGTGCACGTTTGGTCCCTTAATGTTAACACCGTTAGTCTAACTTAACAGAAAATATTGACTCAACAATTTTGAGCGATGACTATGCAATTAAATACTGACTAAGCATGCTTATATGTTAGTATTTTTAATAAAGTATAATTTTAAATCGTATTAATTGAAAAATATTTAATTTTCACGAGACTATTTTACAATTTTTTGGTTTGTGAAGATTAAATATATTTTTTCGAAGAAAATTAAATATTTTTCCATTAATAGGATTTAAATTATTGATTTATTAAAATACTAACATATAAGCATGCTTGGTCAGCATTTAATTGCACAGTCATCGCTTAAAATTGTTGAGTCAGTATTTTTCGTTAAGTCAAACTAACGGTGTTAATATTAAGGGACCAAACGTGTAATTTACAAACTTAAGGGACTAAAATGATACTAGATGCAAATATGAAAGACTAAACGTATACTTTAGCCATTTTTTTTTTAAAGTATCTTGTAACAAACGGAAAGAGAATATGTGGATCACAAAATGCTCAATTCACATTTTAAAACAAAACAATGCCTTATGGAAATGCTTTTATTCCTTTTGGAGAGAGTTTTATTGCCATATTTATAAGTTTCCTTTAAATTTAGGCGATGAATTATGACTAATTTTTTTTTGGTAGATGTTAGGAAATGATCAGTGTAAATATAGGATTATGGTATTAATTAGGGAATCAATACTCATAATGAGTCATTATTCTCTTGTCTCCTCTCATGTGTATAAATACCCTTTTGTATATATGAATATATATTGATTTGAGAGTATATTTTCCTCCTCTATTCTTCTCTCTCTAGCATCTTCATGGTATAAGAGTTATCAGTAGGGATGGAAACAGGCCAGGCCTGTTATGCCGGGAAGTGGCCTGAGCCTGGCCTATGGCCTATTACAGGCTTATATTTTGGCCTAAGCCTGGCCTGTAACAAGCCTGAGCCTGACCTATGGCCTGTTAAGAAGCCTGTATTTTTAAAAATCTTGTACTTAGCCTAACAGGCCCCAACAAAAATAGGCCTCCTGTAAACAGGCTAAAAACAGGCCTCATGTAAACAGGCTGAAAATAGGCCTCATGTAAACAGGCCGAAAACAGGCCTACTTTACAACAAAATACGGATACTTTTGCACAGATTAGCAAGGAAGAGGAGATAAAAGAAGCTCAGAATATATTACAAGGCCAAACCAAATGGAGAATTAACCACTCAACTCAGTTGAACGAAGGAAGAATCAGAACAGATTGGAACAGCATCCCCAAATGTTTTCCAAAGCCAGAAATTTCTTCTTACCTTCACAACGATCCACTCTTTGTGAAAATGAACTCATTTCTTCTGCGGGCTTGAAAAGCAAATGCACCAGAACCAAACTTCATACATAATTACTTGTACTTGCAAAGGGCTAAGAGAAGGAGGAAGAATCCTATTGTTTTCTCCATTGACAGCATCAAAGCATCATTACATGAATACAATTAACAAAAGTAATAAGACAACAAATAGCCACACTTATGCCTAGTGCAAGCACTATTAGTGTGCTACACTACACTAACTTCGCAAAGTCCTAACACATTCCTTATCAAAAGTCTTTAACCGTCATTCTCTTGCTTCAACTGAATAATCTTCTCCAAGATTGAGCTTGCAATTGAATAATTCTCATTCCCACAACCAAGCCTCCTATACTAAACAGATATAACAAATCAAGATTGAGTCTAAAGTGAGTGAATTGGAAAATCTTTGTTACTATAACCAAAGATCAAAAATTAAACAACAGACGGCAATATTCAAGTGAGAATAATTGAGTTGCAAGCAATATTTAAAACCATAACTTAAAAGCAAAACTGAGAAGTTGTTCAAGCAGATGCACCGTTGCTGGTATTCCAGTGACAATTTTTCAAAATTAACTGATCTATATAAGAAGTCATATGTAACTTTGTTGCCAAATGCAATAATAACCAATGAGTAGATAAAATCAGTGTTTGATGCAGCAATAATCGTTTGCTTGAAGAGCTTAAACAAATTTTAATTTGTCACTCTTTCCCTTGTGTGATTCTGTGACCTCTAGTTTTTTGGAGCAAAACGAAGAACTGAGTAAAACAAAATCCTATACAGGACAGCCTAGATTTGCCCCTTCACAAACGAATCAATACTTACAATTGCAAACAAAACTTCATTTTCCCTCAATAAAACTAGATAAATGAAGCCTAGAACCTTATGTAAGTTAAAATTTTGCCTGCAACCTTGTTCGTCTTAGCTCAGAAGAAGCAGCCTTCTCCAAAGCGCTAATAATGGCCAACATACAGACAAACCATTATATTTCATCTTCCACAACTAATGTGCTCATTTTCCACCACTTGAAGCCACCTAAAAGAGATGGAGGCATCTGAACACTATCTCCAGATAAATACCTTGAAATTTTCGAATACATTGAAGATCAAGAACTCGGGATACATAATAGGGGGAGAAGTGAAGGATCGGATTTGCATTACCTGGACAACGAAGAACAAGAAGAGACATATCACAGAGGCTGAGACTCTGATTTGCTCGCTGGACTCCTCGTCGTGCTCACCGGACTCCCTCACAGAGACACACACACACCAGTCACGGCTCGCGGGAGATTTCTCCACTCCATCGATCTCTCTGTTCTCGTTGCCCGGGTCTCGTGCTCACTCTCGATACCTTGAGGAGATTGCTGGCTGGCAACGGTGGTGGATGAGGAAGTCGCCGGCGAGTAGTGGCTAAATGGTCAAGGAAGGTCGAGGATGATGAAGATCCAAAATCCTCTCTCCTTTGCAGCACTGGGTATACATTCAGAGGCGGAAATGAAATGGTTTAGGGTTATGTGAGTTAAGGCATAATTTTTTTTTTTAAAAAAAACAATTTTACCCCTCTTAACAGGCCGTCTTGTCAGGCTTTACAGGCCTATTTGGAGGCCTGGGCCTGGCCTATTGCCTGACAGGCCAGGCCTATCCAGGCTTTTAATAGGCCAGGCCGCAGGCCCCTGGCATGTTTCCATCCCTAGCTGTCAGGTTCAATTGCCTAAATTTTTTCGGCCAGTTTGCTATTTGTTTTCGGCGACAGTAAGAGAGAAAGAGAGCTAGAGTTAGGGTTCTGTGGTCAGCCTTTGTTTCCATCCACGCGCCGCCCCACTGTGCTCAGGAGGTCCCGATCGGCGGAACCCCACCGGCCGCTCGCTGTTTCACCTACGCTTGGTCTCTCACACTCCTCCCGGAGCTTCGCCGTCCGTTACACGTGCCAGCGAGTGCCACCATTTTCCTGTGATTTTTTCATTGCCATTTACTTCTCTAGGATCGGCTCACTTCATCCAGCTCAACCCAGGTGGTTTCGTTCTCATATCTTGTGGTTTCATTCTTTGGTCAGTTAAATTTGAGCGTCTGTTGTACTCGTTTTTGGAGTTCCCAGGTTGTTTTTGGCCCTTGTTTCATGTGTAGTATTGTTTCTGGTCCTTGTGCGGCCTCTTGTTACTGTTTGGCAGTTGGTGTGGTTGCTGTTTTTTGTTTCTTGTGGGCTCTTCAGCATTGGTTTGCCTCTAGTAGGTGGTGTGTTGATTCTCTCGTTGCTATATTGGTTTGCTGTCACATTTGCAATTGTTTCTCTTGTGTGTCTCTGGTTGTCTCTTATGGCTGACTCTAAACCAAGTGCGACGACTGAGATGATTCTTGTTCCAACAAAATTATTGAACATAAGTTGAATTAGACCAATTATTCGGACTGGATCAAAACCATCTGCATGTATTTACTTAGTATTGAGAAAGAGGGCCATTTAACTGCGGCTCCTTCTATGGATGATCCGAAGATGACATGGGCTCTCGTCGATGCCCGACTATTCTTACAGATTCAAAATTTCATTGACAGTGACATTCTTCCTTCAGTTAGTCATTGCAATACTGTTAAGGAACTTATCGACTACATGGAATTCCTGTATTCTGGGAACGAGAACATTACTCGCATACATGAGGTTTGTAAAGGTTTCTATCGGGTTGACCAGCAAGGTCGCCCCCTAAAGAATTTCTCCATGGAGTTTAAGAAAATGTATGAGGAGATGTGACGGTTAATGCCACCAACGACTGATCTTCAAGCCTAGGTGGATATATGGAGAAGTTGGCAATTATGAGTTTCCTTACTGCTCTCGACCCCTCTTATGAGACTGTTCGATCTTAGATATTATCCAGCTCTGAGCTTCCCTCGCTTCGAGGTGTGTACTCTCGAGTGTTGCATGCCGATAGTATGCCCCACCCAGCTTCTAATTCTAATGCTAGTGCTTTAGCTAGTCGGCGTGCGACTGATGATAGGAACTCGGGTTTTTCACGACTAAGTTCTTCAGTAGGAGGTATATCGAGTCCTATTTCTGCTGTTCCCGAGAACCCAAGCCTCCCGAGGCATGGTAACAATTCTCCCAATTTTGGTGCTGGTGGATTGTCAGCTATTATTGTAAGGAACCTGGTCATACGAAACGCTACTGCCGTAAGTTGCAATAGAAGCAGACACGCAGCGGGTCTGCTCATATGGTCCAATCATCTGATGTCCCTGATAATGCTTCCTCAACACCGATCTGCGCTTTCTACAGGTAACTCTGACTCGTGCCTTGCTACTTCTTCCTCGAAATGGATCATCGATTCCGGGGCTACTGATCATATGACAGGTAACCATTATTTGTTCTCTTCATATGCACCATATGCCAACCCCTCTTCGATCACAATTGCCAATGGTTCTTACTCCCATGTTCTTGGATCTAGCACTGTTCAACCTACCCTGTCTATTTCCTTATCATCTGTCCTTAATGTTCCTGACTTGCTTTTAACCTTTTGTCTCCTGGCAAGCTTGCTCGTCACTTAAATTGTTTCATCTCACTTTTCCCTAACCATTGTTTGATTCAGGATCTTATGACGAAGCGGATTATTGGTAGGGGTATGAATCTGGTGGTCATTACTTCCTTGACGATCGAGTACCGCGTTCAGTTGCTTGCTCTGGTGGTTCCTCTCCATTTGATATTCATTGTCGGCTGGGTCATGTAACATCCTATTTTTAATTCTTGGATTTAAGTAGGATTACAAAATTAATTATAGGAATTTAAGGCATATTTTTCCCATAAATTAAGGACAAATAATTAGGGAATAATTTTTTGGCATAAATATTTTAGTGATAATATTTTAAGGCAAAAAAAAAAACACAATAATAATAATGAGAGAGAAAATCCTTAAATGGAATTAAGGATTTAATTTTAATATCTATCCAATACTTATAAATAAGAGTTTTTTTTTTTGGTAAAATATAAATAAGAGTTTTGAAGAGAACTAAGTGAGTTAATTTTAGTGGTCCCGCAATTTCAATTCATAAATCCATAAGCCCCTATACCATTTTATCTCCATCTCCAAGCCCAATACTCATTCCTTTCGGTCCCAACGTAATGCGAGAAAGGAATCAAAGCAAACTTTAAAGGCCCATAATATTCAAACCAATTAAACTATTCCAGTCCATTTCGCCTTATATTTCATAACTCAAGCAATATCCACTAATTCATTTTTCCTCCTTTATTCATTCTTAAAAAAAAAAAAAAAAAAAAAAAAAAAAAAAAAACACATCAGCAAATCAGCTCAACGCCATGCTTCCAAATCTTGCTTTCGGCTATCCAACCTGTTCACGCAAGGAAAAAAAAAAAAAAAAAAACCCAAAGAGCCCATCCCTTTCGTGCTCCACGCCATGAACCTCGGGCATTACCTATTCAGACCATGAGTCCTCCTCTTGAACTGGACCAACAAAGTATTATTATTCTTGGACTCTCTCCATTCACATTAGCTTAGCGAGAAAAACAAGAAGCCGAGAGTGAAAGAAAGAGAGAGCGAGAACATGAGAGAGTTTCTTTTCCTTGTTGCTCGCGTGGTGACTCTAAAACGGGGGTGTTTAGTGTCGGTGAGCATCCGTACATGCGATTCTCGAATCTAGCAAGGTGAGTCTTCGGGTTCCTTTTCCTTATAGTTCCCATGATTTCCAAAGCATTAGTGTTTGAGGATGAAGCCATTGTGAATATAGTTATGAAGCAATGAAAAGCTCTGTTTTCTAAACATTAAAACAAGGCTTTGTCAATATATATATATATATATATATAGTTTGAGGGAAATAGACATGGCATACATGCTCATACACACACACACACACACACACACACACACACACATATATGTCTCGTTGTAAGGGAATGTGGGGAACTTTATTGATGTAAGTGCTGTTATATACAAATGTGTGTAACTATATATACTGTTAGTCTTGGGGAAAGAAAAGAAAAGAAAAGAAAAGAAAATGATGTTGATAGGTATTTTCATTTTGCTATTACCTATAAAAATATATATACATTAGCGTAGAAGGAAGAAAAGGAAGCTGAACTAGGTGTTGTCGTAAAATATATAAGTAGGTATTTATATATATATAGATGATCGTTGCGCGTAGAATCAATGGAAACTTTCTTTCGTATGGAATATATACATATGGCTATATATGTAATAAATAAATAAAAGGAAGGAAAAGGTTTTTTGTCTTGTAGTGATACATCTATATTAATACTGTGAGCAGTGGCGGAGCCAGGATTAGGAGTTTATGGGTGCACAATTAGTGTAGGGGTTTCGGGGTTCGGGGGCAGCGCCCCCGAAATTTTTTTTTTTAGGGAAAGTTTTAAATGTTCAAGCTACACATTATAAACTACCAAGCATCTTTGCCAATTTAGGAAAAGAGAGAAGCTTTGCATACATACACCACACCTACCTACATATATTGAGCATAGGAGCAAACATAAATGAATAAGACCTCCACAATCAATGAGTAGAGCTAAGACAGAATCAAAGAAGCATATCAAAGGGGAGGGGGAGGCAAAGATACTTTTCGGCTATTTATCAACTACACAATTCTCAAAACTTTTCATCACATTACAACAAGCTATGAAAAATAAGAGAAGTTCCTTGAAAAAAAAAAATGATTTGATCTTTCGATTTTCCTCATGACCCAAAAAAATGGTAATAAAATACCTCACAATTGAAGCTCTTTCCCCTCAAGCCTGTAGTGTTTGACAGATCAACAATAATTGAAAGTTCTGGAATTGCCTCGTTGAGGACCATCAATATTTCTGCAGACCAGTAGAAGAGTGGCAATTAGACAAACTCTAGTGGTTAAACTAATAATAATGAAAATGATCAACGAGATAAAGGTCAATGAAAAAATTGTCTATTGCTCGTATCATTAATTCAACAAGCAAGTTTGTGGGCCAAACGAACAAGAATCTGGATTCTCTAAAGTTGTGAGAAGATGGTGAAATCGAATGCAAAGACCTCCAATTTCACCGTCGAGTAATCGAACACCTAAGAACAGGGACGAAACCTCTAACACCAAGAGTAGAGACAAAACCAAGATAAACGGAGAAGTTGACTGAAATTCTGAACCAACGCGAGCAAGAATCGAAACCACCCGAAATGCTTGAAACTCGCTTGAACCACCGCGAGCGAGAATCGAAACCACCGAACCACCGCGAGCCACCATGAATTTCAACCAAGAAGAAAGTCTTGAAACACCGTCGCCACCGACGGAACTCAACCAAGGAACCACCGAACCATCGCGAATCACCGGTGAAGATCTGGGGAAGAATCGAAAAACCACCATCTGAGAATCGCCGACCACGGAATCATGCGTGAAGGGCGTATCGGGCGAGAGAGAGAGATGATCGCGCGTTGCCTCTGCCATGTTGCCTAGCCCTAATCGGTAAAGCAAGAAGTAATCGGCGAGAGATGAGGGTTGAGAAATTGAAAAAAAAAAGAAAAAGGGAATAGACGGCGTTCGAACAGGGGACTTCAAAACAGATGGCAAAACCTTTAACCAATTAACCCAACCAGATTTATTGTAACTACATTCCCTCACAAAATATATATTTTTACATTTTTTATGGGTTCACTTGCCCCCATAAAAACTAGTGTGGCTCCGCCCCTGACTGTGAGTACGTTGCACACTTGGGAACAAGAAGTAACTTACCTATATATATATATATATATATACACAAAAGTGTGTGGGCCCCACATGTGAAAGAAAAAGAATAAGCTTTCTGAAACTACACATATATATATATGATGATGTTGTGGCTTTGTGGGAAAAAAAAGAAAGAGAATAAGTTCTATTATCATATAAAAAAAGTGTATCTAAAACTCCTCTATTGGATGCGTGATAAATGGAGAGGAATAATAAACCATGGGAATATGGTAGTAATAATAGATATAGTTTAATATTTATTTCCTCTTCTTCTTAAATATGATAGTGATAATAATAAACCGAAATAATCTTGTTGTTATGATATAGATATCTTAATTGATCCATATATATATATATATATATATATATATTTATAACATGCTAATCCTATGCATTTAAAATAATTAGATACTATATTATGAATATCCAAAGAGTATATCTGATTTTATCTAAAGAGCATAAGTTATATAATGATTGGTATTTATTAAACTCCTAATTTAAAGTATGGAGATAAGCTCGAAAGTTTAAATTAATTAGAAATAATAATAATAATGATGATAATAATAATAAATCATTATTATTAGAATTTTTATTTCTTTTAGTTATAGGAAATTATAAGTTATAATTGTGATAATGTAGAGTCTTTGCGTGATCGGTGATTGTACGAGATTGTGCTCCTCAAACTAAGGTTAAGCTTGGAATTGAGGTAACCGGGGTTAATTTATTTTATATGCTTGTTTTGGACTGTGAGGTATTTTTCTAAGCTTAATTTATATATATATATATAGCTTGTATGTGTTTTGAAAAAAAAAATTATGTGTAGGTTTGAATATGAAAATTTATTTAGTGAAGCAATGTATTTTCCAATCTATGTATTTAAGTGATTATTATTATTATTGGGATTGTTATGGTTGTGATGGGTATAATGTTTGTTGTGAGATGAACTATATGGAATATAATTTAATAAATTGTTGTTTAAAATTTTAGTATTATATTTCTTCTGTTGTGGGATATGTTGGGTTGTGTGGAAGAGATTTAAGGTGAAATTGTGCCCATCGACTCTCTCATATTCTTGGCCCGAATTTGAGTTGAGTGTTTTGGGTGGACACCTCCCTGTTACGGTATTTTTGTGGTGGCACGGGAGGGGACAAGTATCCTTGAAGTGATAGCTAACCTTGGTAGGGTTACTAACACCGATGGGCCGATCCGCGTCCACGAGGAGATAAAGAGGAGCGGGATGGATGAGTGGGGATGGTTAATTGTTATGGTTATTATGTGTTAATTGTTTTAATTGTGGTTATTTAATTATTGAAATTATTATTATTATCATCATATTATTAACAAACCTGCTTCTCTGACTTGCAATCCTTTCTTGCATATTTGATAAATTAATTTCGGTTATGGGAACTTTATGTCTCACCCCGTCATTATTAAATTTTTCAGGCGAGACCTCTAACCCTACTAGAGAACAAGGGAAGCAGCCAGAGGCATAGTCGTCGTGAACTCGTAGGCCTATTTTTGATGTTAGTGTTGTATTGACTTATATATTGCCATCATAGGGCCCTCGTCTATTTTTGAAATACTACATTAACCACTTTTGGATGACTATTGATTTTCCGAAGGCCTTATTTTATACACTATCATATCATCGTGGATCCACCATTATATCTTTGTGACCTCTGTCTTGTGTAGACCCTTTGTTGTGGGTTCGTGTTGTATGACTTGTGGGCTATAAAACCTCCTGTTCGATAATTGTGCCCTGAGTTATGGTTTTTCTGTTGTGGGTTTGTGGGCGAAATTTGTGCCCTGGACCCTGAGGTGTGTGTATTGAAAAGGAAGGTTTTCCATAATTACCTACTAATTCGGTTTTATGAAAACTTTATGGTTAATTGTTATCTTGTGATGAAGGGTCTTTTCAGGTCATGTGTCTTTGTCATCTTTAAAGAGGTTGTATCCTTGATTTCATCATGTGTCTTCTTTAGAGTGTGAGTCGTGTCAGTTTCTGAAACATCACCGTATTCATCTGGCACCTCGCATCAATAAACGGGCTATGTCCCCTTTTGATTTAGTGCATTCAGATATTTGGGATCCGTGTCATGTTGAGTCCAAATATGGTTTTCTGTACTTTGCTACTTTTGTTGATGATTTCTCTGAACCACCTGGTTTTATGTAATGAAAAATCGTTCGGAGTTGTTTTGTCACTTTTGCAATTTCTGTGCTGAAATCAACACTCAATTTGGTGTCTCTATGAAAATCTTACGAAGTGACAATGCTAAAGACTATTATTCAGCCCAATTTCAAAACTATATGCTCAAGAATTGTATGATTCATCAGTTCTCGTGTATAGATACACCGGCTCAAAATGGTTTTGCCAAACGAAAGAACCGGTACTTATTAGAAGTAGCCCGAGCTCTAATGTTTCAAATGAAAGTTTCCAAACCTTTCTAGGCTGATGCTGTGTCTACTGCTTGTTTCCTTATTAATCGTATGCCTTCTCCTGTTCTTCATGGAGCCACTCCCTACACCACCTTATTCCCTTCCAACCTCGTGTTTCCTATTGACCCAAAAATCTTTGGGTGTGTTTGCTTTGTTTGTGATGTTCGCCCCACTGTTACCAAACTTGATCCTAAGTCTCTTAAATGTGTCTTCCTTAGGTATTCTAGAGTTCAGAAGGGTTATCGGTGTTATTCGCCTACTCTTCGGTGTTATCTTGTGTCTGTTAATGTCACCTTCCATGAGTCGACCCTGTTCTTTCTTGTCTCTCCTCCATCTCCATCCCCTGACACCACTGACGGTCTTGATGATATCTTGGTTTATGAGGTTTCGCTACCACTAGTACAGGCATTTGACTTGGCACCTACTAAACCACATGTTTATCAGAAGCATCCCAGGGCGAGTAATGGCGTTGATCAGGTTCATGACCTACCAGTCCCTGCTTCGGTGTCTGATCCACTGTTCGTTCCTCCTGTTCCTGTTTCTGAACCAGACACAGTGCTTGATTCCCCTTCATCTTCTCTTGACTTGCCCATTGCCCTATGCAAAGGTCAGTGTTCTTGCACCCACCCTATTTATTATTTTGTTTCCTATAACCATCTTTCCCTTCCATCCTGTTCTTTCATAGCCTCCTTAGATTCTATCGTTGTTCCCACTAATCTCCACCAAGCCTTGGCCCACCCTGGTTGGTGTGTTGCTATGAAAAAAGAAATGATGGCCCTTGATAAGGATGGTACCTGGATTCTCGTTGATTTGCCTCATGGAAAGAAGGCTATTAGATGCAAGTGGGTGTTCACGGTGAAAACAAAAGCTGATGGCACCTTGGAACGTTTGAAAGCTCGACTGGTTGCCACAACCTCATATTGTAATTAACTGAACAATGAAAATCAACATTATCGTGTTTACGTTATACACTGAACTTTTCTTGAGAAAAATAAAGAATAGTTTGCAAGAACTTGGGCTAGACGCTGAGTGGGCTTTGAGATTTGAGATAGACGAAACAAGGCCACATGCTTGAGGAAGAATAAAATCAAGGACAATTGGAACTAAAAGAAAATTAGAATAAAATCTAACTGAATTAAAAATAGAATCAATCAAAAAATATCTTCCTACTAGGCTTGACAGAAAAGGAAAGTCTAGCTCACTAAAGGACATGCAATTCAAGATCCTAACCATAAAAGGAAATGTGGTCAACCCTAGAAGAGAGGCTTGGTGTACTCACATCGAGAATGAAATGCATGGACATAATCTTTCATGCCATGTACCTCGAACTAACAGAAAGTTTGGCGGCTAAGAGAGTGCATGCGACGGATAAAACATAAGGCAGAAGGTTGCTGAGACAAAGAAGACGCAGCTACGTCACATGACAGACGCTCCTCTGTGCTGTCAAATTTCTTTGACTTCTCTTCTTCTTCTTAGTTTCTTTCTTTGTACTTTCATGGATTATATTGTGATCTTTTCGCAAGCCATGAACTAATTCTTTTTGGTTGAGCAACGATGAAACCTTGATTTGTAGCTACAACCAGATTGGTAAGTTTTAATTAATATAATTCATTTTGTTTAATGTTATGTATGTAAACATCGGTCTTATTTGTTAGATATCCAACAATAGGCAAGAGCTGTGATTTTAACTTACTGGAAATGAGTTCAGATTAAACCTCCATTAAACAGTGTGTGTCAGAAGAATTGTGAAAATTCTATCTGAGTTCATAAGCTACATGAATGAGTTTATCTCATATAATCATACACCTTGTTTTGTATGTTGTTCTGAACTTGAAACTCGCATAGGCATATGAGAAAAGTAGACTTAGGAATAAAAGGACAGGATTATTGGAAAACTTCTATACAAAAGAGGTGGGTTAAGTAAAAAATTTTACTATAGCATTGTTGTAGCATTGTGGAAACAAAGTCAGTGTCAGGCAAATTTTTAGCACAACATTGCCAGAAATGAAGCGAGTGTTGAACCTACACTTGAGTGTTCATTAATACACTCGAGTGTCCAACACAACACTGCCAGAAATGAAGCTAGTGTCAAGCAAATTTTTAGCAAGTGAGGATCCAGCACTCGAGTGTTCACTTAAGCACCCGAGTGTTCAACACAGCACTTTCACAAATAATGTGAGTGCTAGCCAAAAACTCTGCAAGTGTGAGGCCAACACTCGAGTGTTCATATCAGAACACTTCATAACAACTTTCTAGTTCATGATTTTAGTTCAAATAATGGATGAACATACACTTGATAGACTTTGAATCATCAAGTCATCTTTCTTTTCTGAGTTTATTATCATCAAAACATAAACCAAGAACTAACATCTTTCACTTTCTTGCATGCATAAGATAGTATTATAATCTCTGTGGGACGATACTCTACTAGTCACTTTATTACTTGTTTGACTGGTAATCTTGCCATAAGAAAATTGACCAACAATGAGCAATAAGAAAAGTGGTTGTAGATACAATAAACCAATTTCACATTTATTATATGCAAATGATGCAATCCTTTTCTTTGAGAGTTAATTAATATTTTATTTCACACGTGCGGACCGGACCGGGCGGGCGGCGCGCGCGACCGAACCGAACCGAGCCGAGCCGGCCGGCCGGACGGCGACGGCGGCGCCCGCTTGTGTGTGGTGGACCAAGGGTCACCTAAGTCCTCAACCCTCCACAAAAGTGGGTTTGCCCAAGGGCCCAATTAGTAGGAGCCAAGTTGGGGCTTATATACCCTCCAACTTCTCTCCAACTAAGCAATGTGAGACTATTCTCTCACACACACATTCCTTCTTACTTTTTCCTCTTCTTTTCCATCCTCCTTCTTATTCATAACCCATAGGATTTTATCCTAAAATTCCAACAATCCCCCACATGGATAAGAAGTTAGTCCATCATGACCAAATGCAAATGATCATGTATGCAAAGTGCGGTTCCTCTACGAGAAATAACTGCATCGAGAAAGGTAAGGGTTACCTTTGAACCTTCTATAGTAAAAACCTATCGGATATACTGGTCAATCAGGTGACACGCTGTCTTGAACCGTTGACCTTTTAGTGTATACCAAGACAATAGGAGTTACACAGTTGCTCCTCTAGCATCGTTGGTTTTCATGTTGTGTCCATTTTGGCCTTGGACACCGCCTGGTTCTGTGAGTGTTCTAGAGAATCGACCGTTTTAAATTCTCATAGAAGCGGCCCGCACTTCACACTCACATAGGTGATTCCTTGTAATGTAAGTCATCATACATCATCTGAACACATCAGATTAAGAAACCATTAAAAGCTTTAGAAGCTTACCCTTTATATATATGCACTGTTTTGTCTAGGAATGAGTATGAGTTTAAAACTCCACAGTGTTAATAGTCGATTAAGACTTAATTGTCTCTTTGAACCTAGTTCGTGGGATCTCCACTCTACTAGGTAGAGTTACCGTGATAATCAACAATGTATCGGCGGACAATTTACTAACTAACTTTCTAGGAATCCCTTTAGTCAATGGATCCGCTATATTCTCTTTTGATTTCACATAATCAATTGAGATGATTCCATTCGAAAGTAGTTGTCTAACGGTATCATGTCTACGACGTATATGTCTAGACTTGCCGTTGTACATGACATTCTTGGCTCTACCAATATTTGCTTGACTATCACAGTGTATACACACTGCTGGTATCGGCTTTGGCCAACTAGGAATGTCTTCAAGAAAATTACGAAGCCACTCGGCTTCCTCACCAGCTTTGTCTAAAGCGATGAATTCTGCTTCCATAGTAGATCTTGCAATACAAGTCTGTTTAGATGACTTCCAAGACACAGCACCCCCACCAAGGGTGAATACATATCCACTTGTGGATCTTGTGTCATTAGAGTTGGTGATCCAATTTGCATCATAATACCCTTCTAGTACTGCAGGGTACTTCTCATAATGCAAACAAAGTTTTGAGTTTGCTTTAAGTAACCCAAAACTCTTATCATAGCTTTCCAATGAAACTCATTTGGATTACTTGTAAAGCGACTCAACATGCTTACTGCATAGGCAATATCAGGTCTAGTGCAATTCATAACATACATAAGACTAACTAGCACTTGTGCATATTCCTTTTGTTTAACAGCTTCGCCAGTATTTTTTAACATTCGAAGACTAGTTTCTATAGGGGTCGACACAAGAGCTATGTTTAAACTCTTGAATTTCTCCAGAATTTTAGAAACATAGTGTGTTTGCGATAAAGCTAACCCATCGAAGTTCTATGGATTTTAACTCCTAGAATGACATCTCGCTAGACCATATCTTTCATGTCAAACTTACTGGTAAGCAATCACTTAGTAGCTTTAATCATTTGATTATTACTACCTGTTATCAACATGTCATCTACATAAAGATAAACTATGGCAAACCCATTTTCAGTATTTCGAATGTATACATATTTGTCACATTCATTAATACTAAAGCCATTTGATAACATAACTTCATCAAATTTCGCATGCCATTATTTCGAGGCTTGTTTAAGTCCATAAAGGGACTTTCTTAAACGACAAACTTTCCGTTCTTGTCCTGAGACAACAAATCTCTTAGGTTGTTCTAGATTAATTTCTTCCTCTAATTCACCATTTAAGAAGGCTTTCTTTACATCCATTTGATGTAATTCCAATCCATTCAGTGCTGCTAATGCGATCAACATTCGAATGGATGTAATTCTTGTAACGGGTGAATAAGTATCAAAGTAGTCTAGGCCTTCACGTTGTCTGTAGCCTTTTACTACTAGCATAGCTTTATACTTATCAATAGTGTCATCTGCTTTCATCTTCTTTTTGAATATCCACTTAGTTCCTAGAGGCTTATTGCCAGGAGGAAGGTCAACCAACTCCCAAGTGTGGTTTGACATAATGGATTCAACTTCACTATTGATAGCCTCTTCCCAGAATGGTGCTTCAGGGGAACCCATAGCCTCTCCAAATGTTCGAGACTCATTTTCAAGTAGATAAGTCATAAAATCAGGACCAAAGGATGTTAAAGTCCTTTGTCTAGTACTTCGTCTAGGTTCCTCTTGTTCAAGGTTATCGTTAGTTTCAATATCATGAGATATCACTGTGTTGTTGTTATCATTATTTTTATTATACGGAAATACGTTTTCAAAGAACCTAGCGTTCCTTGACTCAATAACTGTGTTCATATGGATATCTGATACATCGGACTTATAAACTAGGAAACGATATGCACTACTATTATGAGAATAGCCAATAAACACACAGTCTACTGTCTTTGGTCCGATTCTTAACCGTTTAGGTTTGGGAATCTCAACCTTTGCCAAACACCCCCACACTTCCAAATAATTCAAGGAAGGTTTCTTTCCTTTCCATATTTCATATGGTATGTTTTTTATCGTTTTATGAGGCACTCGTTAATTAGAAAGTTAGCCGTTAGAATGGCTTCCCCCACAAATTTTGTGGTAAACCGGACTCAATTAATAATGCATTCATCATTTCTTTCAATGTCCGATTTTTCCTCTCGTAATCTCATTTGATTGCGAGCATAAGGAGCTTGATTGTCGATTATAATACCAGATTCTATACGAGAATTCTTGAATGGACCATCATATTCTCCCCACGATCACTCCTTACTATTTTAATTTTCTTGTTAAGTTGATTTTCAACTTCAATTTTATATTGTTTAAAAGCAATAATAGAGGATGTATTAAATCTAACAACTTAGTTGATCTTAGCAATATCTACTGCAATCATCAATAAATGTAATAAAATATTTCTTATTACCCCTAGATGGTACAGATTTCATATCACATATATCGTATGTATTAAATCTAACAACTCAGTTGATCTTTCAATGAAGAAAAAGGTAACTTAGAAAATTTTGATTCAATGCATACTTGACATTTATCTTTATTTGAACAATCAACTTTAGGCAATAATTATAAATGAATTAAATTTTTAATTGATTTATAATTAACATGTCCTAATCTTTGATGCCATAAATTAGAGGACTCAAGCATATAGATAGTAGCAATATTATTATTAATAGCACCGTTATTGGTGACAGTCATTACATTAACTTTGAAAAGGCCCTCACTAAGGTAACCTTTTCCAACATACATATCATTCTTAGAAAGTATAAATTTATCAGAAACAAATACAAGCTTAAAACCATTCTTGCTTAAGAGGGATCCATAAATCAAATTCTTGCGAATATCAGGCACATGAAGCACATCAGTAAGTGTCACGACTTTTCCAAAAGTCATCTTCAACACCACTTTCCCAAAACCTTCAACCTTTGAAGAAGAAGAATTTCCCATATACAATTGTTCATCTTTTTCGCGGGGTGTAAGAAGAGAACATCCACTTGTTTGCACATACATGCCTGGTGGCACCGGTGTCCACCCACCACTCCTTGGTATTTCCAACCAAGTTACATTGCATTACAACCGCCGAAAGACTCATATTATCCATCATATCGGTGGTATTGTCAACCATATTGGCTTCAATGTTCTTCTTCTTAAGATTCTTTGGCTTCCTACAATCCTTAGCACGTTGGCCAGGCTTCCCACAACTGTAACACTTGCCTTTGAATTTCTGGCCTTTGCTAGGGCCTTTGAAATGGCCTTGTTTGAATGATCCCTCATTAGAGCGTTTGCGTTTCTTGGGTTTTGGACCATCTTCCACAATGTTGGCCTTTGAAACTATAGGGTTGCTGCCAAGTTTCTTTTCAGAAATCTTGTTGTCTTCTTCTATTCTCAATCTTACAATCAAATCTTCAAGTGACATCTCTTTACGCTTGTGCTTGAGGTAATTCTTGAAGTCCTTCCAAGATGGTGGTAGTTTTTCAATAAAAGCAGCAACTTGGAAAGCCTCGCTTAGAGACATCCCTTCAAGATGAATCTCATGCACGATCAATTGAAGTTTTCAACTTGACTTACCACAGATTTAGAGTCAAACATCTTGAAGTCCAAAAATCGCCAACAATAAATTTCTTCAAGCCAAGCATCTTGAGTTTTGTACTTCTTGTCCAGACTCTCCCATAATGCTTTAGTTGTCTCCAAAGCACTATATACAGTGTATTGTCTAGACCATTGAGAATGTAGTTTCTACAAAGGAAATTAGAATGCTTCCAAACATCTATCGCAGCAACCTTTTCCTTGTCAGCCTGTTGTCCTTTTTCCAATTTTGGAGCATCTTCAGTGAGAAACCGTGCCAAGTTCAATATGGTTAAATAGAAAAACATTTTATGTTGCCATCTTTTAAAATCATTGCCATTGAACTTTTTTGGTTTTTCACCATGCATTGGAGCAGGACCACTTAGGTTAACCAGATTGGTACTTGTACTTGTCATTTCTGTTGTTAAAACAGAAACTTTGATTTAATCACACAGATTAATCCAAAACAATATAATAATAATATTCATAGAAACTAAACACAGATTCAATTCAATATCACTACCAACATATGAAATCAGCAAAGATATAAATTACTATAAACTGATTTCAAACACAAAATTGTCTTAAGATTGTTGTTTCTTTTGTATTGAGTAGGTAGAGATTTGAATATAAAATAGACAGAATAGTAAAAGAAGAATCTGTATTATTAAACTAGCACATGCAGTGAGCATACAAGAAATCTGTATAACATAGAAAATGTTGGAATCCATACAACGCAGCGGATTAAAAACTTACGAATCCCGTCTCGAGGATCACTTAGATGCGTTTAAACCTAGGCTAGGGAATCTGAAATTACCTTTGGAGAATTCGTTTGCGTCTCGTTCTTCCTTGAACAGGTGGGCTACCTCCTCGCTCAGTAGAAGACGACTCGTAGGATCGTCTTCCTCCACCGGTATCCACACGAACAACTCCCGAACATGGCTACGGCAGCATGCTAGCGCCTCTTGTGCGTCTCTCTTAATTTTCCACTCTAGGGTTTACTCTCGCGGCTTTTCGAATACGCTCGAATAAAACTCCGTAGGTTTTTCTCAAACCGGTCGGCGTATTATATAAAATTAATCCGCATTAATTTTGAATTTCGAATTTCAAATATGGATTAAAATACATTAATTAAATCAATCTGCTAGATCTAATGTAACGCATTTAATATGCATTAAAAGGCGATCTCGAAATTCAAAATTTGAATCGAATTAAAATATATTAATTAAATCTATCTAATAGATTTAATCGATATATTTATTTAATCCAAATCAAAAGCCTTTTGATTTAATTTATCTCTATAAATTAAATCCAAGAAATGATATCTATCTATTTAATTAAATCGAGATACTATATCTCAATTTAAATTAAATAGATATATAATATCTTTATTCGAAAATTAAATGAGATACAATATCTCTATTTGTTTTAGATATTTAATTTATCAAATAAATTACATATAAAACAAATAATATATAATAATATTATAATCTCCATTTATAATATTACTATATATATCAATTTCGAATTTATACACCCATATTAAATTAAGTATTCACTAAATCTCAGATTAATCTAAGATTCAATGAACCTGGACACTTTAAATAATCTATAAGATGTATCCAGGGATGCAATTATCAATACAAACATGCAAACAAAAATGATAACAAAAGAGAATACTTTAAATAACTTAAATATCCAAAGTACAATGAATTGCCCCAACGGCATAATTTCCAACAGAAAAGCTGTAAATAAACTCACAAGACTGCCAATTTTTGAATGAACAATGCAGAAATCCGGGCCCAACTTTGGTTGTGTCCTTAAGACAATTTTGCTCCCTCAATATGGATGCCGAAGGTTGTCTGAGCAATTGTCTCCCGGGATAGAGCGGACTAATCGTCTCCAGAAAGATGGCTCTG
Organism: Acacia acuminata; assembly: GCA_019022655.1. Lineage (NCBI taxonomy): Eukaryota > Viridiplantae > Streptophyta > Magnoliopsida > Fabales > Fabaceae > Acacia > Acacia acuminata. Next base: position 947,519 of record JAFJYI010000294.1, read on the forward strand.
TCTGTCTGAAGCCCAAGCGAATCCAACGCGTCTGTTTTCGGAACGCACAGTATGTATATGCAGAATGCAGAGAGAGAGAGTGTGTAGAAAAAACGTAAACTAATCTGTGACTAGGGCGCCCTATTTATAGACTCTGAAAAAACACGATCAGATGGACTTGTTTGCCGCCGCGAACCGGTGCGTTGTGCGCAGCATGCACGCACTAGATTGGAACGAATAGAGGCGACCCGCGTCTGTTCAAGGCGAACTGGTGTATCTCATGAATAGACGCACCAGAATGGAGCGAACAGAGGAGGCGACCGCGTCGTTCACGGCGAATCCGAATGGATCGCAAAACGCGGCGCCGGTTGGAAAAGTCGAGAGGCACAACGGAAATATCTAAACGTTCGGAATTCAAAAAATAATCTAATAAAAAATTATTTTTTAATCCGAAAAATAATTTAATAAAAGATTAATATTTTATTTTACACGCGCGGACCGGACCGGACCGAGCCACCCGGACGGCGGCGCGCGTGTGTGTGGTGGACCAAGGGTCACCTAAGTCCTCACCCCTTCACAAAAATGGGTTGGCCCAAGGGCCCAATTAGTAGGAGCCAAGTTGGGGCTTATATACCCTCCAACTTCTCTCCAACTAAGCAATGTGGGACTATTCTCTCACACACACATTCCTTCTTATTTTTTCCTCTTCTTTTCCATCCTCCTTCTTATTCATAACCCATGAGATTTTATCCTAAAATTCCAACATGTGGATGGATTTTAAGCTGTGTAATATGTTTTAGATGAATATTGTTCCTAGTTTGAATCAGCGAGTTAATATGGCTAAATCTAGTATGCTCTCCAGTCTTAATGTTTCCACATTAGGACTGGAGAGCACACTAGATTGAGGCAAATTCTTATCTCAGGCCTCGGGACTCTTATCAAATCTATCTTATACCTCGGCCTATACCTACAAATTTTCCTATTTCAAACTCCCTCAAAAGTACTGTAACCTTATTGATTATTCATGCATGGATTTCTTTTGGGGGCCAGTTCTATGCTAATAGGAAGAAAATTCATCTTTCAAACAAGAATATCTTATTTACTACTGTAAAGGATGGGGGCTTGGATTGAGGCCTCCTCACCAAATCAATATGTCTCTTCTAGCTAAGAAGATTTGGAGAATATTGAGTGCTCGAAAAACTTTCATATATATTGATGGTACTATGAAGATTAAGTGCCCGTTTGGATGAGTTTTTTAAAAAAGTTCTTTTTTTAATGTTTTTTTTTTTAAAGCTCCAAATTGGAGCTTTTAAAAAAAAGGAGTATTTTGGCTTTTTTGTGACTTTTACTTTTTTTAAAAAATTATCATCTAAACACATAAATTAATTAAAAAGCTTTTTTTTTTTTTTGCATTAAAAAAAATGCTTTTTTAATCAAAAAAGCCCATCCAAACGGGCACTAAGTAAATTGACATGAACTCCAGTTCTATCATCAAAGTTTCCTATAACGCTTCTTGGTTTTGGAAGGGAATCTGTTCAGTGGCAACGCTTGTTCCTAATATCAAATAGAGAGTGGGTATTGGTTCTAATATCTTCTTGAGCCATAAATTATGGTGGCCTATTAGACCTAATTTTCTTTTTGTTGATCTTACTGAAAGAGTAAGTAATCCATGGCAGCTTGTTAAATGGAATTTTTAACTCGTTAGAGGGATACACAATCCTCATGTGTCTAGGAAAATCATTAATACCTATTTATTTACTCAAGGTGCAGAAGATAAAACAATATGGGGTGGCAATGCAAGAGGGACATACATTGCTAATAAATGCTTCAATATCCTATTCAAGTAGATCACTTCTTCTCAACCAAGGTAGGTCTTCGTCTGGGAAAATCTATGGAAAATCCAACTTCAATATAAGTATTTGCTCTTCACATGGAAATTCTTGAAAGCTTCTGGACTAATTTGCAAAGCTCATAATCTTAATGTGTCATCTTTATACCTATTTGGATGCCAAGATGAATAATCTCTGGATTACTTATTTTTTCTGTCAACTAAGTAAAGTTGCATGGTTTGGCCTTTTGGTATTCAGGTCAATCTAATACATCAACAAGGTGTTGTAACATGGGTAAAAGTTATGATATCTTCTCTTATAAAAATCAAGGACAACAACACTTTGAAACAAATCATTATTTTTTAAATCTGATTTGGAGGAAAAGTAATCAAGTTGTACACTCAAAAGTTAAAAAAGATCCTCATTCTATGATGAAGGAATTTATGGGTGTTTCTCACTATCTAAGCTCTACCTACAAGTGGTCAAATCCAGTAGCTTCTCTCCTATTTTGATCAATATTAGTTACCTTTTTTTTTTTTTTTTTGATAATATATTATTATGGCTAGAAGCCTATATTATTAGTTACTTTTTTTTTTTTTTTTTTTTTTTTTTTGCTAATAAAATTTTAGGAAAGGGGTTGGGCTCACCCATGCCCGGTCAAGGCGGGCGCTTGGAGCCCGATTCGCATTGGGAATACCGGCGCTCTTTTTACCCGCCTAACGTTACCACGCCTACCTAGACCCCATGATGCCTCCCCAAAGCCTTGACCAACGCAGGGATCGAACCCCCTCCCTAATGGTGAGGAAGATCGACCCCCACGCCAGTTGAACCCAAGGACGAGGGGTTATTTATTAGTTACCCTTTTAATTGTTCTTGCAAGTTGCAAGGATGGACTATTTGGGCCAAAAAGGTTAAGCGAATAAAAACTTCTTTCTTCATCGTTAATGTTAGACATTATAGGAGTTTGATTCATAATATTGTCTAGTTAAATAATCTAGCCTCCATATTTCCAAATTTGTACCTCTTATCCCTTCCGAAAATATTGACTTTGATAATGAACTATTTTTTCATGGAACTTGCCAAGGGATTTGGTCAAAGTGATATAAACTTCAAGAATATTCCTAGTCAAGACAAATTGCTGTCTCTTATTCACTCAAATGTCATTGCAGCATATATTATTTTCTTGACTTCCTTCTTTTCTGGTTTTCATGTATATATTTCAGACTCTGACGCAATTATAATAGTTATGACATATCTTTATTTCTGAACTCCGACGCCTCTTATAAAATGGGGCATATTATGCCGTATCTTTTTATTTTTAATATATTCTTTTTATTAAAAAAATGTCCCTAATTTTTTTAAAAATTAATGAATATAGTGAAATGAGTAATTTAATTAAAAAAAAAAATAAGAATGAGCAATAATTTGTATTTCAAAAAACTTCTATAACACAAAATACTTCTGAAAGATTAGTGGGCTCCAAAAAGGGCTTATGTTGAAATGGGCCTCCGGCCCTGATTGACCCAAGTGTCCTTCAACAAAAATTACTCTGGAGGGTCACCTTCCCTCTAAACAAAAACATTCCAGTGACATTTGAAAAAAATTCCAGCTAGAAAAAAACCCAATAGGAGGTGTTTGAGATAGTTTTTCATCCACTGGGCTTATGGAGAAAGCCCCATTTCACTGGACGCTCATGTGAGGGGCGTTGGCCTGGCTGCAAAAGCTGATCGTCTCGTATGGTGTTGTCCCTACCGAAGCAGAGCTGAGAGCAGAGCATTAGAAGCAGGACTAGAGCGTAGAGGGTCAACTCGGATTAGTGCTTGGGCTAATGGCGACCTTAGTGTCTGTTGCCGGTGCGCTCACAGCGAACGATCGCCGATTATTGTAGTCAGCTAGTTGCCTCTAACCTAAAAGCTCGTCTTTCTCAGAGTCCCCAGCGTGGAGCGGTCAGGCGGCGGATTCGTAGCTTCACCGGGATAGACACTCAGACCCTGTCGTGCTCGATCGTGAGAGGCTGATGGGGAAGTTTCTTGTTTGAGTTTTTCTTCTCCTTCTTCGTCGTCGGCCTACGCAGGCGAGTTCTTTTTTATTCGTAGTTCTGTTACCTCTTTGTTCTTTTTATTTTCTTAATACTAGTACGAACATCGACGAATTAAGAACTTCTAAATGAGGAAAACAAAGAATTGGTTAGGAATACTCTGTTTCGAATTTCCTCCCTGATCCCGGAAATCCAGTGTTAACCTCTCTCGTTCTGTTGATCTTCCTGTCACATATGTTTGTCTCCTACTTTGTTCGTTCTTGACTATTTGCATCCTCAAAATTTCAAGAAATCAGTAAGTCCTGTGACTCATTTTTGATATTTTGATTACAAAAAACTTCTATCCGAAATTTGATTATTGAAATATCCTTAATGCTTTGGTCGTGATGTATAAACTATATTGCCTGGCAATCTGCAGAAGCTGAATAAGTTAAAATGATTAAAAAAACATCAGTGACTTGATTAGAACCCAAAGGAAGTCGCATGGTTTGTACTTGGGAGCTTGAACTAAATTCAGTCCCAATGGAATTAATGGTAGCGCAAAAACCTTAAAAGAAGACAAACTACAAAGATTTCAAGCTCTATAAAGGCTCAGAAATTGGAACTCTTTGTTCATTGGAGCTGTCTAGCATGGGAGTTGAATGTAGGAAGGACTGGTGTTGAGCAAGGTGTATAAGTTGATACGGGTATTAGTTGACATTGGTGGCCAATAACATGACTAAAATCCATTACTACATCAGTGTCGAGGGTTTTTTGATATGCCATGAAATGTGGTTGCTTAAGTAATTTTATTTTACTTTTTTGGTGGGGAAGAAACCATATAAAAAGTCATTAAAATTGCTGATGTTTGTCAGCCCTGAACACAGGAGGGTCGAGCCTTTCATTTGTTGGTCTTCATTGTGCTCTGCTACATCCTATTCAAGGAGCTCCGCAAGTTTTCCGTCAAACTTGTTTTTGACCTTGCCCTCTCTGTATGCATCTCATTCCACCTTACTTGGGGATCCTTCAGATTTAGTTGCTGATGTTTAGATCTGATTTCTCCTTGTCCTTGCCTGATATAAATCTTTATGTGCTAGCACAATTTCATTGGGCTTTTAATTGTTGGTTCCCAAAAAATATAATTCAGTTTGACGTTGAAACTTGAATGGGATCGACAATCAAAGCCTTATTTGAGTTTCCTTCAGGGAAGTATTTGAGTTACATAACAAACCTTGCTGAAGTTAGGACTTAGGAATAGCCAGTTCACTTTAATTTTTATTGTTATAATGGTAAATTGCAGTTTATCTCTTGTTGAACTGGTAAATTGCATTTTTTCAAGCTGAACAAGAAAATAAAATATGGGTGATGAAGATAAAATCATGTTGCATCCTCATCAAATATCCATACATTATTTTCAACACAAATGATTTGTGTTTGTGATAGAATCAGAGACCGACTTGTTAGGCATAGACATTCTAATTAGCAATGTACTATTATTTAGTATCAACCTGTAAAAAAAAATTTGTATATATTATAATTTATATGCAATTTTATCCATTAAATATATTTAATTCAGAACTTTATTGTTTATTAATTTTTTAAATAATTGTTTAACTATTTTTTCAATTTAAATATAAATATAAATTTTTATCTTCAATTATCACAATATAGACAACTAATATTAATATATGTAATTCAGGAAGATTCATGTTCTTTTCAGTTATTTTCCATCTCAACTGACTTTTAAAATAATAATCCAAACACGTCTCCGTTGGGGAAAAAAATCAACTTTTGCCACCGTCAATCTAGACACAAATCACATTTATAATTTGACTTTTCTTCTTCTCTTTTCCTTTCCCACGGTGAGTCTCTCTTCATCTCTCATCGCCGTAAGATTTGTTCTGTTGAGCTGGTTGTTGAAATCTGAGCTTGAAGTAAATATCTGTGACTGTTGGTGCATGTTCAGACTGTTAATTCATATCTACTTGAAGCGGCCAAGGCTGTTGTAGAGATAAATTCATTGTTTCCTCTGGCTACACAATTCTGCTGCATTTCACTTGCTGGTATTGTGCTTTCTGTTAGAATTATTGAGTGATTTGACTATTCATAATCTAAATTTATAATTTAGTGAGCTGTTGAGGACATTTTTATGTTTCTAAAACCTGGTCTGAGTCTTTCACTTGAAGCATCCAAACTGAATTAGTGTGTGTATTCATGTTGTGACTTGACAAATTGTGAAACTATGGTATAGTGGCTAGATAAAAATTGTTTTATTTTTGGAATTTGTGAAGATTTGGTGGCTGTAATAGTTTTCAAGCATGCTAGATTGAGTCCCCATAAAGTGTCTGCCAAAATGCTTGAAAGAAAGAAGATTTGCAAGTTAGTTTTTATGAATATTGTATTTGATATACTTGGAAGCTTGTGATGTTTTATTTAATATAGTGGCTGGAATGAGATCTCTTTGTGTGTTAAGTTCTTTAATGAATAATTGAGCTTTTTGTTATACGAGTATGTAAGAATTATGTGTGAGGCTTGAAGCTTGTTGGACATTCTTGGTATGGGTCGTAGGATAAAATATAGTCTAAGAGTGGGAAGCAGGTCCAAGGGCACGCTAAAGAAGTAAGGAAATAGAGTATATGCGAGAAGAAAGAATTGAAAGGCCTAAAGAAGTAGTAATCTGTCAGAAACCTTGGCTACTGCTGTCCACTTGAAATTTGAAGAGTAATCTGTCAGTGCTAACATGTCAATAATGCTTGCTGTCCTATTTATGTCTTGCTGTCCTATTTATGTCCTGCTAATGCTTGTCCTATGAAACATTATGCTCTCTTCTGTTGGTTAGGTTTTTTTTTTTTTTTTTATTTATTTTTTTTTTTGTGCCCCTTCTTCTTTTTTTTTAAGGGCATGCAAGTGCAGTTTAATTTTTTAAATTTGGAAGTGTTTGATAATCTTCCCATTTGGGTTGATGTTTATTTAAAGAAATCATCTGTTAGAATGAAGCTCGTGTGTCGCATTCCTTTTTCTAGAATCTTTTTGACTTTGTTTGTTACTGTTCTAGTTGATCAGTTCCAACACATCTTTATTCTGCTTGATGCCTACTTGTACATGAAGCATCTTGATGTCTACTTGATTTTGTTATTTACAATTCTTATCTTACAAACACAGCATTCCTTGATACGCAAACTGATGTATTGGACTTTTATATTACATTTACAGACAGAAGTGGATCCAAATCTGTCCGGTTTCTCACCTTTATATTTGTGGCAGTCGTTGTTGGAGCTTAAATAGCTGGTTTCATATTCTATAAGTACAAATTCTAGGTAAGTAATAGCTCATTTAATTTAAAATGTTTGTTTAGTTGTTGAGTTTAGGAATAATTTTTGGCCCCTTTGTGCCGGACTGCTATAATCTCTTAACATTCCCCCACGTTGGTTTAGTGTGTTTGGTTTCACTTTTGAAACCATGGTTTTAAAAGTGAAGTTGCTAAACATCCCTTTAAAATCTAAAATAGCTTTTAACTCTCAAAACCATGGTTTGGGTTAAGGTACCCGAACACACTTTCCACAATTATGGTTTGGCATGAAAACCATGGTTTGGAGGTTGAAAACCATGGTTTTCCATATGCTATTTTTTTCTACCTTTTCAAAAGCTATTTTCTAAAATCTATTCTCTAAAATCATTTTTTTCATTTTTTTCCAGAAGCTATTCTCTAAAAGCTAATCCAAATACACCCTTAGATTGTGATTGGGTTTTAGTGGTTAGGGTTAGGGTTTAGATTGTGGTTGGGTTTTAGGGGTTAGGTTTGAGCAAGCCAACAGTGAACCTGGTGTATTTGCTTATATCATGTTGTTTTTGAAGCGTATGCCAGGGTTGGTGATGGCTTGCTCAACCCTAACCCTAACCCCCTAAAACCACTGCGGGGTCTTAGGTTATTGTTTTACCTGTGCATGCTTATATCGTATTGTTTTTGAAGTCTACTAACTAGATGACAAATATCCTGAAACAAAATGCTCTCTAGTTATGTTAGTATGAAGGTCTAACACTCATAGCTGTGATATTTTGTATGAGAACCTTAATATGTATGAATCAACATGGCACATTAGCTTTTGGTTCAATTAACATGTTCTAATTGCTCCTTGTGTCAATATTGTTTGAAGAAGCTTAACTGAATGGCTTTTTAACAGATTTATATGTGTTTATACCTCTGAAGAAAGCTCACCTAGATAATGGCCTCAAGAACTATTTTGAAGAGGAGAAGACTGATTGATCATTATGTCAATATCTGCGCACGTTCAAACATAAGTTCTCAGTGGCATTTTATTTCTGTAGAAAATTTGAATTCAAGTCTTCTTCAAACCTCTTATTTGAATGCGCCTACAAAATTCAAGAGCATAAAAGATTATGAAAGAATATCATGGCCCAAAGAGGAATCCTTCAACCTTTCTGCTCTGGGACAATATAGACAAAGATGCTATGAAATAAGAGGATCTGTTCCTGCTGATCGTAGATTGGTATCGAATACTCTGATACGTAGTAGATGCTTGTCACAATCCTTGCATAGTTTTTCCACTGCAGCTGCTAAACAACCTGAACTGGGTAATGATGATGAGAAAAGTGAAGAAATGGTTGCTAAGAAGAGGAAAGAAGCATCTCCAGAGGAGTGTGATCAAGCTGTTGAAGGTTTAAGCACTGCAAAAGCTAAAGCAAAGGCAAAAAGGTTGCAAGAGCCTCAAAAAGTTGTTCAAAAATTTTTTAAACGATTGTGGGCTGTGATTTTGGGGATTGGTCCCGCTTTTAGAGCTGTAGCATCTATGAGCAGGTTGGGATCCTTCTTTTGTTTGGCATCTCTAGCATAATTATCATCCGTTAATATGTGATAACGTATATGTATGGTCTGCCAATCCTTACTGCAGGGAGGACTGGGCCAAGAAACTTGTTCATTGGAAAGGGGAGTTTCTATCAACGTTGCAACACTACTGGTTGGGTTTCAAGCTGTTGTGGGCAGATGTGAGAATCAGCTCAAGATTGTTGTTGAAGCTTGCTGGTGGGAAGAGTCTCTCTAGAAGGGAGAGGCAACAACTGACGCGGACTACAGCTGACATTTTTAGGCTAGTTCCTTTTGCAGTTTTCATCATAGTTCCCTTTATGGAATTTTTGCTTCCAGTATTTCTGAAGTTATTCCCCAACATGTTGCCATCAACATTTCAAGACAAAATGAAAGAACAGGTGCTGATAGTGCTGGTTATAACAAATTCTGTATGGCATTTGTCTGATTTTTTGCAACCTCTTGGGGGGTTCTTGATTTTTATTTCCTGTATCAACGTTCTCCTTGCCAAATGTGAGTTTGTGCATAGTTGTCAATTGTTTTCCCAGCCCTATTTAGGTGTTGAATTTGTTTTTGTCATCTTGACCTTTTCATAAATACATTACTAATGGAAGTATGAATTTTATAACCATGCCACTTTAACAGAGGCCTATACTGGGCACAGTTTTGAAGTGCCTATGTAGAAGATAGTTAGAACTTAGAAGGACATATTTCAAACTGGTGCTCATATTGCACTAATCTGCATTTCCGTATATGAATTTGCATGATGATTGCCAATATATGCTCCACATTGTCTGTAAAAATGGTAGCCACTGATGATGATAACCCTGTTTGAATTCCCCCCCCCCCAAAAAAAAAAAAGTGCAATAATGTTAACAACATTTATATTGACTTTTACTAGGTTGTAGCAATACATACATTTTGAGCCTGTTGTTGGAGTTTATATTAGTATTTGGTAGCTTTATGATTGGGTTTTGCACGATCAGTTTTACAGTGTGTGGTCAATTCATGTGCTCAATGTGTAGGAAGCATTAAAGAGAAGACTCCATGCTAGAATAGAGTATGCAAAGTTCCTTCAAGATACAGTCAAAGAAATGGCAAAAGAAGTTCAAAACTCACGAAGTGGAGAAATAAAACAAACAGCAGAAGATCTTGATGAGTTTTTGAATAAGGTCAAAATCTCAGTTCAAAGAATAGTTCATACTTATGCTGTCCACATATTTCCCTTTTCTCTATAACCCTTGTTAACTTTATATTTTTGTGCAGGTTAGAAGAGGTTCTCGTGTCTCGAATGATGAAATTCTAGGCTTTGCTAAGTTGTTTAATGATGAGCTTACTCTAGATAATATTAGCAGGTGGATTTCATAACTTTGGTTTGTTTTTAACATGCTTTATTTTTAAGTTATGAGGTAGAATGATGAATTCTACTTGCTTTCTACTGTTTTTAGGCCACGACTGGTCAATATGTGCAAGTACATGGGAATCAGCCCTTTTGGGACTGACGCATACTTGCGTTACATGCTACGTAAACGGCTGCAGAGGTAATAAGCATCCGCTCATATTAGGAGCAATCCTGTTCATGCATGAGTGTGGTCTCTTCCACGATAGCTTATGTGACCTCTTCAAACAAAGTAGATCAAATGGGAGTTTATATACCATAGAACTGGCTCATGCCTTTGACTTTTAACTAATGCGTGACCTAGTTTGTGCCCTCACACTTTTCAGTTGGAAAGTAAAATTTGGAAAATTAACCTTTTTCCAAATTGGATTTTTATATATCTAGCTTTACAGAAAATGCTAGGTTCATGACATTTTCTTTATAATGAGTATTCGAGCAGGAATGCCTTTTTTCTTCCTTTTGTTGTCATTTTATTTTGCGTTTTTTATAAGCCATCTATTTTTAACTGGGACAAAGACAATACTTAGGTCAAGATGCTTACAGCCCTTAGGTCAAGTTCTCCAATCACATTTGGTATTTTTCTGTTGTTTGTTGTTGAAATGTGTATGTGCTCTTGTAAATTCACCCATGAACTTGATCTAATGGGTATAAGGCAATTTGGCCTAAGTTTTGTCCTTCTAACTGATGACTGGGAGGAAAGAACTTAGCATTAAACTTAATTTTTACTAACTTTAGCCCTAAGGTATAACAAATAAATCTAGAGTTTGTCATGCTGGGCTGGCTCATGCTCATGCATCTTGGTAATGTTTGATTAGGAACACATTGCTCGCTGAATGTCTATTTTGCAATATTTATTTTCTAGTAGTTAAATCAATGCTAGAATTTTAAGTGACAAGAATGCTTCAGAATATTTCAAAATTTTACCTTCTTTGGTGTAGAATATGTTCTGTCATAGCAAAAATCCACAATACTCCATGATAGTATGCGTTACATGCAACGTGTTCTTTTCTTTTCTTTTCTTTTTTTCTTTTTTGGATCAGGATTAAGGAGGATGATATGTTGATTCAAGCAGAAGGTGTGGATTCCCTTTCAGAAGCCGAACTTCGTGAAGATTGTAGAGAGCGAGGCATGCTTGGATTGCTTTCTGTTGAAGAAATGCGCCAGCAGGTTCTTTGTCATGTAAATTTTGTGCTTCCTTTCTGATGAATATAAACCTTACTATCAAATTGTTGTTTTTCTCATGTAGCTTCGGGATTGGTTGGATTTATCACTGAATCACTCTGTACCATCATCTCTTCTGATACTTTCTAGGTAATTTTAAGGCTTCCCCACCCTACATAGCACGGATACTGTTATATTTCTGTTTTCCAGATGTGAACATGTCGGATACATGAATTGGCCTGACACGCACGGATATGTTAAATTCACGAATCGGAATGGTCACATAGGCATAATGGCATTTCTGTAATTTTTCAAAAACTGGAGGGCTTTTTGTAGCTGAGTTTTTTGGCAACAAAAATGCCCTAATCGACGTCTCTCCCCAAATCGACTCAATCGATGCTGAAATCATCTTTCTCAAATGCCCTAATTTAGATGTCGCTGCCCTTTCCCTAGATGAGCTAGAGTTGGAGGCAAATGTTATTAGTGGAGATGCAGTTTAATTATGCAAATGATTTTTCTTTTATTATATTTTGTTAATGTGAAATACACTCTTTATATTAACAATATTATTTAATAGTAAGACGTATTGGAATGTATTGAAATATTAGTATTATTGAAGTAACTTATCGATGTCATGTTTTAGTAACATATCAAAAACGCCGTGTCGGTATCGGTGCATCATAGTCCCCACTAAAAAGAAACGATAATTAGCAAAACCCTACTGAGTATATGCATCCTGAAGTCTTGCAAAATACACTTTACAGGGCATTTACTGTGTCTGGGAGGTTGAAGCCAGAAGAGGCTGTTCAGGCTACGCTTTCTTCTCTTCCTGATGAAGTGGTAGATACTGTTGGTGTTACTTCTTTACCCTCTGGGGATTCAGTCTCCGAAAGGAGGAGGAAATTGGAGTTCCTTGAAATGCAGGAAGAACTTATTAAGGTGTGTAAGACTTTTTTTGGTTCCCTTCACTTTTTTGATTTGAAGTTTTGATTGTTGCATTAAAATATCAGCATTTTTCTGTTTGCTCAGTTACTGGTATTGCATTAATTTATCTTTCAGTAGTCAATATAGCTAGCATGTGCCGATATACAAAAAGATATAGAATTCTTTCAAGATACCGAATTATTGTTTGATTCCAATGTATTGTTACTTAATAATTAACAATCAATAATTAGTTAAAACAATTAGTTTCCAACATTGCTCAAATTAATCTGTCTAGAAATACTGAGCATTTAAGGTACAGAAGCACTACACTGATTAATTAGGTTAAAGCCCCAGTTCGACTATTTGAGATGAAAAGAGTTCCTCTCAAAGTTTAGGGTTTAGGAGCCTTTAAGTGACACGGCTTTGAACAAATTTGAGTTTCCAACAATGTAGGAGGAGGAAGAAAGAGAAGAGGTGGAGCAAGCAAAAATGGAGTCCAATTCTGATCAAGACAATATGGCCTTGAAAGAGAGAAATATTTCCACAGCTTCAGAAGCACAACAACTTGCTAGAGCTAGGACATTGGAAAAGCAAGAGCAACTGTGTGAAATCAGTCGTGCATTGGCTGTTTTAGCTTCAGCTTCTGTGAGAATTTGTGTTCAAAAGCTTTTGACTGTCTCAATATGGCTAACTGCATTTTCTCGTCTATGATACATACTTATATTTGTATATGTTTTTCTTTCATTCTGATGGCAGTCAGTTAGCAGAGAGCGCGAAGAGTTTCTGAGGCTTGTTAATAAAGAGGTATGGTGGACCATTTTTACATCTTTTACACCCTGCCCTTAACATTCTGTCTTCCTTTTCTTTTCTTTTGTGTTTTTTGTATGCTGAAGTTTCCACATGATTTTCAGTAGCAAGTTTGAGAGAGAAAACTTGTGAGTTCAGAGTTCTAGGAAAAGCTTGAATTTTAAAGTTGTTCTATTTAATTGTTATATATATATAGGATACAAAGGATCCGATGTCAACTTTATAATAAATATTCTCTTTCACCAAGGAAAATCTGTCTTCAAGCTAGAGCATGAGTCACATGCTTCCAGTTTGTTATATATGTTGTTGATTTGGGGACCCTGGGGAGACTTATTGAGTTTGTCTATTAGCTGATCATTTGAATTGACAAACTTGGCAGCAATGGACCCAAATTGAATCTTCTCTCTCACAAATGGCAATCAATCTCAAGAAGTTTGGTTCTTCCGTTGAATATTGGATTAGAAAGGATATTCATGGCTACTTAGATTTTCACAAAACAATCTTGTCTGTTTGATGCTTCCAAATCTCAAATCTTGAAGTTCACATATTGTGAGAGCCATGTCATGATATTATGCTAAGACACTAGATTCGGTAACTTCTTGTTTCTTACTTTTCCAAGAGATTAGGTTATCCCTGATGAAGACACTGTATGTTTATCAATTGGAGTTAGGAGAGTCAACCTAGTCTGTATCACTATAACCGAAAAAAGTGACTGTTACTGTGATGTAAACATAAGATTTAAAAGTTGGGTAAAGTTGGTTAAGAGATATAGCCATTAGGCTAATGATAGTTGTTAGTTAAGGAATTAGAAGGATGACCGTTGGTTTAGTTATAAGGGCTGTGTATAAGCCTATAAATGGATTTCCATACCTATTGTATCTCTCGGTCTGTGATTGATAATGAAATAGCCCATAATTGTTTCTCTCTAGATTCTGTCACTTCTTCTCTCTTGAATCCTCTGTTTCTCCTTCTCTATTCCCTCTCTACTCTCTTTCCCTTTCTTTCTATTCAATACAGAATATTAATTCTGTAACGGTTACCCTTATCTTTATATAGCAAACCTTGCCTTAGAGTTCATTTGACGTGTCTGTGGATGTGAACCATGGCATCTCAATGAGCAAGCATCATATGGAGATTGTAACAATTTGTTATGTAAATGTAAAAAGAGGGTTAGTTAGTTGTTAATTAGCCGTTAGAGTTAGGATTAGTTAGTTGTTAGAGTTGGTTATGATGAGAGCTAGTTGTGACACAGTTGTATAATCACATTATGAATGATATGAATTACTCCGTTTTTCTTCTTTCCTCTTCCCTCTCTTGGTTTCTCTCTCTCTGATCGGTTTCTCCTACATCTCCTTTTTTTTCTCTCCTCTACAGTCTTCTACAATTATCTAACAGAATTGACCCACTAAATTTATAGTGAAGGAGATATCTGGATGAGTAATGATAAAGTAGTTGAGTTTTCAAATGAATCCTTGATATCTTCCTGGATTTGCATGAGGCATCCCCCTATTTGGTATTCAGATCCATGGCAGCAGGGACTAGTTTACAAAATAACAATTCTGTTTCATCCAGTATGTCTCAGGCATATTTTCTGTGATATAGCAACCTTTATTCAGGATTGAGCAACTTTAATTCCCAGAAAATATTTCAGTTTTCCCATTTTGGTAGCTTGAAAAGTATGGAACAAATGCTGGTTGTGTTGAAGAATACCCTTATCATCATTTATAGTTCCTTGACTGAACTTGTGTAGGAAGTTTTACTCACCACTGAAGCCACTGGAGTTGCATGTGACTGATTCTGAATCTTGCAAACGCCTCCATCATTTGTCCCTTCGAGCAAAATTCCCCCATATCCTTTACCTTCATAAGGCACTTGTCAAGCCTAAGAATTGACTTTAAAGATTATGTGTAACAATTATATTCTCATGGTGTCTTTAGAAATTCTTTGGTTAAGTTGTATGGCCACCTATCTATTTGAAAATTTATAATTAAATATGGTCCATTTGGAAATTTGAATCTTAATTGATATGGGACCCTCCTGAACTTGGATTGTACATTTGATTTGTATGATTCCAGATAGAACTTTATAACAGCATGGTAGGAAAAGATGGTTCAACTGAGGGAAGAGATGCCGTGAAGGCATATAAAGCTGCACGAGAGGATAATGAGCACCCTACTGAGTTGGATGAACAGCATGAGGTGTCCTCGGCACTTATAGAGAAAGTAATGTCCGCATATCATTTTTTGTCCAGATAAACTGTTTAAACCAACTGGTCATTTGTGCTTTTGTAAATGACAAAATTCCTTCAGGTTGATGCTATGCTCCAAAATCTTGAGAAGGAAATAGATGATGTTGATGCAAAAATAGGTGATCGTTGGAGACTGCTTGATAGGTTTGTACTTGCCCTTTGTCTAACCCAAAAACTTGAATTGTGGAAGGCTTAACCATTCTTGAATGGCTGTGTTAATATTTGTTATATTCCTTTGATTGACGTGTGGGTAACCCACAGGCTTAGAAGTGTAAATGGATTGATTTTTATTTAAGCTTAGCTTGTTAAGAGTTTCAATATGGCTCACTTATTTGTAAATGAATAAGCTTGATCAACATGTGAGAGCTCTCTTGGTCAAACTGACCGAGCTTGAAAAAATTGGATGTTAAGCTTAACAATCTTGCAAGTATGAAACATAATTTGTTTAAAATTAAGGAAGATTTGTTGCATGGAAATTAATTTGTTTAAAATAATGGAAGTATCAAGTAAGTAACTTTTGATCTTATGGTCATAAAGGCTTTGATACTCTGTGTATTTTTCCCCCTCTTTTTATTTGACATAACCAATCTAGTAATGTTGCCTTCTTGAAGGCCGTAATCACAGCTGGCACTACTTTACTGCTTATAGGAATACTTAATGGTTCTTGGATACGTATTCCTCGTTGTAGTCAAAGATTGTCTTTGTTTTCTGTGTCATTGTTTATATCTCAAATTGTGAAGTCCTTTTCTGAGACTATTGCATGATTTCTTTATCCGTTTTTCCCCCAGCTTATCCCACTCAACTATTTCTGGTGGTCATAATATATATTTTCTTTTTCAAATTAAAGGGATAAGTACTGATGGCCTGAGATTACTAGCGAGAACAAATCCACAACCTCCCACTAACTAGGGAGCTTTCATGCCACTAGGATTCAAAGCCTTTGGCTAAACTTAATGTTTATCTGTACTTTTTTCTATCAAAACAGTTCCTGTTACTTTAGAAAGTTAAACTATTATCAGTAAAAATTTTAGAAACATGTTTATGATAGAACAAGAGGAGTCTAATATTCAAAATGATCATTTGCTTGACAAAATTTTTTAACTTCTATTTGTGAAAAATTAGAACCTTTTGATAAGGTGATTTACATTTTTTGACAAGTTATCTTCATCATACTTTAAAAGAGTTGTTTATATCCTCTTACACTCTTACCTAATTTATCCAATGATTTCTGTCACTTCATGACAGGATGTTATTCCTCTTTTGCAACAATAAAATTGCTGTTCTCATTATGATAAGGCCTATCGTTGAAGATAAATAAGCCCAAAATTGGCTGGAAAATGGACTTGTTGAACTGACCACATCTTTTTGGTCTCCAATCTTTTAATAATAGTTACGTGGCTTATTGTCAGTATTGTTATTGACTCTTGCAGAGTAGTGATTATTGTCAGTATTGTTATTGACAGTATTGTTATTGACTCTTGCAGAGTAGTGATTATTGTCAAATAAATTGCTGTTCTCAATACAAGAGTAGTGATTATTGTCAGTATTGTTATTGACTCTTGCAGAGATTATGATGGGAAAGTGACTCCTGATGAGGTAGCAGCAGCTGCAATTTATTTGAAGGATACTTTGGGCAAGGAGGGAATTCAAGAACTCATAAGCAACCTTTCTAAAGATCGAGGTCTGTCATCTTGCTCTTGTATTGTTTACTGATTACATCCATTGTCTGTCCTCATGCATATATATTTTATTTTTTTTTTCCCCGGTAAAAGATGAAAGCAAAAAAGGGAAAAAAAGCCGCTCCTTTTGCTTTTACCTAGAATGAACTGTTGTGGAATTATCATAAAATTTCCCCTGTACGAGAGAGATGGTGATAGAACTTAAGGAAATTTAGAGCGAAAAAGGGAAATTAGAGCCAGAATCTGAAACTCTAATCAAGAGAGGAGACTAGAACCAGAATCCGAATTCTAGGGAAAGAGAAGAGATAAACATCTCAATAATAATTTCATTCATCCACAAATTCTTAAAACAGAATACAAATATTTATAGAGGTTTTCTAAATAACTACCTACCATAACTCCCATACAATAGATAGGGGAGATAATAACTTCCCTAATCACAACTGATAAGAAATAATAACTACTTCTAGCTTCTCCTAACGTATCTTTCTTCAAAAGAGGACACATGGAACCCTAACAATACCCTCCCCTTGAAAATCAGCCTTGTCCTCAAGGCGGGAAGAAGGAAATTTCGGCCAATTTTGCGTTTGCAAGGTGTTCTTCTTCTACACTTTTGATCAGACCATCAACTTGATCGAGACTTCCATTATTTTCAATGTCCGGGATGAACAACGATGGCTAGGGGTAAACTGTCACCACAACGGAAGCATAACCCCTTTTCACACTGGTTTTGCCTTTCAGAGTCAGACAATCGTGACTGTTGTGAAAAATTAAGAGAAAGTTGGTAACTGGCCGAATTGTGGGTGAACGGTTTAGAGGAATTTAAATTTCGAAAATCCAAATATTGATTTCCTGGATATGCCGCGTCGTGACTCCCTTATTTTGTGGTGTTAGAATATTGCGCATCTCTTAAATTTTTTTGCTGATCCTGATTAATTATATCGAGAGACATTAAAACTAGACTGAGAGCGCTGGGCACCTTGGGATTGATTTTTTGCTTCAAATTCTAAAGCCAAACTTACTGCCTTATACACCATATATGGCTTTTGGATTTTGACGTCGGCCTGATATTCTTCTTTTAACCCATTGATAAATACGCCGAGAAGACAGTACTTGAGCTTGACGGCGTACAAACTCCTGTTTATAGTCTCCCACTGTGCTGACCTACTTGATGCCGCAAATATGTACATTTGGATTTTGGAACTCCGCAGGGCCGAATTGTTATTGAAAAACTTGTACTAATTCTTCCCACTATCTTATAGTTCTTCCCGAGGAAACCTAGGTAAACGTGTCTCCTTCC
This sequence comes from Acacia acuminata, assembly GCA_019022655.1. NCBI lineage: Eukaryota > Viridiplantae > Streptophyta > Magnoliopsida > Fabales > Fabaceae > Acacia > Acacia acuminata. The sequence goes on from JAFJYI010000294.1 coordinate 965,684, forward strand.
AAATTTATTGTCGCTACATCCACCTTTAAATCTTCGGGTGTCTAGTACTGCTTTCAAAATCCAGCCTCTTGGATCTCTGCCTTCATACTTTGGAAATTCAATTTTCGAATAAGGACGTTTTGATTGATTTCTGTGCTACCAAGAATCATCTCTCTCATCATGCTCGTTGTATGTGTCCCTGTTGACATGACATGACTCTCCTTGAGCGAATATTGGTACTTTCTGTCTCTTCAAAGTATTGATGCAGACATTCATTTGACTCAATTGCGCCATAATGGTTGTCAATTGCGGATTATTGGCTTCAGGGTGCATATGAGGAGGGGCTGAAGCAAAATCACTGCTGGGTCATTATGAGGATTGGAATTTGGTGGTATTTCTGGGTTATGGGTTGAAGGTAATGGAGAGTTATTCTCATATGAAGAATTTCGAGTATTAACCATGGTATCCAACAGGCCCAAAGATTCATCGCTCTGATACCAATTGATAGAACTTAAGGAAATTAAGAGAGAAAAAGGGAAATTAGAGCCAGAATCTGAAACTCTAATCAAGAGAGGAGACTAGAACCATAATCTGAGTTCTAGGGATAGAGAAGAGATAAACATCTCAATAATAATTCCATTCATCCACAATATTCTTAAAACAGAATACAAATATTTATAGAGGTTTTCCTAGATAACTACCTATCATAACTCCATTCAGCAGATAAGAGATAATAACTTCCCTATTTACAACTGATAAGAAATAATAACTACTCCTAACTTCTCCTAACATGTGTCTTTCTTCAAAAGAAGACATATGGAACCCTAACAGATGGCCACCCAGTGACCTGCCTCACTATCCCTAATGGCTCAACTTATAGTCTTCTGTGTGCATTTTGGGGCATAGGATTTGCTATATTGATGGAGGGAAGCTAAATCTAAGAGCTGAGAAAAGCATTTTCCTGTGGTACTCTCCAACGCAAAAAGGGAACAAGTTTCATTCTCCAACCACCAAAACAATTCATGTTACAAAGAATGCAGTTTTCTATACCACCAAACAATAACCTATCAGACCTTACGTCACATCAATACCACCAAACATAAAAGAACCTGAACCTGGAACCTCGGGTAGCAGACCTGAACCTTGACTAGAAAACATTGAAACCTTACCAAACAAAAGTGAATTGTCATCATCGAGACCTATAGCGACTGAAATGAAATTCTATTTTGAGTTGTAGTCGTCGTGTGTTCAAGTTCATTATCAACATTGATTGTAAAACAACCCCCTCCCCCAAACAAACAAAAGAAAGACTCCCTGCCCCCTTGCGCCATGCGCCGTATTATATCTTTAGTTGAATAATTCGGTTATAACCATTGCATTCATTTGTGTTGATGCAGATGGGAAAATTTTCGTAGAAGACATTGTCAAACTGGGCAGTTGGAAAGATGTCAATGCGGAGTGACATCTCATTCCACCTTCTGATTGATCTTGGCAGGTTACCTCCTCCATTTAAAAATGGTGCAGGAACGTTTGGAATCATTATTCTTGTTTTAATTGTATACATACGTTGGTATAAGTGGAGCTGTCACATGAAGAATTTAAATCGTCTGCTAGCTTGTAAATTTGTAGTGGCCGGTGAATCAAACAATTGCATAAACCTTATAGCTTCATGGCTTTTTTGACCATCTGAATGCTTCGAATGAATCTCAATGCATATTTACTCAGTTGAACATAAATAAAACGTGTTTATTGTGTCATTTTGATCAAGTACCCGATGGGCAATGTAGTAAAACTATAATAGGTGCAAGTCTTCATAGTTTTGACGGATGTTTAATGTGGTCCATATAGGGGCTTATTTATTTATTTTTACAAGGCCCTTGTGGTTTTACATAATCTAAGTCAGGTCCATGTAGTTTTTCCCTTTTATAAACCCTTTTTAGATTCACTTGGGATGTTTTTGGTTTGAGGGGAGGCCCTTCCCTCATGGTCAGATTTGACCATAATGTGAAATGCTTGTTTCAAGTGATTGATAAAAAGAGAAACGAAAAATGATAAGTACTTGGTTAAAAATAAGGTGAAATTATAAGGATTTGATTAAAAAAGTAACTATAAAGACTTGAAAAAATTAAACACGTGAAATGTTCACTTTTGTTCGATCTCAATTGCCTCGTTGCGATCCCTGCTTTTTATTTTGCCCCAAACTAATGCTATTAGTTTGATATATATATAATATATCCATTAATGTTAATATAAATATTATATATTTATTTTTTAATCTTTTTACTAGAATACCTAATATTTTTGTTAAAGATATAACGAATCTCTCTTTCAGATAGATGTTAGTTATATAAAAAATGTATTATAGAATCTTTTTAGACAAATTTTAGTCATATACAAAGATATCATGATTGGTTATATCTTTAATATTAAATTTTATAAATATTTAAGAAAACTATCATAATCACTAGTGTGGTGTCACTGTTTTCTATCTGAATCTCTCTTGCACATGCTTGCCTAATTTTCTGCAAAATACTATAAATATTTACGATCTATTATTGCTCTTATTAAGGTTAACTTATTTTTTTATTTTTATTTTTTTTTTTTAAATTATGCTTTAGATCTAAAAATGTGTAACACCCCCAATTTCTAATAGTTATAATAACTTAAAATTTAAATGATTTTCATAAATAACTTGGGAAGTGTTACCGCCGCATTTGTACTGGGACAAGTGCAATGCTATCTTATTACATTAGCGAAATTTGAACTTAAATAAATGTGTTTTATTCAAAAGAAAGAAAATAAAAATAAAAATAAAATAAAACTAGCTAGGTTCATTGAAGGTTCTTTCTCACTTCCCATCGCTAGCCCCAACTCTTGCACTGTTTCATTGAAATTCGCTCCCAGAAGGATCATCGACCCATGAATACAAAAATCAGCAATTGTTGGTAATTCTAATAAAACACAATTTAAATGGCACAGATATGTTAATCAAGCGAATATATCTATAAATCGTAAGGTAATTGCATCAAACATTATTCTTCATCTTTTTAATTTATTAAGACCCGGAAACCCCGCGCCTATTTAGTGGGAAGAGAACCATGGTACCTTGTGACCCGCCAGACGGGAAACCCCGCGAGTCACAATTAATCAAATTTGGCCATCAAGTATTTCTTCCTAGTGTGCACACCTCTTTTCAAAGTTGCTACTAGTGTCCCGGAAACCCCGCGACACCACTGGGAAGAACGGATATCGTCGGTTCACATCAAATAATATTTTGAGGGCATAAAGCCCGATTGTGTTCATCACCTAGGGAGGTACCATCCCAAAGCTATCTTCCCATTTGTTAAGTTATTTTAAAACACTCATAATAAAATTCCTAAATTATTTCTATTATTTAATTATCTTTTATATACTTTTCTATTATTTAATTAAATATAGGATACAAGGATATTTTGATATAAAATCTAACCATATCCTATTTCATTATGTAGCGGATATTATATAAAGAAGGAAAGAATATTAAATAACATAGCATCAGACACAGCTAGCATAAACATTAAAATTAATGTACTTACTTTATTGATAAATAATGAATAATATATAAAAGCGATTCTTTTAGCATAGTTAGCATAGAAATGGTTTGCTTCGCATGATATGTGATCGAAAATATATAAAATATAAAATAAATAGATATATATTCTATATAATAAACAGAATATATAATAAGATTTTCTAGTATAAATAATATAATAAAAAAAGATATAATATGAAATATTAATATAATTAATAGAAATAGAAATAGATTATATTATATAATCAGATTAATAATAATCTAATTAATATATTCCTATTACGATTTATTACAATACAATATATTTAACATTTTAATTACATTTTATATTTCTATTTATTCTAGCTAAAATCTAGGATCATAGCTAATATATAGGATCTCGGTAAGGTAAATTAAAATGACTCTCCCAAAAATAGCTAATCACATGCTTTTAATAATATAAAAAAATCAGCACACAATAAACATTTAAAAACTAAAAGAGGGATTGGTGCCGCAAGCTACACGCACAAGACGGAACAGTCGCAATTAATTGAATTGAAAGATGCAGTCAGACGCACAAACAGATTGGTGACTTTGCAAAAAGCTACTCCAATAGAAATATATATCATTCAATTACCAAAGGCCCAAATACCAAAATCCAAAACGTATGGAAATCTTATGTTAAAGGGTATGTGACTATTTGCAAAAAGTTATCACGCAAAACGAGAAAAAAAAACAATCTATGTATATTCAATTGCCAAAGGCTAAAACACTCAAGGCCAAAACGCACATAATCAATAATTATGGCTAGTCAAGATTAACAAGAATTATATCATAAGAAGAAAACATCTTTCTCATAGAGATAGACAACCACAAGATTTATGTCGAGTGAAAATCACTGAGAGAACATTATTAAGGATTAAGATTACCTATCAAAATTTATATAAAACTAACCTAAGACTCATGGGGATTAGAATTACCGGTCTCCGTTTTGCTATCCTCCTAGAAGAACAATTGACGAGAGTACCAAACTAGGATGTAGTAGCTTGAGAGAAAAAGAAAATAGCGGCGAAGAAAAGTATAAAGTGTTTTCTAGGTTTAAGCGGCCAAACCTAAGTATATAATTAAAATCTAGGGTTTTAATTATGGGTCAGGCCCTTTTATTATTCCTAATTAATAAATTAACTATACAAAAATTATAAATTTCTAGATTTTAATATATTATTATTATTATTATTTCTATTATTTTAATAAGGGGTATTACAAAATGATAGAAGAGAATGATTACATATTTGTATTAAATATTTTTGATAATCTAGGTTTAAGGTAAAAATTGCATCCCCAAACATTTGCGAGTGCTAATTATACCCTCAAAATAGTTCGAATGCTAGCTGCACTTTTACCAACAAAAAAGCATATGGTATTCAAATATTTTTTCGTAAAATTCAATATTTTAAATTAATTTATAATAAGTCAACACCCTAAAATATTTTTTTTTGGACACCAAGTAACTATTAGAAAGTAATTCACAATGTTGGGTGTTAAATACCAAGTGACGCTAATAAATATTTTAATGTAGGATCTAAAAGAAATGGTAATTGATTTTTTAAAAGAAAAAAGAAAGTGTTCTCCTTGCTTCATTAAGCCTTAATAAAGTATGGGGAAAAAAAAAAGGAGACAAGCTAAGTCCTATTAAGTATGACATTTTTTCTAAAATCAACTTATACTTGTTACAAATAACCCTTACAACTAACTTCGTTAAGCTACTCAAATTAACCAAGCAACTCTAATAGAAGTCAAAAGAAATATATTGTTGGGAAAATTAACATCTAGGTTTCTATAATTCTACTTGATTTTTAGTCAGGTTTCTATTGCATCATTATCAAGTCGTTATCATTTCTAGGGTTTGGGGTTTAGGGTTTTAGGGTTTAGGGTTTCGGGTTTCGGGTTTCGGGTTTAGGGTTTAGGGTTTAGGGTTTAGGGTTTTAGGGTTTTAGGGTTTAGGGTTTAGGGTTTTAGGGTTTTAGGGTTTAGGGTTTTAGGGTTTGGGGTTTGGGGTTTGGGGTTTGGGGTTTGGGGTTTGGGGTTTGGGGTTTAGGGTTTAGGGTTTGGGGTTTAGGGTTTGGGGCTTAGGGTTGGGGTTTGGGGTTTGGGGTTTGGGGTTTGGGGTTTGGGGTTTGGGGTTTGGGGTTTAGGGTTTAGGGTTTAGGGTTTAGGGTTTATGGTTTGGGGTTTGGGGTTTGGGGTTTGGGGTTTGGGGTTTGGGGTTTGGGGTTTAGGGGGTTTGGGGTTTGGGGTTGGGGGTTGGGGTTTTGGGGTTTAGGGTTTAGGGTTTAGGGTTTGGGGTTTAGGGTTTGGGGTTTGGGGTTTAGGGTTTGGGGTTTAGGGTTTGGGGTTGGGGTTGGGGGTTGGGGTTGGGGTTTGGGGTTGGGGGTTTGGGGTTTAGGGTTGGGGTTTAGGGTTGGGGGTTTAGGGTTTAGGGTTTAGGGTTTAGGGTTTAGGGTTTAGGGTTTAGGGTTTTTTAGGGTTTAGGGTTTAGGGTTTAGGGTTTAGGGTTTAGGGTTTAGGGTTTAGGGTTTAGGGTTTAGGGTTTAGGGTTTAGGGTTTAGGGTTTAGGGTTTAGGGTTTAGGGTTTAGGGTTTAGGGTTTAGGGTTTAGGGTTTAGGGTTTAGGGTTTAGGGTTTAGGGTTTAGGGTTTAGGGTTTAGGGTTTAGGGTTTAGGGTTTAGGGTTTAGGGTTTAGGGTTTAGGGTTTAGGGTTTAGGGTTTAGGGTTTAGGGTTTAGGGTTTAGGGTTTAGGGTTTAGGGGGTTTAGGGTTTAGGGTTTAGGGTTTAGGGGTTTAGGGTTTAGGGTTTAGGGTTTAGGGTTTAGGGTTTAGGGTTTAGGGTTTAGGGTTTAGGGTTTAGGGTTTAGGGTTTAGGGTTTAGGGTTTAGGGTTTAGGGTTTAGGGTTTAGGGTTTAGGGTTTAGGGTTTAGGGTTTAGGGTTTAGGGTTTAGGGTTTAGGGTTTAGGGTTTAGGGTTTAGGGTTTAGGGTTTAGGGTTTAGGGTTTAGGGTTTAGGGTTTAGGGTTTAGGGTTTAGGGTTTAGGGTTTAGGGTTTAGGGTTTAGGGTTTAGGGTTTAGGGTTTAGGGTTTAGGGTTTAGGGTTTAGGGTTTAGGGTTTAGGGTTTAGGGTTTAGGGTTTAGGGTTTAGGGTTTAGGGTTTAGGGTTTAGGGTTTAGGGTTTAGGGTTTAGGGTTTAGGGTTTAGGGTTTAGGGTTTAGGGTTTAGGGTTTAGGGTTTAGGGTTTAGGGTTTAGGGTTTAGGGTTTAGGGTTTAGGGTTTAGGGTTTAGGGTTTAGGGTTTAGGGTTTAGGGTTTAGGGTTTAGGGTTTAGGGTTTAGGGTTTAGGGTTTAGGGTTTAGGGTTTAGGGTTTAGGGTTTAGGGTTTAGGGTTTAGGGTTTAGGGTTTAGGGTTTAGGGTTTAGGGTTTAGGGTTTAGGGTTTAGGGTTTAGGGTTTAGGGTTTAGGGTTTAGGGTTTAGGGTTTAGGGTTTAGGGTTTAGGGTTTAGGGTTTAGGGTTTAGGGTTTAGGGTTTAGGGTTTAGGGTTTAGGGTTTAGGGTTTAGGGTTTAGGGTTTAGGGTTTAGGGTTTAGGGTTTAGGGTTTAGGGTTTAGGGTTTAGGGTTTAGGGTTTAGGGTTTAGGGTTTAGGGTTTAGGGTTTAGGGTTTAGGGTTTAGGGTTTAGGGTTTAGGGTTTAGGGTTTAGGGTTTAGGGTTTAGGGTTTAGGGTTTAGGGTTTAGGGTTTAGGGTTTAGGGTTTAGGGTTTAGGGTTTAGGGTTTAGGGTTTAGGGTTTAGGGTTTAGGGTTTAGGGTTTAGGGTTTAGGGTTTAGGGTTTAGGGTTTAGGGTTTAGGGTTTAGGGTTTAGGGTTTAGGGTTTAGGGTTTAGGGTTTAGGGTTTAGGGTTTAGGGTTTAGGGTTTAGGGTTTAGGGTTTAGGGTTTAGGGTTTAGGGTTTAGGGTTTAGGGTTTAGGGTTTAGGGTTTAGGGTTTAGGGTTTAGGGTTTAGGGTTTAGGGTTTAGGGTTTAGGGTTTAGGGTTTAGGGTTTAGGGTTTAGGGTTTAGGGTTTAGGGTTTAGGGTTTAGGGTTTAGGGTTTAGGGTTTAGGGTTTAGGGTTTAGGGTTTAGGGTTTAGGGTTTAGGGTTTAGGGTTTAGGGTTTAGGGTTTAGGGTTTAGGGTTTAGGGTTTAGGGTTTAGGGTTTAGGGTTTAGGGTTTAGGGTTTAGGGTTTAGGGTTTAGGGTTTAGGGTTTAGGGTTTAGGGTTTAGGGTTTAGGGTTTAGGGTTTAGGGTTTAGGGTTTAGGGTTTAGGGTTTAGGGTTTAGGGTTTAGGGTTTAGGGTTTAGGGTTTAGGGTTTAGGGTTTAGGGTTTAGGGTTTAGGGTTTAGGGTTTAGGGTTTAGGGTTTAGGGTTTAGGGTTTAGGGTTTAGGGTTTAGGGTTTAGGGTTTAGGGTTTAGGGTTTAGGGTTTAGGGTTTAGGGTTTAGGGTTTAGGGTTTAGGGTTTAGGGTTTAGGGTTTAGGGTTTAGGGTTTAGGGTTTAGGGTTTAGGGTTTAGGGTTTAGGGTTTAGGGTTTAGGGTTTAGGGTTTAGGGTTTAGGGTTTAGGGTTTAGGGTTTAGGGTTTAGGGTTTAGGGTTTAGGGTTTAGGGTTTAGGGTTTAGGGTTTAGGGTTTAGGGTTTAGGGTTTAGGGTTTAGGGTTTAGGGTTTAGGGTTTAGGGTTTAGGGTTTAGGGTTTAGGGTTTAGGGTTTAGGGTTTAGGGTTTAGGGTTTAGGGTTTAGGGTTTAGGGTTTAGGGTTTAGGGTTTAGGGTTTAGGGTTTAGGGTTTAGGGTTTAGGGTTTAGGGTTTAGGGTTTAGGGTTTAGGGTTTAGGGTTTAGGGTTTAGGGTTTAGGGTTTAGGGTTTAGGGTTTAGGGTTTAGGGTTTAGGGTTTAGGGTTTAGGGTTTAGGGTTTAGGGTTTAGGGTTTAGGGTTTAGGGTTTAGGGTTTAGGGTTTAGGGTTTAGGGTTTAGGGTTTAGGGTTTAGGGTTTAGGGTTTAGGGTTTAGGGTTTAGGGTTTAGGGTTTAGGGTTTAGGGTTTAGGGTTTAGGGTTTAGGGTTTAGGGTTTAGGGTTTAGGGTTTAGGGTTTAGGGTTTAGGGTTTAGGGTTTAGGGTTTAGGGTTTAGGGTTTAGGGTTTAGGGTTTAGGGTTTAGGGTTTAGGGTTTAGGGTTTAGGGTTTAGGGTTTAGGGTTTAGGGTTTAGGGTTTAGGGTTTAGGGTTTAGGGTTTAGGGTTTAGGGTTTAGGGTTTAGGGTTTAGGGTTTAGGGTTTAGGGTTTAGGGTTTAGGGTTTAGGGTTTAGGGTTTAGGGTTTAGGGTTTAGGGTTTAGGGTTTAGGGTTTAGGGTTTAGGGTTTAGGGTTTAGGGTTTAGGGTTTAGGGTTTAGGGTTTAGGGTTTAGGGTTTAGGGTTTAGGGTTTAGGGTTTAGGGTTTAGGGTTTAGGGTTTAGGGTTTAGGGTTTAGGGTTTAGGGTTTAGGGTTTAGGGTTTAGGGTTTAGGGTTTAGGGTTTAGGGTTTAGGGTTTAGGGTTTAGGGTTTAGGGTTTAGGGTTTAGGGTTTAGGGTTTAGGGTTTAGGGTTTAGGGTTTAGGGTTTAGGGTTTAGGGTTTAGGGTTTAGGGTTTAGGGTTTAGGGTTTAGGGTTTAGGGTTTAGGGTTTAGGGTTTAGGGTTTAGGGTTTAGGGTTTAGGGTTTAGGGTTTAGGGTTTAGGGTTT